>LR738712.1:271852767-271903149 GCA_902687465.1 Secale cereale
CTGAGCTACGCCACAAGTACAAAGCGGCTCGGTCCTCCGAACTCCGCCACAAGTACAATGTAGCTTGGAATCGCCTAAGTTATAAACATTCTACTCGGAGTGAAGAGCGACCCTCTCACTCAGGGGCTTAGCTGCGACCCCGTGACTCGCCTAAGTTACAACTATCTACTCCGAGTGTAAAGCAACACTCTCACTCGGGGGCTTAGCTGCGGTCCTCTGAGCTACGTCACAAATACAAAGCGGCTCGGTCCTCCGAACTCCACCACAAGTACAACGTAGCTAGGAATCGCCTAAGTTATAAACATTGTACTTCGAGTGAAGAGCGACCCTCTCACTCGGGGGGCTTAGCTGCGACCCCGTGACTCGCCTAAGTTACAACCATCTACTCCGAATGAAGAGCGACCCTCTCACTCGGGGGAGAACTTAGCCGAAGACGTCGACTCAAAGATTCACACGATCAGAAGAGGAGAGGCGAACCAAAGGATCAAAATCAAATAAAAGCCCCGCGAAGATCGGGCAAGAGTACTTGGGCCACAGACCCACCAGATTTTAACGAGTACAAATCCACGCGGCATTCCGCGGCAAATAAGATTAATGTATCAAAGTCATGGCTCGGGAGGAGGCTGGCTTGCAGGCACAACAAATTCGTCCAGATCAATCCCATCGGCGATACGAGTGGCGGCCTCCAAGAAAGTCTCCATGAACGACTGAAATTGGAGCTCCTTCGTGTTTGCGACCTTCAGCGCATCAAGCTTCCTCTCCTTCACCTCCCTGCAGTGCACACGGACCAAAGACAGCGCCACGTCTGCTCCCCCCGGGCGGCCGACTTCTTCCATTCCTGCACTCGGTCGGGGATCTCGTTGAGTCGAGTCATCAAGGACTCGAGGTCGTTCTCCTGCACGGTCCCCCTCCAGAGCGCAGCGTCGATTCGGGCCATCATTGCCTTCAGTCGTCCTAGGTAATCAGTGGCTGCAGTAAGGCGGGACTCCAGCCTCAGTATGTTCATGGAAACCTCGTCCTTCACGATGGAGTTGGTGGGGTCCAAGCCAGGCTCGACCCGTCCAGTCTCCTCTTCAAAGTTACGACATAACTCTGCACCAAGAACAGCAAGTCGAGTCAGCAGATAAGATACGGGTCGACCAGTCCAATTTTAACCAATCCAAAGGAGACATACCTTCGAGCACGAGGTACCATTTTTTGGTGATGTCGCCCAGATATGCCTCAAGATCAAGCCTCTTCCGAAAGAGAGCCTCGTACTTGTCGTTCAAGACGGCCTTGGACTTTTTCAGCTGAGTCACCTCCTGGTTGGCCGCATCGAGTGAGCCTCTCAATCGGATAATCTCCGCCTCGAGCGCACCCACGGAAGCCAGCTTCTTCGCCGCTAGTTCCGACTTCTCCTGAGCCGCCTGCTGCGCTGCCGCCAGGTCAAGATCCTTTTGCTCCAAAGCTGCCCTCAGTTGACCTACCAAAGCCACCACTGGACAGATGAACATGAAGGAACACAAGGCCCATTTAGCGAAAAATCAGTCGACAGAAGACATAAGTAAGTTACCAGCCGCATCGTCTTGCGTCTTCTTCAGATGGTCCCGAGCCAACTGCAAGTCAAGATTAAGCTGGATTTGCTTCTACTCAAGATCTGCAAACTTGGCCCCGAACTCGCAAGATTTCTGCATCAACACGACAAAGCAAGATTATAAGACTACAGTCGAGTCAGAACACTCAACCGCAGCCTCGGGGACTACACCCAATGGGTGCACTGAGCGTGCCCCCACTGGTTTCACTCGGCCAAGATCGGTCCGGCGCGAGCCAAAAAAACAACCAACAACATGGAAGTTCTATAGTAAGACCATGGCCGACCGCCAGCAGTCGACCACGGTCTCGGGGACTACACCCAGTGGGTGCACTGAGCGTGCCCCCACTGGTTTCACTCGGCCGAGGATAGCCCGGCGCGAGCTCAAAGAAGACAGGGAAAGAAGAACACCCAGTGGGTGTGGTACCTCACAAAAAATAACAAGCAAATTTCTCTCGAAGTCAAAGACTACTCTAATAAAGACAACGTACCTGGACGTTGGCCCGAAGAGCAGAGCTGGCATCGTAAGCCGCCATGCTGGCCTCATACGCCGCCTTCGTACTCCCCATCATCACCTCCGCCTGGCGAACGGCCTCTTGAGCCGCCCCCACAGGGTCCTCCGGGAGGCGGTAGGTAGAGAAGAGGACATACGAAGCGGCGGGCGTCGAGCCGGCCGCGGGCGCAGGCGCTGGATCGACGGCACGAACCGGCGCTGAGTCGACGGATGGAGTGGACGCTGGGTGGACAACTGGGGCAGGCGCTGGGTCGACGTTCGGCGCAGACGATGGGTCGGCAGCGTGCACGGTCGACACAGGGACGGCGAAAGAGACCGTGGCTCGGGCCGCGTCCTCCTGTCGCTGGGCCTCCGAGCCAGAAGGCGCCTTCCGTCTCTTCTTCCTTGTGCGCCGGCGGTCCTCTCCTAACTTCTCCTCGTCTTCGTCGTCGTCCAGCAGCTCTATGACGAGGCTCGGCGCTTCAGGACAAGCAGGGAATCAAGTCAGTCGACCATCACCCGCGAAAGAGAAGAAGGATAAGACAAGTCTCATAGAGCCCATACCGGCACGAGATGTCGCGGCATCCGGGATCTCCTCGTCGTCTCGACCCCGGTCGATGTCCATCGAGGTCGTGGAAGCGGCAGCTCTGAAAGATTCAGTCAAGAGATGAGTCGACCGAAACTGCTGTCGACCCCCAAGAAATAGAAAGAAACAAGTCCAAGTGGCACTTACGTGGAGGCGATGGGTACATCCACCTTAATCCTTGGCAGGGCCTTCCGGGGCTTGGTGGTGGTGACCTTGGGCTGCTTGGGCGTCTTCTCAGCCGGCTCGGGGGTGGTCGTGTGAGTGCGTTTGGGCGTCCGGGACCCCGAGGGACCCACTTGGGGTCGTGCGGCCCCTGGGTCGTTCTTCTCCTTGGATCGGTGCTCGACACGGGGAGGTGACTCGACCTCCTCCCCGCTGCTGTAATCCTCACTCTCCTCGGTCTCCTCCTCCGACTTCCATTCGGCGGCGTCGCCCGTGCCCTCCTTGCCCTCCTGGCCAAAGTCCCCGTTGGGCAGCGAGTACATCTCTGTATAGATCTGGAAAGAAAAGAAGTTTGACCAAATACCAGTCGGAACCATCAATAAAGACCGCAAACCAGTCGACGGATACGTCACTCGGAAGCAGAAGGCTAACCTTGTCTGGCAGGTGGTCAACATCGAATGGGATGATCCTCCCAGACCCCCTGGGTTTGTCCTTGTTCCGTGTGATGCTCTTCAAACACCACACTACGTACTCCGGGTGGGCCGCCTCCGGGTGGACTCGCGACGAGTCGTCAGTGCCGGAGTACAGCCACATCGGGTGGTCCCGGGCTTGAAGCGGCTGGATCCTCCGCGTGAGGTACACCTCGAACAAGTCCATCCCCGTGACCCCCTCGCGGACTAGCTGGACGACCCTCTCCATCAGCATGTCTACCTCGGCCCTCTCGGCCTTACTCACTACCATCGAAGGAGGTGGGCTGGCTCGACCTAGGGTAAATGGAGGAAGGCCAGTCGACTGCCAGCCCCGAATCGACTCTGGAAGGTTCATGGGAGGGAAGGCGCTCCTATTCCTAAGCTGAATCCCGAGCCCGCCGCACGCCTGGAGGACGTGTGTCTTGCCGTCACTCGGGTTCACCCTCTTGACGATTTGTGAGCGGCAGGTGAAGATGTGCTTGAACAAGCCCCAGTGCGGTCGGCAACCGAGGAAGTTATCACACATAGAAACGAAAGCGGAGAGGAAGGCGATGGAGTTGGGCGTAAAGTAATGCAACTGGGCACCAAAGAAGATCAGAAACGCGCGGAAGAAAGGGTGCGGGGGCGTGGAGAAACCTCGGTCGACGTGGGTGGTGTGGAGTACACACTCGCCCTCCTGCGGCCGGGGCTCGAGCTCCCCTCCCGGCGCCCGCCAGGAGCCACCGGCGATCAACCCCTCCTCTTCCAGCTCCTCCAGATCCTCCACGACGACGGTGGACCGGATCCAATCCCCCTGGATCCATCCAGCGGGGAGTCCGGACCTCGACGACGAACCGATCCGGCCGGCTCGCCACCCCTTCCCCGACGCCGCCTTCTTGGAGCGCTCCGTGGCCGCAGTCTTGTCCTTGGACATGGCTCGCGAGACAGCGGTCGCTGCAGAGAGAAGCAGGAAGGAGCGAGGGCGCGGCGAAGAAACAAGAACGCTGCAGAGAAGCCAAGGCGAACGGGAGAAGACTAGGCGCACAGTGCCTCCCGCAGCAGACTCGCCGCGCCTTTATAATGACTCGGTCGAGTGGCTGACCGGTGGCCCCAAGCAATCCTATCCGATCCCGTAACAGACGCTGACGCGATACATGGCGAAAAAGGAGGCGCGGGAATCGAGGCGTTCGAACCGCACCCCTCCGATTGATGCGGCACGTCCCGTCCCGCGCGCTTCCCCAAATTTCGAAAGCCCCGCCGAATCCGGCGACCAGAGGGCAACCGATCCCGTCGAAAACGGCACGCGCTCACGGCGCCCGACACCTAGCGCAAAACCCAGTCGACGCAAGGAGCTCAATCGACGCAAGACATCCAATCGACACGAGAAGCAACTAATTCATTGATGGCTTCAGAATCGATCGAGGCGACCAAGACACAACTGAGGGAGCCTGCCCAAGTCACGAGCTCCGAAACAATATGCCCCAAGGACGTCGAGCCAAGACCAGAGTTTCCCTCAGCATCCCCTTGCTCGAGCCCCAATCCATTCAGGGGCTACTGACGAGGTTACAGACCTAGGGTATGGTCATGAGCCTGACCCAAGTACCCCACCCAAGGTCACTACCCTAGAAGATCAAAAGACAAGACCCTTGGCGGTGGAGACAGTCGAGTGAGACGGTCCAAAGAGACACTTCACTCGACCGACCCACGTACGCAGGACGACCCAATTCCACTCGACCGGACCGAGCACTCGACCTCCGAAGACCAAGGGCCTCTTGGAACGGCAACGGTCCTATATTTACTCTGTGTAGTAAACATCTTAATTGTCCTTTACTGCAGGCGTTATCAGTAACGCCTGCCTTAATGTACCTTTAAACCCTTGGTAACGTGGAGCATGGCTGGGGTCCTGGCACACTATATAAGCCACCCCCTCCTCCAGAACAAGGGTTGGCACCTCTGTAACACACGCATACAACCATCAGTCGACCAAGCCTCCGGGCACCGAGACGTAGGGCTGTTACTTCCTCCGAGAAGGGCCTGGACTCGCTAACACTCTGTGCACAACCTCGCCATAGCTAGAACCTTGCCTCTCCATTCGTACCCCTACCCTTACTATCAGACTTAGAACCACGACAGTCGCCTGTGTTGGGGTATAGATCATGACACAGTACGCCCATAAGGACTCGAAGAGACAGTCATGGCAGTCTCTCCTCTTCCTTGTCACCATCTTCTTGAGTATCTTGCCAAGAGTCTTGCTAAAGGCTTCAATCACGCCGATGGATCGGTGCAGATGGTGGGGATGTGGTGATGAAGTCAAATGGAGAGAGGTACGCCCATCGCTCCGGCTATGCTTAGCTATATCCAGCTGTCTTGTCGATTGTCTGATGATGAAGTGGGCAGCCTTCGCCTCATTGGTGCCCGACCTGGTGCTGTCCGACTTGTCGGTGTCGGACTGGATGACTTGCCTTCGCCTCGTCGGTGCCTTGGGGCGTCGCAGTTATGGGGACGACCCCGGTGTAGACAGTCGTGTAGAAGAATGGCGGTGTGCCGGTGCAGTCTGTGTCCTCGCCAGGTAACAAATCAAAGCAGATGGCGACGTCATGTGGACATCCGTTGTCATCAATGTAGATGACAGCCTTGCTAGATGAAGAGTTGATGAAGATTGCGACACTGTGCCGATGTAGTCGGATGGCCGCACGTCGTTGTAGTCGGTGTCCCCGCCGGGTGCGAAGTCGACGAAGATGGTGAAGACATGTTGATGTAGCAGCCTTCCTCGTTGAGCCGGAGGTTGATGATGACGACTCCAACATGGTCACGGGTGCTGTAGATAGCGCCAGGCCGCACACCGGCATCCCCTCTGATGTCATCGATGACGTAGATTTAGTGCCGAGCTACTCGCCGACAGCCTTGCCATTGTTGTTGTGGAAGCATGCATGGAAGAAGGCACCACCGACGAGCTCTCTGGCAGGCGCCCGTCGATGTCGTGGTGCGTCAATGGGGTGTAGCCGCTGGCGCGTCGTCCACGGCTGCCTTGGATACAAGTGCGTCAAGTTCTAGGACCTCTTCTGCCGCTTCCCTTTGACACAGCTTATATTGGCGGCGTGGTATCGCTGCCTCCAACTGAGTGTGTGCGTCGTCCACCAGGGCGCGCTGTGCGTTATCGCTCCCTGAAGTGAGAGATGAAGAGAGTGGTAGACAGACATTAAATATGCGGGTGTCCCATTGAATAAGACAGACGCATGATTTTGTTCTTCTCGGTGTAGAGGTGGATGGTGGTGGAGCCTTGGACGGTGGCTTCCTCCTACCGGCGTGTGCGGGTGTTGCACTTGACGATGGATGCCTTCGCTGCTTCTATACATCATATGCATTGGTGTAGGATGTCGATGTAGATGGGAGAAGGCACGGTCCACTTCCGGATGCGAGAGTTGATGCATATAGAAAAAAACACTGCTAGGTCATTTTCTGGTATCTGTACATCATTGCCGCGGTATGTATAGGGAGCCACAACTACCGGTGTGTTATCTAGAGCCGTGCATTCCGCCTACTCCTCTACTCGCGACAGGGTGTTCCTCGACGCGGTAATCACGGCCTCCGAGTTGTGTGTGTCGATGTGGTGCCGGTGGAAGAAGGAACCACCGACCTCTTCTCTGACATGCGCCTGACGTCATCGCCCAAGGCTCCGCGGCAGCTGTTGCGTCGTCCGTGGCAAATGGTGGTGCGTGTAATCGATGTAATGTGTGGGCACCTGTAGAAGGAGGCAGCGCAGGCCTGTTCCACGGCGCACGTCAGGCATCAGTGTCCATGGCTCTACAGCTACCGTTACATCATCTGCGGTTTCCGTGCTGACTTCGAGTACAGTCGATGTAGGACCCTCCTCGGCGTGACGTCCATTGGTGCGCGTGTCGTTGCCTTCAACTGTGGGCGCATCCTTCATCGGAGCATAATCTGTGTTGATGTAGCGTGCGGCAATCTATATGCAAGAAGGCATCGCCGGCCTCGTCGGCAGACGTCCTTCATCGTCGGATGCCGATGTGTCATCTGTGACCATCTCGGCTATGAGTGCACCCAGCGTGTGATCCTCCTCGGTGCCCATGGACTCTGTCCGTGCGCATTTCTTTTTCATGTGGGGCGTACTATGTGTTGCGGCTCCCCTCTGTCCATCTTCTTTGCTCCAGTATCGGTGTCTAGACTCTAGAGGGTCGATAGGGGTACTCTCCTGCCAGCATGGGTAGCATGTGTGTCTGCTGGAATTTCTTAATGAGCTCGTGTATGCATGCATGGCCACACATGGACCAGTGCTTCACCCATGTTCATTGGTAGGCCATCTACAAAAATAGAAAACAACACGACCATACCTTAACGTGCATGGCATGTTCATCTACATGGCATGTGCAGGAAATCCAGCACGCAAGATGTGTGAGCAAGGGCATCGGTGCCAGCACGACGCCGCGGGCGAACGCGTCTGTGGCCTCACGTGTCACCTTTGGCCCGCTCCCTCCAAGCGCACGCGCACCCGAGGTCAGGGCGTGCCGTCTCTGATGAGCGCGATCTACACGATGCCATCTCTGATGAGCGCGATCTACACGCCGCAGCCTCCGTGAGTGCTCCGTCGGTCCTCGGCCTTTTTTCCTCAGCTTAGTGCATTGTCTGTAGACTCCACCAACGCGTGTGCTTACCGCCGCCGTATATGTCCTATGGGTTGATGTAGCGTGTTTGAGTAGATTGGAGGATGCACCGTTGGCTGGTTCTCCGGATTGCTGCCTTTCTAGTGTTGTCCGCAGTCCCCATGGGAGCGCGCACCCAGTGGTACGCCCGGGCCTCTTCCACAACTACCCCGGTTGCCGCCATTGGTGCATCTTCAAGCTTGGACGTAATTCACACCACCACCGGCGTGGTGCTGCTGTGAGCTATCCTCTGTCGTGTGTGCCTTCCTCGATGCTACCGCCACGAGCATCGAGCAACGTCTCGTCCTGTCTGGGTTGCCTCCCTTCAGTGAGTCTCCACGAGATGCGAGCTAATCCCATGTAGACGAACTTCCGCTGGATGCATGCCCTTCTACAAGAAAGAAGATAAAGTAGAGGAAAATGCATTATTATGCCATTTGCAGCTTGGCGTTGCCGCCTCCGGCGTGCCCATCAAGCCAGGAATAGTACCGCCTTCTTGTGGACCGTGTGACGCCACAACCTTGGGTGCCCGTCCTTAGGTCAGCAACTTCTCCATGTTCCCCATAGACACTGCCATCATAGGTTGTCTCCCCA
Source organism: Secale cereale (assembly GCA_902687465.1). Lineage (NCBI taxonomy): Eukaryota > Viridiplantae > Streptophyta > Magnoliopsida > Poales > Poaceae > Secale > Secale cereale. The sequence goes on from LR738712.1 coordinate 271,861,283, forward strand.
TTGCACGACTGTCGGGGATGGAGCTAGGGCACGAGTGCTGCCGAGGCATCTCCTTGGTGCACGCGTCTCTTGCGCCCCTTCTAGTGAATCACTTAGGGCATCGAGCATGCCCCCGCTCAATAGGTCTGTCTTCATGGATAGACATCACGTCCTTGCCATAGGAGCATTGAACTGCCCCCTAACAATAGCAATATCTCATGGACACGAATTTGGTCTCCAATGCTCGACGATGATGAGGCAAATTAAAATTGCACCCATGGGTTAGCACCATCTCATATTGTTGGAGAAGATCTTGACGAAAAAACCGACGACCACAGCGAAGCAAAGATGGGAGGAGAACCATGTCCTACCGGCCGTGCCAATTTGTTGACACGAGAAAAATCTTATATGCTCTCCGGAAGAAAGGAAGAGAAGGAGTATGGATTTCTCTCATGCGCTGGGGAAAAGGTAAAATGCGGGCGTGCCAGTGTACCGTAGTACACAAAGAAAAGTGATACGGGAAACAAGTATTTCTTCTATCTCTTTGGATGAACAAAATTATAAGATCCCATAAAAAAATGATTGCCCTCCATAGCCTACTAGTGCGGCCTGCCTGACTATGGCGATGTGCGGTCTCCTGGTTCCCGGGGCCTCGAAAAGCTCCCGATTAATTACTCCTGTGGGTTGCTCCGCGAGATACCTCCGATTAAGCCGTGTGGTCGTCTTCGTCGTCCTTGCTTTGCATTCTCCATGCATGATGATGATGGTGTGTGTGTGTGTGGTGTGGGCGGTGGCAAAGCCCATGTCCTCGTCGGTACACGTGCCGCTCAAAACATGTCTTTGTGCTAGCCATGTTCGCCCTCGCCATCGTGCCTCGTCGGTCTTTACAGCGTTGATGTAATGGATGTTGAAGTTGCATGGGTCCTGCTTGGCTCGGACTTCTTAACGATGTATCGTCTTCGTCGGGGTACACAAGGGGTTCGCCTCGCGGGAGTATTCTTAAAGAGACCGGCATCGGTGTAAAACCAACGCACGCTCATGTCGGCATTGCCGGTGGGGTTGGCGCCTTGTCTCTGCTAGACGTCGAATTTACGACGGTCGGCCATGACAAGGGCACCGCTTCACGGGGCCATCGGGAGTTAGTGCTGGTGAAGTCACGTCGCCTCCTCGCCAGCACGCCTTGTCTTCATGGGCTCCGTGTCACAAATAACACCATGTAGTGGTAAGGGTTGGTGAAGCTTATGTCAATGCATAGCGCCATCTTCTACGCATCACGGGCACGGTGTTGCGGACATCACCGAGGACTTGTATCATCTTCACGGATCTGGGTCGCGGGCACCATCTTGACGAGGTAGACATTGGTGGTGACGTCCCGCGATCTCCACGCCTTCATCTTCTACGACACCGGCTTGATGATGTTGACGACATACGTCATCCTTGCGAGCTCCACGCCATGATCCTCCGTGGTACCGGGTTGACGATGTTAGCAATGGGCGTCGTCTTGGCGAGCTCCACGCCTCCGTCCTCCATGGCACTGGCTTGATGAAAAAGACGATGGGCGTCGTCCTAACAAGCTCCACCTCGCCATCCTCCACGGCACACGGCGGCATCCCTGCGAGCTCCAAGCCTCGGGGCTCCAGCTTGACGAAGTAGACGTTGGCAGCATCCCCAACAGGCGCCATGCCTCCGTCCTCTAGCTCCAGCATGACGAAGTAGATGGCGGCCGTCCTCCTTGCAAGCTCCGCGTCACGATCCTTGTGGCATCGGGCTGATTATGTCGGAGTCGTCTTGGCGAACTCCGTGGTGCCATCCACGCGGAACGTGGCGGCATCCTCTGAGCTCCACGCCTTCGTCCTCCATGGCGCCGACTTGATGAAGAAGACGATGGGCGTCGTCCTAGCGAGCTCCGTGTCACCGTCCTCCGCGGCACGTGGCGGCATTCCTGCGAGGTCCATGCCTCCGAGCTCCATCTTGAGGAAGTAGACGTCGGCGGCATCCCCAACGGGCGCCACACGTCCGTCTTCTAGATCCAGCATGACGAAGTAGATGTCGGGCGTCCTCCTTGCGAGCTCCCCGTCATGATCCTTGCGGCATCGGGTTGATGATGTTGGCGTCGTCTTCGAGAACTCCATCACTCAGGGTGGACACGGTCCGGGCCGGTCCGGTCCCTGACCGAGCCGTCGTTTGGACCGGCCGTCGGCGGTCCGGACCGGACCGGACCGAGCAGCGTCGCGGTCCTGTTTTCAGGGACCGGACCGCAGCGACGAAAGCCCGAGCCGGACCGAGCGGCTCGTTTGGACCGGCCGATGGTCACCCCAGAGCTCGCGCTGGAGCACGGCGACGCGGGGAGGGCGCTGGAGGCAGCAGGGCTCGTCGTGGAGGTGTCCGGCGACTTCTGTGACTCACGGTGGACGGCACGGCGGCCAGGCAGAGCTCGGGCAGCAACAGCGACGACGAATCTGGCACGACGGCCGGTGCACGACGGCCGGTGTACAACGGCGGTGTAGGGCCTCCCGCTTCAAGTTCTACCTTCTAGGTGATAGATCCGAGCATGGCGCATCCAGTAGACATGCTTTCCAGCGTCAGGGAGGCCGGTGGCCGCGCGGATGAACGACGGCGGCGCAGACCAGCGCACGACCGACGCGCCCACCACGCAGCTCTGGCCACGCGCTCGCCACGCGCCCGCCACGACCTCGACACGCCCCCGCCACGCCCCTGCAACGCCCTTGGCACGCCCCCGCCACGCCCCTGCCTCGTCCTGACATGCCCCCGCCACGCCCCCGCCATGCCACAGCTCGTGTTCTTCGGTCCGCTCGGTCGGACCGAGCTTTAACCGGACCGGACCGAGGGATTTTCGGTCCCGTTTGCAGGGCCCGGACCGGCTAGATTTCATGCCGGGCCAGGACCGAGCCTGGCCGGACCGAGCGGGCCACGAGCCGGTCCTAAAGGACCGCTCGTGCCGTCCACCCTGATCCATCACGATCCTTGCGGCATCGGGTTAATGATGTTGGCCTCGTCTTGGCGAACTCCGTGCGAGCTCCACGCCACGATCCTCCATGGCACTAGCTTGATGATGTTGGCGCTGGCTGGTTCTCCTTGTGAGCTTCATGCTACGATCCTCCGCGACACCAGGTTGATGATGTTAACGATGGGCATCGTCTTGGCGAGCTCCGTGTCCCCATCCAGCGCGGCACGACGATGGCATCGTCGCGAGCTCCGCTTTCGTCCTCGATGGTGCCAGCTTGATGAAGAAGACGACCGGCGTCGTCCTGGCAAGCTTCGTGTTCATCCTCCTGCACGCGGCGGCGTCCCCGCGAGCTCCACGCCTCCGTGCTCCGGCACGCTCCAGCTTGATGACGAAGGCGACGGGCGTCGACCATGGCGTGTCCTCCACGGGCGCCTCTCCCTCTGAGGCGTGTGTCGTTGTTGCCATCACATCTGGAATTGCATGTTGTCGCCTCCGCGGGTGCGTTTGGTGCGTGAAGCCTTTGCCCTTCTCTCGTGTCGGGCGCGCACATCGTGCGCGCCGTCACCTCCTCCTGCTGCTCGACCCTCCTGATTCGTGCGTGCTTCCCACATGAAACCTGATAAAATAAGACAGAGAAAAAAATAGTTGATGTCTGCTTGCGTTAGAGGGGCATCGTTGTCAGTGCCGACACGCCGGCTGGATTACGCAACTTCTGAGTCACCGCTTCTACGGCGCCTCCCGCCTGATGCTATCTCAGTCGACCACGCTTCCGCTAGGGGCGCGTCTTCTTGTGCTCCGTAGGTTCTTTCCGCTTGGATCTCTGGACGCCGCCGCCACGGGCGCGTCTCCTTCTCTTTGCCCCGTGCGTAGTCTGTCCTCTTTTTGGGTGCCAAAGTCCTTGGGTATTCGTAGGGAGGAGGCAAACCCTCTTGGTCGCACATCGACGCAAACCTTCCGATATTTGAAGTTTCCATCTTAAAACTTGCCTTTCCATGCGGTCGTTCTTCTTGCCCTGCACGGCTGCAAAATGAATCGTAGCATACCTGCTAGCCAGCTCCAGACTGAACGTGTGATTCTTCGGGAGATCAAAACGTGCCATGTCCATGTATACCTGTTTAAAATCACAAAAGGAAAATAACACGAAATACCCATACATGTATCCAAACTAGCGTTTGCATTGGTTTAGTTATGGACAAAAAGGTAGGTTAACCAAGTATTGTACGGGTGTTCAGGTATATGTACACCGGCGAGCTTGTCGGCCGGCCGAGATACCCAAATACGTATATAATACCTATATACGTATCAAGTCTAGGGAAAGCTAGCCACAAACATGCAAACCTTTTTTTTCTTGAACATGCATGCATAAGGTAAGTGCTGAGTATGTGGGCATTTACCATGCGTCCATGCACCACGATAATAAAATTAGCCTTTGTATTATAACTTGCATTTCCTTGTATAGCTTGTATCAAAAATCATTCAAAATATATGTCTTATGCAATAGTGCAAAAAAACTCGTCGAAGACAACTTTTTAGCACATGTTATGTGGGTGAAATGATGATAGCATTCCAACTTTCAACCTTTTTCAGACTTCATTTGTAGTGTTTTTTAATTTCAGGGTCATTTAGCTATTTTTTAGTACATGCATGAAAAATAGCAAATGAAGTAAGAAATGGTTAAAAATTGATGACGTGGCTTTGATTGGTGCATATTGAATGCACAAAAAGTCTGGAGTTCAAATATGTTCAGAAAAATGAAATGCTTTTGTAACAGATGAGTTTTCGGGGGAAAACCTGATATTTCGAACGATATTGTTCATTTTGTACACGAAGTGCATCCAGGTTTTGCTGCAACCTTGTCAAATTGTTAACACATTCTACGTGGGTGAAATGATGATACCATGCCAACTTTCAACCTTTTCAGAGTTCATTTGTAGTGATTTTCAATTTTAGGGTCATTTAGCTAAAAAAATCAGTAAATGCATGAAAATTAGCAAACGAAGCCAGAAAGGGATGAAAATTGATGACGTGGCTTTGAATGGTGCATACTGAATGCACAAAAAGTCTGGAGTTGAAATACGTTTAAAAAATGAAATGCCTTTGTAACAGATGAGTTTTTATTCGAATGCATGATACTTCGAAAGAGATTGTCCATTTTGTACACGAACTGCATCCAATTTTTGCCGTAATCCTCTCAACTATTTATCACATTCTATGTGGGCGAAATGATGATACCATGCAACTTTCAACCTTTCTAGACTTCATTTGTAATGCTTTTAAATTTCAGGGTCATTTACCTAAAAAAAGCAATAAACGCATAAAAATAGCAAATGAAATCAGAAAAGGTTGAAAATTGTTGATGTGACTTTTAATAGTGCATACTGAACGCACAAGATGTCTAGAGTCAAAATAAGTTCTAAAATGAAATGCCTTTGTAACAGATAAGATTTTATCCGAAACACTGATACTTAGAAAGAGATTGTACATTTTGTACACGAAGTGCATCCAGTTTTTGCCGTAATCCTCTAAACTTTATAGCACATGCTATGTACATGAAATGATGATACCATGCCAACTTTCAACCTTTTCAGACCTCATTCGTAGTGCTTTTCAATTTCAGGGTCATTTAACTCAAAAAAAAAATAGTAAATGCATGAAAAATAGAAAATGAATTCACTAAAGGTTGAAAATTGATGATATTTCTTTGAATGGTGCATGCTGAACGCACGAAAAGTCTGGATTTCAAATAAGTTAAAAAAATGAAATGCCTTTGTAACAGATGAGTTTTCGTCCGAAAGCTTAATACTTCGAAAGATATTGTCCATTTTGTCCGTGAAGTGCATCCAGTATTTCCCATAACCCTCTCAACTTTTTAGCATATTCTATGTCTGTGAAATGATGATACCATGCCAACTTTCAACCTTTTCAGTCTTCATTTGTAGTGCTTTTCAATTTCAGGGTCGTTGAGCTAAACAAAATCAGTAAATGTATGAAAAATAACAAATGCAGTTAGAAATGGTTGAAAATTGATGATGTGGCTTTGAATGGTGCATACTGAACGCACAAAAAGACTGGAGTTAAAATAAGTTTTTAGAAAATAAAATGCCTTTGTAACATATGAGTTTTCGTCCGAAACACTCATACTTCGAAAAAGATTGTCCATTTTTGTACACGAAGTGCATCCAATTTTTGCTGTAACCCTATCAACTTTTTAGCACATGCTATGTGGGTGAAATGATGATACAATGCCAACTTTCAACCATTTCAGAGTTCGTATGTAGTGCTTTTCAATTTCAGGGTCATTTAGCTAAGGAAAATAAGTAACTGCACGAAAAATATAGAATGAAGTCAGAAAGGTTTGAAAATCGATGATGTGGCTTTGAATGGTGCATACTGAACGCACAAAAGTTCTGGAGATCAAATAAGTTTAAAAAATGAAATGCCTTTGTAACAGATGAGTTTTTGTCTGAAAGCCTAATATTTCGAAAGAGATTGTCCATTTTGTCCATGAAGTGCATCCAGTTTTTGCCGTAACTCTCTCAACTTTTTAACACATTCTATGTGGGTGAAATGATGATACCATGCCAACTTTCAACCTATTCAGACTTCATTTGTAGTGCTTTTCAATTTCAGGGTCATTTAGCTTAAAAATCAGTAAATTCATGAAAAATAGAAAATGCTGTCAGAAAGGGTTGAAAATAGATGATGTGGCTTTGAATGGTGCATACTGAATGCACAAAAAGACTAGAGTTGAAATAAGTTTTAAAAAATGAAATTGCTTTGTAACAGATGAGTTTTCGTCCGAAACACACATACTGCGGATGAGATTGTCTATTTTTGTACACGAAGTGCATCCAGTTTTTGCACTAACCCCGTCAAGTTTTTAGCAGATGCTATGTGGGCGAAATGATGATACCATGCCAACTTTCAACATTTTTAGACATCGTTTGTAATGCTTTTCAATTTGAGGGTCATTTAGCTCAAAAAATAAGTAAATGCATGAAATAATAGCAAATGAAGTCACAAAGGATTGAAAATTCATTATGTGGCTTTGAATGGTGCATACTGAACGCACAAAAAGTTTGGAGTTCAAATAAGTTTAAAAATGAATTGTCTTTGTAACATGTGAGTTTTCATCCGAAAGCCTAATACTTCGAAGGAGATTGTCCATTTTCTCCACGAAGTGCATCCAGTTTTTGCCATAACCCTCTCAAATTTTTAGCACATGCTATGTGGGTGAAATGATGATACCATGCCAACTTTCTACCTTTTTAGACTTCATTTGTAGTGCTTTTCAATTTTAGGGTCATTTAGCTCAAAAAAATATATCAGAAAATGCATGAAAAGTAGCAAATGAAGTCAGAAAGGGTTGAAAATTGATGACGTCGCATTGAATGGTGCATACTAAATGCACAAAAAGTTTGGAGTTGAAATTCGTTTAAAAAAATTAAATGCCTTTGTAACAGATGAGTTTTTGTTTGAAATTATGATACTTCGAAAGAGATTGTCCATTTTATACACGAAGTGCATCTAGTTTTTGTCGTGACCCTCTCAACTTTATAGCACATCCTCTGTGGGTGAAATGATGATACCATGCCAACTTTAAACCTTTTTAGACTTCATATGTAGTGCTTTTCAATTTCAGGGTCATTTAACTCTAACAAATCAGTAAATGTATGAAAAATAGCAAATGAAGTCAGAAAAGGTTGAAAATTGATGACGTTTCTTTGAATGGTGCATACTGAAAGAACATAAAGTCTGGAGTTAAAATAAGTTTAAATAATGAAATGCCTTTGTAACATATGAGTTTTCGTCCGAAAAACTAATACTTCGAAAGAGATTGTCCATTTTGTCCACTAAGTGCATCCAGTTTTTGCCGTAACCCTATCAACTTTTTGGCACATGCTATGTGGGTGAAAAGACGATACCATGCCAACTTTCAAACTTTTCAGACTTCATGTGTAGTGCTTTTCAATTAAAAGGGTCATTTAGCTAAAAAAACAGTAAACGCATGGAAAATAGCTAATGAAGTCAGAAAGGGTTGGAAATTCATGACATGGCTTTGAATGGTGCATACTGAATGCACAAAAAATATGGAGTTCAAATATGTATAAAAAATGGAATGCCTTTGTAAAAGATAAGTTTTCATCTGAATGCGTGATACTTCGAAAGAGGTTGTCCATTTTATACACGAAGTGCATCCAAGTTTGGTCGTAACCCTCTCAACTTCTTAGCACATTCTATGTGGGTGAAATGATGATACCATGCCAACTTTCAACATTTTCAGAGTTTATTTGTAGTGCTTTTCAATTTCTGGGTCATTTAACTAAAAAAAATGGTAAATGCATGAAAAATAACAAATGAAGTGAGAAAGGGTTCAAAATTGATGACGTGGCTTTGAATGGTGCATATTGAACACACAAAAAGTCTGGAGTTCAAATATGTTTACAAAAATGAAATGCCTTTGCAATAGACGAGTTTTCGTCTCAAGGCGTTATACTTCGAAAGAGATTGTCCATTTTGTACACGAAGTGCATACATGTTTTTGCCGTAACCCTCTCAACTTCTTAGCACATTCTATGTGGATGAAATGATGATACCAGGCCAACTTTCAACCTTTTCAGAGTTCATTTGTAGAGCTTTTCAATTTCAGGGCTATTTAAGTCAAAAAAATCAGTAAATGCATGAAAAATAGCAAATGAAGTCAGAAAGGGTTGAAAATTGATGACGTTGCTTTGAATGATGCATACTGAATGCACAAGATGTCTGAAGTTGAAATAAGTTAAAAAATGAAATGCCTCTGTAACATATGAGATTTTGTCCGAAACCCCGATACTTCGAAAGAGATTGTCTATTTTGTGCATGAAGTGCGTCAAGTTTTTTCCGTAACCCTCTCAACTTTTTAGCACATGCTATGTGGGTGAAATAATGATACCATGCCAACTTTCAACCTTTTTAGACTTCGTTTGTAGTGCTTTTCAATTTCAGGGTCATTTAACTAAAAAAAATCAACAAATGCATGAAAAATAGAAAATGAATTAGAAAAGGGTTGAAAATTGATGACGTGGCTTTTAATGGTGCATATTGAATGCACAAGATGTCTAGATTTGAAATACGTTTTAAAATGAAATGCCTCTCTAACAGATGAGTTTTCATCCGAAACACTGATACTTCGAAAGAGATTGTCCATTTTGTCCACTAAGTGCATCCAGTTTTTAGCGTAACACTATCAACTGTTTAGCACATGCTATGTGGGTGAAATGACGATACCATCCGAACTATCAACCTTTTCAGACTTCATTTGTAGTGCTTTTCAATTAAAGGGTCATATAGCACAAAAAAATCAGTAAACACACGGAAAATAGCTAATGAAGTGAGGAAGGGCTGAAAATTGATGACATGGCTTTTAATGGTGCGTACTGAATGCAAAAAAAGTCTGGAGTTCAAATATGTTTAGAAGAATGAAATGTCTTTGTAATAGATGAGTTTTCGTCTGAAAGCGTGATACTTCGAAAGAGATTGTCCATTTTGTACACGAAGTGCTTCCATGTTTGGCCGTAACCCTCTCAGCTTCTTAACACATTCTATGTGGATGAAATGATGATACCATGCCAACTTTCAACCTTTTCAGAGTTCATTTGTAGAGCTTTTCAATTTCAGGGTCATTTAACTCAAAAAATCAGTAAATACGTGGAAAATAGCAAATGAAGTCAGAAAGGGTTGAAAATTGATGACGTGGCTTTGAATGGTGCATACTGAACGCACAAGATATCTGGAGTTGAAATAAGTTTTAAAAAAATGAAATGCCTCTGTAACAGATGAGTTTTCGTCCGAAACACTGATACTTCGAAAGAGATTGTCCTATTTGTACACGAAGTGCATCCAGTTTTTGCCGTAACCCTCCCAACTTTTTAGCACTTGCTATGTGGGTGAAATAATGATACCATGCCAACTTTCAAACTTTTTAGAATTCATTTGTAGTGCTTTTCAATTTTAGGGTCATTTAACTAAAAAAAAATCAACAAATGCATGAAAAATAGCAAATGAAGTCAGAAAGGGTTGAAAATTGATGACATGGCTTTGAATGGTGCATACTGAACGCACAAGATGTCTGGAGTTAAAATAAGTTTTAAAAATGAAATGCCTCTATAATAGATGAGTTTTCGTCCGAAACACTGATACTTCGAAAGATTGTCCATTTTGTAAACGAAGTGCATCCAGTTTTTGCCGTAACCCTCTCAACATTATAGCACATGCTACGTGGGTGAAATGATGATACCATGCCAACTTTCAACCATTTCAAACTTCATTTGTAGTGCTTTTCAATTTCATGGTCATTTAACTAAAAAAATCAGTAAATGCATTAAAAGTAGCAAATGAAGTTAGAAAAGGTTGAAAATGGATGACGTTTCTTTAAATGGTGCATACTGAACGCACAAAAAGTCTGGAGTTCAAATAAGTTTAAAAATGAATTTTTTTGTAACAAATGAGTTTTCATTCGAAAGCCTAATACTTCGAAAGAGATTGTCCATTTTGTCCACGCAGTGCATCTAGTTTTTCCCATAGCCCTCTCAACTTTTTAGCAAATTCTATCTGGTTGAAATGATGATACCATGCGGACTTTCAACATTTTCAGAGTTCATTTGTAGTGCTTTTCAATTTGAGGGTCATTTAACTCAAAAAATCAGTAAATGCATGAAAAATAGCAAATGAAGTCAGAAAGGGTTGAAAATTGATGACGTTGCTTTGAATGGTGCATATTGAACGCACAAGATGTCTGGAGTTGAAATAAGTTTTCGTCCGAAACACTGGTACTTCGAAAGAGATTGTCCATTTAGTACATGAAGTGCATCCAGTTTTTTCCGTAACCCTCTCAACTTTTTAGCACATGCTATGTGGGTTAAATAATGATACCATGCCAACTTTTAACCTTTTTAGACTTCATTTATAGTGCTTTTCAATTTTAGGGTCATTTAAGTCAAAATATAAAAAAATGCATGAAAAATAACAAATGAAGTCAGAAAGGGTTGAAAATTGATGATGTGGCTTTGAATGATGCATATTGAACGAATAAAAAGACTGGATTTGAAATAAGTTAAAAAAATGAAATGGCTTTGTAACAGATGAGTTTTCGTCCGAAACACACATACTGCGAAAGAGATTGTCCATTTTTGTACACGAAGTGCATCCAGTTTTTTTGTAACCCCATCTACTTTTAGGACATGCTATGTGGGTGAAATGACGATACCATGCCAACTTTCAACTTTTTCAGACTTCGTTTGTAGTGCTTTTCAATTTTAGGGTCATTTAGTTAAAAAAAAGTAAATGCATAAAAAATAGCAAATGAAGTCAGAAAGGTTTGAAATTTGATGATGTGTCTTTCAATGGTGCATACTAAATGCACTAAAAGTCTGGAGTTCAAATAAGTTAAAAAAATGAAATGCCTTTGTAATAGATGAGTTTTCGTCCGAAAGCCTAATACTTCAAAAGAGATTGTACATTTTGTCCACGAAGTGCATCCAGTTTTTGCCGTAACCCTCTCAGCTTTTTAGAACATTCTATGTGGGTGAAATGATGATACCATGGCAACTTTCAACCTTTTCAGACTTCATTTGTTGTGCTTTTCAATTTCAGGGTCATTTAGCTCAAAAAAATCAGCAAATGCATGAAAAATAGCAAATGAAGTAAGAAATGGTTGAAAATTGATGACGTGGCTTTGAATGGTGCATACTAAATGCACAAAATGTATGGAGTTCAAATATGTTGAAAAATAAGAGATGCCTCTGTAACAGATGAGTTTTCGTCTGAAAGCGTGATACTTCGAAAGAGACTGTCCATTTTGTACATGAACTGCATCTAGGTTTTGCCGTAACCCTCTGAATTTTTTAGCACATTCTATGTGGGTGAAATGATGATAGCATGCCCACATCCAATCTTTTCAGAGTTCATTTGTAGTGCTTTTCAATTTCAGGATCATTTAGCTCAAAAAAATAAGTAAATTTATGAAAAGTAGCAAATGAAGTCAGAAAGGGTTGAAAATTAATATTGTGGCTTTGAATGGTGCATACTCAACGCACAAAAAGTCTGGAGTCGAAATCCATTTAAAAAATGAAATGCCTTTGTGACAGATGAGTTTTTTTTGAAAGCATGATACTTCGAAAGAGATTGTCCATTTTGTACACGAAGTGCATCTAGTTTTTGCCGTAACCGTGTCAACTTTATGGCACATGCTCTGTGGGTGAAATAATGATACCATGCCAACTTACAACATTTTCAAACTTCATTTGTAGTGCTTTTCAATTTCAGCGCCATTTAAATTTAAAAAAAATCAGTAAATGCATGAAAAATAGCAAATGAAGTCATAAAAGGTTGAAAATTGATGGGGTTTCTTTGAATGGTGCATACTGAACGCACAAAAAGATTGGAGTTCAAATAAGTTTAAAAAAATGAAATGCCTTTGTAACAGATGAGTTTTCATCCGAAAGCCTAATACTTTGAAAGAGATTGTCCATTTTGTGCACTAAGTGCATCAAGTTCTTGCTGTAACCCTCTCAACTTTTTAGCACATTCTATGTGGGTGAAATGACGATACCATTCCAACTTTCAACCTTTTCAGACTTCATTTATAGTGCCTTTTAATTTCAGGGCCATTTAGCTTATAAAATCAGTAAACACATGGAAAATACCTAATGAAGTCAGAAAGGGTTGAAAATTGAAGACATGACTTTGAATGGTGCATACTGATTGCAAAAAAAATATGGAGTTCAAATATGTATTAAAAATGAAATGCCTTTGTAACAGATGAGTTTTCATCTGAAAACGTGATACTTCGAAAGAGATTGTCTATTTTGTACACTAAGTGCATCCAGGTTTGGCCTTAACCCTGTCAACTTCTTAGCACATTCTATGTGGGTGAAATGATGATACCATGCAAACTTTCAACCTTTTCAGAGTTCATTTGTAGTGCTTTTCGCTTTCAAGGTCATTTAACACAAAAAAATCAGTAAATGATTGAAAAATAGCAAATAAAGTTAGAAAGGGTTGAAAATTGATGACGTGGCTTCGAATGGTGCATACTGAACGCTCAAGATGTCTGGAGTTGAAATAAGTTAAAAAAATGAAATACCTCTGTAACAGATGAGTTTTCGTCCGAAACACTCATACTTCGAAAGAGATTGTTTATTTTGTACGCGAAGTGCATCCAGTTTTTTCCGTAACCCTCTCTACTCTTTAGAACATTCTATGTGGATGAAATAATGTTACCATGCCAACTTTCAACCTTTTTAGACTTCATTTGTAGTGCTTTTCAATTTCAGGGTCATTTAACTAAAACAATCAATAAATGCATGAAAATAGCAAATGAAGTCAGAAAGGGTTGAAAATTGATGACACGTCTTTTAATGGTGCATACTGAACGCACAAGATGTCTGGAGTTGAAATAAGTTTTAAATTGAAATGCCTCTGTAACAGATGAGTTTTCGTCCGAAACACTGATACTTACAAAGAGATTGTCCATTTTGTACACGAAGTGCATCCAGTTTTTGCCGTAACCCTCTCAACTTTATAGCACATGCTATGTGAGTGAAATGATGATACCATGCCAACTTTCAACCATTTCAGACTTCATTTGTAGTGCTTTTCAATTTCACGGTCATTTAACAGAAAAATTCAGTAAATGCATGAAAAATAGCAAATGAAGTCAGAAAAGGTGGAAACTTGATGACGTTTCTTCGAATGGTGAATAGTAAACGCACAAAAAGTCTGGTGTTCAAATGAGTTTAAAAAATGAAATGCCTTTGTAACAGATGAGTTTTTGTCGGAATGCCTAATACTTCGAAAGAGATTGTCCATTTTTTCCACGAAGTGCGTCCAGTTATTGCCGTAACTCACTCAACTTTTTAGCACATTCTATGTGGGTGAAATGATGATACCATGCCAACTTTCAACCTTTTCAGAGTTCATTTCTAGTGCTTTTCAATTTCAGGGTCATCTAACTCAAAAAATCAATAAATGAATGAAAAACAACAAATGAAGTCAGAAAGGGTTGAAAATTGATGACGTGGCTTTTAATGATGCATACTGAACGCACAAGATGTCTGGAGTTGAAATAAGTAAAAAAAATGAAATGCCTTTGTAACAAATGAGTTTTTGTCCGAAACACTTATACTTTGAAAGAGATTGTCCATTTTGTCTATGAAGTGCATCCAGCTTTTGCCGTAACCCTCTCAACTTTTTAGCAAATTCTATGTTGGTGAAATGATGATACCATGCCGACTTTCAACCTTTTTAGACTTCATATGTAGTGCTTTTCGATTTCAGGATCATTTTACTCAAAAAACAATAAATGCATGAAAAATAGCAAATGAAGTCAGAAAGAGTTGAAAATTGATGATGTGGCTATGAATGGTGCATACTGAACACACAAAAAGACTGGAGTTGAAAGAAGTTTGAAAAAACTGAAATGGCTTTGTAACAGATGAGTTTTTGTCCGAAACACACATACTACGAAAGAGATTGTCCAGTTTTTGTTGTAAACCCATCAACTTTTTAGCACATGCTATGTGGGTGAAATGATGATACCATGCCAACTTTCAACATTTTTAGACTTCGTTTGTAGCTCTTTTCAATTTGAGGGTCATTTAGCTCAAAAAAATAATAAGTAAATGCATAAAAAATAGCAAATGAAGTGAGAAAGGTTTGATAATTGATGATGTGGCTTTGAATGGTGCATACTGAACGCACAAAAAGTGTGGAGTTCAACTAAGTTTAATAAATGAAATGCCTTTGTAATACATGAGTTTTCGTCCGAAAGCCTAATACTTCGAAAGAGATTGTCCATTTTGTCCACAAAGTGCATCCTGTTTTTGCCGTAACCCTCTCAACTTTTTAGCACATTCTATGTGGGTGAAATGATGATACCATGACAACTTTCAATCTTTTCAGACTTCATTTGTAGTGCTTTTCAATTTCAGGGTCATTTAGCTCAAAAAATCAGTAAATGCATGAAAAATAGCAAATGAAGTCAGTAAGGGTTGAAAATTGATGACGTGGCTTTGAATGGTGCATACTGAATGCACAAAAAGTCTGGAGTTCAAATATGTTTAAAAAAATGAAATGCCTTTGTAACAGATGAGTTTTCGTGTGAAAGCGTGATACCCCGAAAGAGATTGTCCATTTTGTACATGAATTGCATCTAGGTTTTGCCATAACCCTCTCAAAATTTTAGCACATTCTATGTGGGTGAAATGATGATACCATGCCAACTTTCAACCTTTTCATAGTTCATTTGTAGTGCTGTTTAATTTTAGGGTCATTTAGCTAAAAATATCAGTAAAAGGATGAAAAGTAGCAAATGAAGTCAGAAAGGGTTGAAAATTGATGACGTGGCTTTGAATGGTGCATACTCAATGCACAAAAAGTCTGGAGTTGAAATCCGTTTAAAAAATAAAATGCCTTTGTAACAGATGAGTTTTTGTTTGAAAGCATGATACTTCGAAAGAGATTTTCCATTTTTTACACGAAGTGCATCTAGTTTTTGTCATAACCGTCTCAACTTTATAGCACATGCTCTGCGGGTGAAATAATGATACCATGCCAACTTTCAACCTTTTCAGACTTCATTTGTAGTGCTTTTCAATTTCAGGGCCATTTAACTCAAAAAATTAATAAATGCATGCAAAATAGCAAATGAAGTCAGAAAAGGTTGAAAATTGATGACGTTTCTTTGAATGGTGCATACTGAATGCACAAAAAGGCTGCAGTTCAAATAAGTTAAAAAAAATGAAATGCCTTTGTAACAGATGAGTTTTCGTCCGAAAGCCTAATACTTCGAAAGAGATTGTCCATTTTGTCCACTAAGTGCATCCAGTTCTTGTCGTTACCCTCTCAAATTTTTAGCACATTCTATGTGGGTGAAATGACGATACCATGCCAACTTTCAACCGTTTCAGACTTCATTTGTAGTGCTTTTCAATTTCAAGGTCATTTAGCTAAAAAAAAACCAGTAACCCATGGAAAATAGCTAATGAAGTGCCTTTGTAACAAAAAAATCTGGAGTTCAAATATGTATGAAAAATGAAATGCCTTTGTAACAAATGAGTTTTCGTCTGAAAGCATGATACTTCGAATGAGATTGTCCATTTTGTACACGAAGTGCATCCAGGTTTGGCCGTAACCCTCTCAACTTCTTAGCACATTCTATGTGGGTGAAATGATGATACCATGGCAACTTTCAACCTTTTCAGAGTTCATTTGTAGTGCTTTTCAATTTCAGGGTCATTTAACACAAAAAATCAGTAAATAAATGAAAAGTAGCAAATGAAGTTAGAAAGGGTTTAAAATTGAAGACGTGGCTTTGAATGGTGCATACTGAACACACAAAAAGTCTGGAGTTCAAATATGTTTTAAAAAACGAAATGCCTTTGTAAGAGATAAGTTTTCGTGTGAAAGCGTGATACTTTGAAAGAGATTGTCCATTTTGTCCACGAAGTGCATCCAGTTTTTGCCGTAACCCTCTCAACTTTTTAGCACATTCTATGTGGCTAAAATGATGATACCATGCCAACTTTCAACCTTTTCAGAGTTCATTTGTAGTGATTTTCAATTTCAGGGTCATTTAACTCAAAAATCAATAAATGCATGAAAAATAGCAAATGAAGTCAGAAAGGGTTGAAAATTCATGACGTGGCTTTTAATGGTGCATACTGAACGCACAAGATGTTTGGAGTTGAAATAAGTTAAAAAAATGAAATGCATGTGTAACAGATGAGTTTTCATTCGAAAGAGTCATACTTCGAAAGAGATTGTCCGTTTTGTGCACAAAGTGCATCCAGTTTTTTCCGTAACCCTCTCTACTCTTTAGCACATGCTATGTGGGTGAAATAATGATACCATGCGAACTTTCAACCTTTTAGAGTTCATTTTTTTGTGCTTTTCAATCTGAGGGTCATTTAACTCAAGCAATCAATAAATGCATGAAAAATAGCAAATGAAGTCAGAAAGGGTCCAAAATTGATGATGTGGCTTTTAATGGTGCATATTGCACGCACAAGATGTGTGGAATTGAAATAAGTTTAAAAAATGAAATGCCTCTATAACAGATGAGTTTTCGTCCGGAACACTGATACTTCGAAAGAGATTGTCCATTTTGACCACGAAGTGCATCCTGTTTTTGCCGTAATCTTCTCAACTTCATAGCACATGATATGTTGGTGAAATGATGATACCATGCCAACTTTTAACCATTTCAGACTTCATTTGTAGTGCTTTTCAATTTCAGGGTCATTTAACTAAAATAAAATTAGTAAATGCATGAAAAATAGGAAATGAAGTCAGAAAAGATTGAAAATTGATTGCGTTTCTTTGAATGGTGCATACTGAATGCACATAAAGTCTGGAGTTCAAATAAGTCTAAAAATGAAATGCCTTTGTAACAGATGAGTTTTTGTCCGAAAGCCTAATACTTCGAAAGAGATTGTCCATTTTGTCCACGAAGTGCATCCAGTTTTTGTCGTAACCCTCTCAACTTCTTAGCACATTCTATGTGGGTGAAATGATGATACCATGCCAACTTTCAACCTTTTCAGAGTTCATTTGTAGTGCTTTTCAATTTGAGGGTCATTTAACTCAAAAAATCAGTAAATGCATGAAAAATAGCAAATGAAGTCAGAAAGGGTTGAAAATTAATGACATTGCTTTGAATGGTGCATACTAAACGCACAAAATGTCTCGATCTGAAATAAGCTTAAAAAAATGAAATGCCTGTGTAACAGAATAGTTTTTGTCCGTAACACTGATACTTCGAAAGGGATTGTCAATTTTGTACATGAAATACATCCAATTTTTTTCGTAACCCTCTCAACTTTTTAGCACATGCTATGTGGGTGAAATAATGATACCATGCCAACTTTCAACCTTTTTAGACTTCATTTGTTGTGCTTTTCAATTTCAGGGTCATTTAACTCAAAAAATCAATAAATGCATGAAAAATAGCAAATGAAGTCAAAAGGGTTGAAAATTGATGACGTGGCTTTGAATGGTGCATACTGAACGCACAAGATGTCTAGAGTTCAAATAAGTTCAAAAAATGAAATGCCTTTATAACAAATGAGTTTTCGTCTGAATGCCTTATACTTCGAAAGAGATTGTCCATTTTGTCCACGAAGTGCATCTAGTTTTTGCCGTAACCCTCTCAACTTTTTAGCACATTCTATGTGGGTAAAATGATGATACAATGCTGTAACTCCCCCAGTGACATGATACAGTAACCCTCAGTGATTAAGCTAATCATGTTGCTAAACAGTGCTTGATCACATTGGAATAATTTCTCATTTCAAATTCCAGCTCCAATTGAAATTCAAATATGAGGTGAAAATAAAAGTTGTCCCAATCCAGGAACCAAAAAGTTCATAATTTGTGATATAATCCATTGTGAACTATGTTCAAGGATCAATATCATCTAAAGTCCCGAAATGACTCTAACATCTTGAAAACAGAGCCAACAATCCCCTTTTGACTCTTTTAATGTAATGCAAAATTCAAATGAAATTATATTGCTCCCAAACTTTTTGTAGCAGTATGGTATATTGCTTCATAATTATTTGGCCTGGTTGGACATTTTTTACAAATGTTTTGGCAGCCAAACCTTTTGCAACCATAATTAAATAGCAAGAATAAAAAAGGGGAATCAAGGAAAGGTAGAAGCCCCCCTGGCCCAACTGGGCCAATCGGCCCAGCTAGCCACCCATCGGCCCGGCCGCCCCTCCTCTCTGGCCTTCAAGGCAAACCCCGACCCAAACCCTAGCTACCCGACCACCCACTCCTCCCCCCATTCTCCCTCGCTCCTCTGCTCCCCCCGACCCGATCCAGGTCAAGGGGCGGAAGCCCCGGCGGCCGCGCCGCCCCGCTCCCCGACGCCGCTGACTGCTGCCCGACGCTGCCACGCCGTTGTCCTCCTCGACCTCCTCGTGGCCCCATCCTCCTCGCTGTTCCTGGACCTGGAAGGCCCCCGATGACGGCGCCCATCCCCGGTGCCGCTACGTCGTCGCCGTGCTCCGCCACCTCGTCGGTGCCGCTCCACTGCCTCACCCTAGCCGGCGCCAAAGATGCCTCGCCGCTACCCCTTCCCTGCTTGCAAGTGAGCAGCGCCGCCTCCTTCTCCTCCTCTCCTTCCGGCTCTCGCACGCTCTGGCCACGCCCCATGCGACTACCGCCTATGCCCGTGCCTACGCGCGGGTCCACACCCCCGCTCCCCCTGTGCCGCACCTCGGCACTCGCCTCGCCCATGGCCGCTCCACCTCGCCCCTAACCCTGAACGCCGTCGTCCTACGACGGCCCCTACCGCCCCATCCTATCCTCGCCCCTCCCCGAGCTCCAGACGAGCCCGCGTCGGCTGCCCCGCACTCCGGCACCGACGTCGCGTCGGCGCGTCTGCACGCCCGAGCCCGTTCGGGCGAGTGCCCAGCCCATTCGGGCGAGTGCCCAGCCCGTTTCACCCAGCCCCGTTAGGCCTCTGTGCCACCGACATGTGGGGCCCAGCCCCTAAAAAAAGAATGTGTACATTTAAAAACAACAATTTACTCAACTAACTAATCAATTAGTTAACTTAATTACCTAAGCTAATTAAACTAATATGTCCATGACATGTGCCCCCCGCCTAATCTGTTAAATTAAATTAACTGTTAATTTACACTGTCTTTATGACAGCTCGATCCCACTAGTCAGCTTGACCAGTCAACGTTGACCTAGTCAACTACTGACTGGACTATTGACTTTGACCCTGACCCCAAATGTCATACACTGTGGCTGGATTTACACTAAGTGGAAAAGTATTTACTAATTAATTTTGGAATATAAATAAATTCATAAATTCAATTAAAACTTTGGAAATCCGTAGAAACTAATTCGTAGCTCGGATGAAAAAGTTTTATACATGAAAGTTGCTCAGAACGACGAGACGAATCCGAATATGCAGCCCGTTCGACCACCACACGTCCCTATCATAGCAAACATGCAACTTTCCCCTTCCGGTTCGCCGGTCCGAAAATGCATAACTCCGAGAAAACATTCCCGGATGTTACCCCCCTTCACCAGTATCGCCTAGTAGCGCGTTAGAGCACCCTAACACTGCGTGTTAACGTGTCGTGCTTCTTTGTTGCATCTGTATGCTTTGTATTTATTGTTTCTTCCCCCTCTTCTCTCCGATAGACACCAGGACTCAGACCGCTGCCGGTGCCACTGTGATCGATTGCGTCGTTGAGTACCCCTCCTTCTTGCCAGGGCAACCAGGCAAGCCAATCCACCTTGATCATTCCGATATCGCCCACTCTCTTCTCTCTTATGCTTGCATTAGAACTGCTACTGCTTTTTGTATGATCCTATTCTGATGCATAGCCTATTGTTGATACCTCCTTTCATACCTTACATGTTTATACTAAACTGCTTAGTATAGGCTAGTTAGAGATCCATCAGAGACCCCCCCCCACTTTGTCCCGACTGCCCCGCTAGATTATCATAAGACCCGATCAACGGGATCGAAGACCAGGCCCCGGCACCGCACATAACTTTCCCCTTAGTTGCTCGACACTACTGGGTTACTATCGAGTGCCGAGGGTGAGACCTCATCAGCACTTCTGATGTGAACCTTGTAGGTTAGTTCATCGGTTATGGTCATCGAGGATGATTTCCTCCTTCTCCACTCCCGATAACGACACTGTCGTGCAACTCCTCAAGAGTGGACCTCGAGGGTGACTCCTCCTTCGTTCACGATGACGATAAACATCAGGTGGAATTCCATCGAGGGTGATCCCTCAGGGTTCCCGATTGATACAACTAGAACTGGATGCTGAGACATGAATGGATATGTGGCTCTGGGTTGCTTCCTCGCAGGGAGTCGAGGAAGGATCTCTGGGCGTTAATGCTACAACATGCTTGATAACTATAATGTGTTATTATGTACTCTCTTCTACTGCTGCAAGATTGATGGTTTCCAGAAGATGCTAGTCTTTGATAAGAGTAGCTTCTCCCCCTCTTATTCTGGCATTCTGCAGCTTAGTCCACAGATACTACCCTTTTCATTGATACCGCTGCATATGTAGTGTAGATCCTTGCTTGTGAGTACTTTGGATGAGTACTCATGGTTGCTTTGCTCCCCCTTTCCCCCCTTCTTTCGTCTTTCTGGTTGTTGCAACCAGATGGTGGAGTCCAGGAGCCAGAAGCCACTTTTGATGACTGCTACTACCCTGAGGGTGCCTACTACTACGTGACGGATGCCGACGACCAGGAGTAGTTAGGAGGATCCCAGGCAGGAGGCCATGCCTTTTCGATCATGTTGCTTTTGTGCTAGACTTCTTAAGGCAAACTTTTTTAACTTATGTATGTACTCAGATATTGTTGCTTCCGTTGACTCTTGTGTATTCGAGCCCTCGAGGCCCCTGGCTTGTAATATAAAGCTTGTTTTATTTTATTTGTGTCTAGAGTTGTGTTGTGATATCTTCTAGTGAGTCCCTGATCTTGGTCGTACATGTTTGCGTGCATGATTAGTGTACGGTCAAATCGGGGGCGTCACAAGTTGGTATCAGAGCCGACTACCTGTAGGAATCCCCCTTTCCAACTCCTTGGACGAAGTTGAGTCTAGTCGTTGAAAAACTTATACTAAGATGGCTGTGTGGCTTACAGGCACACGTCGCCATTGGGTGGTATTAGGATATTTTATTCCTCGTCTTTACTTTGGGACTCTGATCTCTCTTCTATTTGGGTTAAATGATTTTGCTAAAATCTAACTTTAGGTTCTCGAAAATACTTTCTCTCGGAGAGCCCCTCATTCTAGATGATCGCCTGCTACACCAGAAGACTCAGAAGATACTCTCCGATGTTCTCTTGAGACTTTGTGCCAATGCTTTTGCAATTTCCTACCACCGAGATATCCCAATGGATTAATACTTACACCTATCACTCTTACAATTATTCCCAATTGCTCTTGTTATTACGAGGTACCCGGAACCATCTTCCTATATTCCGTATATCGATTGTGACACTGCTTTGCAGTTCATTGCCACATGAATACCCTTTTGGATAATTCCTCGTATTTACCGAGTATCCGCTCATCCCCCATTCATGTGTTTCACAAGTCTCTAAAATATCATTCGACCTTCGAAAAATCCTGAGCCGCCTATTGCTCTTGAAATTCTTGCTTGCTTACATTATGGTTATCCCCATAACTCTAGTAATCTTATTGACATGCTTTGTCATTATCATTTTGAGTCCGTTGATTCAACATGTTGCGAATGCTTGCAATCCTCGATCCTAGAATTCATCCTTCCGGCTCAGACGTCGTATTAAAGATGAGCTGGATCTCGAGCAACCAAATTGCCACCGGTTGTACTACCTAAGCCTACTCAACTTATCCATCCTTAATCAGAATGTTTGCTTCTCATCCTTGAATTGGAAATCATAATTCCTTCGCATTTGAGCCTTGAATTAGTTAGTTGTTTCTGTAATCCAATGCCTTGCATTGTTTCTTTCTCAGGTTGTGTGCCGATGCTCACATCATCTCCCTTTTGGACTGTTCGATCCTTTGTTGAATTATCATCCGACAGTGTCCTTTATATACAAAAAAAATCTCGCGAAGTTCTTTCCCTGATACAGAATGCCTTTGGTAAACGGTATCCTCTACTTTGACTACCACGCTCTGTTTTTAAGCTGGTGATAATTACTCTCGAAGCTTGTGGTATAGGTTTCTAAGATGTCCCGATAGGCTGAACTTATGCCTTCCTTATTCTGTGTGAACCCGGAAGTTTTCCGAGGTTCATACTCCCCTGGTAATTCACCAGGCAAGTCTTCGCAATCAAATCATTTTTAATAGAGCATTGAATGAAAGGTCATACATTGAAGAAGTGGGAGTCAACCTTGAACTTTCTGTCCATGCACATGTACATGGTGTGGATCTTATCACTGAGGCTTCTCTTAAAATTAATTATTCCGTTGATATAAGATCAACTTATATCTAGGATCTGGCATTTTGCAATCGCGGTTCCGAGCATGCTCTCCTTTAAATACCATTTCTCGGACAACTTAAACCACTTGTCCTCTGCAGGTCAATGCACCTGCCCAACCTCTTTTATGAGTATTACCCTGTGGTATCTCGATAATGTCACAGAACCATATTACTTCTTATCAGTTCTTCTTCAAGTATTACTTCTTGCCGATTCCAATTTTCCCCGGGTTCTGAGTTGTTAGACACTCAAGGACATCGATAAATAAATCAATTCCGCACTCCGATTCAATAACTCTAAGTAATCTCCATTGCCTTTTAGTTTATTAATTCCTCAAGTCATATCTAGCCTGATCGACTATCTCATTATCGTGCATCTTTTTAACTGTGCTACCTAGTCCTTCTTCCCGGAGCACAATTTCGACAATGAGCTAAGCTTACGCCTATATTCCTCGGCATATCATTTCTTCTTGAACAACTAGCTTGATTTCAAGTTTTTATTGTACTAGTGGTTTCAATAACCTTTCGCTCCATCATTTATTTGACTTGATGTCATCGCCGATCGATTACATCTTAATGAAATCTCTCGACAAATGTGTCGTGATCATCATCAACAATGATTTGCCTTGTTCCAAGTTGTAAATCGAATTCGTGATGGGAAATACCATCCTTTCCCCTCGATGATTTGAATTAACATAGACAACATTGTTGCATTCCCTCCAACACAAACTTGTTCTTATTTTCTGTTATACCTTGAGTTCCTTGTTATCCGACTTATGATATGCTCGACCTTGGAGTACTACCATCTTTCATGTCAAGAATGTCGTGCGAATTTCACCACCCCTTAATGAATTCTTGATACAAGTAATACTTCTCGCCATCTTCGTTCGTTCCCTGGTCCCCATGTTGTTTCTAACCGGAAACCCAACAATTGAAGTATTGCGTGTGAATTCAAAACTTCTAGCAAACCGAATGCTTTGATGTGAATGGTCGATAGTTTCATTCCAACCCATATGGTTATTAAACCTCCATGCTAACATCGATCTTGCTACTTGGTACGTATTTCCATGTGCATCTTGTTCAATACTGAATTGTGGATGTTCTCTACGAACACACTTCATTGTATACCTTGGTGTGTCCAATGCTATCACCTTGTTCACTTAATTGTGAAAATTCATGTCTAGGGAAATCTCGAGGAATTGTTTCTGAGCCCGTCAGCCTTATCCTCATCTTCCCTTGCTGAAATTGTATGACTTATTTTATAAGTTGTTTCTGATGGATCCTGGTGTATCCAAAGTCTGACCTTTGCTTGAAGACCATGTCGGAGCTATCTCGAAGCATGTATGTGGTAGTCCGAAGATCCACAAAAACATTGTAAGCGCAATGCTAAAATGTTCTTGATCAACTACCCAACATCGTTGTGTGGGTATATATCATAATTCTTCTTACCCCTTTTATCTATATGGTCATGATTTTGATCTCCTGACACGTATATCATGCCCTACTTAATCTTGGGGATGATTTACTCCCTTTCATTATGTATAAACACATTTTCCTTTCCATTGGTTTGTTTAAACTTTTCTGGTAATATAACTTATCTGAGTAGTGATAATTCCCTGCTTATGCAAACACCTCGATGTACAACCTTGTCAGTAAGACCCTGTTACTATTGTTGATGACATTCCGGTAACCGCCGATGGATGAGAACTTTGCCTATTGGTCCGCCTTGTTTCAACGAGCAGGAAAATGGTTCTCTTCGCCCCTCGCCCTTGGTACCGGTGTTGTTGCCGGCATAACTAGCATACTATCCTCTAACATGCCTTACTTACATGATCGTGAAAGACGTCACCACCCTTCCTACTGTTAACCCACATGGTGGGCCCATAACCCACAGTTCCATAGGGTCAAAACCTGACTCTCGTGTACGCCCCCCGTTTCCAAGGTTATTCCTCACGCTTGACTTTGTGTGCAATTCGCGAGCCACCTTTCTAGTGATCTATTCTGGTACCAGACGCAATACTTATTCTTGTTGCTCTGGACCCCTTTCACACCTTGTTTCAGACATCGAACGATTGTCTATTCATTCAAAACTTCTTATTGTACCATATTACTTTGCTTGCGGCGTGTTTATTCATTCAACTCGAGAGATACTCATGTGTTCACTTGTGGGATAACCCCCGATGATTATTCCTTGTAACATTCTATCGTTGACAAGATACCCTTTCCTATTCGTAAGTACGATGGAGACCTCAAAGAAAGGATGACGACTTCATCATGATGACCTGAAGCAGAGGACTGAATACATCAACATAATGGATTGAGCCCTTCGAGAAGAACAACCAGGACCGAGAAGATCCGTTAGAATTTCGTAATCATAGTCTTTCCCCCCTTACTCCACCCCTTAAATCTCGGGATGCGATTTATTATAGTGGAGGAGATTTGTAACACCCCAGTGACATGATACAGTAACCCTCAGTGATTAAGCTAATCATGTTGCTAAACAATGCTTGATCACATTGGAATATTTTCTCATTTCAAATTTCAGCTCCAATTGAAATTCAAATATGAGGTGAAAATAAAAGTTGTCCCAATCCAGGAACCAAAAAGTTCATCATTTTGGAAATAATCCATTGTGAACTATGTTCAGGGATCAACATCATCTAAAGTCCCTAGATGACTCTAACTTCTTGAAAAAAGAGCCAACAACCCCCTTTTGACTCTTTTAATGCAATGCAAAATTCAAATGAAATCATATTGCTCCCAAACTTTTTGTAGCAGTATGGTATATTGCTTCATAATTATTTGGCCCGGTTGGACATTTTTCACAAATGTTTTGGCAGCCAAACCTTTTGCAAACATAATTAAATAGCAAGAATAAAAAAAGGGGGAATCAAGAAAAGGTAGAAGGCCTCCCTAGCCCAGCTGGGCCAATCGGCCCAGCTAGCCACCCACCGGCCTAGCCGCCCCTCCTCTCCAGCTTTCAAGGCCAACCCCGACTGATACGTCTCCAACGTATCTATAATTTTTGATTGTTCCATGCTATTATTTATTATGTTTTGGATGTTTAATGGGCTTTGTCATACAATTTTATATTATTTTTTGGGACTAACCCATTAACCCAAAGGCCGAGTCCAGATTGCTGTTTTTTGCCTGTTTCAGGGTTTTGCAGAAAAGGAATGTCAAACGGAGTCCAAACGGAATGAAACCTTCGGGAGAGATATTTTTGGAGAAAATCACGCACGGGAGACTTGAGAGACACATAGTAGGGGCTACGAGGTGCCCACGAGGGTGGGGGGCTCACCCCCCTACCCAGGGCGCGCCCTCTGGCTCATGGGCCCCTCGTGAGTCCCCCGGTGTCCTACTTCCTCCTATATAAGCCTGCGTACCCTGAAACCATCAGCAACAGAGAGAAAACCCTAATTCAACCATCGTAACCTTCTGTTCCCATGAGATCCCATCTTGGAGCCTGTTTCGGAACTCCGCCGGAGGGGGGACCCATCACGGAGTGCTTCTACGTCATCATCATTGCCCTCACCATGAGTTGTGAGTAGTTTACCACAGACCTTCGGGTCTATAGCTAGTATCTAGATGGCTTCTTCTCTCTCTTTGGATCTCAATACAAAGTTCTCCTCGGTCTTCGAGGAGATCTATTTGATGTAATCTCTTTTTGCGGTGTGTTTGTCGAGATACGATGAATTGTGAGTTTATGATCAAGATTATCTATGAGAAATATTTGGTTCTTTTCTGAACTCTTTATTTGTGCTCATAATATCCCTCCAAGTCTCTTCGAATTATTGGTTTGGTTTGGCCTACTAGATCTATAGTTCTTGCAATGGGAGAAGTGCTTGGCTTTGGGTTCAATCTTGCGGTGTCCTTTCCCAGTGATAGTAAGGGCAGCAAGGCACGTATTGTATTGTTGCCATCGAGGATAAAAGGATGGGGTTTATATCATATTGCTTGAGTTTATCCCTCTACATCATGTCATCTTGCTTAAGGCGTTACTCTGTTCTTATGAACTCAATACAATAGATGCATGCTGGATAGCGGTCGATGTGTGGAGTAATAGTAGTAGATGCAGGCAGGAGTTGGTCTACTTGTCTCGGACGTGATGCCTATGTAAAATGATCAGGCCTAGATAGTCTCATAATTATTCGCTTTTCTATTAATTGCTCGACAGTAATTTGCTTACCCGCCGTAGAATATCGCTATCATGAGAGAAGCCACTAGAGAACACTATGGCCCTTGGGTCTATTCTCAACATATCAATCTACATCTACTTTACTTTTTCCACTTTTACTTTCTGTTCTTATAAACAAAAATACCAAAAATATTAACTATCATCTCTATCAGATCTCACTTTCGTAAGTGACAGTAAAGGGATTGACAACCCCTTATCGCGTTGGCTGCAAAGTTCTTATTTGTTTATGCAGGTGCGAGGGACTCGCGCGTGGTCTCCTACTGGATTGATACCTTGGTTCTCAA
Source organism: Secale cereale (assembly GCA_902687465.1). Taxonomy (NCBI): domain Eukaryota; kingdom Viridiplantae; phylum Streptophyta; class Magnoliopsida; order Poales; family Poaceae; genus Secale; species Secale cereale. The sequence goes on from LR738712.1 coordinate 271,888,699, forward strand.
AAACCGAGGGAAATACTTACGCTACTGTGCTGCATCTCCCTTTCCTCTTCGAGGGAATACAACGCAAGCTCGAGAAGTAGCAAGAAGAATTTCTGGCAGTGTTGCCAGGGAGGCTTACGCAAAAGTCATATACCAAGTACCTATCACAAACCCTTATCCTTCGCATTACATTTTTTTGCCTCTCATTTTCCTCTCCCCAACGTCACCCTTGCCGTTTTATTTGCCCTTCTTCTGTCGTGTGTTTATCGTTCGCTTGCTTCTTGTTTGCTTGTGTGTTGCTTGCCTGATTGCCCTCATGTCTGAGATGGGGGACGATTTTATCGAGAAGGGTAGCAATGTCAAGGGCAACATATATGTTGACCCCCCGGATGAAGCTACAACTTTACATATTAAGAAGTTCCGGGTTGGTAGTGGTAATATCATTGGAAAAGGAGTTCTTCAAGACTTCCTTACTTGTGCCGGCGCTTTGCCCACTATGGGTGGCTCTATTCTTCACAGAACTAGTAGCCTTGCGGATGCTGTATCTATGCTTATAGTAGAAACTGAAAGGCCATTTATCCATAGGCATCCCTGTATTCAGAGAATCTTTTTGGAGTTTCCCAATATTGAGCATTCTTCTGTTAAGCGTGCAGCTACTATCTTTTTGGCTCATGAATTTAGATTTATCATGAAAGAGGCCAAATAAATCTTTGCTCATTACGGAGTAGATGCCGATCGACCTCCCATTGAGGCTATCTTGTTCAATCAAGAAGACATAATGCGGTTGCGATCTCCTGATCATGTTGCTTTTAATGAAAACCTTAGAAAAAAGGTTCCTACTGAGGTCTTGATTGATAGAATTTCTGAGATGAACGATGATTTTGCTGTTCAAAACAATGGGTTAGGCTTCTCCCTTGAGCGAAGGCTTATGATCTTCTGCCAAAAGATTGCCTATAATGATGAATTGGTTGTCCACTACAAAGGGCCAGAAGAGGAACCTATTCCTCCTGAGATTGATGTAGGGGATTTTTTCCCATTAAATTTAGCCCTTTTGATTACATTTGCTTGCCACAAAGGAAGCTTGCTGCTGAACGTAGGGAATATGAGATGAGCTTTCGCGACATATCGTATCATTATGGCATTCCCTAGATCTATCATGTATCGTGCCTAGCTAGGGGTGTAAAACGATAGCGCTTATTGGGAGGCAACCCAATTTTTTTATTTTTGCTTCTATTAGGGAATAAATATTGCATCTAGCTTCTGTTTAGATGTGGTTTCATGTTTTGTTTAGTGTTTGTGCCAAGTAGAACCTTTGGGAAGACTTGTGTGAAGTTTATGTGATCTTGCTGTGAAAAACAGAATCGTTAGCGCTCACTAGAATGGTCATCAGATTTTACTGGAGTGTGCTATTTAGTTGATTTTTTTGCAGATAATTAACAGACAAATTTCTCACGTTTACCAATTTAGTTTGAATTTTTTGGAGTCACAGAATTATGCGAAACCTGCAGATTACTACAGACTGTTCTGTTTTTGACAGATTCTGTTTTTCGTGTGTTGTTTGCTTATTTCAATGCATCTATGAGTAATATTGGGAGGTATGAACCATAGAGAAGTTGGAATACAGTAGGTTTAACACCAATAAAAACAAATAATGAATCCATTGCAGCACCTTTGAGTAGTGGTTTGCTTTCTTATACTAACGGAGCTCACGAGAATTTTTTTCTAAGTTTTGTGTTGTGAAGTTTTCAAGTTTTGAGTATTGCTTTGATGGACTATGGAACAAAGAGTAGCAAGGGCCTAATCTTGGGGATGCCTAAGGCACCCCAAGTAAAATTCAAGGACAATCAAAAGCCTAAGCTTGGGGATGCCCCGGGAAGGCTTCCCCTCTTTCGTCTTCATCCATCGGTAACTATACTTGGAGCTATATTTTTATTCACCACATGATATGTGTTTTGCTTGGAGCGTCTTGTATAATTTGAGTCTTTGCTTGCTAGTTTGCCACAATCATACTTTCTGGACACACCTATTTGATAGTGTTAAATATGGCCTAGGAATTGATAGAACACTCTATGTGCTTCACTTGTATCTTTTGAGTTGAATAGTTTTGCTCTAGTGCTTCACTTATATCTTTTAGAGCACGGTGGTGATTATATTTTGTAGAAATTGTTGAACTCTCATGCTTCACTTATATCCTTTTGAGAGTCTATTAAAACAGCATGGTATTGTGTTTAGGCTATAAAACTAGTCTTCACATGATAGACATCCAATATCAATGTAGTAAAAACTTTCGCACTGAGTGCATTGAATATGATGAGATGTTGGATGCTTGATAATTGTTTTGAGATATGAGGATAGTGATATTAGAGTCATGCTAGTGGAGTCATTATGAAATTGAGAAATACATGTGTTAAGGTTAGTGATTCCCGTAGCATGCACGTATGGTGAACCGCTATGTGACGAAGCTAGAGCATGAGGTATTTGTAAAGTGCCAACCTTTGTGTGGAGGTCGGGGGCGCGCGATGGTTAACTCCTACCAACCTCCCCCTTAGGAGCATGCGTTGATTGCTTTGTTTTGATGTCTCGTAAATTTTTGCAATAAGTATATGAGTTCTTGTGACTAATGTTGAGTCCTTGGATATTACGCACTCTCACCCTTCCACCATTGCTAGCCTCTCCTGTACCGCGCAACTTTCGTCGGTACCATAAACCCACTATATATCCTTCCTCAAAACAGCCACCATATTATTCCTCAAAACAGGCACCATACCTACCTATCATGGCATTTCCATAGCCATTCTGAGATATATTGCCATGCAACTTTCCACCATTTCATTCATATGACACACATGATATTGTCATATTGTCATGCATGATCATGTAGTTGACATTGTATTTGTGGCAAGGCCACCATGCATAATTTTTCATACATGTCACTCTTGATTCATTGCACATCCCGGTACACCGCCGGAGGCACTCATGTAGAGTCATACTTGTTCTAGTATCGAGTTGTAAATCAATAAAAGTGTGATGATCATCATTATTAGAGCATTGTCCCATGTGCGGAAAGGCCAATAAAAAAAGAGATGGCCCAAAAAAATAGAGAGGGGCTAATAAAAAAAGAGAGAGAAAGCCCCTCCAAAAAAATGAGAGAGAAGAGAGAAGGGACAATTGCTACTATCTTTTTCCACACTTGTGCTTCAAAGTAGCACCATGTTCTTCATGATAGAGAGTCTCATGTTTAGTCACTTTCATATACTAGTGGGAATTTTCATTATAGAACTTGGCTTGTATATTCCAATGACGGGCTTCCTCAAATGCCCTAGGTCTTCGTGAGCAAGCAAGTTGGATGCACACCCACTAGTTTCTTTTGTTCAGCTTTCATACATATTTAGCTCTAGTGCATCCGTTGCATGGCAATCCCTACTCACTCACATTGATATCTATTGATGGGCATCTCCATAGCCCATTGATACGCCTAGTTGATGTGAGACTATCTCCCTCCTTTTGTCTTCTCCACAATAACCTCTCTATTCCACCCATAGTGCTATGTCCATGGCTCACGCTCATGTATTGCGTGAAAGTTGAAAGGTTTGAAAGAATAGAGTATGAAAACAAGTGCTTGGCTGAAATCGGGGTTGTGCATGATATGAATATTTTGTCTGATGAAGAGGGAGCATAGCCAGACTATATGACTTTGTAGGGATAACTTTCTTTAGCCATAGTATTTTGAGAAGACATGATTGCTTTATTAGTATGCTTGAGGTATTATTATTTCTTATGTCAATATAGACTTTTATCTTGAATCTTTCAGATCTGAACATTCATGCCACAATTAAGAGAATTACATTGAAAAACTATGTTGGTTAGCATTCCACATCAAAAATTCTGTTTTTATCATTTACCTTCTCGAGGACGAGCAGGAATTAAGCTTGGGGATGCTTGATACGTCTCCAACGTATCTATAATTTTTGATTGTTCCATGCTATTATTTATGATGTTTTGGATGTTTAATGGGCTTTGTCATACACTTTTATATTATTTTTGGGACTAACCTATTAACCCAAAGGCCTAGTCCGGATTGTTGTTTTTTGCCTGTTTCAGGGTTTTGCAGAAAAGGAATATCAAACAGAGTCCAAACGGAATGAAACCTTCGGGAGAGATATTTTTGGAGAAAATCACGCACGGGAGACCTGAGAACCGCGGAGTAGGGGCTACGAGGTACCCACGAGGGTGGGGGCGTGCCCCCCTGCCCAGGGCGCGCCCCCTACCTCATGGGCCCCTCGTGAGTCCCCTGGTGTCCTCCTTCCTCCTATATAAGCCTACGTACCCCGAAACCATCAGCAACAGAGAGAAAACCCTAATTCCACCGCCGTAACCTTCTGTTCCCGTGAGATCCCATCTTGTAGCCTGTTCCGAAGCTCCGCCGGAGGGGGGGACCCATCATGGAGTGCTTCTACATCATCATCATCGCCCTCACCATGAGTTGTGAGTAGTTTACCACAGATCTTCAGGTCCATAGCTAGTATCTAGATGACTTCTTCTCTCTCTTTGGATCTCAATACAAAGTTCTCCTCGGTCTTCGAGGAGATCTATTCGATGTAATCTCTTTTTGCGGTGTGTTTGTCGAGATCCAATGAATTGTGAGTTTATGATCAAGCTTATCTATGAGAAATATTTGGTTCTTTTATGAACTCTTTATGTGTGCTCATAATATCCATCCAAGTCTCTTTGAATTATTGGTTTGGTTTGGCCTACTAGATCTATAGTTCTTGCAATGGGAGAAGTGCTTGGCTTTGGGTTCCATCTTGCGGTGTCCTTTCCGAGTGACAGTAGGGGCAGCAAGGCACGCATTGTATTGTTGCCATCGAGGATAAAAAGATGGGTTTAATATCATATTGCTTGAGTTTATCCCTCTATATCATGTCCTCTTGCTTAAGGCGTTACTCTGTTCTTATGAACTCAATACACTAGATGCATGCTGGATAGCGGTCGATATGTGGAGTAATAGTAGTAGATGCAGGCAGGAGTCAGTCTACTTGTCTCGGACGTGATGCCTATATACAATGATCATGCCTAGATAGTCTCATAATTATTCGCTTTTCTATCAATTGCTCGACAGTAATTTGTTTACCTGCCGTAGAAATCGCTATCATGAGAGAAGCCACTAGGGAACATTATGGCCCCCGGGTCTATTCTCAACATATCAATCTACATCTACTTTACTTTTTCCTCTTTTACTTTCTGTTCTTATAAACAAAAATACCAAAAATATAAACTATCATCTCTTTCAGATCTCAGTTTTATAAGTGACCGTAAAGGGATTGACAACCCCTTATCGCATTGGCTGCGAAGTTCTTATTTGTTTGTGCAGGTGCAAGGGACTCACACGTGGTCTCCTACTAGATTGATACCTTGGTTCTCAAAAACTGAGGGAAATACTTACGCTACTGTGCTGCATCTCCCTGTCCACTTTGAGGTAATACAATGCAAGCTCGAGAAGTGCATCCAGGTTTAGTCGTAACCCTCTCAACTTCTTAGCACATTCTAAGTGGGTGAAATTATGATACCATGCCAACTTTCAACCTTTTCAGAGTTCATTTGTAGTGCTTTTGAATTTCAGGTTCATTTAGCTAAAAAATCAGTAAATGCAAGAAAAATAGAAATGAAGTTAGAAAGGGTTGACAATTGATGACGTGACTTTGAATGGTGCATACTGAAAGCATGAAAAGTTTGGAGTTGAAATACGTTTAAAAAATGAAATGCCTTTGTAATAGATGAGTTTTCGTTCGAAAGCTTGATAATTCGAAAGAGATTGTCCATTTTGTACATGAACTTCATACAATTTTTACCGTAACCCTCTCGACTTGTTAGCACATGCTATGTGGGTGAAATGATGATACCATGCCAACTTTCAACCTTTTCAGAGTTCATTTGTAGTGCTTTTCAATTTCAGGGCCATTTAGCTTAAAAAACAGTAAATGCGTGTAAAAATATATAATGAAGTCAGAAACGGTTGAAAATTGATGACGTTGCTTTGAATGGTACATACTGAATGCACAAAAAGTATGGAGTTCAAATAAGTTTTTAAAAACGAAATGCCTTTGTGAGAAATGAGTTTTCGTCCGAAAGCTTGATACTTAAAAGAGATTGTCCATTTTGTACACCAAGTGCATCTAGGTTTGGCGGTAACCCTCTCAACTTTTTAGCACATTATATGTGGGTGAAATGATGATACCATGCCAACTTTCAACCTTCTTAGAGTTCATTTGAAGTGATGTTCAACTTCAGCGTCATTAAGCTAAAAAAATAGTAAATGCATGAAAAATAGCAAATGAAATCAGACGTGACTTCTCGAGCTTGCGTTGTTTTCCCTCGAAAAGGAAAGGGTGATGCAACACAGTAGCGAAAGTATTTCCCTCGGTATTTGAGAACTAAGATATCAATCCAGTATGAGACCATGCGCGAGTCCCTCGTACCTCCACAAACAAATAAGAACCTTGCAACCAACGCGATAAAGGGGTTGTCAATCCCATCACGGCCACTTGCAAAAGTGAGATCTCATAGAGATGAAAGATAATATTTTTGGTATTTTTGATATGTAGATTGAAAGTAAAGATTGCAAAACAAAAGTAAAGTAAGATAAATAGTTAATGAAATATTAATATGATGAAGACAGACCCGGGGGCCATAGGTTGCACTAGTGGCTTTGTGACGCCCGGGTAATCAAGCTACAGTAACCCTCTGGTAATGACGCCGTCGCCGCTCGCTTAACCCGCCTCGGCCCCGCCTTCCACCACGGGCGTGCCCCCGCCTTTAGCTGCCACCGAGCCGCACCAGCTCCGCTGGGCGCTGCTGCAGCTGCAGCCGGCGGCTGCTGTGCCACGCCCGCGTGGTGGCCCCCAGGCCGCCGACGCCTCAGGCTCGCCTACACGCACCAGCGACCGCCCGCGGCCACCTCCGCCGCCCCTTGGCTGGCGCCTTGGCTGTCGATGGCCAGCGCCTAGCCGTGCCACCGGCCACGCACCCGACGCCGGCGCCCATCTGCGCCTGCTCGGCCCTCTCCTGGCTCGGGCGCACGCAGCGCCCGAACCACTCCGCACGCCCGCCCCGTTTGGCCCCTAGGGCCAATGACACGGGGGCCCCACGACCCCCAGAAAAAAAGGAGTTAAAAAAGAATAATAACAATAAATAATAATTAAAATAATATTAAATAATTAAATAATTAAGTTAATTAATCATCATTAGCTTAATCTAAACACTAGTTAACCTAATTAATTCTGTCTAGTTAAATCAGTCAACGACATGCGGACCCCACGCGTCAGTTTGACTCAGTCAACTAACTGGTTGACTGCTGACGTCACGCCGATATCATGCTGACGTCATATTACCTTTTTCTAATTAAAGTAATTCTGTTAATTCTAGAAAAAGATAAAATCCTTTTTAAATTAATATAAAATAAACTGTAGCTCGGATGGAAAAACTTTGTACATGAAAGTTGCTCGGAACAACGAGACGAATCCGAATACGCAGCCCGTTCATCCGCCACACATCCCTATCATAGAGAACACACAACTTTCCCCCTCCATTTCACCTATCCGAAAATACCTAACACTGGGAATACTTCCCCGGATGTTTTCCATCCTCGTCAGTATCACTTGGTACCGCGTTAGGTCACACGTAGCACCGCATATTTCCATGTTATGCTTTGTGGTGCGATGCTTGCTTTATATTTATTGTTTCTCCCCCCTCCTATGATCGACTACATCGACGACGAACCCTTCTCTTGCCAGAGCAACCAGGCAAGCCCCCCCCTTGATCACCAGATATCGCCCATTCTCTTCTCTCTTATTCTTGCATTAGATTTGCTACTGTTGATGATTCGATAGCTCCTATTCTGATTGCATAACATGTCATTGTTGCTACAACTGTTGATACCTTTACCTGCTATCCTATTGCTTAGTATAGGATGCTAGTATTCCATCAGCGGCCCTACATTCTTGTCCGTCTGCCATGCTATACTATCGGGCCGTGATCACTCGGGTGGTGATCACGGGTATATACTATACTATTACATACACATGATGATGATTCAGAGATGGGGGCTGAAGGGGCAGGTGGTTCCGCACGGTAGTGGTGGGCCTGGGTTACCGACAACCCCTTGATGGTTACTTTGTGGCGGAGCGACAGGGCGGGTTGCGACCACCTAGGAGACAGGTGGGCCTGGCCCTGGTCGTTGTCCGCGGTTATTTCATAATAACACGTTTAACGAGATCTTGGTATTTGATCTGAGTCTGGCCATTGGCCTTTACGCACTAACCAGCTACGTGGGAATAGTTATGGGCACTCGACGTCGTGGTATCAGTCGAAGCCTTCTTGACGTCAGTGACTGAGCGGCGCGCGCCGGGTTGGACCGCGTAACGTAACTTCCTTAGTAATGGAGGTTGCTAGGTCTGCTCACCGGCCGCGTACGCAACGTGCAGGTGTGCGTTGGGCGATGGGCCCGGACCCCTGCGCGCTTAGGGTTTAGACCGGTGTGCTGACCTCTCTGTTGTGCTTAGGTAGGGCTGCGACGTGTTGATCTTCCGAGGCCGGGCATGACCCTGGAAAGTGTGTCCGGACAAATGGGATCAAGCGTGCTGGGTTATGTGGTGCACCCCTGCAGGGAAGTTAATCTATTCGAATAGCCGTGTCCCTCGGTAAAAGGACGACCCGGAGTTGTACTCTGACCTCATGACAACTAGAACTGGATACTTAATAAAACACACCCAAACAAGTTCCAGATACAACCCGGTGATCGCTTTCCCACAGGGCGACGAGGGGGGGATCGCCAGGTAGGATTATGCTATACGATGTTACTTGGTGAACTCTTCAGCTACTCAAGACGGAGGCTTCCATAAGCTTTGATACTTGTTACTTTTCCATCTTCTCTCTTCTACTGCTTCAAGAAGGAGGTGGCCAGAAGCGTAGTCTTCGATTGGATTAGCTATCCCCCTCTTATTCTGGCATTCTGCAGTTTAGCCCACAGATATTAGCCTTTTTCACATATATCATTGCATATGTAGTGTAGATCCTTGCTTGCGAGTACTTTGGATGAGTACTCACGGTTGCTTTGCTCCCCCTTTTTCCCCTTTTGCCCCTTCTTCTCAGATGACGCGACCAGATGGTGGAGTCCAGGACCCAGAGGATCCCGAGGATGTTTCTACGTGAAGTTCGGCTTCGAGGATTAGTTAGGAGGTCCCAGGCAGGAGGCCTTGCCTTTTCGATCGTTGTTACTTTTGTGCTAGCCTTCTTAAGGCAAACTTGTTTAACTTATGTCTGCACTCAGATATTATCGCTTCTGCTGACTCTTGTGTATTTGAGCTTATGTATTCGAGCCCCCGAGGCCCCTGGCTTGTAATATAAATCTTGTATTATTTTAATTTGTGTCTAGAGTTGTGTTGTGATATCTTCCAGTGAGTCCGTTATCTTGGTCATACACATTTGCGTGCATGATTAGTGTACGGTCAAATCAGGGGTGTCACAAGTTGGTATCAGAGCCGACTGCCTGTAGGAATCCCCCTTTCCAACTCCTTGGCCGAAGTTGGGTCTAGTCTTTGAAAAACAAATTACTAACTTGTTGTGTGGCTTACGGGCCCACAACATCAATGGGTGGTGTTAGGATCTTTTATTCCTCTTCTATGCTCTGAGACTCTGATCTCTCTTCTATTCGGGTTAAAAGATTTTACTAGCTCTGACTCTAGGTTCTCGTAACTATTTCTCCCGGAGAGCTTTCATTTCGGAAGATCACCTGCTTCGTCGGAAGATTTTGAGGATATCCCTCGATATTTTCCCGAGACCCTTGTGCTCATCGCCTTTGCAATTCACTGCCACCGATATATCCCTATGGATATCTGCATGCACTTGTCATTCTCATGATCATTCCTCGTCGCTCTTGTCGTTACAAGATGCCTCGAAATATTCTCCGTTGTCCCGAGAATCCTTTGAGTTTACTATCTTGCAGTTTTATTTTGCATGAAAACCCTTACGGTTATTTCCTCACAATTATCGAGGATCCGTTCTTCTCGATTGTTCATGTGTCTCACAATATTCTTCGGAATACTTTTCAGTCTCTCGAAAATCCCCTTCATCATGTTACTCTTAAAATTCTTGCATGCTTGCATTATGGTTAATTCCATATGACTAGTAATCTTCGTTAACATCCCTTGTCTTAGCCACTTTGAGCCTATTGATTCAATGTGTGCGTATGCACGCAGTCATCAGGTTATCCTTTTTAAAATTATCTTTCCGGCTCAGGCGTCATTCCGGACATGAGTTGGTTCCCAGCAATTCAGACCTTTATTGATTGTCCAACTAAATGTTTTCAACTTATCCATCCTTGATCAGAGAGTCTGATTCTGATCCTTCATTTTGGAAACCATAATTTCTTTCTATTTAATCATTAGACTAATCAGGTGATTCTTGAATCTGATGCCTTTGCATTCTTTCTTCCTCTGAGTGAGTACCGATACTCACATCAGCTCCGTTGTGGATCGCCCAATCCGTTGTTGGATTGTTATCCGATAGTGTCCTTCATATTCAATCACCTTGTGAGTTCTTCCCCTGATACATAATGCCTTTGGTAAATTGTATCCTCTGCTTGGCCAACCATGCCCTGCTTTCGAGCTTAAGTATTTACTTTTGAAACTTGTGGTATATGTTACTAGGATGCCCGATGGGTTGAACCTATGCCTTCCCCTAATCCGTGAGAACCCGACTGTTTTCACAAGTCATACTCTTCCGGTGTTCTACCAAATAAAATTCCAACACTACGGTTTTATTGAAGCGATAGGTGAATGAAATGATATGCATTAAAGAAGTGGGAGTCGACCTTGAACTCTGTGTTCATGCCCATGAAAATGATGTAGACTATCTCGGAAGCTTCTTGCAAAATGATTATCCAGCTGTATGATTCTTTCGGTATTCTTGAATTGATTTCCTACAGTTATGGTTCCGACCATGCTGTCCTGATCTGATATATCTGATGGGAATTCATTCCAGTGCCTCATCTATTTTTGGCAAAGTTGAAGTATCTACTATCATAGGTCAATGACCCGGTTCTACTTCTATCATGTTCTACTTTCGAGTATTACCCCCTGGTATCTCGAAAATGTCTTGCCGTTGCACCACATCTTACTAACTTTGTTGAAGTAATGTCTTTCCTTGCCGTAATCACTCTACATGCTCTGGGTTGTTGTCAACCAAGGACACCAACTAGTGAAATTATTCCGCACTACAATCAAATACCCCTAGTATTTTTACTGGGAAATTCTGAACTCAATCTGGTCATTCCTAGAGTATCGGCTGCATCATGGTCTTGCTATCCTTGACTGTGCTACCTCGTCCTTCTCTGGTGCACGAATTCTACAGTGTGTGAGCACGACATATGTCAAGCTTTCAACATCATGTTGCTTGTCTTGAAAGGCAACTTTGGTTCCGAGCTTGCATCTTATATATTGATCTTATAACTTGCAACTTCGTCATTCCCTTGCTTGTTGCCGTTGTTGTTTGATTGCATCCTCTTGAAACCTCCCGGCAAATGTGTCGGATCACCTTCAACACTTTGACTTCTTCCAAGATGTCAATTGCATTCATGATGACAAATACCATCCTTGCCCTCGATGATTTTTATTATCATCGGCAACAACCTTGACTTCCTTTCGTCGCGAACTTGTCCACATTATGAATACAACTTGCTCTCCAGCTAGTGTTGTGTTCTGTATTGAAGTATTACTGTGTTTTATGTTGAGAATGTTGTGGAGATTGCTCCATCTCTTAGAAATTCTCGGTATGAAGATACTTCTCATCATCACCATTCTTCCTTGGTCCCCGTGTTGTTTTCAACCGGAATACCAATATGCTAAAGAGGATGCTTTAGTTCTGCACTTCTAGCAACCCTATTGCTTTGAAGTTAACGATCGAGACTTCGTTCTTAGACTGTTGGTTATTGAATCGTCACTGTAACATTAATCTTGCTGCCTAAGGTCATATTTCTGGCACACCTTTCACCTAATGATTAATGGTGTATGTTTTTCCTCAAGCATACAACATTATATCATTTGAATTGATAAGTGTCATCCTCTTGTTCACATTATTGTGGAAATCCTTCCGTTTGGAATTCTCGATGAATTGTCGCTAAGCCCATCAGCCACCTCCTCATCCTCTCCTTGGTTTAATGATGAACTATTGTTTCGGGAACCCGCTCCCATAGTTCATTTCCCGAGTGTCTTGCCATGTCATTTCGTCGATTTGTGTTGCACCATTTCTTCTCGAACATCCCGAGTCCGGGGTATCATGACACCAATCGGATCTGAATCTCGGTCAGTTAAGATGGCTGGGACAACTTTCCAGGAGTTATAATATTGGTCCTTTGATGACTCGGTAATATGATGTCATGTCTAGCACCCCTGGCTGGAGGACCTATCATTACAATCTCTTTTGCAAGAATAACCATTCTTCCAGGAGGAAATTATAAGACTTATTCTATAAGTTGTTCCTCATGAATCCTTTGTGTATCCAAGTCCGACCTTTGCTTCAAGACCATGCCAATGCTATCTCGAAGCATGTCTACGGTACTCCGATTTTCAGCAAGAGCATTTGAAGCCCAATGCTAAATATTTCTTGGTCAGTTACCCAAATACCGTTGTATGGGTAACATCTTGATTAATCATTGCCTCTTTATCTAAATGGTTGGGTACTTGCTCTTCTACCCTGTATGCCATGTTCTTCTTGTCCATGGGAAGGATATACTCCTATTAATTGTGTGTAATCACAATTTCCTTTCCATTTAGTTTGTTTAACCTTTCTTTGGTCTACATATAATCTAAGCAGTAATAAATTTCTATTTATGTAAACACCTTGGTATACAACTCTGTCAGTAAGAACCTGTACTATTGTTCATAACATTCCGGTAACCACCGATGGACAAGAACTTTGCCTATTGGTCCACCTCATTCAACGAGCAAGAAAATGGTCCTCTTCGTTCCTCGTCCTTGGTATCGACATTGTTACCGACATAGCTGACAAGCTATCCAATGGCATGCCTCCCTGTCGCGGCTGTGCAAGATGTCACCACCCTTCCTTTCAACCCACATGGTGGGCCCATAACCCACAGGTCCACTGGATTGAAACCTGACTCTTCTTTACAACCCGGATTCTAATGTATCCTTTGCACCTGGCTTCGTATGTGATTCACGGGCTAAATTATCTACCATTATTCATCCTGGAAGCAAACACCATGTTATTCACGTTGTTCAAGCCCCCATTCCAGCTTCTGTCTAGGCAGCGAATGATTGCCTACCCATTTGAAACTTTGGTACCATCGTATATTGCACTAAACGAATTCACTGTAATACAACTCGTGGGGCACCTTGTGTATTTCCCATTGAGTTCACCGTCAGATGCCTAGCTTTGTGGAGATGCGTTCTTCCGGAGTTTCCCCCCTGGTCGCGTTCGTAGGACGATGGAGATCCGTAGAAATGATGACGAGTTGATCACGATGACTTGAAGCAGAGAAATGAAGACATCAACAAAAGGGATCAACCTCTTCGAAAGGGCAGCCAAGACCGGGAAGACTCGTTAGCTTTTTTCTACCAGCACCTTTCCCCCCTTACTCCACCGCTTAAATCTCGGGACGAGATTTCTTGTAGTGGAGGAGAATCGTGACGCCCGGGTAATCAAGCTACAGTAACCCTCTGGTAATGACGCCACGTCACCATGATTACTGTTGTTAATCTCACGTTAGTTCAAAATTAATTCAAAATCCAAACTCAAAAACAAATCAAACAATTAAAGTTTTCAAAAGTCAAAAACTAAAATGTCCTCATTGTGACAAATAATTCATAAGATATGTTGGTGGAGAAACCAAGTCTTTATAAAATGGTTAAATGCAATAAACTAATTAAATCAGTAGCTAAAACCATTAATTAATTGCCTTTTATAAATTGTAAAATACTAAACTATATAATTTTAGAATGAAACTTTTTGTGGTTTTGACATAAATTTTAACAACAATTTAGGTACCACTTTGGTATTTTATTAAAGCTAAAATAATTAGGAGCTAAATGAAAACAGAAGAGAAAATAAGAAAAGGAAAAAGAAAACAAACAAAAAAGGGGGAAAAAGGAATTCCCCCTCCCCCACTGGACCCCTTGGCCCAACTGGACTCGGCCCAGCCGGCCCCTAGCCTATAACCCCCTCTGGGGGCCCCGAACCCCACCGACACCCCCACTCCCCCCGAAATACCCCCCTCTCCCCCGATTGGATCGGGATCGAGAGGAGGCCGCCGCCCGGATCGCCGTCGCTGTCCATCACCTCGCCAGACCCCCCCTCGTCGGAGCTGTCGTGCCGCCGCCGCTCGCCGGACTGTCGCGTCCTCATGTCCTCCCCAACGAGCTACCACGAGCCTCGCCGCCCCGTGTTCCCCTGCCACGAAAG
>LR738712.1:271903381-271924287 GCA_902687465.1 Secale cereale
CGTGCCCCGCGCCACCGAGCTCCGCCGCAACCGTGCTACTGCTCCACGGCGCGCGCTCGACCGTGCCTCCCACCACCCCACTCGCGCCGCCCTCTGGCACCGCACTCCGCCCCGGCTCGGCCCTGCTGGCCCTCTCCCCGCTCGCCTCAGCCGCTCAATGCCGTTCCACCCGCCTTGGCCCATAGCCGCACTGGATGTGCTCGCCGTTGCGGCTCGCCTAACCCGCCTCGGCCCCGCCTTCCACCACGGGCATGCCCCCGCCTTTAGCTGCCCTCGAGCCGCACCGGCTCCGCCGGGCGCTGCCGCTGCTCAGCTGCCGCGGCTGCAGCTGGCGGCTGCCACGCCACGCCCGCGTGCTGGCCCCGAGGTCGCCGACGCCTTACGCTCGCCTACACGCACCAGCGACCGCCCGCGGCCACCTCCACCGCCCCCATGCCGGCGCCTTGGCTGCCGATGGCCAGCGCCTAGCCGTGCCGCCAGCCACGCGCCCGACGCCGACGCCCATCTGCGCCCGCTCGGCCCTCTCCTGGGTCGGGCGCACGCAGCGCCCGAACCACTCCGCACGCCCGAACCGTTTGGCCCCTAGGGCCAATGACAGGGGGGCCCCACGGCCCCTAGAAAAAAGGAGTTAAAAAATAATAATAACAATAAATAATAAGTAAAATAATTAAAATAATATTAATTAATTAATCATCATTAGCTTAATCTAAACACTAGTTAACCTAATTAATTCCGTCTAGTTAAATCAGTCAGTGACATGCGGACCCCACACGTCAGTTTGACTCAGTCAACTAACTGGTTGACTGCTGACGTCATGCCGACACCATGCTGACGTCATAATTACCTTTTTCTAATTAAAGTAATTCTGTTAATTCTAGAAAAAGATAAAATCCTTTTTAAATTAATATAAAATAAACCGTAGCTCGGATGGAAAAACTTTGTACATGAAAGTTGCTCGGAACGACGAGACGAATCCGAATACGCAGCCCCTTCATCCGCCACACATCCCTATCATAGCGAACACGCAACTTTCCCCCTCCGTTTCACCTATCCGAAAATAGCTAACACTGGGAATACTTTCCCGGATGTTTTCCATCCTCGTCAGTATCACTTGGTACCGCGTTAGGTCACACGTAGCACCGCGTATTTCCATGTTATGCTTTGTGGTGCGATGCTTGCTTTATATTTATTGTTTCTTCCCCCTCTTCTTTCCGGTAGACCCCGAGACTGCTGCTGGTACCCCTGTGATCGACTACATCGACGACGAACCCTTCTCTTGCCAGAGCAACCAGGCAAGCCCCCCCCCCTTGATCACCAGATATCGCCCATTCTCTTCTCTCTTATTCTTGCATTAGATTTGCTACTGTTGATGATTCGATAGCTCCTATTCTGATTGCATAGCCTTTCATTGTTGCTACAACTGTTGACACCTTTACCTGCTATCCTATTGCTTAGTATAGGATGCTAGTATTCCATTAGCGGCCCTACATTCTTGTCCGTCTGCCATGCTATACTATCGGGCCGTGATCACTCGGGTGGTGATCACGGGTATATACTATACTATTACATACACATGATGATGATTCGGAGATGGGGGCTGAAGGGGCAGGTGGTTCCACACGGTAGTGGTGGGCCTGGGTTCCCGACAGCCCCTTGATGGTTACTTTGTGGCGGAGCGACAGGGCGGGTTGCGACCACCTAGGAGACAGGTGGGCCTGGCTCTGGTTGTTGTCCGCGGTTATTTCATAATAACACGTTTAACGAGATCTTGGTATTTGATCTGAGTCTGGCCATTGGCCTTTACGCACAAACCAGCTACGTGGGCATAGTTACGGGCACACGACGTCATGGTATCAGCCGAAGCCTTCTTGACGTCAGCGACTGAGCGGCGCGCGCCGGGTTGGACCGCGTAACGTAACTTCCTTAGTAATGGAGGTTGCTAGGTCTGCTCACCGGCCACGTACGCAACGTGAAGGTGTGGGTTGGGCGATGGGCCCGGACCCCTGCGCGCTTAGGGTTTAGACCGGCGTACTGACCTCTGTGTTGTGCTTAGGTAGGGCTGCGACGTGTTGATCTTCCGAGGCCGGGCATGACCCTGGAAAGTGTGTTCGGCCAAATGGGATCAAGCGTGCTGGGTTATGTGGTGCACCCCTGCAGGGAAGTTAATCTATTCAAATAGCCGTGTCCCTCGGTAAAAGGACGACCCGGAGTTGTACTCTGACCTCATGACAACTAGAACTGAATACTTAATAAAACACACCCAGACAAGTTCCAGATACAACCCGGTGATCGCTTTCCCACAGGGCGGCGAGGGGAGGATCGCCGGGTTGGATTATGCTATACGATGTTACTTGGTGAAATCTTCAGCTACTCAAGACGGAGGCTGCCAGAATCTTTGATACTTGTTACTTTTCCATCTTCTCTCTTCTACTGCTGCAAGATGGAGGTGGCCAGAAGCGTAGTCTTCGATTGGATTAGCTATCCCTCTCTTATTCTGGCATTCTACAGTTTAGCCCACAGATATTAGCCTTTTACACATATATCATTGCATATGTAGTGTAGATCCTTGCTTGCGAGTACTTTGGATGAGTACTCATGGTTGCTTTGCTCCCCCTTTTTCCCCTTTTGCCCCTTCTTCTCGGTTGACGCAACCAGATGGTGGAGTCCAGGACCCAGAGGATCCCGAGGATGTTTCTACGTGAAGTTTGGCTTCGAGGAGTAGTTAGGAGGTCCCAGGAAGGAGGCCTTGACTTTTCGATCGTTGTTACTTTTGTGCTAGCCTTCTTATGGCAAACTTGTTTAACTTATGTCTGTACTCAGATATTATCGCTTCCGCTGACTCTTGTGTATTCGAGCTTATGTATTCGAGCCCCCGAGGCCCCTGGCTTGTAATATAAAGCTTGTATTATTTTAATTTGTGTCTAGAGTTGTGTTGTGATATCTTCTAGTGAGTCCCTGATCTTGGTCGTACACATTTGCGTGCATGATTAGTGTACGGTCAAATCGGGGGCGTCACAGGCTTCGCTCATGATAGCAGATTTGTACGATGGGTAAACGAATTACTGTCGAGTAATTGACAGAAAATAGCATAGTTATGAGAATATCTAGGCATGATCATTGTATATAGGAATCACGTCCGTGACAAGTAGATCGAAACGATTCTGCATCTACTACTATTACTCCACACATCGACCGCTATCTAGCATGCATCTAGAGTATTAAGTTCATAAGAACAGAGTAACGCCTTAAGCAAGATGACAGAAGCTAGATGGCACAAACACTAATTATGCCCCTCCCCCTTCACCCAAGTCTTCCCAAAGGTTCTACTTGGCACAAACACTAATTAAAACATAAAACCACATCTAAACAGAAGCTAGATGTATTATTTATTACTAAACAGAAGCAAAATAAAATAAAATAAAATTGGGTTGCCTCCCAACAAGCGCTATCGTTTAACGCCCCTAGCTAGGCATGATACAAGAATAGATCTAGGTATTACCATCTTTGGTAGGTAATCCACAAGTGGCTCTCATAATAGATTCATAAGGTAATTTGAATTTATTTATAGGAAAGTTTTCTATGCCTTTCCTTAACGGAGATTGGAATCTAATATTTCCTTCCTTCATATCAATAATTGCACCAATCGTTCTAAGGAAAGGTCTACCAAGAATAATAGGACAAGTAGGATTGCAATCTATATCAAGAACGATGAAATCTACAGGCACATAATTCCTATTGGCAACAATAATAACATCATTAATCCTTCCCATAGGTTTCTTAATGGTAGAATCCGCAAGGTGCAAATTTAAAGAACAATCATCAAGTTCATGGAAACCTAACATATCACACAAAGTTTTTGGAATTGTGGAAGAGCTTGCACCCAAATCACACAAAGCGTAGCATTCATGATCTTTAATATTAATTTTAATAGTAGGTTCCCATTCATCATAAAGTTTTCTAGGGATAGAAACTTCTAATTCAAGTTTTTCTTCATAAGATTGCATTAAAGCATCAACTATGTGTTTGGTAAAAGCTTTATTTTCACTATAAGCATGCGGAGAATTTAGCACGGATTGCAACAAGGAAATACAATCTATTAAAGAGAAATTATCATAATTAAATCCCTTGAAGTCCAAAATAGTGGGTTCATTGCTATGTAAAGTTTTGACATCTTCAATCTCACTTTTAACAGTTTTAGCATCAAGATCTAAAAACTCTGAATCATTGGGACGTCTTTTAACTAAAGTAGACTCATCTCCAGTCCCATCTTTATCAAGTTTCATACTAGAAAACAAGGATTTAATAGGAGACACATCAATCACTTTCAGATCTTCATCTTTATTTTCATGCAAACTAGAAGAATACTCTTTCACAAAGTAATCTTTTTTTGCATGCATCCTAGCGGTTCTTTTTTTGCACTCATCAATGGAAATTCTCATGGCTTTGAGAGACTCATTGATATCATGCTTAGGTGGGATAGATCTAAGTTTCAAAGAATCAACATCAAGAGAAATTTTATCCACGTTCCTAGCCAACTCATCAATCTTAAGCAATTTTTCTTCAAGCAAAGCATTGCAATTATTTTGTGAATTCATAAATTCTTTAACACTAGTCTCAAATTCAGAGGGCATCTTATAATTTCCATAAGAGTTGTAGTAGGAATCACCATAATTATTAGAGGAATTACTAGGGAAAGGCCTAGAATTAAAGTTTCCTCTATATGCATTGTTACCAAAATTATTCCTACCAACAAAATTCACATCCAAAGATTCATTATTATTCTCAATCAACGTGGGCAAAGGCATATCATTAGGATTAGAAGAAGCACTCTTAGTAGCAAATAATTTCATAAGTTCATCCATCTTTCCACTCAAAACACTAATCTCTTCAATAACATGTACCTTTTTACAAGTAGAACTTTCGTTGTGCCATTGCGAGTAATTAACCATAATATTATCTAGGAGTTTAGTAGCTTCTCCTAAAGTGATTTCCATGAAAGTGCCCCCCGCGGCCGAATCTAAAAGATTTCTAGAAGCAAAATTCAAGCTAGCATAAAAGTTTTGTATAATCATCCATAAGTTCAAATCATGAGTAGGGCAATTACGTATCATTAATTTCATTCTCTCCCAAGCTTGTGCAACATGCTCATGATCTAGTTGCTTAAAATTCATGATATCATTTAAAAGAGAGATAATCTTAGCAGGAGGAAAATACTTAGAGATAAAGGCATCTTTGCACTTATTCCATGAATCAATAATATTTCTAGGCCAAGAAGAGAACCAAGTTTTAGCACGATCTCTAAGCGAAAATGGAAATAGCTTCAATTTGACAATATCATTATCCGTATCTCTCTTCTTTTGCATATCGCACAAATCAACAAAGTTGTTTAGATGGGTAGCGGCATCTTCACTAGGAAGGCCAGAGAATTGATCTTTCGTGGCAAGATTCAGTAGAGCAGCATTGATCTCACAAGATTCAGCATCTATAATAGGACCAATCGGCGTGCTAATAAAATAATTATTGTTGGTATTGGAGAAGTCACACAATTTGGTATTGTCTTGAGCCATAGTGACGAACAAGCAATCCAACACACAAGCAAACAAGAGGCGAACGGAAAAAGGGCGAATAAAATGGCAAAGGTGAAGTGGGGGAGAGGAAAACGAGAGGCAAATGTCAAATAATGTAATGCGAGGGACAAGTGTTTGTGACAGGTACTTGGTATATGACTTTTGCATAGATCTCCCAGGCAACGGTGCCAGAAATTGGCTAGTTGACGGGAGATCAAATCTTGAATTGACTTGGCGTGAGTCTCCCCGGCAACGGCGCCAGAAATTCTTCTTGCTACTTCTTGAGCTTGCGTTGTTTTCCCTCGAAGAGGAAAGGGTGATGCAGCACAGTAGCATAAGCATTTCCCTCAGTTTTTGAGAACCAAGGTATCAATCCAGTAGGAGACCACGCGTGAGTCCCTCGTACCTTCACAAACAAATAAGAACCTTGCAACCAACATGATAAAGGGGTCGTCAATCCCTTCACGACCACTTGCAAAAGTGAGATCTGATAGAAATGATAAGATAATATTTTTGGTATTTTTGATATGTAGATTGAAAGTAAAGATTGGAAAACAAAAGTAAAGTAAAGATAAATAGTTGATGGAAGATTAATATGATGAAGATAGACCCGGGGGGGGGGCATAGGTTTCACTAGCGGCTTCTCTCATGATAGCAGATTTATACTGTGGGTAAATGAATTATTGTCGAGCAATTGATAGAAAAGCTCATAGTGATGATAATATCTATGCATGATCATTGTATATAGGCATCACGTCCGTGACAAGTAGACCGAAACGATTCTACATCTACTACCATTACTCCACGCATCGACTGCTATCCAGCATGCATCTAGAGTATTAAGTTCATAACAACAGAGTAACACCTTAAGCAAGATGACATGATGTAGAGGGATAAACTCATGCAATATGATATAAACCCCATCTTTTTATCTTCGATGGCAACAATACTATACGTGCCTAGCTGCCCCTGCTGTCAGTGGGAAAGGACACCGCAAGATTGAACCTAAAGCCAAGCACTTCTCCCATGGCAAGAACTACCGATCTAGTAGGCCAAACCAAACCGATAATTCGAAGAGACTTGCAAGGATATTTAAATCATGCATAAAAGATTTCAGAGAAGAATCAAATATTGTTCATAGATAGTCTTGATCATAAACCCACAATTCATCGGATCTCGACAAACACACCGCAAAAAGAATTACATCGAATAGATCTGCAAGAAGATCGAGGAGAACTTTGTATTGAGATCCAAAGAGAGAGAAGAAGCCATCTAGCTAATAACTATTGACCCGAAGGTCTATGGTAAACTACTCACAACTCATCGGAGGGGCTATGGTGTTGATATAGAAGCCCTCTGTGATCGGTTCCCCCTCAAGTGGAGCTCCGGAACAGTCCCAAGATGGGATCTCACGAGTACATAAAGTTGCGGCGGTGGAATTAGGGTTTTGTGGTGCTCCTCGATGGTTTCAGGGTATGTAGGTATATATAGGAGGAAGAGGCACGTCAGGGGAGCCACGAGGGGCCCACGAGGGTTGGGGGCGCGCCCCTGCCCTCGTGGCCACCTTGTTCGCTTCCTGACGTGTACTCCAAGTCTTCTGCGTTGATATTGTTCCAAAAATAACTCTCCCAAAGGTTTCATTCCCTTTGGACTCCGTTTGATATTCCTTTTCTACAAAACACTGAAATAGGCAAAAAAACAGCAATTTGCACTGGGCCTTGGTTAGTAGGTTAGTCCCAAAATAATATAAAAGTGTATAATAAAGCCCATTTAACATCCAAAACAGATAATATAATAGCATGGAACAATAAAAAATAATAGATACATTGGAGACGTATCAAGCATCCCCAAGCTTAATTCTTGCTCGTCCACGAGTAGGTAAATGATAAAAACAGAATTTTTTGTGTGGAATGCTACCCAACATAATTCTCAATGTAATTTTCTTTATTGTGGCATGAATGTTTAGATCTGAAAGATTCAAGACAAAAGTCTATATTGACATAAGAATAATAATACTTCGAGCATACTAACAAATCAATCATGCCTTCTCAAAATAACATGGCCAAAGAAAGTTCATCGCTACAAAATCATATAGTTTGGCTATGTTCCATCTCCGTCACACAAAATACTCCAATCATGCACAACCCCGGTTTCAGGCAAGCAATTGTTTCATACTTATTTTTTTTCAAACTTTTTCAACTTTCACGCAAAACATGAGCGTGAGCCATGGATATAGCACTATAGGTGGAACAGAGTGGTGGTTGTGGAGAAGACAAAAGAGGAGGATGGTCTCACATCAACTAGGCGTATCAATGGGCTATGGAGATGCCCATCAATAGATATCAATGTGAGTGAGTAGGGATTGCCATGCAATGGATGCACTATAGCTATAAATGTATGAAATCTCATCAAAATAAACTAAGGGGTGTGCATCCAACTCGCTTGCTCACGAAGATCTAGGGCATTTGAGGAAGCCCATCGTTGGAATATACAAGCCAAGTTCTATAATGAAAATTCCGACTAGTATATGAAAGAGACAAAACAAGAGACTCTCTATCGTGAAGATCATGGTGCTACAGTGAAGCACAAGTGTGGAAAAAGATAGTAGCACTGTCCCTTTTTTCTTTTCTTTTATTGTTTTTGGGTCTTTTTTTTTCTTTGGCCTTTCCTTTCTTTTTTTTCTCCTTTTTTTCTTTGGGACAATGCTCTAATAATTATGATCATCACACTTTTATTGATTTACAACTCAAAGATTACAACTTGATACTAGAACAAAGTATGACTCTATATGAATGCCTCCGGCAGTGTACTGGGATGTGCAATGAATCATGAGTGACATGTATGAAAAATTATGCATGGTGGCCTAGCCACAAATACGATGTCAACTACATGATCATGCATGGCAATATGACAATGTTGAAGCGTGTCATATGAATGGAACTGTGGAAAGTTGCATGTCAATATATCTCGGAATGGCTATGGAAATGCCATGATAGGTAGATATGGTGGCTGTTTTGAGGAAGGTATATGGTGGGTGTATGGTACCGGCGAAAGTTGCCCGACACAAGAGAGGCTAGCAATGGTGGAAGGGTGAGAGTGCGTATAATCCATGGACTCAACATTAGTCATAAAGAACTCACATACTTATTCCAAAAATCTACAAGTCATCAAAACAAAGTACTACACCCATGCTTCTAGGGGAAGGGTTGGTAGGAGTTAACCATCGCGTGATCCCGACCTCCACACAAACGATGACACTCAATGAAATACCTCATGCTTCAAATTTGTCACACAACGGTTACCATACGTGCATGCTACGGGACTTGCAAACCTCAGCACAAGTATTTCTCAAATTCACAACTACTCTACTATCATGACTCTAATATCACCATCCTCATATCTGAAAACAATCATCAAGTATCAAACTTCTCATAATATTCAATGCACTTTAAATGAAAGTTTTTACTATACCCATCTTGGATGCCTATCATATTAGGACTAATTTTATAACCAAAGCACATTACCATGCTGTTCTAAAGGACTCTCAAAATAATATAAGTGAATCACGAGAGATCAATAATTTCTATAAAATAAAATCACCATCGTGCTCTAAAAGGATATAAGTGAAGAACTAGAGCAAAACTATCTAGCTCAAAAGATATAAGTGAAGCACACAGAGTATTCTAATAAATTTCGATTCATGTGTATCTCTCTCAAAAGGTGTGTCCAGCAAGGATGATTGTGGTAAACTAAAAAGCAAAGACTCAAATCATACATGACGCTCCAAGCAAAACACATATCATGTGGTGAATAAAAATATAGTCTCAAGTAAACTTACCGATAGACGAAGACGAAAAAGGGGATGCCTTCCTGAGCCATTCCCAAGCTTAGGCTTTTGGTTGTCCTTCAATTTTACCTTGGGGTGCCTTGGATATCCCCAAGCTTATGCTCTTGCCACTCTTTGTTCCATAGTCCATCAAATCCATACCCAAAACTTTAAAACTTCACAACACAAAACATAGCCAAAATCTCATGAGCTTCGTTAGTATAAGAAAACAAAAGCACCACTTTAATGTAATGTAATGAACTCATTATTTGTTTATATTGGTGTTAAACCTGTTGTATTCCAACTTCGATTCATACCCCCCGATACTACTCATAGATTCATCTAAATAAGCAAACAACACACGGAAAACAGAATTTTTCAAAAATAGAACTGTCTGTAGCAATATGTAACTTTCGAATACTTCTGTAACTATAAAAAAATTGAAATAAATTGGTGGATGTGAGGAATTTGTCTATTAATATTCTACCAAAAGAATCAACTTAAAGGAACTCTCCACTAAAAAATGGTACCTAATCTCGTGAGCGCTAAAGTTTTTGTTTTTTATAGCATGATCGCATAAACTTCACCCAAGTATTCCCAAAGGTTCTACTTGGCACAAACACTTACTAAACACAAAACCACATCTAAACAGAATCTAGATGTTTTATTTATTACTAAATAGAAGAGAAAGCAAAGAAAATAAAATTGGGTTGCCTCCCAACAAGCGCTATCGTTTAACGCCTCTAGCTAGGCATGATACAAGAATAGATCTAGGTATTGCCATCTTTGGTATTGTCACACCCTGCATTTTGTAACATGTTATTTGTAACTTTGAAGCATGAAAATTTGGACCAGCAAATTTTTTTAGCATCATTTGGCTTTTATTTGGAATTGAGTTTTCTTCATTTGCTTTTTCATGTGCTCATTAAAGTCAACTATGACCTCTTGTAGATTTCATCTCCACACCCAAAACTTCTGCCCAATGATCATGCCAAGTGTTATAAGACAATATAGTAATTTCTTACAAAATTAATTTGGCCAAAGAGTATTTTATAAATTTAGTTTTCCAAAAACCCCTGAATTGAGATTTGCACTGCAAATACTTGATTAAGGGTGTGAAAATTATTTCAAAAGGTTTATTTGAGACCTAGTAGTCATAGGACTCCCCGAAACCACAAAGGTATAATTTTAAAAGTTATTTTCCTATTTTATTTAAAAGCTTTTTCTTAAGGCCAGAAGTGGTCTTTAATAGGGGAAAATTATTTAACTGTTTCGAAAATATTTGCCAAAATTCAGAGAGACTCATAGGACATATATTGTCCATATATAAGAGTTTCAACACTTGGTCATGTTCAAAATAATGGGCTAAACCCTCTAAAACCCTTTCTGGATATTTCAAGCTTTTGAAATATTTACAAAGGAAACTTTATCCAAAAATTCCAGGAAAATTCTGTCATGTCATATATGACAAATTTGATGATCTTGCCAAGTCCCATGCCTTGGGAAGCAAGAAAACCTCCTCAAACCCCTTCATAACCATTATGTCCATAATTGAAGTTTGAGCAACTTTACATTGCCAAACTTGTCCAAATGCTCTCAAACTTGGTGCACATGCTAGAATGACCTAATAAGGCATCTAGACCAAATGGCACAAGAATTTAAATAGAGCAACTTGATCAGATCACCTCAAAACCCTTTCTGTTCAAATGCAAATTTGAACAACTTTACATTACCAACTTTTTATCTGGAGCTTCAAACTTTGTGGGCATGATCAATACCCCAAATGATGATGCTACACCAAGTGGTGCATCAAGGGGAGATGATTAGCTTAACTCAATCAAGATGAAACTATTTCTGTTGATTTCTAGGGTTCACCAAAGTTACATTGGCTAGTTTCTCCAAATGGGCCCAAATTTGGTGAAGCACCCTATTTTCTCATATCTTTCAACCCTGTCAAGTGCCATGTCAAGTGGACTTCATTTACTTGATCAAACACTGATCAAACACCTTCTGCAGAAATGCTAAAACCTCCAATTTGACCACTTTCACTTTTCTCCATGGCCTCAACTTCTTACCACAGGCTCATTGAGTTACCAACTCCCTCCAGTAACTCCCCCAGCACCTCAGCTCCATGATTGAAGGGTGAAACCCTTGTTTTACCTTGCTGCACAGCCAACTTTCACCATTTCACCTGCCCTCTCCCTCTCTCTCTGCATCCCCAGGGCATCCAAGGCCTCAGGGCATTTCTTTACTCCTCCTACAACGTGCTAGACACTGTTGGACACGCTGGATCGGACCAAACCGGTGAGAGCACGCTGATGCCAGCAATACGCATGCTCTGGAGCGTGCAAACAGTGCCCTCCGCACGCTGGCTCTGGCCAATCGGCCTCCCCCGACAACCTCGAGCCTCCCCCTCGCGCCAGTCGAGGCGCCTCGACGTCCGCGACCTCCCCGGCGCTGTCCCCCCTCCTCCTGCGCCCTCCAGTAGCCGCCGTCGCACGCGCGCTGGCCGCCCGCGGCGGCCACTCCTCTGCCTCGCACGCGCGCACCCCTCTGACGCTCCCCCGCTCCTCCTCTCACCTCTACTGGACGTGGAGCTTGTCCAGGAACTCCACGGACTCACTCCCCTGGCCTCCCGTGCGCTGTAGCGTCGAGCCGGAGCTCGCCGGTGCACTGGACCACGGGTTTCTGTCGAGCCCCTATATATAGGCCCTCCCGAGCCATTCCAACAGCACCAGCAGCACCTCCTCCTCCCCAGCATCACTCCTGCACCACCAGCTCGACCCCAGGAGGTCCCAGTGCTCGGGATCGACCGGAGCTCCGCCGCGTCGGGCCGCCGGCGATCTCGAGGTACGGGCCTCCCCTGCCTCTCCTTCCACTCGTTTCGAAACCGCCGCACTCCACTGATCATTTTCCCCCTGTTTCCCCTCTCCGTGGCAGCCGGAAATAGCCGCAGCCACCACCCTCCGACGAGCTTCCGCCGCCCCACCTCGCCGCCGGTGAACCAGGACTCCCTGCCGTGCCGCACTACCACCACTGCAACCGCGACACGACACGACGCTGAGCTCAACCCTGCCCTCCGTTGCCGTCGCCGTGGCCGGAATCTTCGCCGGTGAGCTCGCCGCCGCCGTGGCCGTGGGGTTAGAGATGACAGGCGGGCCCCGCCTGTCATCCCCCCACCTCTCTCCCCCTCCTCTGTGCCGCTGACCCACGGGCCCCGCCCGTCAGGTTTTAAAACCTGACGTGCGCGCGCGCTGGCTCCGTGCGGCTGGGCCAGTCCGTCTGGGCCGTGCACTGTGGCCTCCTCTGGCCCAGTGCACAGGATCCTTTTTCATTTTTCTTTTCTGTTGATGTTTTAAACATTTATACAGAATAAAATATTGATCCAAATTAAATATTTTCAACTCCTAAAATCTTGCAATATTCCAACCTATTTAATGGTACCACTTTCATTCAAATCCATGAAACTTTGATGTACTGTTCAAATTTAAATTCAAATTTGGGCAGTATAACTCATGTTCAAAAATCAATATGTCCTATTCTGTAACTCCAAAACTCCAACTAAGATTTTTCCCCATCTTAGAAATCCCTCTAGTATTTTACAAAAATAAGTTGACATTTTTCTGAGCACTTTGATTTTTCTGTTTTATTTGTATTCTTATTTTTCCGTGGTTATTATGCGACGTATAGATCCCGTATTTGACGAAGTTGCTGTGGAAGAAGAAGGAGAAGGAATTGAAGACTTTGAAGACCAAGCCAATCCAGGCAAGCAGCCCTTTGACCATGATACACTTGTTCTTCGGAACCCGTTTGCTTCCGATGCATGATGATAGGGTTACGATGGTAACCTAGATGAACCACCACATGATGCATGCCTTATTGTTGATCTTGCTATGCGCTAGATGACATGCAAATAGTTGGTCATGATGCTTATATGATGCATGTGTGATATGAACCCTCGTAGTTGAAATCTTTGCATGAACCCATCGGGTTCCCCTAATGCCCGAGGGTGATAAAGTGCTAGGTCATCACTTGAGAAAGAAGCGATGTGCCGGTAGATCATGTGCATGGTGGAATGATGGATTAGATTTATGTGTGACTACCGTCCCAACCAAACATGTGCAACCACACTACCCCTTATGGGACGGGGCTTTATTGATTACTTAGGTCGATACTAGCATGGTGCCCGCATTACTAGTGACGGGAAGACTTGAGGTCTTTCCCGGGATGGGGTCGTGCTTGGATAGACGGCCATGACTGTTTTTACAGGGCACCGGACACACCGTTGGTCCCTTCGGGTACGCGTGACATTAAAATTTGGGCAAGTCCCGTGACTTATTGTTTGTACCCGAGGGCCGTGTGCCAACGAGTGGACTCTATGTTAGTGTCGTCTAAGGAAAGGTAATGACCGGGTGCTTACCCCGGGTACTTGAGGTACCGCGGGTCGTGGATGACATGGAAGTTCCCCGGATCTTGTGGGTAAAGTGCGCAACCTCTGCAGAGTGTAAAACTATTCGAATAGCCGTGTCCACGGTCATGGACAGTTGGGTGGTGCTACTTAAACTATGTCCAGAATTTTACTTCATTGGTGATAAAATGTGTGTGACAAGTCAAGGTGGTGACTTGACTCGATGAGATGAATCATATTCTTGTTGATGTCGGTAACCTGTCTTCGGGGTTACGTGAGGTTATTGATGCATAAACTTGGTGATAGCATATTTGTTCTAGCCTTGCTAGATTGATCATTGTTATTTAAATGCACTGTTACTGTTACCACATCATGGGTTGCTTGCGAGTACATTCAAAGTACTCATTGGCTTGCCACTGGTTATTTAATTGGCCAGGCATGGAAGAGCAGGAGTATGAGGAAGAGTTCTTTGGAGACGAGCATGCGAACTAGGACACTATCCCAGTCAGAATGCCTGTAGGGTTAAGGCAGATGGCATGGGTTCTACCCGTTTACCGAAGACTTCCGCTATTTGAGTTATTTCCCATTCAGCCGTGAGGCTCTATCTATGTAAGACTTGGCCATAATGGCCTTAATTCGTGTAAGACTATTTGTATGGATGTAAGACTCTTGTTATTTCAGCTTCTGTGTGTTCAGTGAGCATTGATCTCTGGGATCACTGTACACGTGCATTCGGTGATCTCGACTTCTAAGTCGGGGTCCCCACAGGTATGCAATCCATAAGTGGC
Source organism: Secale cereale (assembly GCA_902687465.1). Lineage (NCBI taxonomy): Eukaryota > Viridiplantae > Streptophyta > Magnoliopsida > Poales > Poaceae > Secale > Secale cereale. The sequence goes on from LR738712.1 coordinate 271,917,971, forward strand.
TCTCATAATAGATTCATAGGGTAATTTGATTTTCTTTCTACGAAAGTGTTCCATGCCTTTCCTTAACGGAAATTGGAATCTAATATTTCCTTCCTTCATATCAATAATTGCACCAATCGTTCTAAGGAAAGGTCTACCAAGAATAATAGGACAAGTATGATTGCAATCTATATCAAGAACGATGAAATCTACGAGCACATAATTCCTATTGGCAACAATAGGAACATCATTAATCCTCCCCATAGGTTTCTTAATGGTAGAATCCGCAAGGCGCATGTGACGCCCCCGATTTGACCGTACACTAATCATGCACGCAAATGTTTACGACCAAGATCAGGGACTCACTAGAAGATATCACAACACAACTCTACACACAAATAAAGTAATACAAGCTTTATATTACAAGCCAGGGGCCATGAGGGCTCGAATACATAAGCTCGAATACACAAGAGTCAGCGGAAGCAACAATATCTGAGTACAGACATAAGTTAAACAAGTTTGCCTTAAGAAGGCTAGCACAAAAAGAACACGATCGAATAGGCAAGGCCTCATGCCTGGGACCTCCTAACTTCTCCTGGTCGTCGGCGGTCTACACGTAGTAGTAGCCTCCATCAGGGTAGTAGCAGTCATCAAAGGTGGCTTCTGCCTCCTGGACTCCACCATCTGGTTGCATCAACCAAAAAGAAGAAAGAAGGGAAAAAAGGGGGAGCAAAGCAACCGTGAGTACTCATCCAAAGTACTCGCAAGCAAGGATCTACACTACATATGCATCGGTATCAATGAAAAGGGTAGTATCTGTGGACTAAGCTGCAGAATGCCAGAATAAGAGGGGGAGGAGCCAGTCCTATCGGATACTAGCATCTTCTGGAAACCACCAATCTTGCAGTAAGAGGGGGAAGTAGAGTTGTATAACATAAGTCTTATTTATGTTGTTGTTTCAACACTCCGGGATCCTTTCTCGACTCTCGAAGCAACATATCCAAATCATGCCTCAGCATCCAGTTCTAGTGTTAGTGATCGGAATACAACTCCAAGTGTGTGTTACCGTAGGACAGGCTATCGATATATGTTTTCTTCCCTGCAGGGGTGCACCAACTTACCCGCCACGCTCGCTTAACTCCGGCCGGACACACCATCAGGTCATGCCCGGCCTTGGCCAAACAATACGCCACAACCCAACCTAGGCTTAATAGAGAGGTCATGCACGCCGGACTAAACCTGTGCCCCTAGGCTTAATAGAGAGGTCATGAACGCCCATACTATGCCCACGTGATGGTTAGCGCTATCAGGCCAGAGGCCCCTCGGATCAAATATCCAAACTATTTAGTCTCTTGGGAACGCGCGGTTAACGAGTAGAGACTCACGATCATGTGACCCGTCGCCCCGTCTCGAGGACTTGTGGCAAGGGCTAAGAATGCCCGGCCACGCCTCGTATTTATCTCGCGGGCACCTTCCAGGTCAACCGGACAACACATAACTCGCAATTAAGCTCGCGCAGGTACCCCTCAGGGCCGACCCATCTTTAGTAACATGGTTGAGTGTAAATTCATAGTAACCATAGTAACCGTGTGTCTAACACCAAAGGGAAACCTGAGGAAATCACCCTTGATGGAATTCCACCTGATGTTTATCGTCAAGGTAAAACTTGTGATTGAGGCACAACCTCATTTCGGGCGCTTAGCAAGATGGATATCATTACATCGTACCATTACATACATAGATGGCGATACATGTAACTCATACAACATCCACATGAATACAAAAATATCACATACAAGACATCCGACTACGGATGCAAATATGAAAGCACAACGACATACATCCTGCTATCCCAGGCAGCCGACCAGGAACCTATCCCAAGACTGAAGAAGAAGAAGAAAGAACTCCAACATAAGCAAACATTGCTCTCACGTCAAGTCATCGGAACCTGCACCTGTAACTGTTGTTGTAGTATCTGTGAGCCACGAGGACTCAGCAACCCCATAACCATGGGTATCAAGACTAGCAAAGATTAAATTGTATGGAGAGGTTAAGTGGTGAGGTTGCAGCAGCGGCTAAGCATATGTATGGTGGCTAACTTACGAGTACAAGAATAAGATGAGCATCTACGCAAACGGTTGCAAACTAGTATTGATCGCTAAAAGATCCCGAGCTCCCTACGAGTCAAACATAACCCCACCGTGTTCTCTTCTAAAATGAAAAGAGACGGTCACAGTCACTCACACGGTTGTGTATTTTCTTTCAGATCGTCTGTCAAGTTATCTACAACCGGACATTAACAAATTCCAATCTGCCACATAACCGCGGGCACAGATTTCAAGAGATCATAACCCTGCAAGGGTGTCCCAACTTAGCCCATCACAAGCTCTCACGATCAGCAGAGGTAAAAAAACCCCTTATCTTAGGGACAACCTATTCAGACTCGGAATCCTGGTGCACAAGACATTTCGAAATGGTAAAACAACTCCAGCAAGACCTCCCGGTGTGCCGACACCCTGATAGTAGCCGCGCGTATCTCATCTCAGGCAACGTCCGGATAGGTCAAGCTACGGGTAAAACCAGATACCTCGAGTTTCCCCGAGGTGGCCCCGCAGGCTGCCCGTTTGGGACCAACACCATCGGCACTACGCCCCTGTATGTAGAAGAATCCTCGGGTAGCGCTAACTCCCTATGCAATTTAATTAAGTAATTAAGTTTTTATTATGTTCCAAATTAAAAACCAAAGTTGGGCCTTGCTGGAGGAGTTTTATTCAAAGTGAACCGTCAAGGGGTCCCCATATACCCAACCGGGTTAGGAACGCAAAATCAAGGAACATCACACCGGTTTATCGGTTCTTAAGGCAGCATGAGTGGAACAAAACACCGAGCAAAAGGCCAAGCCTTCCACCCATTGCCAAGTATATAGGTGTGTTAATTATAGTAATTGATATTGTGATATTCCCACAATTCAAGTTCCAACATGGAGCAATCTTCATCTTCACCTGCAAGTAACAATGCAATAAAAGGGGCTGAGCGAGCGGTAACATAGCCAAACAATGGTTTGCTGGGATGGTATCAAAGGTTAGAGGGTGTTTCATAGCAACAAGGAGAGGCTGACTAACAAATAGATAGGTAGTGCGGCATATAACGATAGCATCGGGACCACTATCATAGCAATGATAGTAAAGGTATCCAATATGATGGTCATCTTGCCTGAGATCCCGCAAGGAAGAAGAACGAGTCCATGAAGAAGACGAAGCCACAAAGACGAACCGAGTGTAGTCAAACGAATCCTCACGATCGCAACGAAACAGGAACTAACGAGAAGAAGCAAACAACATGGGAGACACACAACACATAACAAGACAAGATGCTCAAGAAAGTATGATGCATGACAAGGCTACATGATGCAAATCATGGCAAGGGATGATGCATACAAGAAAAACACAACCCAACAAGTTTAAATGAGGCCGGAAACAACATATAACAATTCTGGTAAGTCCTCATATGTAAATTTCGAAATTTTTCCAGATCTGAAAGAACTTTAAGTTCAAGTTGTTAAACAGCAAGTTAACATGCACCATGATGATCTACTTGAAATTCTAGTCAAGTTACATATGAACTTTATTTAATTCAGAGCTATGGCCTAGAAGATATGAGCAAAACAAGTTAAGCATGGCAATGCAAGATGCATTCAAACATCAAGCAAACACACTCCAAACATGTATACAACATGATAATATACATCTAAATGCAAAAACACACAAATTTTATATAGGACGCGCTCAAAATGGAGCGCCGGTTTATCACATACACACAAAGCAAGTTTGAAACACAATCAGCCCAAAACAGCAAGTATGCATATAGTTGACATCAAAAGAACATGATACGATAACACTTCATGGCAACAAAGGGCATGTCAAGCATGTACATGTCAAGCACTACAAGCGTAATCCCTGAGCTACTACTAAACACCACTAGAACATGCTCAAAACATCAGGGCAAGATTGCAAAAGATAACAGACTCACAGACTTAGTGAAATAAACTAAACATGGTAGCAACAACGACAAGTAGGCATGATTGCAGCTTGTGCAACTCATTTCAACACATATCATGGCATGTGAATATAACCAATAGCAATAAGACATGTTTATGCAGCTACTCGTGGCAATAACATGGTCATATGATGCATAGAACACTAGCTATTCACATGGCAAAACTGAACTTACTGTTAACAGGCTGACAGAAACATTTTATAGCAATTTGAGAGCAAGAAATAAATAAGCTACAATAACCTATAATTGTAAAAAGGTACATGGATGGATAGAGCATAACATGGACTTCAAGACATGATCATTGGACATCTCCAAATGTGCACATATTTGACTATAGCATCAAGCAAACATGGCATCCCAATATAACAGTTTCAGACTTAGCAGTTTTTAACAAGTGTAAGAAATCAGTCAACAACGAGTAGGTCACTTTGCAAGCTTGTTCCACTCACCATAACGCATATCATGAAAATTGGATTGCACCACAGCAAAGATGGCATGATTGTGCTCCTAACACATGTTGACATGTAGCTCAAACAAAAATCACACATAAAGATATGAAAAAGACAAATCAACATCTTATAACTAGTTTCAGCACTTAGCAGCCACATGCACTTTTGCAACAGAGACAAACATGGCAATATGGCACCTAACATGAAAGCAACAACCACCATCATGTAGAGCACTTCACAATGAAAATTTTGACATATCATACACTCCATTTGGACCAACATGAACAAAGTTACACCATGTTAACCATGCATACATATTGTTGACAGAAAACAAGGACTTGATAGTAACATCACATAGCAGTTTTGCAACGAAGATTAAGACCACAAGATGAATAGTAACATGCATGCAAATGCAACTAACATGTAGAGCACTCCGAGACGAACATTTTGATATATTATACATGCAAAACGGAGCACCGAGCACAAAGTTACACCATGATGAAAATGCCTATATGATGTTAAAACTCCGGACGTAGCCGTTTTTAACTCTGAAAAAAAAACAACAGAGAGAGCTATTTGGCTGGCCGGGGCTCACCATGGGCCTTTCGGGCTGCGGTGGAGAGGCGAGGTAGGCCGAGGCAGGGAGGAGGCCCACGGGAAGGCGGACTGGGCCGACGGAGGTGGCGGCCCATGCACAGGGGAACGGGGCGAGAGGCGTCATTCTGCTCCCGTGACGAGGACGAGCGGCGGCGGCGGTTGCCCGCCCTCCGGCGAGGGGCGTTGGCATTGCGGGGCTCCGGCGAGGGGGCGGAGGCCAGAAACGGATAGATCCGGTGACGGGGATACCAGATCCGGCAACGGGGGCGGCCAGCGGCGCTCGGGGAGGTAGTTGCCGGCGCCGGTGAGCTCGAGGCATAGGGCCCGATGGCGGAGGTTCGAGCGGTAGCGGTGACGGTGCTTGCACCGGCAGTGGGGAAGGCGAGGCCGGGCGGTGGCGAGGGCGCCTCGGTCGGGCGGCGAACGGGTGAAGGCGGCAGGGCGCCGGAGGCGCAGGCCGGTCGGGCGGCAAGCGGCTCGGGCCCCGGATGGGCTCGGGCAGGCCCGGTACGGGTAGGGATGGCAATTTTATCCATGGATCCGGATACCCGTGGATACCCAACCCGGTTGGGCAAGGGTATGGACCGCATTTCTGCCCATGGGTCCATGGATATGGATATCCACGAATAGCCGGGTTGGGCACAGTTATAATTTGTGCTCCATGGATATCCAATGGATACCCATATGAGCCCATATGCCAGTGATAGTAGACTAACCAAACCCCAAGTCGCCCGCAGAATCAACCACTTGTACGTCACACCATTATAGTACTTGTTGCCTACTTATGCTTGTAGCTTATGTTCCATTTGTGAACGAATGATGATGAGTTAATTTGATCTTTGGGAAGGATGCAAGATTATTTTTCTATGCCCATGGAGCTCCACGGGTTTCTGGGTATCCAGTGGGTTTGGGCATGGGCACAAGTTGTGCCCATGGATACCTTCGTGGATGGGCAGAGGGTGCGTAGATGGGTCATGGGTTGGATTTGGACCAGCTGCACCCACCCCAAACCCGAACCATTGCCATCCTTAGGTACGGGCGCTGCGGGCCTGGCGCGGTGGGAGGAGAGAGGGGGTGAGGTGGCGGCACGGGGTTGGAGGAGAGCGGCTGCGGGGTGATGTGTCGGCTTGTGGTTGGCCGGGGCGACGTGGCCGGCGGACATGTCCAGCGCGGACGGACGCGTCCGGCTGCGCGAGGAGGACGAAGGCTAGGGTTCATCCGCGAATTTCGGGGGGG
>LR738712.1:271924335-271955535 GCA_902687465.1 Secale cereale
GGGAGGGGCATATTTATAGGTAGGGGGACCTAGGAGAGTCCAATTGAGGTGCTGTTTTCACCCACACGATCGTGATCCAACGGGCAAGGGCATTGAGGGGGGTTAGATGGGCTGGTGGGCTTTTGTGGAGGGGTGCTGGGCCAAAAGAGAAAGGGCTTCCGGCGGTTAACACGGTTAACCGTTGGGGCATCAAACAGACTCCGAATGCGACAAAATGCATCAAATAAACTCCGAATAAGATGAAATTTGGCAGACAGTCTATCTATGCTATAATAAGACCACACGCCAAGTTTCAACCCATTCCGAGAACATTTTCTGGCCACTTATAAAATAAATATTCAGAGGTGCCGCGGGCGCGTGTGAGTGTGTTTGAGCTCAGAACAAACAACAGAGAGGACGTGCAGACTTGAACGGATGCAAGTTTTGAAAACATGCGGATGCAATGCACACGATGACATGGCAAAATGCAATACGCAAGCAGATGACATGGCAACGGCGACGAATAACTGGCCGAACCCTGGCGCATCGGTCTCGGGGCGTCACAACACTCCCCTACTAACAAGAGATCTCGTCCCGAGATCTTAGGAAAGAGACGGAAGAGGAAAGTAATAACAAAGTTCTTCTTGAACAAAAGAGTGAAACAAAAGAACCTCGAGAGGTTGAGCCACTTGAAAGGCAGAATACAACGGAGATGAACAAAGTTGCAAGGACTTCGTTAGACAAGAGGAACAAGGAATACGACGAGAATCAAGGAGGTTGAAAGGCACAAAGTAAGAGCTTAATGACCAAAAAATAATAGGAAATTGCACTGGTATAACGAGATAGCCAAGGAACAAGACTGAAAGAATTTGGAGAGCACTTCAGCTAAGAGGGATATACAAGGAATAAGAACAAGAAAATTTAGATAGGACTCCGGTTGAATTTGAATGGAATAGAACAAGAACTCGGAAAGATGGAACGATACTCGATGAGAGCAACAACACAATGCCTCCGGAAGAATTTAAAGAGTGGAATGAAAATAACGGAGGAGAAGATGACAACTGGCACCACAAATGAATTTAAAAGAGCATCTTCAAAAGAATGCTTGAACGGAGTTCTTGAGAAATTAACAACAAAAGAATAAGCTTGTTGTGGTCTTATTGAAAACATCTCAAAACTTCAGGTGAATTATGCCGCAACCAAAAGATTGAATAGATGATATGAAGGAAGAAATGCAAAACTCCACTACAAAATAATACGGAGAATTAATTGCACTCAACAGGCAAGAATAAGAATGCTTGCGCTTGATCCAAAGAATTTGATGAACACTTGAAGAATGATTTGAATCGCGATGAACCACCATGAAGAACTCTGGTAGCGAAAGGATGATGAAGGATGAAAAGAATAAGAATAAGTCCTTGCGATAATTTAGACGGGGTTCCGACGAGAAGGCCGAAAACTATGAACTCCGGAAAGAAAAGAATAAAACACTTGGGATTATAATTTATTCATCAAGAACAAACTCTCAAAGAAGGGATTAAATCAACTTGATGAAAAAGAATAAGAATTATGTTATGCTTATCCTCCACCACTTAAGTTGATGAGAAACAATGGATTGCATACCACTTATTCGCGTTGAAATAGAATAAAGAGGGATATAGCACAAAACTTGAGAAAGTCTTTAAGAACGACCAGTAAGATTGGCAAGAACAAATGAATTGATACGATGACAAAGGAAAAGGGATATTGAACGAACCACCATAAGAATTGAAACCGAGTGATGAAAGAGAAATCCACCGTAAGTAATTAAAATTGAGTGAATACAAGAGAATGCAACGCCGGAAGAATTAGAATAGTAACAAAGAAAAGAGCAAAGAGATTGCGAACTGACTGAAGAATACTTGAGCAAAGCACCAGAAGAATATGGAGACGAACGAAGAGGCATCAATTAAGAATAGTTGGAGGACGAAGTTGAAAACTGAGAATGAAGAAATGTTCTAAAATGATGGCCTTCGGAGGATCGCAAAGGAAAGAATTCATGAAATGCTTCGGATAGGTAAGGAAAAGAGTTTATGACATCGAAAATATTCGAGAGGATAACATGAAGCTAGAACCACGAATCATCAAGAGAACAGTCAAGATTTATAGTAAAAGTATTCTTCTGTCTTCAAGTGTTGAGAATGGCGACGAGAAACATTACCAAAATTGTCGAGATACTTCAGAATAATGGAAGGAGGAAATGTTGAACCAAGCATGATAAGAATTTTAAAACGATCTTTGGAAGGCATATGACTGATGGAATCCATACTTAGGTCACACATGAAAAGAGTTTCGTAATAACTCTGAATAAATTAGAAGAGTCAGGTAAGATCCTGGGAATAACCTATGGGTTAGGGCCCACCGAAAGAAAACACCGTTGGAAATGTTTGAAAAAGGAGATGATGCGCCAAAACGATTAAAAGACTCGAATGAGGTGACAACCTCGAATTAATTGGAACACAGATGAATCTCCTAAGATGTCTTTGGAACTTCAGAACAATTAAATGGCGAGAGGTGAACGAGACAAGGGAAAACACTTGAGCCGATGAAAGAATAAGAACAACACCGAGATATTGGAATTGAATCCACCGGGAAGGAAAAGAAGATGAAGAATAAAGGACTAGATGAGAAATCACCAGTTGAAATAACTGAGGAAAGAATGCAAAGGATTCACACGAGTAGGATGGATACTCGATTACAGACTCTGACTCTGAGAAGCAAAAGGGTGGGCGGGCAGGAAAATAGAAAGACCACATCGGACGGGGAAAACGACGCCGGTTGGAAAGAACTGGGGATTGAACTTGAAGAGGATCGAATCATCGAAGAGAATTGCACCGGATGAAGGAGGTGACATCGCAACGAACGAAAACTAACTGCGTGATCCTAAAAAAATTTGAAGGGGAAGAGGAGTAATTCGAAACACCTACGTCAAGATTCCTCACCAGAGCGACGAATGGGCTGAGGAGTAAAAATAATTCCTACTCTCCAATATAACTAGACTCTGAAAAAGTTTTTTCTAGACTTGACAACAACCAAACTACGATCAATCAAGGGGGCTCCTATGGTCGGTCGACGCTCTGATACCAACTTGTCATGCCCAAGATGCGATTCTATCTTGATCACTAGATAAAACTTGTGATTGAGGCACAACCGCATTTCGGGCGCTTAGCAAGATGGATATCATTACATCGTACCATTACATACATAGATGGGGATACATACAACTCATACAACATCCACATGAATAGAACAATATAACATACAAGACATCTGACTACGGATGCAAACATGAAAGCACAACGACATCCATCCTGCTATCCCAGGCAGCCGACCAGGAACCTATCCCAAGACTGAAGAAGAAGAAGAAAGAACTCCTACACAAGCAAACATCGCTCTCACGTCAAGTCATCGGAACCTGCACCTGCAACTATTGTTGTAGTATCTGTGAGCCACGAGGACTCAGCAATCCCATAACCATGGGTATCAAGACTAGGAAAGCTTAAATGGTATGGAGAGGTTAAGTGGTGAGGTTGCAGCAGCGGCTAAGCATATGTATGGTGGATAACTTATGAGTACAAGAATAAGATGAGCATCTACGCAAACAGTCGCAAACTAGTAATGATCGCTAAAAGATCCCGAGCTCCCTATGAGTCAAACATAACCCCACCGTGTTCTCTTCTCAAATGAAAAGAGACGGTCACGGTTACTCATACGGTTGTGTATTTTATTTCGGATCCTCTGTCAAGTTATCTACAACCAGACATTAACAAATTCCAATCTGCCACATAACCACGGACACGGCTTTCGAAAGATCACAACCCTGCAGGGGTGTCCCAACTTAGCCCATCACAAGCTCTCACGATCAGCAGAGGTAAAAATCCCCTTATCTTAGGCACAACCCGATCAGACTCGGAATCCCGATGCACAAGGCATTTCGACAATGGTAAAACAATTCCAGCAAGACCTCCCGGCGTGCCGACACCCTGATAGTAGCCGCGCGTATCTCGTCTCAGGCCACATCCGGATAGGTCAAGCTACGGGTAAAACCACATACCTCGAGTTTTCCCGAGGCGGCCCCGTAGGTTGCCCGTTTGGGACCAACAACATCGGCACTGGCCCCCTGCATGTAGAAGAATCCTCGGGTAGCGCTAACTCCCTATGCAATTTATTTTATTAATTAAGTTTTTATTATGTTGCAAATTAAAACCAAAGTTGGTCCTTGCTGGAGGAGTTTTATTCAAAGCGAACTGTCAAGGGGTCTCCATATACCCAACCGCGTTAGGAACGCAAAATCAAGGAACATAACACCGGTTTATCGGTTCTTAACGCGGCATGATTGAAAAAAAACACCGAGCAAAAGGCCAAGCCTTCCACCCATTGCCAAGTATATAGTTGTGTTAATTACAGTAATAGATATTGTGACATTCCCACAATGGAAGTTCCAACATGGAGCAATCTTCATCTTCACCTGCAACTGACAATGCTATAAAAGGGGCTGAGCGAGTGGTAACATAGCCAAACAACGGTTTCCTGGGATGGTGTCAAAGGATAGAGGGTGTTTCATGGCAACAAGGAGAGGCTGACTAACAAATAGATAGGTAGCGCGACCTATAACGATAGCATCGAGACAACTAGCATAGCAATGATAGTAAAGGTATCCAAGGTGATGGTCATCTTGCCTGAGACCCCACAAGGAATAAGAACGAGTCCATGATGATGACGAAGCCACGAAGACGAACCGAGTGTAGTCGAATGAATCCTCACGATCGCAACGAAAGAGGAACTAACAAGAAGAAGCAAACAACACGATAAACACACAACACATAACAAGAAAAAATGCTCAAGCAAGTATGATGCATGACAATGCTACATGATGCAAATCATGGCAAGGGATGATGCATACAAGAACAACACAACCCAACAAGTTTAAATGAGGCCGGAAACAACATATAACAATTCCGGTAACTCCTCATATGTAAATTTTGAAATTGGTCCAGATCTGAACAAAACTTAAGTTCAAGTTGTTAAACAACAAGTTAACATGCACCATGATGATCTACTCAAAATTCTAGTTAAGTTACATATGAAGTTTATTTAATTCGGAGCTATGGCCTAGAAGATATGAGCACAACAATTTAAGCATGGCAAAGATGCAAGATGTATTCAAGCATCAAACAAACACACTCCAAACATGTATACAACATGATAATATGGATCTACAAGCAAAAACACACAAGTTTCATATAGGACACGCACAAAATGGAGCAACGGTTCATCACATACACACAAAGCAAGTTTGAGAGCAAGAAATAAACAAGCTACATCAACATATATTTGTAAACAAGGACATGGATGGATAGAGCCTAACATGGACTTCAAGACATGATCATTGGACATCTCCAAATATGCACAGATTTGACTATAGCATCAAGCAAACATGGCATCCCAATATAACAGTTTCAGACTTAGCAGTTTTTAACAAGTGTAAGAAATCAGCCAACAATGAGTAGGTCACTTTGCAAGCTTGTTCCACTCACCACAAGGCATATCATGAAAAGTGGATTGCACCACAACAAAGATGGCATGATTGTGCTAACACATGTTGACATGTAGCTCAAACAAGAATCACAAGATATGAAAAAGACAAATCAGCATATTATAACAAGTTTCAGCACTTAACAACCACATGCACTTTTGCAACAGAGATAAACATGACAATATGACACCTAACATGTATGCAACAACCACCATCATGTAGAGCACTTCACAATGAACATTTTGACATATCATACACTCCATTTGGACCAACATGCACAAAGTTACACCATGTTAACCATGCATACATATTGTTGACACAAAACAAGGACTTGATAATAACCTCACATAGCAGTTTTGTAACGAAGACTAAGACCACAAGATGAACTGTAACATGCATGCAAATGCAAGCAACATGTAGAGAACTTCGAGACGAACATTTTGATATATTATACATGCAAAACGGAGCACCGAGCACAAAGTTACACCATGATGAAAATGCCTATATGATGTTAAAAATTCGGGACTTAGCTGTTTTTAACTCTGGAAATAAACAACAGAGAGAGCTATTGGGCTGGTCGGGGCTCACCATGGGCCTTTCGGGCTGCGGTGGAGAGGCGAGGTGGGCCGAGGCAGGCAAGAGGCCCGCGGGGAGGCAGACTGGGCCAACGGAGGTGGCAACCCACGCATAGGGGAGCAGGGCGAGCGGTGTCGTCCTGCTCCCGTGACGAGGACGAGCGGCGGCGGTGGTTGCCCGGCCTCCGGCAAGGGGCGTCGGCGTTGCGAGGCTCCGGCGAGGGGGCGGAGGCCAGAAATGAGCAGATGTGGGGACGGGGATCCCAGATACGACGACGGGGGCGGCCGGCGGCGCTCGGGGAGGTAGTTGGCGGCGCCGGCGAGCTCAAGGCATAGGGCCCGATGGCGGAGCTTCGAGAGGCGGCGGCGACGGTGCTTGCAACAGTGGCGGAGAAGGCGAGGCCGGGTGGCAGCGCGGGCGCCTCGGCCGGGCGGCGAGCGGGCGAAGGCAGCGGGGCACGAGAGGTGTAGGCTGGTCGGGCGGCGGGCGGCTCGGGCCTTGGGGTGGCTCGAGCGGGCCCGGTCCGGGTGCTGCGGGCCTGGCGCGGTGGGAGGAGAGAGGAGGTGAGGTGGCAGCGCGGGGTTGGAGGAGAGCGGCAGCGGGGTGACGTGTTGGCTTGTTGTTGGCCGGGGCGACGTGGCCGGCGGACATGTTCGGTGCGGACGGACGCGTCCGGCTGCGCGAGGATGAAGAAGGCTAGGGTTCATTGGTGAATTTCGGGGGGAGGGGCATATTTACAGGTAGAGGGAGCTAGGAGAGTCCAAATGAGGTGCGGTCTTCGCCCACACGATCGTGATCCAACGACCAAGGCCATGGAGGGGCTTTAGATGGGCTAGTGGGCTGTTGCAGAGGGATGCTGAGCCAAAAGAAAAATGGCTTCCGGCGGTTACCGTGGTTAACCTTTGGGGCATCAAACGGACTCCGAATGCGACAAAATTTGGCTGGCAATCTGTCTACACTATAATAAGACCACACGCCAAGTTTTAACCCATTCTGAGAACATTTTCCGGCCACCTATAAAATAAATATTCGGAGGTCTCTTGGGCACGTGTGAGTGTCTGAGCTCAGAACGGGCAACGGAGAGGTATGGCGGACTCAGACGGATGCAAGTTTTGAAAACATGCAGATGCAATGCACACGATGACATGGCAAAATGCAACACACAAGCAGATGACATGGCAACGGCGATGAATAACTGGTTGACACCTGGCGCATCGGTCTCGGGGCGTCACAGTGGGGCGGTGTGGTGTGACGGCGGCGGTGAGCAGCAGGGGGATGCGTCGGCGCAGGAGGGAGCGACGGCGGGCTGCATGGTAACGATGGCGTGCGCACGGCGAGATGGCGACGCGATAGAGGGCCGGCGTGGCGTGGGAGGCAGGTGTGGGCGCCGGGCTCAGGCCAGGGCAGGGAGACGGCGGCCGACGGGAAGGCAGCAAGCAACAGCCAGCAGCATGCGTCGCGATTCGAGACAAAGGCGGAGCGCGAGAGCTTGCGCGTGGTCGGGATCGTTGAATGGGGGGTCGGGAGGACGAGCGGAGGGCACGGGCGGCTTAGTCGTGACGGCCTCAGCACGTTCCCATGCTCGGCCAGGCACGTAACCAATGATAGCGATGCCAACTAGTGCGTCGGCGGTGAGGAGCTTTGGCCATGGCGAAAATGGCGCGGGGAGCGAGCTACGGGGGAGGAAGAGATGCGTGAGGTAGTGAGGGGAGAGGGAGAGGGGCTCACCGAGCGGCTACGTAAAGCCCCTGAAAGGTTAGTAGCAGCAGCAGGCATCGTCGGAGTCGAAGGGGTCGCCGGAGCAGTGCCGAAAGGAAGGCGGCTCAATCCGGTGCCCGTGGTGCTCCCCGGCTTGCACTCGTGGATGGGGACGAGGTAGTTGACGACGGCGGAGCTGATAGACACGGTGGCGAGCCGAACGGGGCTCGGTGGTCGCGAGGACGGGCGAGGCACGACAGCGACCGCGTCGGCCTCCTCTCCAAAACGAAGGAGAGGGAGAGGAAGAAGGGGGAAGTGGGTGAGGGGGAATGTCAGGACCCCAATCCTAAGTCACACCGATCTAGCTTGTAACACTTAATATCACTTTGCGGCCTCACACACGGTATCCCCACGGGTGCCACCTTACCTGGCCCGGGACCATTTGCGCATTTTGGCACACGTATATGACAGTGTCGCTAGCATCCACATGACAGAGAACCCGGGCCAACATGGCTAGTTATAAACCAAAAGTGGCACTAAATTACAGAGACATGCATCCATGACCCAGCAACGAACGTGTCAGTCATCAACGTATGAACCCAAGTCGTAGCAAGCTACATGGACTTAAAGGAACAACGCGTGACATTTCCCCTAAGGGACAGACATAGGAACGAAGAAGGACACATGCCGGCCAGCCTACGTGTTCCGAGCAGTAGCAAGCTACCAAGGCTCATTGGAAGCACTAGGAGGCATTTTCCTGTAAGATAGGCTACCAAAGGAAAACAACTAGGTGTCGGATCCCACACATACCAAGCATTTCAATCATACACACAATATGCTTAATATGTGCAAATACAACATTGCATCACAACAGAACTCTATGACTCAAAGTTCTTTATTAAAGAGGCTCCAAAGAGCCATACATAACATATCCATACAGGTAGGGGTCACCTGACCCAACACTCAAGTCATACAGTCATACAAGCACAAGCAGAAGCTAACATGTCTGAGTACAGACAACTTAGAAAATAAACAGGCTTGGTGTAGCCTGACTATCTACAAGGCCCTTCACAAGCTCAGGATCTCCGTCTGGGTAGCAAGCTACTTGTCGACGTCAACGTCTATGTAGAACCCATTAGAAGGGGCAGGGTTCTCCTCTGCAACAGTTATTAAGCAAACATGAGTACAAAGGTACTCAGCAAGTCTTACAACAGAACATATCATACATGCAACATTATCAATAGGGGTAGTGGAGTTCATAGCAGAAAGCCAGATTTGACTCTTGGCTAACCTATACTACGACTCTCAACAGATTGCAAGATAATACTACGTACACGAGTCTTCAACTCACCACAACAATACACCACCGAGGATCCTCTTCCGTCATCCTACAGAAGGGCCATCCACGGCACTCACACTTGTCTTGAGGCTTTTAGTAGTATCCATCAACTTGTCTATGAACTGTAAGAGTAACCAAGTAGTCTGTACCGCGAACAACGGCTATTCGAATAGATTGGTAACCCTGCAGGGGTGTACTTCTTCACACATGTTTCCACCACTTAGCGTCTGCACATGACATGTGCTCGGCAGACTTCAAGCGAAAGCCGACGTGGGTGTAGACCAAGACCTAACCAACTACTCAAGTCTCTCGTCCAGGTTTATCGCCTATTTGGGTTCCATCCGTGGGGAGATCCGGCCGGGGTGTCGCTCACGGCCCCAAACGATGTGTACAGGGTTCCCGAGTCACCAAACGGGCGACCGGTACACCGTGCCACGTACCTGTCGCATCACAGCCCACCCCGAGGGTCAGAGCTGCGCACGACCACCAGTAACTACAAACACCAGAAACTAGTTGCAACTCCTGGACAGAGAACATGGGCAGCCAATAAGTCGAGCGGGGTCATATTTCAGGGCCCAATGTGTGGTAGTAGCTATAACTTGAACCACACGTACAGATCTCAGGTCCTATGGACGGTTCCAATGAAAAACCCACCACGTACTCCTACATGGCATTTCATCGATACCTTTACCAAACATGTTCCACACTTCCCTCTCTTTACCGAGTATGATCATTTCACTCTGATCCATCACCCAGATGAACCAGCCCTGACACAACTCTAAGCATAGCAGGAAACATAATCAAATAGCATGGTGGATCACACATCACATGGCTCAATCAACTCCTACACATGCTAGTGGGTTTCAACTATTTACTGTGGCAATGACAGGTCATGCAAGGGAATAGGGTTCAACTACCGCAGCAAGTGGCAGTTCACACGTTGTTGCCTTAATGCAATAAAAGAGAGCAGGAGCGAGAAGATGGGTTTGTATCGGAATGATCAACGATTGCTTGCCTAACAGAGTGGTTGTCGGGTACTGCTCTTCAGTTGGATACGCAGAAGTACCCTCAGGAGCAGGACCTAACACGGAGAACATCGGCGATACAATCAATAAGCAAACAAATGCAACAATATGATGCATGCTCATGATATGGCAAGATGCATGTGTTTTGGGCTAATGCATCTACAAATAGAAGGGTTTGAGCCCATTTGAATCAAAGATTCAAATTGAAACCCAAACTATTATTTATTTAAGTGCATTATCATGTTTTAATGTGAACAGCAAGGTTAACTTGCTCAAACATGCATGAAACTAGTGCCATTGGAAAGATTGGATTTTTCTGATCAATTTTCATATATAAATCTTTTCCATCTGAGCTAT
Organism: Secale cereale; assembly: GCA_902687465.1. Classification (NCBI taxonomy): domain Eukaryota; kingdom Viridiplantae; phylum Streptophyta; class Magnoliopsida; order Poales; family Poaceae; genus Secale; species Secale cereale. The sequence continues at coordinate 271,934,885 of LR738712.1, forward strand.
TGTTGAATTTATATGATTTTTTGAAGATTAGAGCATTTTCTGGAATTTCCTGAATTGTTTTTAAATCAAATAATCCTAGAAAATCATTTACTGCGTCAGCATGACATCACGCTGACCTCAGCCAGCCAACAGGGCGTCCAGGTCAAACCTAACCAGTGGGCCCCACTGGTCAGTCTCTCAGTACTAACTAAAAGAGTTTAACACTAACTAAAAGTTAACACGGGCTGGGCCCCACGTGTCAGTGGCTCACTAAACTAATGACAACAATTAGTACTTAATTAAAACCTAAACTAAAACTAGTCAACGGCCGGCCCCACATGTCAGTGACACAAGGGGGGTCCAGGCGTGGTCAAAACAGGTCAACCCCACCGGCAACTCGCCGCCGGCGAGAGACAGGACGGCGGCGCGGCTCGGAAACAGCGTTCGGATGACCAAATTAGCAGCGGAGGGCATCTACAGAGAGCTGGAGGAGTCGCGCATCCAACGGGACAGGTCGGAGCAGCTGGAGTGGCCGGAAACGACGGCGGCGACCTCAACGGTGGCGGCCGGAGCTCGGGTGCCGATGAAAACTACGGCACAGGGCACCAGAGGTCCAACGGTTGGTTCCTACGGGTGCTACGAGCGCTCACGAAGACGACAGGCATGTGCACGGAGCCAATTGGGCACCGGAGCCTCGTCGACGACGGGCTTGTGCGGCGGCGTGCAATGGCGAGCATGGGGGCGGCATCTACGGCGAGCAAACGGAGCGGGGAGGAGAGGGGTTCGACTCAGGAGCTCACAGGGAGGCGGATGAGATGCTCAGTGGGCTCGGGGAAGCGTCGAGGCGGGCGCACGATCGCCAGCGATCTCCACGGCCGTAGGTTGAAGACGGCGATGGTGATGGTGAAGCGAGGCTTCTGGCGTCGTGGAGCTCGGTGCGGAGGACGAGGAGGACGAGGCAGAGCTTCTGGGAAAAATGGTTGGGCGAGAGAGGCACGGTGGCTGCGGCGAACGGCGTCGATGGCGACGGTGGCGCTCGGCCACGAGGCACGGAGCGAGAGAGACGAGGCAGGGAGAGAGGGGAGCGGTCGAGGGGGTCTGCGTGGCGACGTCCAGAGCCATCCAGGGCGTCGGAGGGAGTAGCTAGGCACGCAGGAGGTGGCCGGCGCGTCGGCGGCGCTCGCCACCGAGCTGCTTCGTGCGCTAGCACGATGAAGAAGACGGGCATGCCCTTGGTGGGCTGGGCCGTGCTGGGCCAGGCAGGTAAGTGGGCTCAGGTAAGTCTCTGCTTCTTCCCTTTTTTCTATTTTCTTTCTGTTTCATTTCTTTTGCAACTTTGTGGCTTTTCTAAAAATGCTTAGGCACTTTCGAAAATCACCAAACTTCTCATGCCCACTGTTTAGTATATAACCAACATGGAATATTTCAGTTTAGGATTATTTGGGCACATAAAATATTTTATAGCATTTAAATGCCCAAATGCAATTACAATATGAATTAATCGAGAGGCCTTTGGATGTCCTAGAAAATTGTGCACCATTTTTGGCAGAGGTTTTAGACCAAGGCAAAGATGATGAACATTTTTGAAGGGCATTTTGGGTACATTGGAAAAGTTTTTATTAAACCCTAGTTGTTAGAAGAGGGGTGCTGAGGTTTCTGTCATTCCCATTTCAAGTTTCTGTGGAAAGTAAACATGATGCACACTCTAGCTAGTCCTAATGCAAGCACTGACTAGGGATGTGACAACTCACCCGCACTCAAAAGAATCACGTCCCGAGATTCGGGTTCCTCCGGAAAGAGGGTGGGGTACTCAAGTCGAAGACGATCCTCCCTTTCCCAAGTAGCTTCACTCTCGGAATGATGTGACCATTGAACCTTGAGAAACTTGATATTACGACGTCGAGTGGTATGCTCGGTTTGATCAAGAATATGAACGGGGTATTCTCGATATGTGAGATTGTCCTGGAGATCAAGCGTTTCGTGGTCCACTCCGCGGATAGGATTCGAGAAGCAACGCCTGAGTTGAGATACGTGGAAGACATCATGAACTCTGGAAAGGTGCGAGGGTAGTTCCAATTGGTAGGATACTTCTCCTCGTTTGGCAAGAATGCGAAAAGGACCGATGTAATGAGGAGCCAATTTGCCTTTGATACCGAAGCGATGGGTTCCCTTAAGAGGAGTAACCCGAAGGTAGGCCTTATCACCGACTTCAAAAGTCACAGCCTTATGATGACTATCATATTGGCTCTTCTGGCGAGACTTGGCGGTTTTCAATTTCTCACGAACGATGCGAACTTGCTCTTCTGCTTCCTGGATCATATCCAGACCAAAGAATTGTCTTTCTCCAGTTTCTGACTAGTTAAGAGGTGTTCGACACCTTCGTCCATATAGAACTTCGAAGGGAGCCTTGCCCAAGCTGGCTTGATAACTATTGCTATAAGCGAATTCGGCAAATGGAAGACACTTCTCCCAATCCATACCGAAAGAGATGACAGAGGCTCGAAGCATATCTTCCAGAATTTGATTGACTTGTTCCACTTGACCACTTGACTGAGGATGAAAGGCGGTACTGAAAGAGTGATGAGTCCCCATAGCATTCTGGAAACTTTTCCAAAATCGTGAAGTGAAAAGATTTCCACGGTCTGAGTTAATCTCCAACGGCACACCATGAAGTGATACTATCCAAGAGATATACAAGTCTGCTAGCTGGCTAGCGGTTATACTCTCTTGAACAGGCATGAAGTGGGCTACTTTGGAGAGGCGGTCAATAATGACGACGATAGCATTATTCCCTTTCCTGGTCCTGGGAAACCCGTAATGAAGTCCGTATCGATCTTGTCCCATTTCCATTCAGGAATAGCTAAAGGTTGAAGGGTACCAGCAGGCCGTTGATGCTCTGCTTTGACTCGATGACAAACGTCGCAGTTAGCAATGAATTGAGCGATTTCTCTCTTCATCCTAGTCCACCAGAACCTCTGGCATAGGTCCTGATACATTTTGGTACTACCAGGATGAATCGTGAGAGGAGATTCCTGAGCCTCCTTAAGGACCAGCTGTCATAGATGTTGGTTCTTGGGAACTACTAAACGGTTCTCGAAGAAGACAACACCTCGATCATCCGTAGAGAAACTTCTAGCGACTCCGCTAGCAATGCTCTCTTGGAGTCGGGATATACCCTTGTCACGCTTCTGGGCAGCTATGATTTGATCCATAAGGGTAGGTTTCGCCACCAAGGTGGAAAGAAATCCTCGAGGAACAATGTGAAGGTTAAGCTTACGAAATTCCTCGTGAAGAAGTGGTTGCCCTTGTTGTAACATCAGGTTGTTACAATAAGACTTACGACTCAGTGCGTCAGCCATGACATTGGCCTTCCCAGGGGTGTAAGTGATTCCTAAGTCGTAATCTGTGAGCAACTCAACCCAACGTCTTTGCCTGAGATTCAAATCCGGTTGGGTGAAGATGTATTTTAGACTTTGGTGATCAGTGAAGATTTCACAGCGATTACCAAGAAGGTAATGTCACCATGTTTTGAGTGCGTGGACTACAGACGCAACTGCCGAGATGCGTAAGCGATCACTTGACGATCTTGCATGAGTATGCAACCTAGTCCTTGTCGCGAGGCGTCGCAGTAGATAATAAAGTCCTTGGAAAAGTCTGGTGGTACCAGTACGGGTGCAGATGTCAGGCGTCTTTTCAGTTCCTGAAAGCTGGACTCGCACTGTGGGGTCCATTCAAACTTTTTATCTTTCTTGAGGAGTTCAGTTAGAGGTTTAGCAACCTTGGATAAATTCTCGACGAAGCATCGGCAATAGCTCGCTAAGCCAAGGAAACTCCTAACTTGCTTGACCGATTCAGTGGTAGTCCAATCAAGGACGGCTTGAACTCGCTCGGGATTGACGGCAATACCCTTACCAGAGATCACATGACCTAGATAGGTCACTTCCGACAACCCGAATTCACACTTGGAGAACTTGGCATAAAGGCGGTGCTCTCGAAGTTTCGTCAATACCAGCCTTAGATGCTCGGCATGATCTTCCTTGTTCTTGGAATAGATGAGTATATCATCGAGGTATACCACGACGAATTTATCCAAATACTCCATGAATATAGAATTCATTAACCGAGAAAAGGTAGCTGGCGCATTGGTTAATCCGAAGGACATAACGGTGTACTCATATTGGCCATAACGAGTAACAAAAGCCGTTTTAGGAATGTCCTCGTTCTTGATTTTGATTTGATGGTAGCCCAATCTCAAATCCATCTTAGAGAAGACTGAGGATCCAGCGAGCTGATCATACAGGTCGTTGATCCTGGGAAGCGGATACTTATTCTTTATGGTGACCAGATTGACAGGTCGGTAATCTACAACCATCCGCTCCGTTCCATCCTTCTTCTTGACGAAAAGGACGGGGCAAGCCCAAGGGGAAGAACTAGGACGGATGAAACCTTTTTGCAAAGACTCATCGAGTTGTTTCTTTAGCTCAGCTAATTCTAGTGGTGCCATCTTATAAGGTCTCCTAGAGATTGGGACAGTTCCAGGGATAAGATCTATCACGAACTCGACATCTCTGTCAGGTGGAACTCCCGGCAGTTCTTCTGGAAAAACATCCGGGAAGTCACGGACTACCGGAATATCTTCGAGTTCTGGTAGAGGGCTGGCATTAAGAGAGTAGAGCTGACGCTCAGCCATTCGGGTCAAGACATTTACTATCTTGCCGGATGGATGTGTAAGTTGAACGGTCCTAGTATAGCAATCAATTTTGGCGTAATGAGTTGTCATCCAATCCATACCCAAGATGATGTTTATGTCCGAGGACTTGAGAGCGATTAAAGATGCTAGGAAAACAAGTCTATCGACAAGGATTTCATTTCCATGGCTTACCCTAGAGGTTTGCCACTTTGAACCAGGAGTTTGAATAACCATGGAAGTAGGCATGTCACAAAAAGTCATGTTGTGCAATCGAGCATAGCTCTCAAATATGAACAAATGGGATGCTCCAGTATCGAAAAGAACAGATGCCGGATGGCAGTTGACGAGAAGCGTACCAAGGACGACGTTAGGATCCTCATAAGCTTCTTCAGCAGAGACATAGTTGACATGACCACGTGTAGTGGGGATTGGCTAATTCACCTTGCCGGTTGGCTTACCACGGCCAACGGGTTTTCCTGGTTGGTTCTGAGGAAACTCACGCATGTAGTGCCCCGGTTCTCCACACTTGAAACATGTCATAGTGGTGGTGCGTGGAGCAAAGTTGGAAGGTGGTCCTCCATAGGTCTTAGCAGGTGCAAACTATTGAGTTGGGCGAGGCGCCTCATAGGATGGCCTCGGTGTGTACTTGGGTGGCAGAGCAGTGTTAGGAACCCACACACGGCGCTTGTGAGAACCAGAGCCGGATGAGGAACCAAAATCTCGAGTATGCTTGCGGGTGGCCTCGAAGTCGGTCTGGCATGTTTCAGCACTGATAGCCTTGTTTACCAACTTCTGGAAGGAAGTGCACTCGTGCAGACGTAGATCTCGGCGGAGTTCAGGGCTGAGTCCCTTGCGGAACCTCGCCTGCTTCTTGGCATCGGTGGATACTTCTTCAGGTGCATAGCGTGCCAGGTTACCAAACTCACGACTATAGCCATCCACAGTTAAACGGCCCTGGGTGAAATTGCAGAATTCCTCCCGCTTGCGATCCATGAGACCTTCCGGAATGTGGTGTTCACGAAATGCCTCATTGAACTCAACCCAAGTAGTGACTTGGCCAGCAGGACGCATAGCTTCAAAGTTTTCCCACCAAAGACTGGCAGGGCCCTCAAGATGGTAGGCGGCGTAGATAACCTTGTCAGCTTCGGCCACACGGGCAGAGTGTAGCTTGTGGGTAATACTACGTAGCCAGTCATCAGCATCCAGAGGTTTAGTGGAGTGATGGAACTTCGGTGGACACATCTTGATAAAATCGTGGATTGACACCACGTCATTCCTCTGACGGAACCCAGTGTTCTGCTCTATGCGTTCCAGCAGATGGTTGGTCTCTCTCTTGTTCCGTTCTGCTTCAAGCATAACTTCCGCCAAGGAGGGTGGCTTGGGCAGATTCCCATCTCTAGCCCCACTAGCCTCACCCTGCTCCTGAGCAGCAGGAGTGCTGCGAGTGTTGACCATCCTAGGAAAACAAAACAACGATTTAGACAAGGATGGCAAAATTTTGACATAGAAGTGCAGAATGTAATGGATGACACGGAATGCAAGGATGTTCATCCGTACGACATGGTAATATAGGGACTGCTATATATACACCAGTGGTCATACACACCATACAAAGTTTAGTACAAGCCAAGGCTAAAGTACAACTGCGGTGAAAGACGATACATCCCATCAGAGGCATTCCAAGCTCCTATACATTATTTAACTACACCTCCGGAACTCAGTACACACTATGTCATATTCCACAAGACGCGCAGGACTGTGGGAATACAACTACTACGATACTACTACAACCACGGTCTAGCTCAGACATTCGCGTAGTAATCCTCGTAAAGATTACCACCGTAGCCTGGAAGTGGAACAGATGGATCTTGGAACTCGCGAGCACTCGAAGGCTGTGGACCATAGGGGCATGGGTGTGGCCTCGGTCCCGATGCTGGTGGTAACCGACGCCCACGTGGAGGTGTAATACCCCCAACGTCACGCCAATCCATGCGATCAGGCAGACGAGTCTACACGGGGTACAAATCCCGCATGTCCAGATATCCGGCGTGCACAGCAGGTGCAAGCCGTGTCAAAGTAGTCCAGTGGGCGGCTCGGGTGTTATACAGCTCCATTCAGAGGGCATGGACCTCACGGTCCCTATCCTCCAACATCTGAACAGTAGTCTGAAGCAGTGGCTCTTCATGAGCAGCATCAGTATACAGACCAGTGTAGTAGCCTTCCTCTCCGGGAAGTGAGGCTGGCATGTAACAGAACTCAGTGTTCAGCAATAGGGCATGCCTAGCACGGAGAATGGTCATCATCGAATAAGCGGCATCCTGCACTGCCATCTCGATGGTAACCCCGAGTCCATAAGACCAATGGATGGGGTCATTAGCTCCAGGATATGAGGGGTATATCCGGACTGTGCAGAAATACTGACTCTGATTGAAATCCCGGTACTGTTCCTCCACAGTGTATTCAGGATACCTGTAATGCCCAGGATGGAGTTATACCTCCTACGTGTCGAGGCACGACTTAAAGGCATAAATCCATCCTAGAATGATCTCAAGTTCGGTAATTCTTTGCACATCTCATGTAAAAGAGGGGATTGTAAACAGAAAATAGTTGGCTTACACTCGCCACGTCACAGAATTACAGTTCAAATCTCAAACATCATACATTAAGAACATCACAACCCTCTAAGGGAAAAAGCCAAATGTCAAAGTACCAAACTTAGATAAATAAACCACAGGCGGATCGAATCCTAGTAGGAGTCTCCACTACTGATCATCCGGGTATCGCACATAGTACCGACTACGCTCCTCGTCGAACTCCCAATCCAGCTCGGTGCCATCACCTGGGTAGCTCACAGCTGGACCTACATCTGGTGTGGTGAAGTAACTGTGAGCCACAGAGGACTCAGCAATCCCGTCTCCGGGTAACAAGACTATTTAAGCCTTTGGGTGAGGATAAGGCTGAAGAAGAGAATAAGTGTCTGCAGCAGCAACTAGCATCTAGCTTACGTGAGTGAGAGCGAGAAGAGAAGCCTCGAACGAGAAGTGATCACGAAGTGATCCTAGCTACAAGCTCCACAATCATAACCCCTCCGTGTTCAACTCCCGAATCCCTATTCGGAAATTGACAGTCACGGAACACACGCTGGTAGTGTATTAGAAACATTGTGTCAAGTTATCTACAACCGGAATTAACAAGCTCCCATCTGCCACATAACCGCGGGCACGGCTTTCGAAAGTTCAAACCCTGCAGGGGTGTTCCAACTTGACCCATTACAAGCCCACGATCCGCGGAGTCGCAACTCCAAAGTGGGAAGACCCGAGTATCCTCCGAATCCCGTGCTCAAGATATACCGAGCTAAGGTAAGGCTAATCCAGCAAATCCTCCCGGCGTGTCGACACCCTGATAGTAGCCGCGCGTATCTAAGTCTCAGGACACGACCGGATGGGCGATGCTACAGGTTTTTACCAGACCTTGAGTTTCCTCGAGGTGGCCCTGCAGGACCCCCAGTTCGGACCAACACTCATGTGGAGCACTGGCCCGGGGTTGTTGATTAAGAAAAAGGGTTTATAACTCCCTATGCAAGTTTAGTTTGTGATTAGGCAAATAGTACCAATGTTGGGACTTGCTGGAAAAGACTTAGCACTTAGCGGTTTATCGAGGGGGTCCCATTCACCCCAACCGTGTTAGGAACGCATAATCAAGGAACATAACACCGGCTTATACGGATCCTAACGGCATGAGTGGAACAAATCACCAAGCAAAAGGCTTAGCCTTCCACCCTTGCCAATATATAGATGATTTCATTTAAGCATTTATATAGTGTGATATAACCCAACCAAACTTCAACATGAAGCAAGCATCTTCGATCTTCACCTGCAACTAACAATGCTATAAGAAGGGCTGAGCGAAGCGTACTTAGCCAAGCAACGGTTTGCATAGGTAGGTTGGTTAAACATGGCAATTGGCTACAAGTAGGAGGCTGACAAGAAGATCATGGGCATCGAGGCAAAACTATAGATCGAGACTACTAGCAATAGGCAAAGATAGTAATGTTATCGGGGTTCGGTCATCTTGCCTGAAGTGAAGTCGTTCGGATCGTAAGAAGGGTCCTCGTGCTCAACCTCGTTGGTAATCTCGTGCTCGTACTCGAACTCAGACTCTGCTTCTGGCTCTAAACAAAACAATCCCACCAAGCACCAATCAACAAGATGCAATGCGCACTCGAAAAAGATGAATGCATGATGGATGCACTAAGGATGCACACGGAGCACGGAAAATATCACTCAAGCAAATCACCTCAAAACATGATAACAATCTGATATTATTAATCTACACAGAAAATCAATCAAGTTTGATATAAGATTCGCTGAAATCGGAGTTACGGGCTAAAAGTTATGCCCAAACAAGAATTGAGCGAAAGCTGAAAATTACAGCAACATAGCAACTTCGGAGCTCAAAATAATTGAGCTACAGCACTCAAATAACATGGCAAAGGACATGAACACAAACTAGACATATACTACAGCAACTAAGTCCAAAGGTGCACCCCCAACGTAGCCACGGATCAATAGCAATGATCTTGGACATATTGAACTTGACAATAAAATTCTGGCAGCAGAATTTTATTGAAACTTTAGAGCAAAAGATAAACATGCTACAGCCACTTAAATGGACATGTGAGGACATGGATGTAAAGACAACAATATATACTACAAGGAACAATCAAAATCCACTCCAAAACTGTCATGCTTTGTCCTAGAACATCACACGAACATGGCATCGGAACGTTACAGATTTCAGACTTAATGAAAATCCACTAAGTCCTAAAACAGCAATATCATCATGTCATATAAAAGAGCATGTTTAAGTCACCTCGAAACTAAACATGGCAAGAGGTAAGCACCTCATCAAAGTACACATGAAGGTGATCCCGAAACACACAAGCATGCATCATAGAGGTAAACACAACGATAGCAACGAGCTCAACAAGATGGCATTTCATAACAAGTGAAACAACATCACAGCCACATGGCACTTTGCAACGATGATAACAAGGCAATAATAAATCTATCATGCAACCTATCACATACAACATGTAGAGCATGGCAAGACGAACACGTGGACATGTCATTTGCATCATTCGGACAAACGAGCTAAAAGATATCACATGGCAAAGATGGCATAAAAACATCACATAGCAGCAGTTTATATCATGGTGCACTCTTGCAACAGCAAAACAAGCACCTAAATGATCTCTAACATGCATGACAACTACAGATGAAACGTAGAGCAAGTCTCCACGAACGTCTGGACATATTATATGCGCGAATCGGAGCAACAGACAAAAAGTTAGAGCAGGTCAAACATTGCATCTCAGAACAAAATTAACACGGACTTAGGAGTGGGGAGTCAACCTCAAAACAGATCTGGAGAAAAAATCAACTCGGGCTTCGGGCCCGCGCGGCGGATCTGGCCCAGGGAAAAAGTGGCGCAGCGGCGGAGCTGGGCTCTGGGCGTCGGCTGTTTCGGACCGCGGGAGGCGGTGCGGCCTGGCTGTGCGGTCCGGGCTCGGGCGAGGGAGGCCCGGATCTGTGGAGCAAAAGGGGCCGGCCCGATGCGGCGCGAGGCGAGGCCGGGAGGCGGACGGACCAGCGGGCGCCTTGGCGTGTCGGTGAAGGCGGTGCGCAGCGGGGCGGGAGCTGGCGATGCGCTCGCAGGCGATGCGGCCCGGGAAGGAGCGAAGCGATGGGCCGCGGGGAAGGACGGAGGCGATGTGGGGACCGGGCCTTCGGGCCGGAGGAGAAACGGCGAAGTGGGGACCTGGGCTCGGCGGTGTACGGGACAGGAGGAGGGAGGCCTGGGCCCGATGCGGCGACGCAGGAGGCGCTGCGGCGATGCGCCGAGCCTGGCGCAGCGATCGATCGGCGAAGGGGATCGAGCGGCCGTTGACCCCGGCGCCCGGGTCGCTCGAGGAAGATTTCCAGGCAGGTTTTTTTTCCTTCGGGAGGAAATCTTCCAAGTGGAAGAGGGGGTTGGTGGATCTGAAAAATGGAGGGGGAGTGGGTGGAGAAGAAGCTAGATGCTAAAAAAATAGACTAGGGTCTATATAAAGCAGTTTAGCTAGGGTTTGGAGACTTGGGGGGGGGGGTTGTTAGGAGCCCTCCGATCGAGATCCGACGGATCCGATCGCGGGGTAGATTTAAAAGGCCTAGGAGGAGATAAAAGACTGCAGTAGGGGTGTTTCCGGGACACGAAGTGAAGGCACTTTGGACCCACACGAACAACGGATGGAAAAGCCAACGTAGTCCAAACGAGACGAGATTTGAGAGGCGGGCTGCACACAACAAAACAACAACACACACAACAACCTCGCGGCACACCGGTAACGTTACACGCCCGAACAACAAAGTAGGCCTACGGGACGTCACGGACACGTGAGGGGAGCTCCGGAACGCGAAACGGACAACGGGAAGGAACGCGTGGAACCGGATGCAACCGACAACACAAATGCAATGCGATGCACATGTCTACATGATATGAATGAAAGCCACACACTCACACAACAAAACGACGAAAACCCGAAAGACAAAGAACCCGAAATGGAAATAGATGAAGCCGGAGATATATTATATACCCAAAAGGGAAAGTATTACATCCGGGGCATTACAATACCAGCGATAACCGGTCTTAGTCAGCACACGGACTAGCATGGCCGTGTGACCGGGCACATTAATGCACCGAGTCAAACGAACCACTTGGTGAGGGATGCGGCCAGACATCTGAAACACGGAATAATGCAAAGGCATTAGTGTTTCTGAAAGAAATCGGGCAGCATAACAACTGTAAATGCTCAAACAAAGATTTGAGACATCATACAAATGATAGCATAGCCGCTCAACAATCCGTATCAAGGTTTCGGTCCAACAATCATCATACTAAAAGGATAGAAACTGAACTGAGGCTTGAAACCAATCAATCCTAAGAGTCTACGGATTAGTAACACATGAACCTAGTAAGGATAAGAGGCCTAGTCCTAATTCCCCGTAGAAAGAATAGACTGACTCAAATCAGAAGGCATAAGGTAAGGAGTAAAAAGAGCCTTACGTTCCCTCCCACAATCAATTCCCCTACATATAACTAAGAATTTTTCTAGACTCAACATCGACCAGTTTGGCTTGAGAAACCTACAGGCAGTCCAGCTCTGATGCCAACGCTGTCAGGACCCCGATCCTAAGTCACACCGATCTAGCTGTAACACGTCATATCACTTTGCGGCCTCACGCACGGTAACCCCACGGGTGCCACCTTACCTGGCCCGGGACCATTTGCGCATTTTGGCACACGTATATGACAGTGTCGCTAGCATCCATATGACAGAGAACCCGGGCCGACATGGCTAGTTATAAACCAAAAGTGGCACTAAATTACATAGACAGGCATCCTTGACCCAGCAACGAACGTGTCGGTCATCAACGTATGAACCCAAGTCCTAGCAAGCTACATGGACTTAAAGGAACAACGCGTGACATTTCCCCTAAGGGACAGACACAGGAACGAACAAGGACACATGCCGGCCAGCCTACGTGTTCCGAGAAGTAGCAAGCTACCAAGGCTCATTGGAATCACTAGGAGGCATTTCCTTGTAAGGTAGGCTACCAAAGGAAAACAACTAGGTGTCGGATCCCACACATACCAAGCATTTCAATCATACACGCAGTATGCTCAATATGTGCAAATACAACATTGCATCACAACAGAACTCTATGACTCAAAGTACTTTATTTAAAAGGCTCCAAGAGCCATACATAACATATCCATACAGGTAGGGGTCACATGACCCAACACTCAAGTCATACAGTCATACAAGCACAAGCGGAAGCTACATGTCTGAGTACAGACAACTTAGAAAATAAAATAGGCTTGGTGTAGCCTGACTATCTACAAGGCCCTTCACAAGCTCCAGATCTCCGTCTGGGTGTCAAGCTACTCGTCGACGTGAACGTCTATGTAGAACCCATCAGCAGGGGCAGGGTTCTCCTCTGCAACAGTTATTAAGCAAACATGAGTACAAAGGTACTCAGCAAGTCTTACCACAGAACCTATCATACATGCAACATTATCAAAGGGGGGTAGTGGAGTTCATAGCAGAATGCCAGCTTTGACCTTGGCTAACCTATACTACTACTCTCAACAGATTGCAAGATGTTATTACGAACACGAGTCCTCTACTCACCACATCAATACACTACCGAGGATCCTCTTCCGTCATCCTACGGAAGGGCCATCCGCGGCATTCACACTTATCTTGAGGCTTTTAGTAGTATCCATCAACTTGTCTATGAACTGTAAGAGTAACCAAGTAGTCCGTACCGCAAACAACGGCTATTCGAATAGTTTGATAACCCTGCAGGGGTGTACTTCTTCACACATGTTTTCACCACTTAGCGTCTGCACACGACATGTGCTCGGCAGACTTCAAGCGAAAGCCGACGTGGGTGTAGACCACGACCTAACCAACCACTCAAGTCTCTCGTCCAGGTTTATCGCCTATTTGGGTTCAATCCGTGGGGAGATCCGGCCGGGGTGTCGCTCACGGCCCCAAATGATGTGTACAGGGTTCCCGAGTCACCAAACGGGCAACCGGTACACCGTGCCACGTACCTATCGCATCACAGCCCACCCCGAGGGTCAGCGCTGTGCACGACCTCCAGTAAACTATAAACACCAGAAACTAGTTGCAACTCCTGGACAGAGTACAAGGGCAGTCAATAAGTCGAGCGGGGTCATATTTCAGGGCCCAATGTGTGGTAGTAACTATAACTTGAATCACACACACAGATCTCGGGTCCTATGGACGATTCCAATGAAACAACCCACCATGTACTCCTACATGACCTTTCATCGATACCTTTACCAAGCGTATTCCACATTTCCTTCTCTTTATCGGTATGATCATTTCACTCTGATCCATCACCCAGATGAACCAGACCAGACACAACTCTAAGCATAGCAGGCAACATAAACAAATAGCATGGTGGATCACACATCACATGGCTCAATCAACTCCTACACATGCTAGTGGGTTTCAACTATTTACTGTGGCAATGACAGGTCATGCAAGGGATAGGGTTCAACTACCGCAGCAAGTAGCAGTTCACACGCTGTTGCCTTAATGCAGTTAAAGAGAGCAGGAGCGAGAAGATTGGGTTTGTATCGGAATGATCAATGATTGCTTGCCTGACAAAGTAGTTGTCGGGTACTGCTCTTCAACTGGATACGCAGCAGTATCCTCGGGAGCAGGACCTAACACAGAGAATACCGGCGATACAATCATTAACAAACAAATGCAACAATATGATGCATGCTCATGACATGGCAAGATGCATGTGTGTTGGCTAATGCAACTAAAACCAGAAGGGTTTGAACCTATTTGAATCAAAGATTCAAATTGGAGTTCAAAGTATTATTTAAATAAGTGCATTATCATGAAACCAGTGCCATTGGAAAGATTGGATTTTTCTGATCATTTTTCATATATAAATCTTTTCCATCTGAGCTATGGTTGATTTTATATGATTTTTAGAAGTTTAGGGTATTTTCTAGAATTTCCTGAATTATTTTTAAACTAAAAATCCCAGAAAATCCTTTACTGCGTCAGCATGACATCATGCTGACGTCAGGCAGTCAACAGGGCCAGTCCAAGTCAAACCTGACCAGTGGGACCCACTGGTCAGTGTCACAGATAACTAATTAACTAATTAGAATTAAATTAACACCTAATCTAGGTTTGACTTGCGGGCAGGGCCTACATGTCAGTGACCCAGGGGGTCAAACCCATGGTCAAAACAGGTCCAACTCGCCGGCGTTTAGCCGCCGGCGAGGCCAAACACGGCGGTGGGGTGCGGGTTTCGTGCTCCGGCTGCCAAATCGACGGCGGAGCACACCTACGGGGAGCTGGAGGCAAACCGCATCGGGTGGAGGTGGTGGCTGGCCTCGGGGTTGCCGGAGATGACGCCGGCAACGAGTCCAGCGGCGGCCGGAGTTCGGCGAAGTCGAAAACGACGGTGCGGTGCTCGTAGAGGAGCGTGAAGTGGTCCTACAACATCTACGTGTGATGGTGAAGCTGATAGGCACGGTGGCCGGACCAATGGATGGCCGGAGCCTCGTCGGCGACGAGCTCCGCGGCGGTGCGTGCAGGTGAGCTTCGTGCCATGCGTTCCAGGGGAGTAGAGAGCCAACGGAGAGGGGGAGGACGAAGCTGGGCTCACAGGGGTTGTAGCAGGCGCCGGGGCGAGCTCGGGGGTGGTCGGAGCTGAGAGAAATGGCGAGGGGGATCTCCGCGGCCGGAGTTGGGGAAGAAGAGGTCGGGGGCGTCTCCAGGGCGGGCGAGCGCTCGGGGCTCGGCCTGTTCGAAGTAGTCGAGGACGGCGGAGACGACGGACACCAAGGCGAGGCTCAGGGACGACGGTGGGCGCGGCTTCTACGACGGTGCGAGCACGACGGCGTCGGCCATGGAGCGGGGAGAGCGAGGGAGAGGAGCTGGGGAGAGGGGGAGGTGTCTGCGAGGTCGGGGGCGTCGTGTACGACCGATCCAGCCCTCCAGGACGGCGAGGGGAGGAAGCAGGGCGGCGGGCAGCTGCGTGGCGCACGGTGCGGTCGCCGTCGAGCACCTGCCTGCCTGCCTGGCTGAGCCAAGCAGCTCGCTGGAGCGGCAGCTGGGCTGGGCCGGCAGGTGGGCCGGGTGGGGCGCCAGGTAAACTTCTTCTCTCTCTCTTTTTTTCTATTTCTTTTCTGTTTCATTTGTTTTGCATCTTTGTTTAATTAATAAAAATGCTAGAGCATTTTTATAACTCATAACACTTGTCATACCTACTGTATATAATATCAACAGTAGGAAACATTATAGTTTATGATTACTTGAGCATTTAAAATATTTTATAGCATTTTAAATGCCCAAATTCAAATACCATATGATTTAATCCAGTGACCTTGAATGTCCTAGAAAATTTTGCACCATTTTTAGCAAAGGTTTGAGACCAAGGCAGAAATGATGAACATTTTTGAAGGGCATTTTGGGTACATTGGAAAATATTTTATCAAACCCTAGTTGTTAGAAGAGGGGTGCTGGAGTTTCTGTCATTCCCATTTCAAATTTCTTTGAAAAGTAAACATGATGCACACACCAACTAACCCTAATGCAAGTGCTAACTAGGGATGTGACATGACAGGTGGAGGAGGCGGAAGGCGCCTTGGGTTGGGGCACTTGTTAGCATAATGACCCTTCTGAGTGCACTTGTTGCAACCACTTCTGAGAGAGGACGGTAATGAGGAGCACTTGACTTGGAAGCTTGAAAATGATTCTTTGACTGGTTGCTTGGGCTGGGTGGGTGGGAGAAAGCACGGCCACCAGAGTTCTTGTTGTTGTTTTAGGGAGCTCGGATCACTGGAGGAGGTGGAAGCCAAAACTTCTGTTGCTTCGCGACCACTTGAGAAAAAGAGGAGGAGTGAACAGCGTCTTTGATCCTCTTTTTGGAAGCTTCCATCTTGAGCTGGGCTGCCTCTTGCTTAAGTGCCATATTATAGAATTGATCAAACTCATTAGGCTCGAACAAGGTGAGAGAAAGTTGGAGTTCATCCTTCAGATCACCACGGAACTGATAGATCTTGCTCTTGGCATCTGGAATGTCTTGCTTTGCATAGTGAGCAAGGTTCTGGAACTTGACATTATATTGGTAGACAAACATAGAGCCTTGCTTCAGGTTGCGGAATTGCTCACGCATACCCTCGATGACACTTGTTGGAATGTGGTGAGAACGAAAGTCCTTGCAGAAGTCATCCCAGGAGATTACACGCCCTGCTCTGGAGTCTTTGTACTGCTGCCACCAATCAGCTGCTTGGTCTTTGATTTGGAAGGCTGCAAACTTCACATAGTCCTCGGGCCTGATGTTACTGCACTCGAAATGCTTCTTGATATCTGTTATCCAGTCTTCAGCATCGAGAGGGTCCACGTAGTAACTGAATGCCTTTGGTTGATTTGCCAGGATCTGGTTGAGCGTAGCAAAGTGGGGTTGGTTGAACACATTGCCTTGGTTCCCATGAGCACCCCGATTTGCTTGATTTGCTTGGATATTCTGCATCATTTGCATAAGCATCTAAGTGTTCTCATTCGTAACTTGCATAATTTCCCTCCAGGCCTCAGACGGAGGAGGAGGTGAAGGAGGACGATCAGGAACCTCTTCACCCTCTGGGTTAGCGTTGGGAACCCTTTTAGGAGCCATCCTGAAAGAGATGACCACTATTAGCCATTTATTGATAAAGATAAATAAGCTGAATCAACGGCTAGAAATTGCAACATAGTCTTCACAAGAATCATTCGAACAAGAGGAACGAATGAAATTCACAGTTTAATGATAACAACAATCTTCACGAGAAGCCACTTGGGAGACAAAAAGGTAAATAAAACAACAAGGTGCAGATAGAACAAATACAAGATAGTAGCTTCGTTCGACATATTCGTGTTGAAAGCTTATGGAACGTGTTACGAAAGGGTTTTGTAATCCCCGGATCAGCATAGCAAAGGACCCTTTAAGATGCAACTCCCGATCGGAACAACGGCCATAAAACTACTTCACTCAATGTAGAACCCCGAACTCCATATCATGCATTCGTTGGAAGAATGCCTATGAGCTACTAGATGAACCCACCTATTAATTTCCGAAAGTTTCCAGTTATGCAATCAGGTGTTGGGGATACAGGGGAAGCATCGCGCACTCAACTCTAATCCTACATCCAGCTGTATCCATCCTTCAACACATAACCAGTTATTTCCGGAAACTGTCTACCTCGGACCTTCGAAACGCATCTACTATAGAAGCTATCGCAATACTCCCGAACTACCTCCCCAGTACTGGGTGATGTCGAGGTTATCTTGCCACTAACCGCATAGGAGAGTTTTCGATGTCGGCCGTCTTAAGTATTCCAGAACTGATGCGATATCTTTGTGACGACAACACCTCGGAGCTCAACTCCCCGGGACACGGCCACAACCCCTAAATGACAGGAGGCATCGAGAACAATGTTCTCGTCACAAAGACATCGGAACAATCCAAACAATACTCGCGAGATTCCTAAAAAAATTTGGTGCAATTTTGAGAGTAGAAGAGACAAGAGTAATCGTCAGGAGTCCTCACCAGAGTGAAAAGAGATGAGGAGCAAAAGAATTCCTACTCTCCGATATATATATATATAGGACTCAAAACATTTTAAGTGTGTGCCTAGACTCAACCGTCAACGATTCGATCAATCAGTGGGGGCTTCTAGGTCGAAGAAGGCTCTGAATACCAACTTGTAATGCCCAGGATGAGACTATACCTCCTACGTGTCGAGGCACGACTTAAAGGTATAAGCACATTCTGGAATGATCTCAAGTTCGGTATCTTTGCACATCTCATGTAAAAATGGGGATGAAAAGGAAAAGAGATAGTTGGCTTACACTCGCCACGTCACACAATTCAGTACATAGAAAATCATCATTCAAATAACATCACAACCCGTCTACGGGTGAAGATCCAAATGAAAGATACCAAACATACATAAAGCCACAGGTCCGAATCGCCCCTAGTAGAAACGACTACTGATCATCGGGATAGTGCACATAGTAACGGCTACGTTCCTCGTCGTACTCCCAGTATAGCTCTGTGCCGTCACCTGAGTAGCTCACCATGGTACCTGCATATGGTGTGGTGTAGAATCTGTGAGCCACATAGGACTCAGCAATCCCGTTCCCGGGTAACAGAACTATCTAAGCCTTGGGTGTGGAACAAGGCTGAAGAAAGAATAAGAGGTTGCAGCAGCACTAGCACTAACTTACGTAAGAAGAGCGAGAAGAGAAGGCCACGAGCGACAAGGTGATCACGAAGTGATCCTATCTAAGCACGTCAAACATAACCCCACCGTGTTCACTTCCCGAACCCCTTTTCTGAAAATGGCCGTCACGGTACTCACGCTGGTAGTGTGTTCTGAACAAGGTGTCAAGTTTTCTACAACCGGATATTAACAAATTCCCATCTGCCACATAACCGCGGGCACGGCTTTCGAAAGTTCAAAACCCTGCAGGGGTGTTCCAACTTGGCCCATGACAAGCCCACGATCCGCGGAGTCGCAACTCCAAGGTGGGAAGGCCCGAGTATCCTCGGAATCCCGTGTTCAAGATACTCCGACTAAGGTAAGACTAATCCAGCAAATCCTCCCGGTGTGCCGACACCCTGATAGTAGCCGCGTGTATCTAGTCTCAGGCCACGACCGGATGGGCGATTCTATAGGTTTTTACCAGCCCTTGAGTTTCCTCGAGGTGGCCCCGTAGACTCCCCAGTTTGGACCAACACTCATGTGGAGCACTGGCCCGGGTTGTTGATTAAGAAGAGGGTTAATTACTCCCTATGCATGTTTTTAGTTGGTAGGCAAATAGTACCAATGTTGGGACTTGCTGGAAAAGACTTAGCGCTAAGCGGTTTATCGAGGGGGTCCCATAACCCCAACCGTGTGAGGAACGCAAAATCAAGGAACATAACACCGGTTTATACGGTTCCTAGGGCGGCATGAGTGGAACAAAACACCAAGAAAGAGTCTTAGCCTTCCACCCATTACCAATATATAGATGATTTCATTAATGAGTTTATATAGTGTGATATCCCAACAAGCTTCAACATGAAGCAAGAATCTTCAAATCTTCTCCTGCAACTAGCAATGCTATAAGAGGGGTTGAGCGAAGCCTACGTAGCCAATCAATGGTTTGCATAGGTAGGGTGGTTAGACAGATACATGGTTACAATAGGAGGCTGACAGGAAAACATGGGCATCGAGGCAATAAGCTAAAGAGCGAGACTTCTAGCAATAGGCAAAGATAGTAATGATATCTGGGTCAGGTCATCTTGCCTGTCGAGTCGTCGATGGGATCGTAAGAGGGCTCCTAGTTCTCAACCTCGGTAGTAACCTCGTTCTCGTACTCGGTCTTGGATTCCGGCTCTACTCAACACAAGAACACACGAGGCACGAAATCAAACAAAATGCAATGCGCAAACTACAGGATGCAAGGCTGATGCACTAAGGAAGCACTGCAGATGCACTTAGGATGCACAGAAAGCCAACATAGGAAACACAGAGAAACAGTACAAGAACAAGACAATTTACTCTAGCAAGTAGGATGCAAGACAAGTCTATATAGGATGCAAAACAAGTCAAGGTAGGAAGCATAGAGAAACAACACAAGAAACAACAGGTTTAAATGAGGCCGGAAACTACTTAAGACAAATCCGGTAAGTCCTCATATGCATAGTTTGAAATTAGTCCAGATCTGCACAAACCTTGAGTTAAAGTTATTAAACAGCAAGTTAACATGCACCATGACAATCTACACGAAAATCTAGTCAAGTTTCATATAAAGTTTGTTTAAAACGGAGCTACGGTCTAGAAGATATGATCATGACAAGATAAGCATGGCAACGGTGCAAGATACACCCAAACATCAAGCAACATACTCCAAAACATGTTAACAAGATGATATTATGAATCTACATGCAAAACCACACAAGTTTCATATAGGACTTGCTCAAAACGGAGCAACGGACTAAAAGATACACCCGAAACAAGAAACAATGCAAAGCTGAAACTAACAGCTGATACATCCAAAACGTATTTATAATTTCTGCTTGCTCCATCCCACTTTTGGGTGATATTGCTATGATATTCATACACTTCCATACACTTTTGATCATATTTGGACTAACTTACTAATCCAGGGCACCCCAGTGCCAGTTTCTGTTTTCGGCTGTTTTTGTATTTCAGGTTTTCACGTTTCGAGAACTGCCCAGAAAAATCCAGAAAAATTATATAAAAAATCAGCGATCCGGAAACAACACTGCGTCCGAAGGGCAGCCTGGGGGGGGGCACCAGGGCTCCAGGCGCCCTGGCGGCACCCCCCTGG
>LR738712.1:271955970-272082137 GCA_902687465.1 Secale cereale
AGAGAGACATCACTAGTGAACATCATGAGACTCCGGTCCATATTACCATCATTGATCACATCCACTATTTACTTTTCGCTATTTACTTACTATTGCAAAACATTATCTATCACTACTATCATTGCTTTTAATCCTTTGTGAACTACAAGGCCGGAGGGATTGACAACCTCTCTGTACTCGTTGGGAGCAAAGTTATTTGTATCTGTGTGCAGGTCCACGTTGATTGCTACTAATCTGGCGCCGTAGCAATTGACACCTACTTGTTGAACCTAGGAGTCTCTGGGGATTCGATCCTTGGCATCTTTGCTAAGGGAAAACACTTCTACTTACTGCATCTTACACCTTCCACTTGGGGTAACCAACGAGGGGTTCGAGGCCCATCAAGGAGTATTTTCTGGCGCCGTTGCCGGGGACTCCACTCTTCAGGATAGGGGAGTTGCATGCTATCTTTTACCTTTGCTTTTTAGTCTTGTTAGTTTACCTTTCGTTTTTGCCTTAGTTCCTTTTACCGAAAATCACAAAAAAATTATTTACCTTTCTTTTATTAGTCCTATCTATTTAAGTTAAACATGTTAGGATTTGGTGCTTTGAGGGAATCAGAAGTTCTAGATTTCCATCAAAGGGATGGAGAAAATATGAAGAAGGCATGGGATAGAATTTCTGATGCACATAGAAGAATTATGCCTTGGATACCTATAAAAATTGTGCTTAGAAATTTTTACCATGGTCTTTTTAAATGGTGTAAGCACTCCCTTGACATTATAGCTGAGGGAGATTCCTAGAATGTGATGAAGCTAGAGCTCTTGAAATTATACATGGTCTATCTAGTTACTTTGTTTATGATCATAATTTTGATACTGTCATAGATAGACTTGCTACTATTGAAAAGAGAATGGACGCTCTAGACTTAATGAAGGTAGAGAAACCCAAACCCAATAAGAGAGATATTTTGGAAATAGATAATGACTGGGAGCCTCTTGTTAGGATTAGCATCTCTAATCAAGACTTCCTTGCTTATTGTGATATTGGATCTATGGTTTCTACTATGCCAAAAATTGTTCATGATTCTTTAAAATTTAACATGGATAGATTATCATCTCATCATGAACACACTAATGGAGATATTTCTGAAATCCAGGGAAGAATAAAAGATGTACCAGTTAAATTTCTTAAAGGGATTGCAATGATTGATTTCTTCATCATGGAGCCAAACCAAGGAAATATAGTGCTTGGAAGGGACTTCCTCCGAGCAGTTAAAGGCTTCATCGATATAGGTAAGGGACAAATCCGCTTACGCGGGAAGGCAAAAGGTGTGTACCCCTTTCCTAGAAGGAACAAGAATGAACTTGTTGAGGAACCATTTGAGTCAATTTATAACTCCGATTATTATGATGGTTATTGATTCCTCTATGCATTATGCCTAGCTTAAAGGCATAAAAGAAAGCGCTTTTGGGAGGCAGCCCACATGAATAAAGTTTTTGCTTTTGTTGTGTCTTGATGTTGTTTACTGCTGTAGCATCATCATTGTATCTTTGCTTTTCATATTTGTGCCAAGTATAGCCTCTGATTGCTAAAAAGTTCAAAAGTTGTGAGGTGCTGTCCAGGAAACAGATTCTGTCCTTGGATAGAAAAATTCGTATAAAATCACCAGTTCATCTTTTTGGTCTGAATTTTTTCGACAGCGTTCTCTATATAATTGTCTTTCGTGCGTATGTTCTGAGTTTTTTGATTTGAGTTGCAGAAGTATCCCGAACAGATCAATTACTACCTGCTGTTCTGTTTTTCACATATTCTGTCCTGTTTTGCCTTACCTTCACTTTGCAAATTAAGAACTTGCTTTTTCTTTGCAAAAACCTTTTGCCAATCTTGAGAAACAGTAGAACTTCAAGAATATCCTTATTTCCAGCAAGGTATAATTATTTTATTAAGGGTACTAACCTCGCTAATCAGATTATGATGAGTTATGTATGAAGGGAGTTTTCAAGTGTGGGAGGGAAGATGATAAAAAGATTCAGGAGTGTCAAGCGCTCAAGCTTGGGGATGCCCCCGTGCACCCCCAAGAAATATTCAAGGAGACTCAAGCGTCTAAGCTTGGGGATGCCCCCGTGCATCCCCTTCTCCATCAAGATTATCAGTTCGTCTTTCGTTTCGCTATATTTTTATCACTTCATGTGTTATGTGCTATGCTTGGAGCGTCTTGCTTTTAGTTTTCTTTTTAGTTTTTCATAACGAGTCGGAACCCAGCATTCCTTTATGTGGGAGAGAAACACGCTCCACTTCTACCTAGAACATAACATAGAATTTTCATGTCTATCTATGTTGTGTGTGTTCTTTATCTTTTAATAGCTACTATCATGTTCTGCTCTTAGTATTCATGCTTATCTTTTCAAAGAGCTTTTGTTTAGTTGGTTGCTTGAACTCTCTTTAATTACCATGTTCACCTTATTAAGAGAGTTTGCTTCCGTTGCATTGGTTAATGTGTCTATGATAAAGATGCTACTTGCATGATGGTGCTTAGTAGTTCAGGTTTTCTTATGGTTAATCTCAAATAGCTGGGGGGTTCCCAATGTGTTATTGGAGTACCAACTTGATTTGTTTGCCTATGATGTGGTATGGTTTAGTAATATCTTCCTTCGAGAATTTATTTTGATTGACTTGGCGTATGCTCACGCATATTCAAAGACTGTAAAGAAAGTCTGTCAAGCCTTGATGATCTTTTATTTCTGAGTAGCGATATAACTACCATGCCTGATTCAATATTGCTTTGTCGCTCTGCATGATTATGACCGTCATTGCTCTCTTAGTTGGTCGCTCCTAGTCTTTTGCTAACCTCCACCTGTACTAAGCAAACTAACCATGCAATACATAGCTCATGGGAAAGTAGCCTAAAAACTATTGTGGTAAAGAATATGTTGCCTATGTATATTATTTCTTATGAGTTGCTTGCTGAGCGGTAACCATGTTTCTGGGGACGCCATCAACTGTCACACTTTTGTTGAATATCATGTGAGTTGCTATGCATGTTCGTCTTGTCCGAAGTAAGGGTGATTTGCCGTGGGTTGAATTAATATGCATATTGTTAGAGAAGAACATTGGGCCGCCAACCAAAGCCATGCATCATGGTGGAAGTTTTAGCTTGGACCTTAATCCTCAATCTCTTATGAGAATATGCTTATGCATTGAAGAGGAGTCCATCATCTATTTTCTATGTTGTCCCAGTATGGATGTCCTCAAGTTGAGATCTATCAAAAACGAGAAATCAAATGCGATTTATCTCCTTGGACCTTTGTACAGGTGGCATAGAGGTACCCCTTTGTGACACTTGGTTGAAACATATGTAATGCAATGATAACCCATGGAGATCCGAGCTAATTAGGACAAGGAGCGAGCACTATTGGTATACGATGCATGAGGCTTGCAACTTATAGGATGTCTTATGCATGACACATATGAAGTACTACTACCGTTGACACAATTGCTTCCATGTTTTCAAAATAAAAAGCTCTAGCACTTAACCATTCTTTTACTTTTATGTTGAAGCACCAACTACTGAGAGCATGATTGTCATTCTGAGTGTAATGTGCATTGTCCCAAAGTAGCATTGTATTTTGCATGATTGTGATATCGTTTATTCTGAAATGATTGTATCTAGTCATCACTTAAACCTTGAAGGTGCCCCTGCATTTATGTTTTGCATCACTAAAGGGGGCAAGCTAGATATCACTTTATCATATTTGCACATCATGTTCATTGCAAATCTTTTTGATGTTTCAGTTTCATATTGTAAAACTTTCAGTCATTTGTGATTTTCTCATGAGGCAACTTAATTACTTTAGAATCATTGTCTCCGTAAGCTTTTGTCATATGACTATGAAAAAGCCCTATATGGTTAATAGCATGTCACCACAGAAATTATTCTTGTTATCATTTACCTACTCGAGGACGAGCAGGAATTAAGCTTGGGGATGTTGATACGTCCAAAACATATCTATAATTTCTGCTTGCTCCATGCCACTTTTGGGTGATATTGCTATGATATTCATACACTTCCATACACTTTTGATCATATTTGGACTAACTTACTAATCCAGTGCACCCCAGTGCCAGTTTCTGTTTTCGGCTGTTTTTGTATTTCAGGTTTTCACGTTTCGAGAACTGCCCAAAAAAATCCAAAAAAATTATATAAAAAAATCAGCGATCCGGAAACAACACTGCGTCCGAAGGGCAGCCTGGGGGGGCCACCAGGGCTCCAGGCGCCCTGGCGGCACCCCCCCTGGGCCGCGCCGGGGGGGCGCCTGGGCCCCCCGAAGCTCCCCCGATGCCCTACTTTGGCATATATTTAAAGGGTCCTCCGAAACCCTCAGAACAGGAACTCTTTTCGCGATCCCATCTCTGTTCCGCTGCCGCCGCCGCTTCCAAGATCGGGAGCACCAGGAGAACTCTTCCCGGCACCCTGCCGGAGGGGAGGATCACCACCGGGAGCTTCTCCACCACCATGGACGCCTCCCGGATGACTCGTGAGTAGTCTCCCTTGGACCATGAGTCCATGACCAGTAGCTATGTGATGTTCTCCTCCCGTTCTTGTGCTTCACCAATTACTCCTCGTGAGCTGCCCTACATGATCGAGGCACCTATGTAATCCTTATGATGTTGCTATGTTGAGTTTGCTGGGATCCGATGGATTATGAGATTATGTTCAGATTGATCTTGAGTAATATATTTGATTCACCTCTTTTATATTTTTGTTCATAAGTAATTCTTGCATGTTCTCCGTTGTTATTTATTGCTTTGGCCGAGTAATAGGTAGTGACTCCAAGAGGGAACGTTATGCTCGATTGTGGGTTCATGCCCCTCGATGACTAGCTTGAGTGACAGAAACATGAGTCTAGGGGATGTGCTGTTGCCACAAGGGGGAAAACAACGGTGCTTGTGCCCGCGGGTGCAAGGATAGTTTACTTTACGCAAAGTTCTTTTAATGCAGTTGTCTGTTGCATTGAGTTTACACTATGGGTGGGACTCGCAACTTAATACCAGCGAGATGTTCTGGATAGATATCTCAAGGTGGATGATTAGTAGTAGATATTGATGGATTTCGGTCTACTTACTTTGGCGTACCGCCCATGCTTTGAACCTCAACCTTTCTTGCAATGTAGTCATCATTGGTTTGCGTTCGTGGTCCTGTCAATTGCCCAGCTGTAATTTGTTTACCTCACATAGCTGTTTTATCGTCTTTTGGGAGAGAGACATCACTAGTGAACATCATGAGACTCCGGTCCATATTACCATCATTGATCACATCCACTATTTACTTTTCGCTATTTACTTACTATTGCAAAACATTATCTATCACTACTATCATTGCTTTTAATCCTTTGTGAACTACAAGGCCGGAGGGATTGACAACCTCTCTGTACTCGTTGGGAGCAAAGTTATTTGTATCTGTGTGCAGGTCCACGTTGATTGCTACTAATCTGGCGCCGTAGCAATTGACACCTACTTGTTGAACCTAGGAGTCTCTGGGGATTCGATCCTTGGCATCTTTGCTAAGGGAAAACACTTCTACTTACTGCATCTTACACCTTCCACTTCGGGTAACCAACGAGGGGTTCGAGGCCCATCAACAGCCACATAGCAACTTCGGAGCAAGAAATATATACTCTACAGCACTCAAATCGGACACGCACAGTAAAATTTATCATCATTACAAAAATGCATCAGACACTGAAAACTAAAAGGACTTAGCAGTAACAGAGGGTCAACCTGCTGGGGTCAACGCGGAGCGGGTCTCGAAGCGGGTTGCGGGCGCGCGGGTCGGTGGAGGAAGCGGGTCAACGGTTCCCGCCCGGGAACTGCTAGGGTTCGCAGAGGCCAATTGGATCGGATCCCGGCGCTGCTTCGATCGGGTCAGCGGGACGATGCCGGCTTGCCGGCGGCGGGGGTGCCCGGCGGCGAGGAGCCCGCCGGAGGAGGGCCACGGGGCGGCGCGGAAAGCGGCACCGGCGGCGGATCTGCGAGGCTCTCAGCGGCGGGGCGCTACCGGTGGAAGGGCGGCACGGTGATGCCCTGAGGGCGCGGCGGCGGAACGGCAGCCGGCGCCGGCGAGCGCGACGGCCGGCGGCGGCCGGTTCCGGCACGGAGGCGCGGGGACGAAGGCCCAGCGCGGGCGGCACAGATCTGGCCCGAACGCGGCGTACGGCGGGCCGGGAACGGGCCCTCGGGCCCGCGCGGCGGCGGACGCGGGGGTTGACTGGCGCGGGCGGTGGACTGTCAGGACCCCGATCCTAAGTCACACCGATCTAGCTTGTAACACGTCATATCACTTTGCGGCCTCACGCACGGTATCCCCACGGGTGCCACCTTACCTGGCCCGGGACCGTTTGCGCATTTTGGCACACGTATATGACAGTGTCGCTAGCATCCACATGACAGAGAACCCGGGCCGACATGGCTAGTTATAAACCAAAAGTGGCACTAAATTACAGAGACAGGCATCCATGACCCAGCAACGAACGTGTCGGTCATCAACGTATGAACCCAAGTCGTAGCAAGCTACATGGACTTAAAGGAACAATGCATGACATTTCCCCTAAGGGATAGACACAGGAACGAAGAAGGACACATGCTGGCCAGCCTACGTGTTCCGAGCAGTAGCAAGCTACCAAGGCTCATTGGAAGCACTAGGAGGCATTTCCCTGTAAGATAGGCTACCAAAGGAAAACAACTAGGTGTCGGATCCCACACATACCAAGCATTTCAATCATACACACAATATGCTTAATATGTGCAAATACAACATTGCATCACAACAGAACTCTATGACTCAAAGTACTTTATTAAAGAGGCTCCAAAGAGCCATACATAACATATCCATACAGGTAGGGGTCACCTAACCCAACACTGAAGTCATACAGTCATACAAGCACAAGCGGAAGCTAACATGTCTGAGTACAGACAACTTAGAAAATAAACAGGCTTGGTGTAGCCTGACTATCTACAAGGCCCTTCACAAGCTCAAGATCTCCGTCTGGGTAGCAAGCTACTCGTCGACGTCAACGTCTATGTAGAACCCATCAGAAGGGGCAGGGTTCTCCTCTGCAATAGTTATTAAGAAAACATGAGTACAAAGGTACTCAGCAAGTCTTACAACAGAACCTATCATACATGCAACATTATC
This sequence comes from Secale cereale, assembly GCA_902687465.1. Classification (NCBI taxonomy): domain Eukaryota; kingdom Viridiplantae; phylum Streptophyta; class Magnoliopsida; order Poales; family Poaceae; genus Secale; species Secale cereale. The sequence continues at coordinate 271,963,145 of LR738712.1, forward strand.
AACAGGGGTAGTGGAGTTCATAGCAGAAAGCCAGCTTTGACTCTTGGCTAACCTTTACTACGACTCTCAACAGATTGCAAGATAATACTACGTACATGAGTCCTCTACTCACCACAACAACACACCACCGAGGATCCTCTTCCGTCATCCTACGGAAAGGCCATCCACGGCACTCACACTTGTCTTGAGGCTTTTAGTAGTATCCATCATCTTGTCTATGAACTGTAAGAGTAACCAAGTAGTCTGTACCGCGAACAATGGCTATTCGAATAGATTGGTAACCCTGCAGGGCTGTACTTCTTCACACATGTTTCCACCACTTAGCGTCTGCACACGACATGTGCTCGGCAGACTTCAAGCGAAAGCCGACGTGGGTGTAGACCAAGACCTAACCAACTACTCAAGTCTCTCGTCCAGGTTTATCGCCTATTTGGGTTCCATCCGTGGGGAGATCCGGCCGGGGTGTCGCTCACGGCCCCAAACGATGTGTACAGGGTTCCCGAGTCACCAAACGGGCGACCGGTACACCGTGTCACGTACCTGTCGCATCACAGCCCACCCCGAGGGTCAGCGCTGCGCACGACCACCAATAACTACAAACACCACAAACTAGTTGCAACTCCTAGACAGAGAACATGGGCATCCAATAAGTCGAGCGGGGTCATATTTCAGGGCCCAATGTGTGGTAGTAGCTATAACTTAAACCACACGTACAGATCTCAGGTCCTATGGACGGTTCCAATGAAACAACCCACCACGTACTCTTACATGGCCTTTCATCGATACCTTTACCAAACATGTTCCACACTTCCCTCTCTTTACCGAGTATGATCATTTCACTCTGATCCATCACCCAGATGAACCAGACCTGACACAACTCTTGGCTTAAAGGAACAACGCGTGACATTTCCCCTAAGGGACAGACATAGGAACGAAGAAGGACACATGCCGGCCAGCCTACGTGTTCCGAGCAGTAGCAAGCTACCAAGGCTCATTGGAAGCACTAGGAGGCATTTTCCTGTAAGATAGGCTACCAAAGGAAAACAACTAGGTGTCGGATCCCACACATACCAAGCATTTCAATCATACACACAATATGCTTAATATGTGCAAATACAACATTGCATCACAACAGAACTCTATGACTCAAAGTTCTTTATTAAAGAGGCTCCAAAGAGCCATACATAACATATCCATACAGGTAGGGGTCACCTGACCCAACACTCAAGTCATACAGTCATACAAGCACAAGCAGAAGCTAACATGTCTGAGTACAGACAACTTAGAAAATAAACAGGCTTGGTGTAGCCTGACTATCTACAAGGCCCTTCACAAGCTCAGGATCTCCGTCTGGGTAGCAAGCTACTTGTCGACGTCAACGTCTATGTAGAACCCATTAGAAGGGGCAGGGTTCTCCTCTGCAACAGTTATTAAGCAAACATGAGTACAAAGGTACTCAGCAAGTCTTACAACAGAACATATCATACATGCAACATTATCAATAGGGGTAGTGGAGTTCATAGCAGAAAGCTAGATTTGACTCTTGGCTAACCTATACTACGACTCTCAACAGATTGCAAGATAATACTACGTACACGAGTCTTCAACTCACCACAACAATACACCACCGAGGATCCTCTTCCGTCATCCTACAGAAGGGCCATCCACGGCACTCACACTTGTCTTGAGGCTTTTAGTAGTATCCATCAACTTGTCTATGAACTGTAAGAGTAACCAAGTAGTCCGTACCGCGAACAACGGCTATTCGAATAGATTGGTAACCCTGCAGGGGTGTACTTCTTCACACATGTTTCCACCACTTAGCGTCTGCACACGACATGTGCTCGGCAGACTTCAAGCGAAAGCCGACGTGGGTGTAGACCAAGACCTAACCAACTACTCAAGTCTCTCGTCCAGGTTTATCGCCTATTTGGGTTCCATCCGTGGGGAGATCCGGCCGGGGTGTCGCTCACGGCCCCAAACGATGTGTACAGGGTTCCCGAGTCACCAAACGGGCGACCGGTACACCGTGCCACGTACCTGTCGCATCACAGCCCACCCCGAGGGTCAGAGCTGCGCACGACCACCAGTAACTACAAACACCAGAAACTAGTTGCAACTCCTGGACAGAGAACATGGGCAGCCAATAAGTCGAGCGGGGTCATATTTCAGGGCCCAATGTGTGGTAGTAGCTATAACTTGAACCACACGTACAGATCTCAGGTCCTATGGACGGTTCCAATGAAAAAACCCACCACGTACTCCTACATGGCATTTCATCGATACCTTTACCAAACATGTTCCACACTTCCCTCTCTTTACCGAGTATGATCATTTCACTCTGATCCATCACCCAGATGAACCAGCCCTGACACAACTCTAAGCATAGCAGGAAACATAAACAAATAGCATGGTGGATCACACATCACATGGCTCAATCAACTCCTACACATGCTAGTGGGTTTCAACTATTTACTGTGGCAATGACAGGTCATGCAAGGGAATAGGGTTCAACTACCACAGCAAGTGGCAGTTCACACGCTGTTGCCTTAATGCATTAAAAGAGAGCAGAAGCAAGAAGATGGGTTTGTATCGGAATGATCAACGATTGCTTGCCTGACAGAGTGGTTGTCGGGTACTGCTCTTCAGTTGGATACGCAGAAGTACCCTCAGGAGCAGGACCTAACACGGAGAACATCGGCGATACAATCAATAAGCAAACAAATGCAACAATATGATGCATGCCCATGATATGGCAAGATGCATGTGTTTTGGGCTAATGCATCTACAAACAGAAGGGTTTGAGCCCATTTGAATCAAAGATTCAAATTGAAACCCAAACTATTATTTATTTAAGTGCATTATCATGTTTTAATGTGAACATCAAGGTTAACTTGCTCAAACATGCATGAAACTAGTGCCATTGGAAAGATTGGATTTTTCTGATCAATTTTCACATATAAATCTTTTCCATCTAAGCTATTGTTGAATTTATATGATTTTTTGAAAATTAGAGCATTTTCTGGAATTTCCTGAATTGTTTTTAAATCAAATAATCCCAGAAAATCATTTACTGCGTCAGCATGACATCACGCTGACGTCAGCCAGTCAACGGGGCGTCCAGGTCAAACCTGACCAGTGGGCCCCACTGGTCAGTCTCTCAATACTAACTAAAAGAGTTTAACACTAAACTAAAAGTTAAAAGGGGCTGGGCCCCACGTGTCAGTGGCTCACTAAACTAATGACAACAATTAGTACTTAATTAAAACCTAAACTAAAACTAGCCAACGGCCGGCCCCACATGTCAGTGACATAGGGGGGTCCAGGCGTGGTCAAAACAGGTCAACCCCACCGGCGACTCGCCACCGGCGAGAGCCAGGACGGCGGCGCGGCTCGGAAACAGCGTTCCGATGACCAAATTAGCGGCGGAGGGCATCTACAGAGAGCTGGAGGAGTTGCGCATCCAACGAGATAGGTCGGAGCAGCTGGGGTGGCCGAAAACGACGGCGGCGACCTCAACGGCGGCGGCCGAAGCTCGGGTGCCGATGAAAACTACGGCACAGGGCACTGGAGGTCCAACAGTTGGTTCCTACGGGTGCTACGAGCGCTCACGAAGACGACGGGCATGTGTACGAAGCCAATTGGGCACCGGAGCCTCGTCGACGACGGGCTTGTGCGGCGGCGTGCTACGGCGAGCAAGGGGGGGCGTCTATGGCGAGCAAACGGAGCGGGGAGGAGAGGGGTTCGACTCAGGAGCTCACAGGGAGGCGGATGAGATGCTCAGCGGGCTCGGGGAAGCGTCAAGGCGGGCGCACGGTCGCCGGCGATCTCCACGGCCGTAGGTTGAAGACGGTGATGGCGATGGTGAAGCGAGGCTTCTGGCGTCGTGTAGCTCGGTGCGGAGGACGAGGAGGACGAGGCGGAGCTTCTGGGCAAAACGGTTGGGCGAGAGAGGCACGGTGGCTGCGGCGAACGGCGTCGGTGGTGACGGTGGCGCTCGTCCACGAGGTGCAGAGCGAGAGAGACGAGGCAGGGAGAGAGGGGAGCGGTCGAGGGGGTCTGCGTGGCGATGTCCAGAGCCATCCAGGGCGTTGGAGGGAGTAGCCAGGCAGGCAGGAGGTGGCCGGCGCGTCGGCGGCGCTCGCCACCGAGCTTGTTCGTGCGCTGGCACGGTGAAGAAGACGGGCGTGCCCCTGGTGGGCTCGGCCGTGCTGGGCCAGGCAGGTAAGTGGGCTCAGGTAAGTCTCTGCTTCTTCCCTTTTTTCTATTTTCAATCTGTTTCATTTATTTTGCAACTTTGTGGCTTTTTTAAAAATGCTTAGGCACTTTCAAAAATCACCAAACTGCTCATGCCCACTGTTTAGTATATAACCAACATGGAACATTTCAGTTTAGGATTATTTGGGCACATAAAATATTTTATAGCATTTAAATGCCCAAATGCAATTACAATATGAATTAATCCAGAGACCTTTGGATGTCCTAGAAAATTGTGCACCATTTTTGGCAGAGGTTTAAGACCAAGGCAAAGATGATGAACATTTTTGAAGGGCATTTTGGGTACATTGGAAAAGTTTTTATTAAACCCTAGTTGTTAGAAGAGGGGTGCTGGGGTTTCTGTCATTCCCACTTCAAGTTTCTGTGGAAAGTAAACATGATGCACACTATTGCTAGTCCGAATGCAAGCACTGACTAGGGATGTGATAGGGAAAATATCTCGGCAGAAACCAGGGCGCCGACATTGGTGTCCTTATCCTCCCCACGGCGCGTGTAGCGGTGTGGTCGGCGAGGTGGGTTCAACGGCGACCGTGGGCACGGTCAGAGGAACAGGGAGGGGGAAGGAGCGACCCAGGAGGGGGCATGGGCTGGCCTAGCTGGGCCAGCTAGCTCTGGTTGGCCGAAGCCCAAGTGGGCAGGGGCTTTCTCTCCCCTCTGCCTTTCCTTTTCTTTTCTTTTGCTCCTTCTTTTTACATAAAAGGTTTTTTGCAATATTTGAGCTGCCAAAAAGGATTCTGTAAAATGTTGGACTTGGCCACATAATTACATTGCAATAGTTGGCACTTCCACAAAAAGATTGTGAGGCCTTTGAAAAAGTTTGCCACTTTTATAAATTGAAAAGGCATTTAATCAATGGTTTTAGCCACTACTTTAATTGGTTTAGGCCATTTAAACACCTTGCAAAAATGTTGGTTCACCACCAATATTTTTTATGGATTATTTATCACAAGTTGAACATTTTAGTTTTCATGTTTGAGAAATTTTAAATTTCACTCTTATCTTGAAATTTGAATTCAACTGGAATTTACAAGAGATATTAGACAATGATGATCAAACACTAGTTTAGCATAATGATTAACTTATCCCCAAAGGTTACTGTAGCATCATTACACCGGGGTGTTACAAATCTCCTCCTCTATAAGAAATTCTCGTCTCGAGAATTAAGAGGTAGAAGGGAAAAGGTCGGGATACACTGCCCGAAGATTATCCTCGCATTCCCAAGTGGCTTCATCTTCAGAATGATTTGACCACTGCACCTTGAGTAACTTGGTAACCTTTTGGCGGGTTCGATGTTCAACTTCTTCAAGAATGCGGATCGGGTGCTCTTTGTAAGTGAGATCATCTTGCACTTCAATCAGTTCCGGATCCACTTCATGTCCCAGATCCTTGAAGCAACGACGAAGTTGCAACACATGGAAGACATCATGAACATGAGAGAACTAAGGTGGCAACTCCAGTTGATAAGCCACCAGTCCACAACGGGGGAGAATGCGGAAGGGACCAATGTAGCGTGGAGCTAGCTATTCCTTGACTCCGAATCGATGAGTGCCTCTCAAAGGAGAGACACGCAGATAAGCTTGTTCACCAGGTTGACGATTTGAACCCCAGTGTTTCCGGTCATAGTTGCTCTTCTGGCGGGACTGGTCCGCCTTGAGATTACCACAGAGAATGCGAACCTGCTCTTCAGCTTGTTGAATAATGTCTGGACCAATGAGCGTCCGTTCCCCAGTTTCTGACCAATTTAGAGGGGTTCGACACTTACGTCCATAAAGCACTTCGAAGGGTGCCATCTTCAAGCTGGCTTGATAACTGTTATTATAAGAGAACTCCGCATAAGGGAGAGATTCTTCCCATTTCTTGGCGAAAGAAATAACACAAGCCCGAAGCATGTCTTCAAGAATTTTATTGACTCGCTCGACTTGGCCGAGATTTGGGATGATAAGCAGTGCTCAAGGTTATATGAGTTCCATTGCCTCTAGGAAACTATCCCAGAACTTCGAAGTGAAAATACCGCCACAGTCCGAACTGATCTCCTTCGGAATGCCGTGGAGTGACACAATTCTGGAGATGTACAAGTTTGCTAATTGACTAGCAGTGATTGTCTCTTTGACTGGCAGAAAGTGAGCAACCTTCGAGAATTGGTCGATGATGACAAAGATAGCATCATTACCTTTTTGAGACTTGGGAAGGCCAGTGACAAAGTCCATCTAAATCTTATCCCACTTCCATTCAGGAATCGGAAGCGGATGTAGAAGTCCAGCTGGTTTCTGATATTCAGCTTTGACGTGACGACAAACGTCACATTCTTCGATATACCAAGCAATGTTTTGCTTCATGTTAGACCACCAGTACTTCTGACGGATGTCTAGATACATCTTAGTACTTCCCGGATGAATAGAGAGAGGGGTGTCATGTGCTTATTTCATCACCTTCTCAGTCATAAGCTCGAAGCGGGGTACCACTATGCGATCTTTGAAGTACAAGGTCCCATCTTCAGCAAGTGAGAAATCTCTGGATTTCTCTAAGGCAAGATCCTTTTTCATTAGATCAATGTGAGCATCTTTGGCTTGAGCAGACTTAATAGCTTTCAATAGAGTTGGTTCCAAGACTAGGTTATTCAGAGAACCCTGTGGAACTAGTTGAAGGTTCAGCTTGCAAAGTTTTTCATAAAGGCGGGGTTGAGCTTTATGAACCATGTGGTTATTGTAATAAGACTTGCGGCTCAGGGCATCGGCCATGACATTAGCCTTGCCTGGGGTATAGGAAATACCCACGTTCTAATCTACTATGGCCTTTATCCACCTTTTCTGACGGAGGTTCGATCTGGCTGAGTAAATTGATACATCAAACTCTGATGATGGGTAAGATCTCGCAACGATTACCGAAAGATAGATTTTGAAAGATAGATATTGTGAAAATTGCATTTTCATTATGGTCTGACAGAACGACAATTACTTAGATATGTACATATGCTGGAAAAGAAAAAAGGTCAACAGGCCAGAATCTTAAGTTTCCTATTTATCAAAGAAAAAATCCATTATGAGCTCACTCTTCATCAATCCCTATGGATCGATCTAGCAATCATGGAATTCATATTCTGTTTACTGAATCACATAAAATTCTAGGGCAGGAAAAGGCGAGGAACAGATACCCAATAGGATAGGATCCTTGGGAGGAACTTTTAAATTTAGATATAGGACCCTAGAAGAAGAATATAGGACTCGAGCGGAAGACTGAGAAGAGGAATATGAGACCCTAGAAGACGAATACAGGACCCGATCGCTGGAAAAGCAAAAAGGTCAGCATGCCAAGTTTTACTACAATTACTTGAAATGCGTTTGGATAATATCCTTTTTCGATTGGGTATGGCTTCAACCATTCCAAATTCGGGATGGATTGGTCTGGTTCCTCTATGCCTAGGAAACCAGAATATCGAACCATGAACGAGGAAAGGCATGAGATAAATATTGGCTAGTAATTGTGAAGCCCCAATAGTCCTTGGGAAATAACTCCGATTGGCAGAAAAAGGAAGGTGTTAAGAGACCCTCCTGGCCCAACCCTAGACACTTTAAGATCCTTTTTCAAACCTGCTCTGCTCCCATTTAAGGAAAAAGAATTTCACGTTCTTCCTGAAAGGAAGGGAGGAAATTATATTGAAGCATAGAACTGGTTGAAGATTACGAGGCGCTTTGAATTTGAATAAGACCATGCTCCTTCTTTTTCATAAAATGGGTGGTTTGGTTGTTGATCCATTAATTGTTCCCGAATATTCAACTGACCGATTAATTTCTTATAACGTACTCTATTTTTCTTTGCCAAATAAACCAGCAAACGTCGACGTTTTCCCAAAAGTCTTCGTAAACCTCTTTCCCATGAAAAATCTCTATACTAATTCGGTATACTCAAAATACACCTTTGGTAAAAATTCGACAATCTCACAAGGATGAAATATCAGTAATTTTCTATTTACTGGTCGATCCCATCTTTTACGGGTGGCTAATCTCAGGAATGGCTATTTTTGATACGATGCAAACGGTGACACCAGATATATATACAATATGGTAATGTCGCAACAGCTTCAATGAATAAATAACCGCTGCAAGCTCGAGGTCATGAACTGGGTAGTTTTCTTCATGAGGACGCACTTGACGAGAGGCATAAGCAATCACCCTGCACTCTTGCATTAGGACACAACCTAATCCTTGACGTGAAGCATCGCAATATATGACGAAATCCTTCTGAGAATCTGGAGGAGCAAGCACTGGGGCAGAAGTCAGCTAGTCCTTGAGAGCGTGGAAACTTTCCCGACATTTGTCTGTCCATTCAAACTTAATGCCTTTGTGTAGCAAATTGGTCAGTGGCTTGGCAATCTTGGAGAAGTTCTCAACGAAACGACGGCAGTAGCTGGCGAGCCCGAGAAAGCTTCTGACTTGCTTGACATTCTTGGGAGGGGTCCAGTCAAGAATAGCCTGAAGTCGCTCTGGGTTGACGGCAATACCATCCTTGGAGATCACATGACCAAGGTAGGTTACTTCGGGTAGCCAGAATTCACACTTAGAATACTTGGCATATAGTTGATGCTCTCATAGCTTTTCCAGAATAAGACGAAGATGTTCAACATGTTCTTCTTTATTCTTCGAATATACCAAGATATCATCCAGATAGACCACGACAAACTTGTCGTGGTAATCCATGAATATATAGTTCATCAGACGGGAGAATGTCGCTGGAGCATTGGTCAAACCGAAGGACATGATGGTGTACTCGTAAGAACCATAACGAGTGACTTATGCGGTCTTTGGAATATCCTCTTCACGAACATGGATCTGGTGGTAACCCAACCTCAAGTCGAGTTTAGAGAAAACTGATGAACCGGCCAGTTGATCATACAGATCATTGATCCGAGGAAGCAGATATTTGTTCTGAATCGTAGCTTGGTTGATAGGACGATAGTCTTGGACCAAACGGTTCGAGCCATCCTTCTTCTTCACAAAGAGAGAAGGTGCTCCCCATGCAGAGGAACTTGGATGAATGAGTCCACTTCGAAGAGACTTGTCGATTTTCTCCTTAAGTTGAAGGAGCTCATGAGGTGGCATCTTGTAGGGTCGTTTGGCAATAGGAACAGTGCCTGGTTTCAAGTCGATGACAAATTCAACAGCCCGTGTAAGAGGTATGCCTGGGAGTTCTTCTGGAAAAACATCTTGGAAATCGCGAACGAATGAAATCTTCTCAATGCCCTCAAGAGGTGCTGCGTTCAACGCATTCAAGGCATAAAGTTGTGCCTCGGCATTTTGAACAATCTGAGCATGGTAGCTTACTATCTCATTCGATGGATGTAGAAGATGAACGATTTTGGAGGCGAAACGATAGAGGTAGTATGTGCTTTCAACCATTCCATTCCCAGAATGAGATCAATGTTAGAAGACTCCAATATAATGGGAGAAACATGGAATTCCATCCCTTCAATTTCAACGGGGACGTCGTTCTCAATCATGGTGGTTCGACACGGGCCCGCAGGGGTGCGTATCACTATCGGATGTTCATGGGCTCACATCGAACGTCGTGTGCGTAAGCAAAATTTTCTGACATGAATGAATGTGATGCTCCGGAATCGAATGACACAGAAGCCAGTACTGAGTTCACGCGAAGATTACCCACCACAGTAGCAGGCTGGTCTTGAGCTTCGTTCAGATCAACGTGGTTAGCCCGACCACGACCATAAGCTCTGGCATTTTTGTTGCGGGGCTGATTGTTACCACGACCAGCAGGAGGAAGAACAAGTTGATTCTGATTTTGAGGACAGTTCCTAGAATGGTGACCCAGAAGGCCACACTTGAAGCATAGACCATCCTTGGGGTTGGAAGTAGGCGCTCGGGATGGTGCAGTCTGAAGTGGCTGCCTCGACGGTGGAGGAGGCAGACGAGGTGCATCATAGGACTGTCTTGGTGCACGTGCAGTTGGACGATACATGCTGTGGGGGATCCAAATCCGACGCTTCTGAGCGGATGGGCCCGAAGATGAGCTAGCAACACAGCTGAGCCTAAGGGATCCCTGGTGTTCCTGAAGACCAGTCTCACCTGAATAGCCTTGTTCACCAAGGTGGCGAAGTCGGCAAAGTCCTGAGCAAGAAGTGCTAGCTTGATAACAGGGTGAAGTCCATCACGAAACTTTTCTTGCTTGCAAGCATCAATAGCAATGTCTTCTTCAATGTAGCGGGACAAGTCCAAGAATTCCCGCTGATAAGCATCTACAGACTTGTTGCCTTGAATGAGGTTGTGGAACTCTCGCTTCTTCTTGTCCATGATTGCCTGAGGAATGAAGAGAGCACGGAAGGCAGCTTGGAAATTCGGCCAAGTGATGACCGTTCCAGCAGGTAGGGTACGTCTGTGGTTGTCCCACCATTGAGCAGCGGGGCCCTTCAGATAGTATGCCGCGAAGGTGACATGGTTGGCAGGGGCTACATCAACAGACTTTAGCTCGAAAGCGATGCCACGGAGCCAGTCATCAGCATCCATTGGTCGAGTTGAGCTACGGTAGACGACATGGTTGAGTTGCGCAAAGTCTTGCAGAGTTACTGGGGCTGGCTGCTGATTCATATTTGGGCGGGGAAACTGGGCCATCACTCCTTCCATGAACTGGCGATTTAGCTCAAACTGTTGCATCATTCCTGCCATCAATTCGGGCGGTGGTGGAGCGTTGCCACCACGGCCACGACCACCTGGTCTAACCATCCTGCTAACATGTAACAGGGGTAGTTCAGCATTGAGCATTTGCAAAGATAAAGAATTATTCGTTATCTAACATGTAGAATGAACAAGGTTCGACGGGTACCACATAGTAGCGAGTAAGACAGAGTGTGTACCATTCAAAATACTATCCTAAGGAGTAACTATGGCTTATCCAACTTTGGGGTGAATGTGGTCATGGGATCCTAATGTTAGGGTTAGTAAATTTGTTTAACCCGAATAGAAGAGAGTTCAAAGTCATGGAGTAATGATCGAGGTGTAAAAGATCCTAATACCACCCAATGGTGACGTGGGCCCGTAAGCCACACAGCCATGTCAGTAAAACAGTTTTTCAAAGACTAGACTCAACTTCGTCCAAGGAGTAGGAAAGGGGGCTACCTACAGGCAGTCGGTTCTGATACCAAGTTGTGACGCCCCCGATTTGATCGTACACCAATCATGCACGCAAATGTGTACGACCAAGATCAGGGACTCACTGGAAGATATCACAACACAACTCTAGACACAAATAAAATAATACAAGCTTTATATTACAAGCTAGGGGCCTCGAGGGCTCGAATACATAAGCTCGAATACACATGAGTCCACAGAAGCAACAATATCTGAGTATAGACATAATTTAAACAAGTTTTCCTTAAGAAGGCTAGCACAAAAACAACACGATCAAAAAGGCAAGGCCTCCTGCCTGGGACCTCCTAAGTACTCCTGGTCGTCGGCGGTCTGCATGTAGTAGTAGCCTCTATCGGGGTAGTAGCAGTCGTCAAAGGTGGCTTATGCCTCCTGGACTCCACCATCTGGTTGCATCAACCAGAAAGAAGAAAGAAGGGGGAAAGGGGGGAGCAAAGCAAGCATGAGTACTCATACAAAGTACTCGCAAGCATGGATCTACACTACATATGCATCAGTATCAATGAAAAGGGTAGTATATGTGGACTAAACTGCAGAATGCCAGAATAAGAGGGGGAGAAGCTAGTCTTATCGAAGACTAGCATCTTCTGGAAACCAACAATCTTCCAACAAGTGGGGGAAGTAGAGTAGTATAACATAAGTCATATTTCTGTTGTTGTTTCAACGATCCGGCATCCAGTTCTAGTTGTAGCGATCGGGATACAACTCCAAGTGTCCGTTACCGTAGGGCATGCTATCGATAGATGTTTTCTTCCCTGCGGGGGTGCACCAACTTACCGACCACGCCCGCTTAACTACGGTCGGACACACCATCAGGTCATGCGCGGCCTCGGTCAAACAATATGCCGCAACCTGACCTAGGCTTAATAGAGAGGTCATGCACGCTGGACTAAATCTATGCCCCCAGGGGTCATGGGCCATCTCCCCAGGAACTGCTGCACGTTACGTGGGCGGCCGGTGAGCAGACCTGGGCTACCTCCTTAAAAAAGAAAGGTGCTTAAGCGGTCCAACCCGGCGCGCGCCGCTCAGTCGCATGACGTCAGTTAAGCTTCGGCTGATGCATACGACGTAGAACGCCCATATTATGCCCACGTGATGGTTAGCGCTATTAAGCCAGAGGCCCCTCGGATCAAATATCCAAACCGTTTAGTGTCGTGGGAACGTGCGGTAATGAGCAGAGACTCACGAGCATGTGACCCCATCGCCCCATCTTGAGGACTTGTGGTAAGGGCTAAGAATGCACGGCCACACTTCGTATTTATCTCGCGGGCACCTTCCAGGTCAACCCGACTACACATCACTCGCAATTAAGCTCGCGCGGGTACCCCTTAGGGCCGACCCGTCTTTAGTAACATGGTTCAGTGTAAAGTCATAGTAACCATAGTAACTGTGTGTCTAACACCAAAGGGAAACCTGAGGAAATCACCCTTGATGGAATTCCGCCTGATGTTTATCGTCAAGGTGAACGAAAGAGGAGTCACCCTTGAGGTCCACTCTTGAGGAGTTGCACGACAGTGTCGTTATCGGGAGTGGAGAAGGAGGAAATCACCCTCGAAGACCATAACCGATGAACTAACCTAAAAGGTTAACATCAGAAGTGCTGATGAGGTCTCACCCTCGGCACTCGATAGTAACCCAGTTGTGTCGAGCAACTAAGGGGAAAGTGATGTGCGGTGCCGGGGCCTGGTCTTCGATCCCGTTGATCGGATCTTCTGATAATCCAGCGGGGCAGTCGAGACAATGTGGGGGTCACTGGAGGATCCCTAACCTGCCTATAATAAGCAGTTTAGTATAAACATCTAAGGTATGAAAGCGGTATCAACAACAGGCTATGCATCAGAATAGGATCATACAAAAAGCAGTAGCAATTCTAATGCAAGCATAAGAGAGAAGGGAATGGGTGATATCGGAATGATCAAAGGGGGTTAGCTTGCCTGGTTACTCTATTAGGAAGGAGGGGTCGTCAACACCGTAGTCGATCACCGGGGCATCATCGGTCTCGGGGTCTGCCAGAGAGAAGAGGGGGGAGAAATAGTAAATATAAAGCAAACCGTTGTATGAAAAGCAAAAGCAGCGCTCGGTGTGATCTAACACGATGCTACACGTTACCGGTGAAGGGGGATATCATCCGGGAAAGTATCCCCAGTGTTTCGTGTTTTCGGACAATTGAATAGGAAGGGGGATGTTGCACGTATGCTATGCTAGGAGCATGTGGTAGATGAACGAACCACATATTCGGATTCGTCTCGCCGTTCTGAGAAATTTTCATATATAAAACTTTTTCATCCAAGTTACAGATTATTTTATATGATTTTCTAAAGTTTATAACATTTTCTAGGATTATTTATATATTTAAAACTAACATTATCCAGAATAGTGAAAGGTGATGTCAGCATGACATCACCATGATGTAAGCAGGTCAACTGACCAGTTGACTAGTCAAACCTGACAGGTGGGTCCCGTCTGTCATAGGCACATATTAACTAACCGTTTTAATTAAACTAACCTAGTTCATTAGACTAATTAAGCACGGTTAATTAAGTTAATTAATTGGTTAATTAATTATTAATATTATCATTATTATTTTTAATTTTTTTTAAAAGGGGCTGGAGCCCCCTGGGCAGTGGCCCAAAGGCCTATCGGGGCGGGTTGCTAAATGGGCACCGGGCGTGGGTGTCCACCGGGATGGACCCGACACAGCGCTGCCCTCCCGGGCTTGCGAGCGAGGGCGTGACCCGGCGAGGCGCCGGCGGCCAGGGTCGCGGGGGAGGGTGGTCGCCGGCGGGTGCGGGTGCCGGACCCGAGCATGGGGCGGTGTGGCGTGGCGGCGGCGCTGAGCAGCAGGGGGGCGCGTCGGTGCAGGCGGGAGCGGCGGCGGGCTGCGCGGCAACGACGGCTTGCGCACGGTGAGCCGGCGACGCGTCAGAGGGCTGGCGTGGCACGTGACGCAGGTGTGGGCACCGGGCTAAGACCGGGGCAGGGAGACGGCGGCCGGTAGGGAGCCAGCAAGTGGCAGCCAGTAGCAGGCGTCGCGACTCGAGACAAAGGCGGGGCACGGGAGCTCGTGCGTGGTCGCGATCGTCGAATGGGGGGTCGGGAGGACGGGCGGAGGGAATGGGCGGCTTCGGCGTGACGGCGTGAGCACGTTCCCGTGCTCGGCCGGGCACATAACCAATGATAGCGATGCCAGCTAGTGCGTCGGCGGTCAGGAGCTTCGGCCATGGCGAAAACGGCGCAGAAGCGAGCTACGAGGGAGGAAGAGATGCGCGAGGTAGTGAGGGGAGAGGGAGAGGGGCTCACCGAGCGGCTACGTAAAGCCCCTGGAAGGTTAGTGGCAGCAGTAGGCATAGCCGGAGTCGAAGGGGATCGCCGGAGCAGTGCCAGAAGGAGGGCGGCTCGATCTGCTGACTGCGGTGCTCCCCGGCTTGCGCTCGTGGACGGGGATGAGGTAGTTGATGATGGCAGAGCTGATAGACACGATGGCAAGGCGTACGGGGCTCGGTGGCCTCGAGGACGGGTGAGGCATGGCAGCTACCGCGTCGGCCTCCTCTCCAAAACGAAGGAGAGGGAGAGGAAGAAGGGGAAAGTGGGTGAGGGGGAAAAGATCTCAGCGGAAGCCAGGGCACCGACGCTGGCGTCCTTATCCTCCCCGCGGTGCCTGTAGCGGCGTGGTCGGCGACGTGGGTTCGGCGGCGACTGTGGGCATGATCGGAGGAACAGTGCGGGGGAAGGAGCGACCCAGGAGGGGGCATGGGCCGGCTTAGCTGGGCCAACTAGCTCGGGTGGGCTTATCTTGAAATTTGAACTCAACTGGAATTTACAAGAGATATTAGACAATGATGATCAAACACTAGTTTAGCATAATGATTAACTTAACCCCGAAGGTTACTATAGCATCATTATACCGGGGTGTTACAGTGCAAATTAAGAGAACAATCATCAAGTTCATGGAAACCTAACATAACACACAAAATTTTTGGAATTGTGGAAGCGCTTGCACCCAAATCACACAAAGCATAACATTCATGATCTTTAATATTAATATTAATAGTAGGTTCCCATTCATCATAAAGATTTCTAGGGATAGAAACTTCTAATTCAATTTTTTCTTCATAAGATTGCATTAAAGCATCAACTATGTGTTTGGTAAAAGCTTTATTTTGACTATAAGCATGCGGAGAATTTAGCACAGATTGTAACAAGGCAATACAATCTATTAAAGAGCAATTATCATAATTAAATCCATTGAAGTCCAAAATAGTGGGTTCATTGCTATGTAAAGTTTTGACATCTTCAATCCCATTTTTAACAGTTTTAGCATCAAGATCTAAAAAGTCCGAATCATTGGGACGCCTTTTAACTAAAGTAGACTCATCTCCAGTCCATTCTTTATCAAGGTTCATACTAGAAAACAAGGATTTAATAGGAGACACATCAATCACTTTAAGATCTTCATCTTTATTTTCATGCAAACTAGAAGAACACGCATTCACAAAGCATTCTTTTTTTGCACGCGTCCTAGTGGTTCTTTCTTTGCACTCATCAATGGAAATTCTCATGGCTTTGAGTGACTCATTGATATCATGCTTAGGTGGGATAGATCTAAGTTTCAAAGAATCAACATCAAGAGAAATTCTATCTACGTTCCTAGCCAACTCATCAATCTTAAGCAATTTTTCTTCAAGCAAAGCATTGAAATTCTTTTGCGAATTCATAAACACTTTAACACTAGTCTCAAATTCAGAGGGCATCTTATTAAAAATTTCATAAGAGTTGTTGTAGGAATTACCATAATTATTAGAGGAATTACTAGGGAAATGCCTAGAATTAAAGTTTCCTCTATAAGCATTGTTACCAAAATTATTCCTACCAACAAAATTCACATCCAAAGATTCATTATTATTCTCAATCAACGTGGGCAAAGGCATATCATTAGGATGAGAAGAAGCACTCTTATTAGCAAATAAATTTCATAAGTTCATCCATCTTTCCACTCAAAACACTAATCTCTTCAATAGCATGTACCTTTTTACTAGTAGATCTTTCGGTGTGCCATTGAGAGTAATTAACCATAATATTATCTAGGAGTTTAGTAGCTTCTTCTAAAGTGATTTCCATGAAAGTGCCCCCCGCGGCCGAATCTAAAAGATTTCTAGAAGCAAAATTCACGCTAGCATAAAAGTTTTTTATAATAATCCATAAGTTCAAACCATTAGTAGGGCAATGACGTATCATTAATTTCATTCTCTCGCAAGCTTGTGCAACATGCTCATGATCTAGTTGCTTAAAATTGATGATATCGTTTCTAAGAGAAATAATGTTAGCAGGAGGAAAATACTTAGAGATAAAGGCATCTTTGCACTTATTCCATGAATCAATACTATTTCTAGGCAAAGAAGAGAACCAAGTTTTAGCACGATCTCTAAGCGAAAATGGAAATAGCTTCAATTTGACAATATCATTATCCGTATCTCTCTTCTTTTGCATATCACACAAATCAACAAAGTTGTTTAGATGGGTAGTGGCATCTTCACTAGGAAGGCCAAAGAATTGATCTTTTCATGGCAAGATTCAAGAAGGCAGCCTTGATCTCACAAGATTCAGCATCTATAATAGGAGCAATCGGCGTGCTAATAAAATCATTATTGTTGGTATTGGAGAAGTCACACAATTTGGTATTGTCTTGAGGCATAGTGACGAACAAGCAATCCAACACACAAGCAAACAAGAAGCAAGCAAAAAGAGGCGAACGGAAAAAGGGCGAATAAAACATCAAAGGTGAAGTGGGGGAGAGGAAAACGAGAGGCAAATGGCAAGTAATGTAATGCGAGGGATACGTGTTTGTGATAGGTACTTGATATATGACTTTTGCGTAGATATCCGAGGCAACGATGCCAGAAAGGAGAATTACATAGAATAAATCTCCAAGAAGATCAAGGAGAACTTTGTATTGAGATCCAAAGAGGGGGAATAAGCCATCTAGCTAATAACTATGGACCCGAAGGTCTGTGGTAAACTACTCACAACTCATGCAGGGGCTATGGTGTTGATGTAGAAGCCCTCCATGATCGATTCCCCCTCCGGTGGAGCTCCGGAACAGGCCCCAATATGGGATCTCACGGGTACAGAAGGTTGCGTCGGTGGAATTAGGGTTTCGTGGTGCTCCTCGATGGTTTCAGGGTACATAGATATATATAGGAGGAAGAGGCACATCAGGGGAGCCACGAGGGGCCCATGCGGGTGGGGGCGCTCCTACCCCCCTGGGCGCACCCCTACCCTCGTGGCCGCCTCGTTCGCTTCCTGGCGTGTACTCCAAGTCTTGTGTGATGATATTGTTCCCAAAATAACTCTCCGGAAGGTTTCATTTCGTTTGGACTCCGTATGATATTCCTTTTATGCGAAACACTAAAATAGGCAAAAAAAATAACAATTTGCACTGGGCCTTGGGTTAGTAGGTTAGTCCCAAAAATAATATAAAAGTGTATAATAAAGCCCATTAAACATCCAAAACAGATAATATAATAGCATGGAACAATAAAAAATTATAGATACGTTGGAGACGTATCAGAAGTGGATCCAGTTTTTTCCGTGACCCTCTCAACTTATTAGCACATGCTATGTGGGTGAAATAATGATACCGTGCCAACTTTCAACCTTTTTAGACTTCATTTGTAGTGCTTTTCAATTTCAGGGTCATTTAACTCAAAAAATCAATAAATGCATCAATAATAGCAAATGAAGTCAAAAACGGTTGAAAATTGATGACGAGGCTTTGAATGGTGTATACTGAACGCACAAGATGTCTGGAGTTGAAATAAGTTTAAAAAATGACATGCCTTTGTAACACATGAGTTTTCGTTCGAAACACAGATACTTCGAAAGAGATTGTTCATTTTATACACGAAGTGCATCCAGTTTTTTCTGTAACCCTCTCAACTTTTAGCACATGCTATGTGGGTGAAATAATGATAACATGCCAACTTTTAACCTTTTTAGACTTCATTTGTAGCGCTTTTCAGTTTCAGGGTCATTTAACTAAAAAAATAGTAAATGCAGGAAAAATAGCAAATGAAGTCAAAAAGGGTTGAAAATTGATGATGTGGCTTTTAATGGTGCATACTGAACGTCTGGAGTTCAAATAAGTTAAAAAAGGAAATGCCTTCGTAATAGATGAGTTTTCGTCTGAAAGCGTGATACTTAAGAGATTGTCCATTTTGTACATGAAGTGCATCCAGGTTTTGCCGTAACCCTCTCAACTTCTTAGCACATTCTATGTGGGTGAAATGATGATACCATACCAACTTTCAACCTTTTTAGAGTTCATTTATAATGCTTTTCAATTTTAGGGTCATTTAGCTAAAAAATTAGTAAATGCATGAAAAATAGCAAAAGAATTTAGAAAGGGTTGACAACTGATGACGTGGCTTTGAATGGTGCATACAGAACGCACAAAAAGTATGGAGTTCAAATACGTTCTAAAAATGAAATGCCTTTGTAATAGATGAGTTTTCGTCCGAAAGCCTGATAATTTGAAAGAGATTGTACATTTTGTACACGAATTTCATTCAATTTTTACCGCAACCCTCTCAACTTGTTTGCACATGCTATGTGTGAAATGATGATAACATGACAACTTTCAACCTTTTCAGAGTTCATTTGTAGTGCTTTTCAATTTCAGGGTCATTTACCTTAGAAAACAGTAAATGCATGTTAAAAGTATAAAATGAAGTCAGAACTGTTGAAAATTTACGACGTTGCTTTGAATGGTACATACTGAATGCACAAAAATTATGGAGTTCAAATAAGTTTAAAAAATGATATGCCTTTGTAAGGAATGAGTTTTCGTCCGAAAGCTTGATACTTCAAAAGAGATTGTCCATTTTGTACACCAAGTGCATCCAGGTTTTGCCGTAACCCTCTCAACTTTTTAGCACATTATATGTGGGTGAAATGAGGATACCATGCCAACTTTCAACCTTTTTAGAGTTCATTTGTAGTGATTTTCAATTTTAGGGTCATTTAGCTAAAAAAAATCAATAAATGCTTGAAAAATAGCAAATGAAGTCAGAAAGGGTTGAAAATTGATGACGTGGCTTTGAATGGTGCATACTGAATGCACAAAAAGTCTAAAGCTGAAATGCGTTAAAAATTAAATGCCTTTGTAATAGATGAGTTTTCGTCCGAAAGTGTGATACTTCGAAAGAGATTGTCCATTTTGAACACAATCTGCGTCCAATTTTTACCTAACCCTCTCAACTTCTTAGCACAAGCTATGTAGGTGAAATGATGAAACCATGCCAACTTTCAACCTTTTTAGACTTCATTTGTAGGGCTTTTCAATTTCAGGGTCATTTAGCTATGAAAATCAGTAAATCCATGAAAAATAGCAAATGAAATCAGTAAGGGTTGAAAATTGATGACGTGGCTTTGAATGGTGCATGCTGAATGCACAAAAAGTCTGAAGTTAAAATACGTTTAAATATATGAAATGCCTTTGTAACGGATGAGTTTTCGTCCGATAGTGTGATACTTTGGAAGAGATTGTCCATTTTATACATGAACAGCATCCAGGGTTTGCCGTAACACTCTCAACTTTTTAGCACATTTTATATGGTTGAAATGATGATGCCATGCCAACTTTCAACCTTATCATACTTCATTTGTAGTGCTTCTCAATTTCAAGGTCATTTAGCTCAAAAAAATCAGTAAATGAATGAAAAATAGCAAATGAAGTCAGAAAGGGTAGAAAACTAATGGCGTGGCATTGAATGGTGCATAATGAATGGACAAAAAGTCTGGAGTTCAAATAAGTTTAGAAAAATGAAATGCCTTTGTAACAGATGAGTTTTCGCCCGAAACACTCATAGTTCGAAAGAGATTGTCCATTTTTTACACGAAGAGCACCCAGGTTTGCCGTAACCCTCTCAATTTTTTAGCACAATTTATATGGGTGAAATGATTTCAGAATTAATTTGTAGTGCTTTTCAGTTTCAGGGTCATTTAGCTCAAAACAAATCAGTAAATGCATGAAAAATAGCAAATGAAGTCAGAAAGGGTTGAAAATTGATGACATGGATTTGAATGGGGCATACTGAACGCACAAAAAGTCTGGACTTGAAATAAGATAAAAATATTGAAATGCCTTTGTAGCAGATGAGTTTTCGTTCGAAAGCCTGATACTTCGGAAGTGATTGTCCATTTTGTACATGAAGTGCATCCAGGTTTGGCCGTAATCCTCTCAATTTTTTAGCACATTCTATGTGGGTGAAATGATGATACCATACCAACATTCAACCTTTTCAGAGTTCATTTGTAGTGCTTTTCAATTTCAGGGTCATTTAGCTAAAAAATTAGTAAATGCATGAAAAGTACCAAATGAAGTCAAAAAGGGTTGAAAATTGATGACGTGTCTTTGAATGGTGCATACAGAATGCGCAAAAAGTCCGAAGTTAGAATATGTTAAAAAATGAAATGCCTTTGTAACAGATGAGTTTTTGTTCGAAGGCCTGATACTTCGAAAGAGATTGTCCATTTTGTAAACGAACTGCATCCAGTTTGTGCCGTAACCCTCTCAACCTTTTAGCGCATTCAATGTGGGTGAAATAAAGATACCATGCCAACTTTCAACCTTGTTAGACTTCATTTGTAGTGCTTTTCAATTTTATGGGCATTTAGCTAAAAAATAAGTAAATGCATGAAAAATAGCAAATGAAGTCAGAAAGGGTTGAAAATTGATGATGTGACTTTTGATGGTGCATACTAAATGCACAATATGTCTGGAGTTGAAATAAGTTTTAAAATGAAATGCCTTTGTAACAGATGAGTTTTCATCCGAAACACTGTACCTTGAAAGAGATTGTCAAGTTTGTACAGGAAGTGCATCCAGTTTTTGCCGTAACCCTCTCAACTTTATAGCACACGCTATGTGCGTGAAATAATGATACCATGCCAACTTTCGACATTTTCAGACTTCATTTGTAGTGCTTTTCAATTTTAGGTTCATTTACCTCAATTTTTTTTAGTGAATGCACGAAAAATATCAAATGAAGTCAGAAAAGGTTGAAAATTGATGACATTTCTTCGAATGGTGCATACTGAACGCACAAAAAGTCTGGCGTTCAAATAAGTTTAATAAAATGAAATGCCTTTGTAACAGATGAGTTTTCGTGCGAATGCTTAATACTTCGAAAGAGATTGTCCATTTTGTCCACGAAGTGCATCCAGTTTTTGCCATCACCCTATCAACTTTTTAGCACCTTTTATATGGGTGAAATGATGATACCATGCCAACTTTCAACTTTTTCATACTTCATTTGTAGTGCCTTTCATTCAGGGTCATTTAGCTAAAAAATCAGTAAATGCATGAAAAATAGCAAACGCAGTCAGATAGGGTTGAAAATTGATGATGTGGCTTTGAATAGTGCATACAGAACGCACAAAAAGACTGGAGTTGAAATTACTTTTAAAAAATGAAATGCCTTTGTAACAGATGAGTTTTCATGCGAAACACTCAAACTACGAAAGAGATTGTCCATTTTTGTACACGAAGTGCATCCAGTTTTTGCTGTAACCCTGTCAACTTTTTAACACATGCTATGTGGGTGAAATGATGATACAATGCCAACTTTCAACCTTTTCAGACTTCATTTGTAGTGCCTTTTCAATTTCAGGGTCATTTACCTCAGAAAAATAAGTAATTGCATGAAAAATAGTAAATGAAGTCATGAAGGTTTGAAAATGGGTGACATGGCTTTGACTGGTGCATACTAAACGCACAAAAAGCCTGGGGTTCAAATAAGTTTTAAAAAATGAGTACATGCTATGTGGGTGAAATAATGATACCATGCCAACTTTCAACCTTTTCAGGCTTCATTTGTAGTGCTTTTCAATTTCAGGGTAATTTAGCTAAAAATGATTAAATGCATGAAAATTAGCAAATGAAGTCACAAAAGGTTGAAAATTGATGACATTTCTTTAAATGGTGCATATTGAACGCACAAAATATCTGGAGTTCAAATAAGTTAAAGAAATGAAATGCCTTTGTAATAGATGAGTTTTCGTTCGAAAGCCTTACACTTCGAAAGAGATTGTCCATTTTGTCCACGGAGTTCATCCAGTTCTTGTAGTAACCCTCTCAACTTTTTAGCACATTCTATGTGGGTGAAATGATGATACCATGCCAACTTTCAACCTTTTCAGACTTCATTTGTAGTGCTTTTCAATTTCACGGTCATTTAGCTCAAACAAAATAAGTAAATGCATTGAAAATAGCAAATGAAGTCAGAAAGGGTTGAAAATTGATGATTTGGCTTTGAATGGTGCATACCGAACGCACAAAACGACTGGAGTTGAAATAAGTTTTAAAAAATGAAATGCCATTGTAAGAGATGAGTTTTCGTCTGAAACACTCATACGGTGAAAGAGATTGTCCATATTTGAACACGAAGTGCATCCAGTTTTTGTTGTAACCCTGTCAACGTTTTTGAACATGCTATGTGGGTGAAATGATGATACCATGTCAACTTTCAACCTTTTCAGACATCGTTTGTAGTGCTTTTCAATTTCAGGGTCATTTAGCTCAGAAAAATAAGTAATTGCATGAAAAATAGTAAATGAAGTCAGAAAGGTTTGAAAATGGATGACGTGGCTTAGACAGGTGCATACTGAATGCACAAAAAATCTGGAGTTCAAATAAGTTTAAAGAAATGAAATGCCTTTGTAACAAATGAGTTTTCGTCCGAAAGCCTGATACTTCGAAAGAGATTGTCCATTTTGTACACAAATTGCATCCAGGTTTTGTTGTAACCCTCTCAATGTTTTAGCACATTCTATGAGGGTGAAATGATGATACCATGCCAACTTTCAACCTTTTTAGACTTCATTTGTAGTGCTTTTCAATTTCAGAGTAGTTTAGCTCAAAAAATCAGTAAATGCATGAAAAATAGCAAACATAGTCAAAAAGGGTTGAAAATTGATGATGTGGCTTTGAATGGTGCATACTGAACGCACAAAAAGTTTGGAGTTGAAATAAGTTTATAAAATGAAATGCCGTTGTAACAGATGAGTTTTCTTCCACATATTTGAACTCGAAGTGCATCCAGTTTTTGCTATAACCCTGTCAACTTTTTAAAACACGCTATGTGGGTGAATTGATGATACCATGCAAACTTCAACCTTTTCACACTTCATTTGTAGTGCTTGTCAATTTCAGGGTCATTTAGCTCAGAAAAATAAGTAACTGCATGAAAAATAGTAAATGAAGTCACAAAGGTTTGAAAGAGGATGACGTGGCTTTGACTAGTGCATACTGAACGCACAAAAAGCCTGGAGTTCAAATACGTTTAAAAAAATGAAATGCCCTTGTAACAGATGTGTTTTCGTCCGAAAGCTTGATACTTCGAGAGAGATCGTCCATTTTGTACACGAAGTGCATCCAGGTTTTGCCGTAACCCTCTCAAATTTTTAGCACATTCTATGTGGGTGAAATGATGATACCATGCCAACTTTCGACCTTTTCAGAGTTCATTTGTAGTCCTTTTCAATTTCAGGGTCAATTAACTCAAAAAATCAGTAAATGCATGAAAAATAGCAAATGAAGTCAGAAAGGGTTGAAAATTGATGACGTGGCTTTGAATGGCACATACTGAACGCACAAGATGTCTCGAGTTGAAACAAGATTAAAAAAATGAAATGCGTCCGTAACAGCTGAGTTTTCGTCCGGAACACTGATACTTCGAAAGAGATTGTCCATTTTGTACACGAAGTGCATCCAGTTTTTTCTGTAACCCTGTCAAAATTTTAGAACATGCTATGTGGGTGAATTAATGATACCATGCAAACTTTCAACCTTTTAACACTTCATTTGTAGGGCTTGTCAATTTTAGGATCATTTAGCTCAGAAAAATAAGTAACTGCATGAAAAATAGTAAATGAAGTCAGAAAGGTTTGAAAGTGGATGACGTGGCTTTGACTGGTGCATACTGAACGCATAAAAAGCCTGGAGTTCAAATAAGTTTTAAAAAATGAAATACCTTTGCAACAGATGTGTTTTCGTCCGAAAGCTTGATACTTCAAGAGAGATTGTCCATTTTGTACACGAAGTGCATCCAGGTTTTGCCGTAACCCTCTCAAATTTTTAGCACATTCTATGTGGGTGAAATGATGATACCATGCCAACTTTCAATCTTTTGAGAGTTCATTTGTAGTCCTTTTCAATTTTAGGGTCAATTAACTCAAAAAATCAGTAAATGCATGAAAAATAGCAAATAAAGTCAGAAAGGGTTGAAAATTGATGATGTGGCTTTGAATGGCACATACAGAACGCACAAGATGTCTGGAGTTTAAATAAGATTAAAAAAATGAAATGCCTCTGTAACAGATGAGTTTTCGTCCACAACACTGATACTTCGAAAGAGTTTGTCCAATTTGTACACGAAGTGTATCCAGTTTTTAGTGTAACCCTGTCAACTTTTTAGAACATGCTATGTGGGTGAAATGATGATACCATGCCAACTTTCAACCTTTTCAGAGTTCATTTGTAGTCCTTTTCAATTTCAGGGTCAATTAACTCAAAAGATCAGTAAATGCATGAAAAATAGCAAATGAAGTCAGAAAGGGTTGAAAATTGATGACGTGGCTTTGAATGGCACATACAGAACGCACAAGATTTCTGGAGTTGAAATGAGATTAAAAAATGAAATGCCTCTGTAACAGATGAGTTTTCGTCCGGAACACTGATACTTCGAAAGAGATTGCCCATTTTGTACACGAAGTGCATCCAGTTTTTTCTGTAACCCTGTCAAATTTTTAGAACATGCTATCTGGGTGAATTAATGATACCATGCAAACTTTCAACATTTTCATACTTCATTTGTAGGTCTTGTCAATTTCAAGATCATTTAGCTCAGAAAAATAAGTAACTGCATGAAAAATAGTAAATGAAGTCAGAAAGGATTGAAAGTGGATGACGTGGCTTTGACTGGTGCATATTGAACGCACAAAAAGCCTGGAGTTCAAATAAGTTTTAAAAAATGAAATGCCTTTGCAACAGATGTGTTTTTGTCCGAAAGCTTGATACTTCGAGAGAGATTGTCCATTTTGTACACGAAGTGCATCCGGGTTTTTCCGTAACCCTCTCAAATTTTTAGCACATTCTATGTGGGTGAAATGAAGATACCATGCCAACTTTCGACCTTTTCAGAGTTCATTTGTAGTCCTTTTCAATTTCAGGGTCAATTAACTCAAAAGATCAGTAAATGCATGAAAAATAGCAAATGAAGTCAGAAAGGGTTGAAAATTGATGACGTGGCTTTGAATGGCACATACAGAACGCACAAGATTTCTGGAGTTGAAATAAGATTAAAAAAATGAAATGCCTCTGTAACAGATGAGTTTTCGTCCGAAACACTGATACTTCGAAAGAGATTGTCCATTTTGTAAACGAAGTGCATCCAGTTTTTCCTGTAACCCTGTCAACTTTTTAGAACATGCTATGTGGGTGAATTGATGATACCATGCAAACTTTCAACCCTTTCACACTTCATTTGTAGTGCTTGTCAATTTCAGGATCATTTAGCTCAGAAAAATAAGTAACTGCATGAAAAATAGTAAATGAAGTCAGAAAGGTTTGAAAGTCGATGAGGGGGGTTTGACTGGTGCATACTGAACGCACAATAAGCCTGGAGTTCAAATAAGTTTTAAAAAATTAAATGCCTTTGTAACAGATGTGTTTTCGACCGAAAGCTTGATACTTCGAGAGAGATTGTCCATTTTGTACACGAAGTGCATCCAGGTTTTACCGTAACCCTCTCAAATTTTTAGCACATTCTATGTGGGTGAAATGATGATACCATGCCAACTTTTAACCTTTTCAGAGTTCATTTGTAGTCCTTTTCAATTTCAGGGTCAATTAACTCAAAAAATTAGTAAATGCATGAAAAATAGCAAATGATGTCAGAAAGGGTTGAAAATTGATGACATGGCTTTGAATGGCACATACAGAACACACAAGATGTCTGGAGTTGAAATGAGATTAAAAAATGAAATGCCTCTGTAACAGATGAGTTTTCGTTCGGAACACTGATACTTCGAAAGAGATTGTCCATTTTGTACACTAAGTGCATCCAGTTTTTGCTGTAACCCTGTCAAAATTTTAGAACATGCTATGTGGGTGAATTGATGATACCATGCAAACTTTCAACCTTTTCACACTTCATTTGTAGGGCTTGTCAATTTTAGGATCATTTAGCTCAGAAAAATAAGTAGCTGCATAAAAAATAGTAAATGAAGTGAGAAAGGTTTGAAAGTGGATGACGTGGCTTTGACTGGTGCATACTGAACGCACAAAAAGCCTGGAGTTCAAATAAGTTTAAAAAAAATGAAATGCCTTCGCAACAGATGTGTTTTCGTCCGAAAGCTTGATACTTCAAGAGAGATTGTCCATTTTGTACATGAAGTGCATCCAGGTTTTTCCGTAACCCTCTCAAATTTTTAGCACATTCTATGTGGGTGAAATGATGATACCATGCCAACTTTCAACCTTCTCAAAGTTCATTTGTAGTCCTTTTCAATTTCAGGGTCAATTAACTCAAAAAATCAGTAAATGCATGAAAAATAGCGAATGAAGTCAGAAAGGGTTGAAAATTGATGATGTGGCTTTGAATGGCACATACAGAACGCACAAGATGTCTGGAGTTTAAATAAGATTAAAAAAATGAAATGCCTCTGTAACAGATGAGTTTCCGTCCACAACACTGATACTTCGAAAGAGATTGTCCATTTTGTACACGAAGTGCATCCAGTTTTTAGTGTAACCCTGTCAACTTTTTAGGATATGCTATGTGGGTGAATTGATGATACCATGCAAACTTTCAACCTTTTCACACTTCATTTGTAGTGCTTGTCAATTTCAGGATCATTTAGCTCAGAAAAATAAGTAACTGCATGAAAAGTAGTAAATGAAGTCAGAAAGGTTTGAAAGTCGATGACGTGGCTTTGACTGGTGCATACTGAATGCTCAAAAAGTATGGAGTTCAAATAAGTTTAAAAACATGAAATACCTTTGTAACAGATGTGTTTTCGTCCGAAAGCTTGATACTTCGAGAGGGATTGTCCATATTGTACATGAAGTGCATCCGGGTTTTGCCGTAACCCTCTCAAAATTTTACCACATTCTATGTGGGTGAAATGATGATACCATGCCAACTTTCAACCTTTTAAGAGTTCATTTGTAGTCATTTTCAATTTCAGGGTCAATTAACTCAAAAGATCAGTAAATGCATGAAAAATAGCAAATGAAGTCAGAAAGGGTTGAAAATTGATGACGTGGCTTTGAATGGCACATACAGAACGCACAAGATGTCTGGAGTTGAAATGAGATTAAAAAATGAAATGCCTCTGTAACAGATGAGTTTTCGTCCGGAACACTGATACTTCGAAAGAGATTGTCCATTTTGTACACGAAGTGCATCCAGTTTTTGCTGTAACCCTGTCAAATTTTTAGAACATGCTATGTGAGTGAATTAATGATACCATGCAAACTTTCAACCTTTTCATACTTCATTTGTAGGGCTTGTCAATTTCAGGATCATTTAGCTCAAAAAAATAAGTAACTGCATGAAAAATAGTAAATGAAGTCAGAAAGGTTTGAAAGTGGATGACGTGGCTTTGACTGGTGCATACTAAACGCACAAAAATCCTGGAGTTCAAATAAGTTTAAAAAATGAAATGCCTTTGCAACAGATGTGTTTTCGTCTGAAAGCTTGATACTTCAAGAGAGATTGTCCATTTTGTACACGAAGTGCATCCAGGTTTTGCCGTAACCCTCTCAAATTTTTAGCACACTCTATGTGGGTGAAATGATGATACCATGCCAACTTTCAACCTTCTCGGAGTTCATTTGTAGTCCTTTTCAATTTCAGGGTCAATTAACTCAAAAAATCAGTAAATGCATGAAAAATAGCAAATGAAGTCAGAAAGGGTTGAAAATTGATGATGTGGCTTTGAATGGCACATATAGAACGCACAAGATGTCTGGAGATTAAATAAGATTAAAAAACTAAATGCCTCTGTAACAGATGAGTTTTCGTCCACAACACTAATACTTCGAAAGAGATTGTCCATTTTGTACACGAAGTGCATCCAGTTTTTAGTGTAACCCTGTCAACTTTTTAGGATATGCTATGTGGGTGAATTGATGATACCATGCATACTTTCAACCTTTTCACACTTCATTTGTAGTGCTTGTCAATTTCAGGATCATTTAGCTCAGAAAAATAAGTAACTGCATGAAAAGTAGTAAATGAAGTCAGAAAGGTTTGAAAGTGGATGACGTGGCTTTGACTGGTGCATACTGAATGCACAAAAAGTCTGGAGTTCAAATAAGTTTTAAAACATGAAATACCTTTGTAACAGATGTGTTTTCGTCCGAAAGCTTGATACTTCGAGAGAGATTGTCCATATTGTACATGAAGTGCATCCAGGTTTTGCCGTAACCCTCTCAAAATTTTAGCACATTCTATGTGCGTGAAAGGATGATACCATGCCAACTTTCAACCTTTTAAGAGTTCATTTGTAGTCCTTTTCAATTTCATGGTCAATTAACTCAAAAGATCAGTAAATGCATGAAAAATAGCAAATGAAGTCAGAAAGGGTTGAAAATTGATGACGTGGCTTTGAATGGCACATACAGAACACACAAGATGTCTGGAGTTGAAATGAGATTAAAAAATGAAATGCCTCTGTAACAGATGAGTTTTCGTCCGGAACACTGATACTTCGAAAGAGATTGTCCATTTTGTACACGAAGTGAATCCAGTTTTTGCTGTAACCCTGTCAAATTTTTAGAACATGATATGTGGGTGAATTAATGATACCATGCAAACTTTCAACCTTTTCATACTTCATTTGTAGGGCTTGTCAATTTCAGGATCATTTAGCTCAAAAAAATAAGTAACTGCATGAAAAATAGTAAATGAAGTCAGAAATGTTTGAAAGTGGATGAGGGGGGTTTGACTGGTGCATACTGAATGCACAAAAAGCCTGGAGTTAAAATAAGTTTTAAAAAATTAAACGCCTTTGTAACAGATGTGTTTTCGACCGAAAGCTTGATACTTCGAGAGAGATTGTCCATTTTGTACACGAAGTGCATCCAGCTTTTACCATAACCCTCTCAAATTTTTAGCACATTCTATGCGGGCGAAATGATGATACCATGCCAACTTTTAACCTTTTCAGAGTTCATTTGTAGTCCTTTTCAATTTCAGGGTCAATTAACTCAAAAAATCAGTAAATGCATGAAAAATAACAAATGAAGTCAGAAAGGGTTGAAAATTGATGACGTGGCTTTGAATGGAACATAGAGAACAGACAAGATGTCTGGAGTAGAAATGAGATTTAAAAAATGAAATGCCTCTATAACAGATGAGTTTTTGTCCGGAACACCGATACTTCGAAAGAGATTGTCCATTTTGTACACGAAGTGCATCCAGTTTTTGCTGTAACCCTGTCAAAATTTTAGAACATGCTATGTGGGTGAATTGATGATACCATGCAAACTTTCAACCTTTTCACACTTCATTTGTAGGGCTTGTCAATTTTAGGATCATTTAGCTCAGAAAAATAAGTAACTGCATGAAAAATAGTAAATGAAGTCGGAAAGGTTTGAAAGTGGATGACGTGGCTTTGACTGGTGCATACTGAACGCACAAAAAGCCTGGAGTTCAAATAAGTTTAAAAAATGAAATGCCTTTGCAACAGATGTGTTTTCGTCCGAAAGCTTGATACTTCAAGAGAGATTGTCCATTTTGTACACGAATTGCATCCAGGTTTTGCCGTAACCCTCTCAAATTTTTAGCACATTCCATGTGGGTGAAATGATGATACCATGCCAACTTTCAACCTTTTCAGAGTTCATTTGTAGTCCTTTTCAATTTCAGGGTCAATTAACTCAAAAAATCAGGAAATGCGTGAAAAATAGCAAATGAAGTCAGAAAGGGTTGAAAATTGATGATGTGGCTTTGAATGGCACATACAGAATGCACAAGATGTCTGGAGTGTAAATAAGATTAAAAAAATGAAATGTCTCTATAACAGATGAGTTTCCGTCCACAACACTGATACTTCGATAGAGATTGTCCATTTTGTACATGAAGTGCATCCAGTTTATAGTGTAACCCTGTCAACTTTTTAGGATATGCTATGTGGGTGAATTGATGATAACATGCAAACTTTCAACCTTTTCACACTTCATTTGTAGTGCTTGTCAATTTCAGGATCATTTAGCTCAGAAAAATAAGTAACTGCATTGAAGTAGTAAATGAAGTCAGAAAGGTTTGAAAGTGGATGACGTGGCTTTGACTGGTGCATACTGAATGCACTAAAAGTCAGGAGTTCAAATAAGTTTAAAAACATGAAATACCTTTGTAACAGATGTGTTTTCGTCCGAAAACTTGATACTTCGAGAGAGATTGTCCATATTGTACATGAAGTGCATCCAGGTTTTGCCGTAACCCTCTCAAAATTTTAGCACATTCTATGTGGGTGTATACCATGCCAACTTTCAACCTTTTAAGAGTTCATTTGTAGTCCTTTTCAATTTCAGGGTCAATTAACTCAAAAGATTAGTAAATGCATGAAAACTAGCAAATGAAGTTAGAAAGGGTTGAAAATTGATGACGTTGCTTTGAATGACACATACAGAACGCACAAGATGTCTGGAGTTGAAATGAGATTAAAAAAAATGAAATGCCTCTGTAACAGATGAGTTTTCGTCCAGAACACTGATACTTCGAAAGAGATTGTCCATTTTGTACACGAAGTGCATCCAGTTTTTGCTGTAACCCTGTCAAATTTTTAGAACATGCTATGTGGGTGAATTAATGATACCATGCAAACTTTCAACCTTTTCATACTTCATTTGTAGGGCTTGTCAATTTCAGGATCATTTAGCTCAAAAAAATAAGTAACTTCATGAAAAATAGTAAATTAAGTGAGAAAGGTTTGAAAGTGGATGACGTGGCTTTGACTGGTGCATGCTGAACGCACAAAAATCCTGGATTTCAAATAAGTTTTAAAAAATGAAATGCCTTTGCAACAGATGTGTTTTCGTCCGAAAGCTTGATACTTCAAGAGAGATTGTCCATTTTGTACACGAAGTGCATCCAGGTTTTGCCGTAACCCTATAAATTTTTTCGCACATTCTATGTGGGTGAAATGATGATACCATGCCAACTTTCAACCTTTTCAGAGTTCATTTGTCGTCCTTTTCAATTTCAGGGTCAATTAACTCAAAAAATCTGTAAATGCATGAAAAATAGCAAATGAAGTCAGAAAGGGTTGAAAATTGATGACGTGGCTTTGAATGGCACATACAGAACGCACAAGATTTCTGGAGTTGAAATAAGATTAAAAAATGAAATGCCTCTGTAAGAGATGAGTTTTCGTCCGGAACACTGATACTTCGAAAGAGATTGTCCATTTTGTACACGAAGTGCATCCAGTTTTTGCTGTAACCCTGTCAAAATTTTAGAACATGCTATGTGGGTGAATTGATGATACCATGCAAACTTTCAACCTTTTCACACTTCATTTGTAGGGCTTGTCAATTTTAGGATCATTTAGCTCAGAAAAATAAGTAACTGCATGAAAAATAGTAAATGAAGTCAGAAAGGTTTGAAAGTGGATGACGTGGCTTTGACTGGTGCATACTGAACGCACAAAAAGCCTGGAGTTCAAATAAGTTTAAAAAAATGAAATGCCTTTGCAACAGATGTGTTTTCGTCTGAAAGCTTGATACTTTAAGAGAGATTGTCCATTTTGTACACGAAGTGCATCCAGGTTTTGCCGTAGCCCTCTCAAATTTTTAGCACATTCCATGTGGGTGAAATGATGATACCATGCCAACATTCAACCTTTTCAGAGTTCATTTGTAGTCCTTTTCAATTTCAGGGTCAATTAACTCAAAAAATCAGTAAATGCATGAAAAATAGCAAATAAAGTCACAAAGGGTTGAAAATTGATGATGTGGCTTTGAATGGCACATACAGAACGCACAAAATGTCTGGAGTTTAAATAAGATTAAAAAAATGAAATGTCTCTGTAACAGATGAGTTTCCGTCCACAACACTGATACTTCGAAAGAGATTGTCCATTTTGTACACGAAGTGCATCCAGTTTTTGTGTAACCCTGTCAACTTTTTAGGATATGCTATGTGGGTGAATTGATGATACCATGCAAACTTTCAACCTTTTCACACTTCATTTGTAGTGCTTGTCAATTTCAGGATCATATAGCTCAGAAAAATAAGTAACTGCATGAAAAGTAGTAAATGAAGTCAAAAAGGTTTGAAAGTGGATGACGTGGCTTTGACTGGTGCATACTGAATGCATAAAAAAGTCTGGAGTTCAAATAAGTTTAAAAAATGAAATACCTTTGTAACAGATGTGTTTTCGTCCGAAAGCTTGATACTTCGAGAGAGATTGTCCATATTGTACATGAAGTGCATCCAGGTTTTGCCGTAACCCTCTCAAATTTTTAGCACATTCTATGTGGGTGAAATGATGATACCATGCTAACTTTCAACCTTTTAAGAGTTCATTTGTAGTCCTTTTCAATTTCAGGGTCAATTAACTGAAAAGATCAGTAAATGCATGAAAAATAGCAAATGAAGTCAGAAAGGGTTGAAAATTGATGACCTGGCTTTGAATGGCACATACAGAACGCACAAGATGTCTGGAGTTGAAATGAGATTAAAAAATGAAATGCCTCTGTAACAGATGAGTTTTCGTCCGGAACACTGATACTTCGAAAGAGATTGTCCATTTTGTACACGAAGTGCATCCAGGTTTTGCTGTAACCCTGTCAAATTTTCAGAACATGCTATGTGGGTGAATTAATGATACCATGCAAACTTTCAACCTTTTCATACTTCATTTGTAGGGCTTGTCAATTTCAGGATCATTTAGCTCAAAAATAATAAGTAACTGCATGAAAAATAGTAAATGAAGTCAGAAAGGTTTGAAAGTGGATGACGTGGCTTTGACTGGTGCATACTGAACGCACAAAAAGCCTGGAGTTCAAATAAGTTTTAAAAAATGAAATGCCTTTACAACAGATGTGTTTTCGTCCGAAAGCTTGATACTTCAAGAGAGATTGTCAATTTCGTACACGAAGTGCATCCAGGTTTTGCCATAACCCTCTCAAATTTTTAGCACATTCTATGTGGGTGAAATGATGATACCATGCCAACTTTCAACCTTTTCAGAGTTCATTTGTCGTCCTTTTCAATTTCAGGGTCAATTAACTAAAAAAATCTGTAAATGCATGAAAAATAGCAAATGAAGTCAGAAAGGGTTGAAAATTGATGATGTGGCTTTAAATGGTACATATAGAACGCACAAGATTTCTGGAGTTGAAATAAGATTAAAAAAATGAAATGCCTCTGTAACAGATGAGATTTCGTCCGGAACACTGATACTTCGAAAGAGATTGTCCATTTTGTACACGAAGTGCATCCAGTTTTTGCTGTAACCCTGTCAACTTTTTAGAACATGCTATGTGGGTGGATTGATGATACCATGCAAACTTTCGACCTTTTCACACTTCATTTGTAGTGCTTGTCAATTTCAGGATCATTTATCTCAGAAAAATAAGTAACTGCATGAAAAATAGTAAATGAAGTCGGAAAGTTTTGAAAGTGGATGAGGGGGGTTTGACTGGTGCATACTGAACGCATAAAAAGCCTGGAGTTCAAATAAGTTTAAAAAAATTAAATGCCTTTGTAACAGATGTGTTTTCGACCGAAAGCTTGATACTTCGAGAGAGATTGTCCATTTTGTACACGAAGTGCATCCAGGTTTTACCGTCACCCTCTCAAATTTTTAGCACATTCTATGTGGGTGAAATGATGATACCATGCCAACTTTCAACCTTTTCAGAGTTCATTTGTAGTCCTTCTCAATTTCAGGGTCAATTAACTCAAAAAAAATCAGTAAATGCATGAAAAATAGCAAATGAAGTCAGAAAGGGTTGAAAATTGATGACGTGGCTTTGAATGGCACATACAGAACACACAACATGTCTGGAGTTGAAATGAGATTAAAAAAATGAAATGCCTCTGTAATAGATGAGTTTTCGTCCGGAACACTGATACTTCGAAAGAGATTGTCTATTTTGTACACGAAGTGCATCCAATTTTTGCTGTAACCCTGTCAACTTTTTAGAACATGCTATGTGGGTGGATTGATGATACCATGCAAACTTTCAACCTTTTCACACTTTATTTGTAGTGCTTGTCAATTTCAGGATCATTTAGCTCAGAAAAATAAGTAACTACATGAAAAATAGTAACTGAAGTCAGAAAGGTTTGAAAGTGGATGACGTGGCTTTGACTGGTGCATACTGAACGCACAAAAAGCCTGGATTTCAAATAAGTTTAAAAAAATGAAATACCTTTGCAACAGATGTGTTTTCGTTCGAAAGCTTGATACTTCGAGAGAGATTGTCCATTTTGTATACGAAGTGCATCCAGGTTTTGTCGTAACCCTCTCAAATTTTTAGCACATTCTATGTGGGTGAAATGATGATACCATGCCAAATTTCAACCTTTTCAGAGTTCATTTGTAGTCCTTTTCAATTTCAGGGTCAATTAACTCAAAAAATCACTAAATGCATGAAAAATAGCAAATGAAGTCAGAAAGGGTTGATAATTGATGACGTGGCTTTAAATGGCACATACAGAATGCACAAGATGTCTGGAGTTGAAATGAGATTAAAAAAATGAAATGCCTTTGTAACAGATGAGTTTTCGTCCGGAACACTGATAATTCGAAAGAGATTGTCCATTCTGTACACGAAGTGCATCCAGTTTTTGCTGTAACCCTGTCAACTTTTTAGAACATGCTATGTTGGTGAATTGATGATACCATGCAAACTTTCAACCTTTTCACACTTCATTTGTAGTGCTTTTCAATTTCAGGATAATTTAGCTTACAAAAATAAGTAACTGCATGAAAAATAGTAAATGAAGTCAGATAGGTTTGAAAGTGGATGACGTGGGTTTGACTGGTGTATACTGAACGCACAAAAAGCCTGGAGTTCAAATAAGTTTAAAAAAATGAAATGCCTTTGCAACAGATGTGTTTTCGTCCGAAAGCTTGATACTTCGAGAGAGATTGTCCATTTTGTACACGAAGTGCATCCAGGTTTTGCCGTAACCCTCTCAATTTTTTAGCACATTCTATGTGGGTGAAATGATGATACCATGCCAACTTTCAACCTTTTCATAGTTAATTTGTAGTCATTTTCAATTTTAGGGTCAATTAACTCAAAAAATCAGTAAATGCATGAAAAATAGCAAATGAAGTCAGAAAGGGTTGAAAATTGTTGACTTGGCTTTGAATGGCACATACTAAACGCACAAGATGTCTGGAGTTGAAATAAGAATGAAAAATGAAATGCCTCTGTAACAGATGAGTTTTCGTCCGGAACACTGATACTTCGAAAGACATTGTCCATTTTGTACACAAATTGCGTCCAGTTTTTTCCGTAACCCTCTCAACTTTTTAGCACATGCTATGTGGGTGAAATAATGATGCCATGCCAACTTTCAACCTTTTTAGACTTCATTTGTAGTGCTTTTCAATTTCAGGGTCATTTAACAAAAAAAATCAATAAATGCATGAAAAATAGCAAATGAAGTCAGAAAGGGTTGAAAATTGATGAAGTGGGTTTTAATGGTGCATACTAAACGCACAAGGTGTGTGCAGTTAAAATAAGTTTAAAATGAAATGCCTGTGTAACTGATGAGTTTTCATCCAAAACACTGATACTTCGAAAGAGATTGTCCAGTTTAT
The DNA here is from genome assembly GCA_902687465.1 of Secale cereale. Classification (NCBI taxonomy): domain Eukaryota; kingdom Viridiplantae; phylum Streptophyta; class Magnoliopsida; order Poales; family Poaceae; genus Secale; species Secale cereale. The sequence goes on from LR738712.1 coordinate 271,999,429, forward strand.
ACACGAGGTGCATCTAGTTTTTGCCGTAACCCTCTCTACTTTATAGCAGATGCTATGTGGGTTAAATGATGATACCATGCCAACTTTCGACCATTTCATACTTAATTTGTAGTGCTTTTCAGTTTCAGGGTCATTTAACTCAAAAAAATTCAGTATATGCATGAAAAATAGCAAATGAAGTCACAAAAGGTTTAAAATTGATGACGTAGCTTTGAATGGTGCATACTGAATGCCCAATAAGTCTGGAGTTCACATAATTTAAAAAAATGAAATACCTTTGTAACAGATGAGTTTTCGTCCCAAAGCCTAATACTTCGAAAGAGATTCTCCATATTATCCACGAAGTGCATCCAGTTTTTGTCGTAACCCTCTCAATGTTTTAGCACATTCTATGTGGGTGAAATGATGATACGATGCCCACTTTCAACCTTTTCAGACTTCATTTGTAGTGCTTTTCAATTTCAGGGTCGTTTAGCTCAAAAAATAAATAAATGCATGAAAAATAGCAAACACAGTCAAAAAGGGTTGAAAATTGATGATGTGGCTTTGAATGGTGCATACTGAACGCACAAAAAGACTGGAGTTGAAATAAGTTTAAAAAATGAAATGCCGTTGTAACAGATGTGTTTTCGACCGAAACACTCATACTCCGAAAGAGACTGTCCATATTTGTACACGAAGTGCATCCAATTTTTGCTGTAACGCTGTTAAATTTTTAGAACATGCTATGTGGGTGAATTGATGATACCATGCAAACTTTCAAACTTTTCACACTTCATTTGTAGTAATTGTCAATTTCAGGGTCATTTAGCTCAGAAAAAAAAGTAACTGCATGAAAAATAGTAAATGAAGTCAGAAAGGTTTGAAAGTGGATGATGTGGCTTTGACTGGTGCATACTTGAACGCACAAAAAGCCTGGAGTTCAAATAAGTTTAAAAAAAATGAAATGCCTTTGTAACAGATGTGTTTTCGTCCGAAAGCTTGATACTTCGAGAGAGATTGTCCATTTTGTACACGAAGTGCATCCAGGTTTTGCCGTAACCCTCTCAAGTTTTTAGCACATTCTATGTGGGTGAAATGATGATACCATGCCAACTTTCAACCTTTTCGGAGTTCATTTGTAGTCCTTTTCTATTTCAGAGTCAATTATCTCAAAAAATCTGTAAATGCATGAAAAATAGCAAATGAAGTCAGAAAGGGTTGAAAATTGATGACGTGGCTTTGAATGGCACATACAGAACGCACAAGATGTGTGGATTTGAAATAAGATTAAAAAAAATGAAATGCCTCTGTAACAGATGAGTTTTCGTCCGGAACACTGATACTTCGAAAGAGATTGTCCATTATGTACACGAAGTGCATCCAGTTTTTGCTGTAACCCTGTCAACTCTTTAGAACATGTTATGTGGGTGAATTGATGATACCATGCAAACTTTCAAACTTTTCACACTTCATTTGTAGTGCTTGTCAATTTCAGGATCATTTAGCTCAGATAAATAAGTAACTGCATGAAAAATAGTAAATGAAGTCAGAAAGGTTTGAAAGTGGATGACGTGGGTTTGACTGGTGCATACTGAACGCACAAAAATCTTGGAGTTCAAATAAGTTCAAAAAAATGAAATGCCTTTGTAACAGATGTGTTTTCGTCCGAAAGCTTGATACTTCGAGAGAGATTGTCCATTTTGTACACGAAGTGCATCCAGGTTTTGCCGTAACCCTCTCAAATTTTTAGCATATTCTATGTGGGTGAAATGATGATACCATGCCAACTTTCAACATTTTCAGAGTTCATTTGTAGTCCTTTTCAATTTCAGGGTCAATTAACTCAAAAAATCAGTAAATGCATGAAAAATAGCAAATGAAGTCAGAAAGGGTTGAAAATAGATGACATGGCTTTGAATGGCACATACTGAACGCACAAGATGTCTGGAGTTGAAATAAGATTAAAAAATGAAATGCCTCTGTAATAGATGAGTTTTCGTCCGGAACACTGATACTTCGAAAGAGATTGTCCATTTTGTACACGAAGTGCATCCAGTTTTTGCTGTAACCCTGTCAACTTTTTAGAACATGCTATGTGGGTGGATTGATGATACCATGCAAACTTTCAACCTTTTCACACTTCATTTGTAGTGCTTGTCAATTTCAGGATCATTTATCTCAGAAAAATAAGTAACTGCATGAAAAATAGTAAATGAAGTCGGAAAGGTTTGAAAGTGGATGAGGGGGGTTTGACTGGTGCATACTGAACGCACAAAAAGCCTGGAGGTCAAATAAGTTTTAAAAAATTAAATGCCTTTGTAACAGATGTGTTTTCGACCGAAAGCTTGATACTTCGAGAGAGATTGTCCATTTTGTACACGAAATGCATCCAGGTTTTACCGTCACCCTCTCAAATTTTTAGCACATTCTATGTGGGTGAAATGATGATACCATGCCAACTTTCAACCTTTTCAGAGTTCATTTGTAGTCCTTCTCAATTTCAGGGTCAATTAACTCAAAAAAATCAGTAAATGCATGAAAAATAGCAAATGAACTCAGAAAGGGTTGAAAATTGATGACGTGGCTTTGAATGGCACATACAGAACACACAACATGTCTGGAGTTGAAATGAGATTAAAAAAATGAAATGCCTCTGTAATAGATGAGTTTTCGTCCGGAACACTGATACTTCGAAAGAGATTGTCCATTTTGTACACGAAGTGCATCCAATTTTTATTGTAACCCTGTCAACTTTTTATAACATGCTATGTGTGTGGATTGATGATACCATGCAAACTTTCAACCTTTTCACACTTTATTTGTAGTGCTTGTCAATTTCAGGATCATTTAGCTCAGAAAAATAAGTAACTACATGAAAAATAGTAACTGAAGTCAGAAAGGTTTGAAAGTGGATGACGTGGCTTTGACTGGTGCATACTGAACGCACAAACAGCCTGGATTTCAAATAAGTTTAAAAAAATGAAATACCTTTGCAACAGATGTGTTTTCGTTCGAAAGCTTGATACTTCGAGAGAGATTGTCCATTTTGTACACGAAGTGCATCCAGGTTTTGTCGTAACCCTCTCAAATTTTTAGCACATTCTATGTGGATGAAATGATGATACCATGCCAAATTTCAACCTTTTCAGAGTTCATTTGTAGTCCTTTTCAATTTCAGGGACAATTAACTCAACAAATCACTAAATGCATGAAAAATAGCAAATGAAGTCAGAAAGGGTTGATAATTCATGACGTGGCTTTAAATGGCACATACAGAACACACAAGATGTCTGGAGTTTAAATGAGATTAAAAAAATGAAATGCCTCTGTAACAGATGAGTTTTCGTCCGGAACACTGATAATTCGAAAGAGATTGTCCATTTTGTACACGAAGTGCATCCAGTTTTTGCTGTAACCCTGTCAACTTTTTAGAACATGCTATGTTGGTGAATTGATGATACCGTGCAAACTTTCAACCTTTTCACACTTCATTTGTAGTGCTTGTCAATTTCAGGATAATTTAGCTTACAAAAATAAGTAACTGCATGAAAAATAGTAAATGAAGTCACAAAGGTTTGAAAGTGGATGACGTGGGTTTGACTGGTGCATACTGAACGCACAAAAAGCCTGGAGTTCAAATAAGTTATAAAAAAATAAATGCCTTTGTAACAGATGTGTTTTCGTTCGAAAGCTTGATACTTCGACAGAGATTATCCATTTTGTACACGAAGTGCATCTAGGTTTTGCCGTATCCCTCTCAAATTTTAAGCACATTTTATGTGGGTGAAATGATGGTACCATACGAACTTTCAACCTTTTCGGAGTTAATTTGTAGTCCTTTTCAATTTTAGGGTCAATTAACTCAAAAAATCAGTAAATGCATAGCAAATGAAGTCAGAAATGGTTGAAAATAGATGACGTGGCTTTGAATGGCACATACAGAACGCACCAGATGTCTGGAGTTGAAATGAGATTAAAAAATGAAATGCCTCTGTAACTGATGAGTTTTCGTCCGGAACGCTGATACTTCGAAAGAGATTGTCCATTTTGTACACGAAGTGCATCCAGCTTTTGCTGTAACCCTGTCAACTTTTTAGAACATGCTATGTGGGTGAATTGATGATACCATGCAAACTTTCAACCTTTTCACACTTCTTTTGTAGTGCTTGTCAATTTCAGGATCATTTAGCTCAGAAAAATAAGTAACTGCATGAAAAATAGTAACTGAAGTCAGAAAGGTTTGAAAGTGGATGACGTGGCTTTGACTGGTGCATACTGAACGCACAAAAAGCCTGGAGTTCAAATAAGTTTTAAAAAATGAAATGCCTTTGCAACAGATGTGTTTTCGTCCGAAAGCTTGATACTTCGAGAGAGATTTTCCATTTTGTACACGAAGTGCATCCAGGTTTTGCCGTAACCCTCTCAAATTTTTAGCACATTCTATGTGGGTGAAATGATGATACCATGCCAACTTTCAACCTTTTCATAGTTCATTTGTAGTCATTTTCAATTTTAGGGTCAATTAACTCAAAAAATCAGTAAATGCATGAAAAATAGCAAATGAAGTCAGAAAGGGTTGAAAATTGATGACGTGGCTTTGAATGGCACATACAGAACGCACAAGATGTGTGGAGTTGAAATAACATTAAAAAAATGGAATGCCTCTGTAACAGATGAGTTTTCGTCCGGAACACTGATACTTCGAAAGAGATTGTCCATTATGTACACGAAGTGCGTCCAGTTTTTGCTGTAACCCTGTCAACTCTTTAGAACATGTTATGTGGGTGAATTGATGATACCATGCAAACTTTCAAACTTTTCACACTTCATTTGTAGTGCTTGTCAATTTCAGGATCAATTAGCTCAGATAAATAAGTAACTGCATGAAAAATAGTAAATGAAGTCAGAAAGGTTTGAAAGTGGATGACGTGGGTTTGACTGGTGCATACTGAACGCACAAAAATCTTGGAGTTCCAATAAGTTCAAAAAAATGAAATGCCTTTGTAACAGATGTGTTTTCGTCCGAAAGCTTGATACTTCGAGAGAGATTGTCCATTTTGTACACGAAGTGCATCCAGGTTTTGCCGTAACCCTCTCAAATTTTTAGCATATTCTACGTGGGTGAAATGATGATACCATGCCAACTTTCAACATTTTCAGAGTTCATTTGTAGTCCTTTTCAATTTCAGGGTCAATTAACTCAAAAAATCAGTAAATGCATGAAAAATAGCACATGAAGTCAGAAAGGGTTGAAAATTGATGACATGGCTTTGAACGGCACATACTGAACGCACAAGATGTCTGGAGTTGAAATAAGATTAAAAAATGAAATGCCTCTGTAACAGATGAGTTTTCGTCCGGAACACTGATACTTCGAAAGAGATTGTCCATTTTGTACACGAAGTGCATCCAGTTTTCTCCGTAACCCTCTCAACTTTTTAGCACATGCTATGTCGGTGAAATAATGATGCCATGCCAACTTTCAACCTTTTTAGACTTCATTTGTAGTGCTTTTCAATTTCAGGGTCATTTAACTCATAAAATCAATAAATGCATGAATAATAGCAAATGAAGTCAGAAAGGGTTGAAAATTGATGACATGGGTTTTAATGGTGCATACTAAACGCACAAGGTGTGTGCAGTTAAAATAAGTTTAAAATGAAATGCCTGTGTAACTGATGAGTTTTCGTCCAAAACACTAATACTTCGAAAGAGATTGTCTATTTTGTACCCGAAGTGCATCCAGTTTTTGCCGTAACCCTCTCTACTTTATAGCAGATGTTATGTGGGTGAAATGATGATACCATGCCAACTTTCGACCATTTCATACTTAATTTGTAGTGCTTTTCAGTTTCAGGGTCATTTAACTCAAAAAATTGAGTATATGCATGAAAAATAGCAAATAAAGTCACAAAAGGTTGAAAATTGATGACGTGGCTTCGAATGGTGCATACTGAATGCCCAATAAGTCTGGAGTTCACATAAGTTAAAAAAATGAAATACCTTTGTAATAGATGAGTTTTCGTCCCAAAGCCTAATACTTCGAAAGAGATTGTCCATATTATCCACGAAGTGCATCTAGTTTTTGTCGTAACCCTCTCAACATTTAAGCACATTCTATGTGGGTGAAATGATGATACCATGCCAACTTTCAACCTTTTCAGACTTCATTTCTAGTGCTTTTCAATTTCAGGGTCGTTTAGCTCAAAAAATCAGTAAATGCATGAAAAATAGCTAACAAAGTCAAAAAGGGTTGAAAATTGATGATGTGGCTTTGAATGGTGCATACTGAACGCACAAAAAGACTAGAGTTGAAATAAGTTTAAAAAATGAAAAGCCGTTGTAACAGATGATTTTTGTCCGAAACACTCATACTCCGAAAGAGACTGTCCATATTTGTTCACGAAGTGCATCTAGTTTTTGCTGTAACCCTATTAAATTTTTAGAACATGCTATGTGGGTGAATTGATGATACCATGCAAACTTTCAAACTTTTCACACTTCATTTGTAGTGCTTGTCAATTTCAGGGTCATTTAGCTCGGAAAAATAAGTAACTGCATGAAAAATAGTAAATGAAGTCAGAAAGCTTGATACTTCGAGAGAAATTTCAGGTGCACACTGAACGCACAAAAAGCCTAGAGTTCAAATAAGTTAAAAAAATGAAATGCCTTTGTAACAGATGTGTTTTCGTTCGAAAGCTTGATACTTCGAGAGAGATTGTCCATTTTGTACACGAAGTGCATCCAGGTTTTGCCGTAACCCTCCCAAATTTTAGCACATTCTATGTGGGTGAAATGATGATACCATGCCAACTTTCAACCTTTTCAGAGTTCATTTGTAGTCCTTTTCAATTTCAGGGTCAATTAACTCAAAAAATCAGTAAATGCATGAAAAATAGCAAATGAAGTCAGAAAGGGTTGAAAATTGATGACGTGGCTTTGAATGGCACATACAGAACACACAAGATGTCTGGAGTTGAAATAAGATAAAAAAAATGAAATGCCTCTTTAACAGATGAGTTTTCGTCCGTATCACTTATACTTCGAAAGAGATTGCCCATTTTGTACACGAAATGCATTTAGTTTTTACCGTAACCCAGTCAACTTTTTAGAACATGCTATGTGGGAGAAATAATAATACCATGCAAACTTTCAACCTTTTTATACTTCATTTGTAGTGGTTTTCAATTTCAGGGTCATTTAACTCAAAAAATCAATAAATGCATGAAAAATAGCAAATGAAGTCAGAAGGGGTTGAAAATTGATGACGTGGGTTTTAATGGTGCATACTGAATGCACAAGGTGTGTGCAGTTAAAATAAGTTTAAAATGAGATTCCTGTGTGACTGATGAGTGTTCGTCCGAAACACTGATACTTCAAAAGAGATTGTCCATTTTGTACACGAAGTGCATCCAGTTTTTGCCGTAACCCTCTCTACTTTATAGCTGATGCTATGTGGGTGAAATGATGATACTGTCGGGGAAACTGATCGCCCACGAACACCTATGGGACTGGAGCCCCTTTTCGGTACGGTAGGGGGCGGAGGATGCACGAAGAGCGGATCGAGGCATGCACACGAGCAGTTTACCTAGGTTCGGGCCGCACGGATGCGTAAAACCCTACTCCTGCTTTGGTTTGTATTGAGTTCTTGCTCGGGAGCGAAGAGAGCTACAATACACTCTAACCGCTAGCAAGACCGAGCATGGGGATGATCGATGTTCGTAACCCCTTCTACGTTGCGCATGGGCCTCCTTTTATAGGTCAAAGGGGTCACCGACAGGTGGCAACACAGACGGGGGTAAAAATGTAAAAAGGGTGGTAGTTGGAATAGTGTCCCATACCTAACCCTGATGGCAGGGGAAAAGGGCATTAAATGCCCGTCGCCGTCGCCCAAACAGTGCAAAAAGTGGCCGTCAGGGGCGCCACCGTCCGCCACGACGGTGGCCTTGTCATCGCTGCTTGCCACCGTGTACCCCAGGCTGCACAGCCTTCCGCCACGTGCGCCTGGGATGGTCCCAGGGCGACACGTGGGTGGATGCGCTGGAGCGCGGGTACTGAGTGGAGGTTTTCCGCGGCAAGCGCCTTGCCGTGGTTGCTATCTTGTAGCTTCTGGGAGCTTGTCGCTCGCCGGGCCTTGCCGCTACGCGTGGCGTGCCGCAGCAAGTTCCTTGAGATGCCTTTGATTGGCCTTCCTGGCAAGCTCCTCTTGCCAGGGTCTTGTGCCTTGAGTGGTTTTGTGCCTTGAGTGGCCATCCCGGCAAGCTCCTCGTGCTGGGGTCTTGTCTTTTTGACTTGAATACTTTGTTCTTGAATGGCTCCAAGGGAACCACGGAGGATCTTGGCGGTCGCCTGGCGAGCCTTGCCGCGGGACGCTGCAACTGCCCGTGCACAAGTTTGGGATACTAAGGTACCCCTACTTTAGTACACCGACAGGAGCGCCCGGGCCTGGGCCATACACGGTGCCGAGCGCTGTTGGGCCAGGGCCAAAACAGTGCAAGGGCACGCGCGGCCTGCGGCACGCCGTATCCCATTCCGTATCCACTGCGCCCTCCCTTAACGACACACATTTAATGCGGCGTCGTGGGGGAGATTGTGGCCTGTTTCTTTAATTGGAAATGCGGAACGTCCGCCCCCTTCCCCCTTATAAGCAGGGGAAACAGGGGCAGTTCGTCCATCTGCCCGTTGCTTCTTCAATCCTCAGAAACCTCCGCCGCTCCCCTTCTTCCCGAAAGCCGAAAGAGAGCAGCGCTCCGCCCTCCGTCACCACCAGCACCACCAGCACCGTCGCCTTCCTTCACCGCTTCCGCCATGGCTCCGAAAGGCGAGAAGGGGAAAACTAAGAAGTCGGTCGAGGCGCTGCGGCTTGCGGCGATGCGGAAGAAGAAGGCGGTCTTCCCCCCCAAGCTTGACGCGGAGGAGCTGAGGGATTCCTTCTACCTTTTCTGGTCGAGCGAGACGAAGGCGCATCCGCACACCAAGGTACTCCCGGCCGTAGCTTGCGAGATGTTCCTGAATGGCTACGCATTCTTCGCTCTGTTCTTCTACTGCGGGCTCTGCCCGCCCTACTCTGAGTTCTTCTGCGACATCATGAACACCTACGGGTTCCACCTCCTTGACTTCACCCCCAACGCCGTTCTCACCATGGCCGTTTTCGCACATCTGTGCGAAAACTTTGTCGGAGTCTTCCCAAATGTAGCTCTTTTCCGCCATTACTTCATTCCCCGAGTTGAGAGGGGAGAGCCTTTGTCTGGCGGAATCTCTTGGATCTCGAGGACCCACAAGAAGGAGGCGTATCTGAAGTGAGAGCTTCGCGGCAAATTGGATGAGTGGAGAGCCAACTGGTTTTGGATCGTAGAGGATAACCCACAGCACTTTACCGCCCGGCGCCAAGCCCCAGTAGCACGCGGTGACGACTGGAGCGACTTGGCCCCGGAGGATAGTAGATTGAAGATCACCACTACCCGGATCCTTCGCCTCAGGCTTGCCGGGCTGACCATAGGCATAGTTGGAGCGGACTTTTTCCGCCGCCGCATCGCCCCCTTGCAGGAGAGGAAGAGGCCCGCCTGGGAGTTCGAGAACGCGGCAGATATCATGAGGCTGCGCCCGGGCCTTAATTATAACTTCACCGTATTGGAGCTCAACGCAATGCTCCAGGCGTTGTTCAAGTACGACTCCGCCCACCCCGAATGGTTCACGTTGCCGAAGGGCGTAGTTCCATTGTGCAACAGCTCGTCGCTCAGCGGCATCCGTGCAGTGATGCCGCTGTGTGACTCCCACGGGATTGATCCCACTTGGCAAGAGCCTTCCGACGAAGCTGTGCAGGCGTTCATCGACAACTTGGTGGAACAGCCAATTGACCCCGATGAGAAGAAAGGCCTCACCCGCGACACCACCGACCAGGAGATGGCATATATTGCCACCAGACTGGAAGAGGCAGCGGCAGCCGCGGCCGCGGGCGAGTTTGGGTACACAGTGGAGGAGGCGGAGGCAGCGGAGGCGACAAGCCTTGCCGAGCAGGAAGAGTTTCTCAAAGCGGGGAAGCTTGCCGGGAAGGTCGCCGTGACAAGTGAGCCCGCCGAGCAGGGCGTCGAATCGAGTGGGCTTCCCGAGCAGGGCGCCGAGTCGAGCGGGCCCGTTGGGAACACGAGCGGCTCACTGGAGATCGGCGACTCTTCTTCCTCGTCCTCAGGCAGCTCGCCGCCACCAGCAGAGCCTCCAGCTCCGCGAAGGCGCCTCCGCAAGGCCGGGGACATGACGGAGCGGCAGACGGGCTAACAGCCGCAGCGCCGCGCGGCACGCGCCACTGTGGCAAGCGGGGCTGCCACGGGAGCACCTCGTGCTTCCGCGGCAACTGGAGCGGGGTCTTCCCGGACTGGCGCCTCTGCTCCCGCCGCCCCTCGCGCTTCGGCGGCAACCGGAGCGGGGTCTTCTCAGACCACCGCCCCTGCTCCCGCCAAGCGGCCAAGGGAACCCACTCTTCCGCCTCCTCGCGCCGGGACGCGTGAGCCAGATTTTGACTTCTCCGCGCTCAGCTCCGACGAGGAGGAAGAAGAGTAAGTCTTCGCTGTTCTTGTATTTTTTGTTGTTTTGTCTTGTATCTCTTTTGCCTAACTCTGAACCTGTTCTTCTTTTTCAGAACTCTGGCCCAGAGGGCGGCGAAGAGAGCCAAGGCCCAGGTGATTGTCATCGAGGACGAGCCCGCTGCAACAGCATGGGGTGCGCCCGAGACAAGCTTGCCGGACCCGGCAACTGGTCTTCAGAGCAGCCCCCAGCGCAGCCCCCACCGTAAGTGTGGTTTGTCTTCTGCTATTAGGCGCGTGTGGGCGCTTCTTCTTTACCGACGTCTTGTCGTTGATGCGTGTAGGAGCAGAGCAGCAGCACTAGGAGTGCCAGGAGACCGCCCCCGATGTGCCGCAGGCTTCGACCACACCGCCAAGGGGAAGCTCTCCGGCAAGGGAGAACACTCCGCCAAGGGCGAGTACCCCGCCAAGGGCGAGCACCCCGCCAAGGGCAAGTTCTCCGGCGAGGGATAGCACCAGCGGCCCTCTGCCGGCGGGAGCTCCCCGGCAAGTAACCTCGCCGAAGAGCCGGCCCGCGCAGGTAATCCCTTTGCTTTAAAAATTCCCCTTGGGCTTTTCTTCTTTGGATTCTTCTTTTTGGATATTTGATTGACTGTTTGTCTTGTCTTTTCCTCCGTCAGACCCGTCCGCAGCCGAGCCAATGGAGACGGAGGCGGTTGCTGACGACGCTGCCATTGCCGACGATCCCGCCGGCGCAGAGGATCCCGATGGCGCAGAGGCCGCCGAGGCTGCTGCCGCAGCAGCTGGCGAAGGGGCTGGTGGTCGTACTGACGACCCTGAGGCCGCAGGAGCGCCAGGCGCTACACCGGCCACCGAGCCCTCCGCCGCTGCCGCAGCCCCCAGCTCCGACGAGCCGGAGCCAGGAGCCTACATAAAGACCGGCGACGACGTCTTCATCCAGCTCCCTTGGGCGTCCATGTCCTGGGCGCCAGTCGAGGGAGAGGTCTTCGACGGGGAGGTGCTTGCCTCCGCCGGGCTGAAACTTGTCGACGCGCCAAGCAGCAGCAGCGAGCCCGAGGAGGAGCGGCTGCTGCGCAAGTTGCTATCGCTTTACCGTGCCCGGCAAGCCAAGCTGGAGTCCCGAGAGGCCATGGCCGCCAAGGCGGGAGCTGATATCGAGAAGCGCGCGGAGGAGCTCCGGGCCATCAACCAAGCAGCTCTCCGGTCCCTGGCGGAGGAGCGGGAGCAGCTTGCCGAGGCGCAGCAGGCCTTCATCCTCGAGAGGGCCGAAGTGGAGGAGCAGCAGCGGCTTGCCGCTGAGAAGCTGTCCACGCTGGAGGGCGAGCTGGCGCAGCGGAAGGTCAACCTCGACGGCCACGAGGATGAACTTGCCGCGCGCGAGCAGTCGCTTGGCGGGGCTCTCCAAGAAGCGAAGGATGCTGCCGCGGCCGCTGAGACCGCGAAAAGGGAGTTGGAGACGAGGGTGGCGCAGTTGGAGGCCAACCTCAGGACGAGCGGCGAGGAGGTTGCCGCACTCAAGCTCGAGCGAGAGAAGGACGCCCACAGCCACTCCGAGCTGCAAGTCCGCCTCTCCGAGAAGGGCAAGGAGCTCGCCGTCGCCAAGGACTCCATCGCCGACCTCGAGCTGAAGCTGGCCACCCTAACCCAGACACTGGACGGCGCCAAGGAGCGGGAGGCGACCCTGAAGGAGGAGATCAGGGCCGAGAAGGCGCTGCTGGAGAGCGCTGCCGTCACCCAAAACATCTTTAAGGAAACCGTGGAGCATTGGACAGAAGGTCTTGTCAATGCTGCCGCGGATATCGATAAGCAGTTGGAGCAGCTAGGGGCAGAGTATCTCGGGTACTCCACTGATGAGAGCCTCCACCCCAGCGCCAAGCTCACTCTGTTCTTCAGAGGCGTGGCGACGGCCCTCCAGTAACTCCGGGAGAACATCCCGAAGCAGCTGGCGGACTATTCGCGCAAGCTCTGCGCGGGGGCCCTGCAGAAGGTGTTGGTGAAGGTGGCCTTCCGCAATCCAGGCCTCAACCTCACCAACGTCCTTAGGAGTTTGCCGCCGGACGCCGACCAAGAAGCGCTGAAGGCCCTTGTCGCACCCATTGTGGACAAGGTGGGTGGCATCAAGAGGGTCGAGGGCGACCGCGCGGACTAGTCTTGTCCATTTTCTTCTTTTCCTTGTCGCTGTTAGCCATGTTATGAAAACAGTCTATTAGAGCTGCGACAAGATGTTTTGTAATATAACTTTATTTTGGGTAGTTATTGCGACGTTATTTCCTTTATTTGATTCCCTTTGCTTTGTATGTTTCTACCCTACGCTTTTAGGGAACTTGCCGGCGTAGGCACCTTTGCCGCGAGCGCTGAGTGCGGGACTTCAGCAGCCTGCTGGTGGTGCTATTACCGACAAGAAACCTTGTCGCAACTAGTCGCAGCACGCTTAAGTTGTTGAGCGAACTCGAAAACGAAGTAAGGGCGCGACACTAGTCGCAGCACACTTAAGTCGTTGAGCGTGCTCGAAACAAAGTAAGGGCGCGGCTAGCCACGAGTTGGTTCCTCCGCGCACAGGTTTTCCATACAAAGTGCGGTCATTCAAGGAAGATAACTTAAAAATTTAAAATTTTGATTGCTCAAACTTTGGCAACTTAGCTTTTGTGTTGTTTGCTCCCCGGCAAAGCGAAGCTTTTCTTGAACGGCGCTTGGTCCATACCACCATCTTCTCTCCTCCCCCCCCGGCAAACTTGTGCGCGAGGGAACTTTGCTTTGCTTGAGAAAGAAAGAAGAGAAAATACAGATATGGAGCCTCTGTGCTCGTTATCGCTTACCGGGGTAGGTGCTGCACAAAGTGTCAGATAATGCATGCAAGAAAATAAGAAGCATGAAATGACAAGGTGTGCGGGGCACATAAGCTTTACTGATGCACGGGGTCTGCGCCCGGCTTTGTACAAAGGATTACATGCAGCAGCGGCAAGACTTGTACAAAAGGTGGTTGCCGGAGCGGGTCACGGCAACCGCGCCTTATGGGTAAAACTTACGAAGATGCTCTATGTTCTAGGAGTTGCTCACCGGTAAGCCATCTTCGGTCTCAAGGCGGACTGCACTAGTCCTAGTGACTCGTTTCACCCGATAAGGGCCTTCCCAGTTCGGCGTCAACTTGTTGGAATTCTTGGCGGACTGAACGCGCCGAAGAACAAGGTCGCCTTCCTCGAGACTTCTGGCGTTAACCTTGTGGCCATGGTAGCGGCGCAAGGCTTGCTGGTAGCGAGCAGCTCGTACAGCAGCCTGAAGACGGTCCTCCTCAAGGAGCAGCGCGTCATCTTGTCGCAACTGTTCTTGCTCGAGCTCATCATAAGCGAGCACTCGAGGTGACCCGTATACGAGTTCCATGGGGAGAACTGCCTCCGCTTCATAGACTAGAGCGAAGGGTGTCTGTCCAGTGGCTCGATTTGGCGTCATTCTGATCGACCAAAGAACCACCGGCAGCTCCTCGATCCAGTTTATTCCGCACTTGTGCAGCTTGTCGAAAGTTCTGGTCATGAGGCCACGCAGCACTTCAGCATTTGCTCTCTCCGCTTGACCGTTGCTTCTCGGGTGAGCAACAGAAGCGAAGCAGACCTTGGCGCCAAGATCTTGGATGTACTGCATGAAGGTGCGGCTCGTGAATTGCGTACCGTTGTCGGTGATGATCCTGTTAGGGATCCCGAAACGGCAAACAATCGACCTGAAGAACTTGACTGCCGTCTGTGCGGTCACCTTTCTCACTGGTTCCACTTCCGGCCACTTTGTGAACTTGTCGATTGCAACGTACAAGTACTCAAAGCCCCCGACTGCGCGGGGAAAGGGGCCGAGGATGTCGAGCCCCCAGACCGAAAATGGCCAGGATAAAGGGATCGTCTGGAGAGCTTGAGCTGGCTGGTGTATCTGCTTGGAATGGAACTGGCACGCTTCACACTTGGTTACTTGTGCAGTTGCATCCTGGAGGGCTTCTGGCCAAAAGAAACCTTGCCGGAATGCTTTGCCGGCAAGTGCTCTTGCGCCAATGTGGTGACCACATATGCCTCCGTGTATCTCTGCCAACAGTTTCTGTCCATCTTCCCGGGGAATACACTTCAATTTCACACCGTTGAGTCTTGTTCTGTACAGTGTGTTGTCGACAAACTTGTACATACTTGACTGCCGGGCTACTCTCTCCGCTTCTTCTTGCTCTTCGGGAAGCTCTCCTATCTGAAGGAAACGGACAATCTGCTGTGCCCATGCTGGAGCTTGTGGCTCGACAACAAGGACTAAAGGCACATCTGCTGCTGCAGGAACATCCGCTTCTACGACGAGAACTTGTGTCTCAGCCGGAGCTTGATGTTCCCCGGCAAGCTTGCCGGAGCAAAACTTGTCGGGAGCGTCTGCTTCAACTGTACAAACCCTAGGGCTTGCAGAAGCAGACTGCTCCTCAGCACTCTTAGTGTTGATCTTGGGGACCTTGTTGGCGGCTGCTTCAGGAAGCTCTGCCGGAAGATAGTCACCATAGATCAACTTCCTCTTCTTGCTCTGCCCAGTCGATGGTGTTACGGATGGTTGAGTTAGCTTGAGCACAAAGATCCCTGGTTCCACAGGTAACTTAAGTGCGGCGCACTTTGACAGGCCGTCGGCGATGTCGTTTTGAGCTCTTGCAACATGCTCCATCTGTAGGCCGTCAAAGTGTTCTTCAAGCTTCCTCACTTCGTCAACATAAGCTTCCATCAATGGCCTCTGATAATTCTTGTTCACTTGGCGGACGACAAGCTGCAAATCACCCCTAACAATCAGCTTCTTAATCCCAAGGTCTGCCGCGATTCTGAGACCGGCAAGCAAACCTTCATACTCTGCAGTATTGTTTGTCGCTTGCTTCTTGGGAAAGTGCATCTGGACTACGTACTTGAGGTGCTCTCCGGTGGGTGCGACAAGCAGCACACCAGCCCCGGCACCTTGCAGCGAGAAGGCACCATCAAAGTACATTAGCTACTCTTTGCTTGCTTCCTTGATGGGGATGCTCGTTTCTGGAATTTTTCATCTGGTGTTGGCGTCCACTCTGCTATGAACTCTGCCAACGCTCTGCTCTGGATAGTTGAAGTGCTTTCAAACTTGAGGCCAAAGCTTGACAGTTCCAGTGCCCACTCAACAATACTGCCTGTTGCTTCTGGATTCTGCAGTATCCTCTTCAGCAGAAAGCGAGTGACAACTGTTATCTCATGTGCTTGGAAGTAATGACGCAACTTTCTCGAGGCCATGAGAAGGCCGAAAATCAACTTCTGCACACCAGAGTACATTGATCTAGCCCCCTGGAGAAGAGAGCTGACAAAGTAAACTGGGCGCTGCACCATTTTCTTCCGTACCTCCTCTTGCATCTGCGCAGATCCGTCCTTGTCGGGGCCAGAGCTTGTCGGGGAAGCTCCTTGCTTGTCGCTGGATGTGCTTGCCGTGGTTGCTGGCTCATCATCCGCCTCCCTCTCCGCTACTAACGCAGCACTAACCACTTGATTGGTTGCCGCTAGGTACAGCAGCAACTTCTCTTGCGGTTTAGGTGCGACAAGTATTGGAGTGGAGGACAGGTACCTCTTCAAGTCCTGCAGCGCGGCCTCCGCTTCCGGAGTCCATTTCATTGGACCTACCTTTTTCAAAATTTTGAAAAATGGCAGGGCGCGCTTAGCTGACTTAGAAATAAACCTGCTGAGAGCAGCCACGGAACCGGCAAGTCTTCTACATCCTTGACGCGCTTCAGTGCTTCTATCTGCTCAATGGCCTTGATCTTGTCGGGATTGGCTTCAATTCCCCTCTGAGACACAAAGAACCCGAGAAGCTTGCCGGAGGGGACTCCAAACACGCACTTCTCGGGGTTGAGCTTGAGCTGGATCTTGCGCAGATTTGCAAAGGTCTCTTCCAAATCTTGTATCAGGGTTGCTCCGTCCTTTCTCTTGACCACTATGTCATCCATGTATGCTTCTACATTTCTGTGAATTTGTGGCTCAAAAGTTGTATGGGCCACCCTTGCAAATGTTGAACCAACATTCTTCAAACCAAAAGGCATCCTTATGAAACAGTAAGTGCCACATGGAGTGATGAATGCGGTCTTCTCTTCATCTTCTTCTGCCATGAAGATCTGATGATATCCTGAGTATGCGTCAAGAAATGGAAGCAGGTCGCACCCGGCCGTGGAGTCAACAATCTGGTCAATGCGCGGCAAGGGAAATGGGTCTTTTGGACAAGCTTTATTTACATCGGTGAAGTCAATACAAAGCCTCCATTTCCCGTTCGCCTTACGCACGACTACTGGATTGGCCAACCACGTTGGATGGAGCACTCCTCTGACAAGGCCTGCTGCTCCCAACTTCTTGATTTCTTCTGCTATGAACTCTTGGCGCTCCACTGCTTGTTTCCTGACTTTTTGCTTGACGGGCCGCGCGTGAGGACAGACGGCAAGTTTGTGCTCAATCACTTTCCTGGGAACACCGGGGATGTCGGACGGTTGCCATGCAAACATGTCGACGTTCGCCCGCAGGAAAGCAACGAGTGCGCTTTCCTATTTAGGGTCGAGCGTGGCACTGATAGTGAAAGTACCACCAGTGCTGTCCTCCTTGGCAGGCACCTTCTTTGTCTCTGGCGGAGCCGCTATCGTCTTCTTACACTTGCCGGTGGAGCTCGATGGTGCGTCCTCGACGGCAGCGCAGCACTCCGAAGAGGTGCGTTTGCCGGAGTGGGCCCCATAGCTCTTGCCGGACTTGGTCTTCTCCTCCCCCCCGGGAGCTTCAGTGGCAAGTGTCTTGCTATTTGTTGCGGCCGCTGCTTCCCGGTAGATCTTATCAGCGCAGATAAGGGCATCTTTCTTGTCGCCAGGGACAGAAATGATGCTTATCGGGCCGGGCATCTTCAACGTGTTGTAAGCATAGTGAGAGGCAGCCATGAACTTGGCGAGCGCTGGACGACCAAGTATTCCATTGTAGGGCAATGCAAAATCGGCAACGTCAAAAGTGACTTTCTCAGTCCTGAAGTTCAGCTCGCCGCCAAATGTTACTGGCAACGTGATCTTCCCCTTCGGCTTGCTCCTTCCCGGGTTGATTCCTTGGAATGTGCCGGTTTCTTCGAGCTCGCTGTCAGGGATTTGGAGTTTGTGGAGCACAATGGAGGAGATCAGGTTCAAGCCGGCCCCGCCGTCAACTAACATCTTTTGAGGTTGCGGATGGTTGGTGAAACCAACATCGGCAAGCACCCGACCGCAGTTATGTGATCAGGGTGGTCCTCAATGTCAAAGACGAGAGGCGTGCTGGACCATTTCAGAAGTTTGCGCGATTCGACGGGTGGTTCCGCTGCATTGACTTCCCGCACCCATTGCTTGAGTTGTCGGTGCGAAGTATGCAGAGAAGCACCGCCGTCAACGCACAAAACCTCTGTGGCTTTCTGAAACTCCTGCTCACTGGTTTCTCCATCATCCATGTCCTCATCTTCGTCGTCGTCTTCATCCTTGTCGCGTCCGCGAGGAGGTCTGTCTCCTTGTCGCTGCTTGGCCTTGTCGCGGCGACCTCCTCGGCCGTTGAATGGCCGCTTCTTGCCGGACCCCCCATCACCTCCTTGGGCCTTCTCCTTGTCGCGCCGCTCGTACTCAGCTTTCTGCTGCTCGACAAGCTGTTCGACTCTCTTGCAATTCTGGAGATCGTGGCCCTTGGTGCGGTGGATCTTGCAATACTGCTTGTCGGTGCCGTCCTGCTTGTCGGCGGCCGCCACAGCCTGGCAGTCGGTGCATGCGGCAGTCTCCTTGCCGGAGCTACCAACTTGGGCTTTCTTGGTGCCAGCCTCCTTGCCGGACTGCTCAATGACTAGCACTTCCTTGTTCTTCTTCTTCCTATTGTTCCGCTGCCGGTTTTTCTTTGCCGGGGCGGCATCCTCGCTGTCTGATCCCCCTGCTCCAGTATCCTCTCCGGGGAGTTTCCTCCCTTCTTCAGCGCGTGCACACTTGTCGTCTAGGGCGTACAGCTCGTTGACGTCCCTGATCTTGCACATCGCCATCTCCTCCTTCATCCTGCGGTTACGCACGTTTTGGTGGAACGCGCTAATAACCGCGGCAGGGTGGACGTCTGGGATGTTGTGTTGCACGTGGCTGAACCTCTGGATGTATTTGCGCAGGGGCTCTCCTTCCTTCTGGGCGAGCAGGTGAAGGTCGCTCTCCTGGCCATGGGGTTTGTGGCCGCCTCTGAAGGCGCCGACAAACTGATGGCACAGGTCAGCCCAAGAAGAAATGGAGTTGTCCGGCAAGTGCATGAGCCAGGATCTGACGTTTGGCTTAAGCACCAGCTGGAAGTAATTGGCGAGTATCTTCTCGTCTCGTCCCCTAGCAGCCTGCACCGCGATGGTGTAGATGCTGAGGAACTCCGACGGATGTGTCTTGTCGTCGTATTTCTCCGGTACGTCGGGCTTGAAGTTCTTCATGCTGGGCCACTGGACTTGCCGCAGCTCACGAGTGAACGCAGGGCAACCTACCGCATACGGCAAGTCGCCTGGTCCCCCTGGCGCGTGCATGTCAACAGCGGGCCCAGCGCGCTGGTCGGATTGACGCCGCGCTTCTCTTCGGCGCTCGATGCGGGTTCGAGCGTCCTCTTGTTGCCGATCGTCAAGAACTTGGCGCTGATCGCGGCGAGCTCGAGGATCTGATGACGCAGTGGAGTCGTCGTCGATGTTGATCCGGCGAGTCGGCGATTTTGGCCTTCGGGGCGGAGAGTGCATGGTGGTTGCACCCCCACCGGTCTTGTCACCATCGGCCCGCGCCTGGCTAACTTGCCGCGGCCGTGACGCGCTCGGCTGCTGCGGGGTGTCACCGTTGGCGAAGGCGATGAGACTCTGGATGGTGGCCCTCCAGTCGTCGGCCTTGTCTGCCGCTGGAGGGAAGTCGAGGAGCAGTTGAGCTCGTGCTAGAGCTTCTGCTGGAGTGGCGGGTAGCGGTGGCGAGCGGTGCGAGGAGCGGGATATGCTCGGACTTCTAACTATGTTAGAAGGAGCAGCATCCCGTCCCGGGGACAGTTCCTTGCTTGTGCCAGCGTGCTGGTGCGCACGCTGGCCTTGAGCGTCCCGAGATCCGCCAGCTTGACCTTGGCGGAGCAAGCGTATGGAACCTTGAGTACCACGACGCTGCCGTTCCCGCGCCTCCTGAGAGGGGCACAGTGCATGTACGGACCCCGAGGCTTTGGAGTGCACGTGGTCGTCCGCCTTGTCCTTGGACTTGGCGGCGCCGTGAGTTCCCTCGTCGGCGTCCGTTCTTCCGCCGGCATCTACCCCACCAGCCGTTGGCTCCGGCGGTGGTGGGATAGACGCAGAGGGACCTGCTGCCTCTGAAGCCTTCTTCTTCGGCGGCATGCTGATGGAGTCGATGAAGTTGGTGAAGATCTAGCTCGTGTGGACGCCGGATCAGGTTCACGCAACCTCGACGCTCCCCCTACCTGGCGCGCCAAAGATGTCGGGGAGACTGATCGCCCACGAACACCTATGGGACCGGAGCACCTTTTCGGTACGGCAGGGGGCGGAGGATGCACGAAGAGCGGATCGAGGCGTGCACACGAGCAGTTTACCCAGGTTCGGGCCGCACGGATGCGTAAAACCCTACTCCTGCTTTGGTTTGTATTGAGTTCTTGCTCGGGAGCGAAGAGAGCTACAATACACTCTAACCGCTAGCAAGACCGAGCGTGGGGATGATCGATGTTCGGAACCCCTTCTACGTTGCGCATGGGCCTCCTTTTATAGGTCAAAGGGGTCACCGACAGGTGGCAACACAGACGGGGGTAAAAATGTAAAAAGGGTGGTAGTTGGAACAGTGTCCCATACCTAACCGTGACGGCAGGGGACAAGGGCATTAAATGCCCGTCGCCGTCGCCCAAACAGTGCAAAAAGTGGCCGTCAGGGGCGCCACCGTCCGCCACGACGGTGGCCTTGTCATCGCTGCTTGCCACCGTGTACCCCAGGCTGCACAGCCTTCCGCCACGTGCGCCTGGGATGGTCCCAGGGCGACACGTGGGTGGATGCGCTGGAGCGCGGGTACTGAGTGGAGGTTTGCCGCGGCAAACGCCTTGCCGTGGTTGCTATCTTGTAGCTTCTGGGAGCTTGTCGCACGCCGGGCCTTGCCGCTACGCGTGGCGTGCCGCGGCAAGTTCCTTGAGATGCCTTTGATTGGCCTTCCTGGCAAGCTCCTCTTGCCAGGGTCTTGTGCCTTGAGTGGTTTTGTGCCTTGAGTGGCCATCCCGGCAAGCTCCTCGTGCCGGGGTCTTGTCTTTTTGACTTGAATACTTTGTTCTTGAATGGCTCCAAGGGAACCACGGAGGATCTTGGCGGTCGCCTGGCGAGCCTTGCCGCGGGACGCTGCAACTGCCCGTGCACAAGTTCGGGATACTAAGGTACCCCTACTTTAGTACACCGACAGATACCATGCCAATTTTCGACCATTTCATACTTAATTTGTAGTGCTTTTCAGTTTCAGGGTCATTTAACTCAAAAAAAATCAGTAAATGCATGAAAAATAGCAAATGAAGTCACAAAAGGTTGAAAATTGATGACATAGCTTTGAATGGTGCATACTGAATGCCCAATAAGTCTGGAGTTCACATAAGTTTAAAAAACGAAATATCTTTGTAACAGATGAGTTTTCGTCCCAAAGCCTAATACTTCGAAAGAGATTGTCCATATTGTCCACGAAGTGCATCCAGTTTTTCTCTTAATCCTCTCAACGTTTTAGCACATTCTATGTGCGTGAAATGATGATACCATGCCAACTTTCAACCTTTTCAGACTTCATTTGTAGTGCTTTTCAATTTCAGGGTCGTTTAGCTCAAAAAATCAGTAAATGCATGAAAAATAGCAAACGCAGTCAAAAAGGGTTGAAAATTGATGATGTGGCTTTGAGTGGTGCAGACTGAACGCACAAAAAGACTAAAGTTGAAATAAGTTAAAAAATGAAATGTCGTTGTAACAGATGAGTTTTCGTCCGAAACACTCATACTCCGAAAGAGAGTGTCCATATTTGTACACGAAGTGCATCCAGTCATTGTTGTAACCCTGTCAACTTTTTAGAACATGCTATGTGGGTGAATTGATGATACCATGCAAACTTTCAACCTTTTCACACTTCATTTGTAGTGCTTGTCAATTTCAGGGTCATTTAGCTCAGAAAAATAAGTAACTGCATGAAAAATAGTAAATGAAGTCAGAAAGGTTTGAAAGTGGATGACGTGGCTTTGACTGGTGCATACTGAATGCACAAAAAACCTGGAGTTCAAATAAGTTTTAAAAAATTAAATGCCTTTGTAACAGATGAGTTTTAGTCCGAAAGCTTGATACTTTGAGAGAGATTCCATTTTGTACACGAAGTGCATCCAGGTTTTGCCGTAACCCTCTCAAATTTTTAGCACATTCTATGTGGGTGAAATGATGATACCATGCCAACTTTCAACCTCTTCAGAGTTCATTTGTAGTCCTTTTCAATTTCAGGGTCAATTAACTCAAAAAATCAGTAAATGCATGAAAAATAGCAAATGAAGTCGGAAAGGGTTGAAAATTGATGACGTGGCTTTGAATGGCACATACTGAACGCACAAGATGTCTGGAATTCAAATAAGATTAAAAAAATGAAATGCCTCTGTAATAGATGAGTGTTCGTCCGGAAAACTGATACTTCGAAAGAGATTGTCCATTTTGTACACGAAGTGCATTCAGTTTTTTCCGTAACCCTCTCAACTTTTTAGCACATCCTATGTGGGTGAAATAATGATACCATGCCAACTTTCAACCTTTTTAGACTTCATTTGTAGTGTTTTTCAATTTCAGGGCCAGTTAACTCAACAATCAATAAATGCATGAAAAATAGCAAATCAAGTCAGAAAGGGTTGAAAATTGATGACGTGGGTTTCAATGGTGCATACTGAATGCAGAAGGTGTGTGCAGTTAAAATAAGTTAAAAATAAATGTATGTGTAACTGATGAGTTTTCTTCCCAAACACTGATACTTCGAAAGAGATTGTCCATTTTGTACACGAAGTGCATCCAGTTTTTCCCGTAACCCTCTCTACTTTATAGCAGATGCTATGTGGGTGAAATGATGATACCATGCCAATTTTCAACCATTTCATACTTAATTTGTAGTGCATTTCAGTTTCACGGTCATTTAACTCAAAAAATTCAGTAAATGCATGAAAAATAGCAAATGAAGTCACAAAAGGTTGAAAATTGATGACGTAGGTTTGATTGGTGCATACTGAATGCCCAATAAGTCTGGAGTTCACATAAGTTTAAAAAATGAAATACCTTTGTAACAGATGAGTTTTCGTCCCAAAGCCTAATACTTCGAAAATGATTGTCCATATTGTCCACGAAGTGCATCCAGGTTTTGCCGTAACCCTCTCAAATATTTAGCACATTCTATGTGGGTGAAATGATGATACCATGCCAACTTTCAACCTTTTCAGACTTCATTTGTAGTGCTTTTCAATTTCAGGGTCGTTTAGCTCAAAAAATCAGTAAATGCATGAAAAATAGCAAACACAGTCAAAAAGGGTTGAAAATTGAGGATGTGGCTTTGAATGGTGCATATTGAACGCACAAAAAGACTGGAGTTGAAATAAGTTTAAAAAATGAAGTGCCGTTGTAACAGATGAGTTTTCGTCCACATATTTGAACATGAAGTGCATCCAGTTTTTGCTATAACCCTGTCAACTTTTTAGAACATGCTATGTGGGTGAATTGATGATACCATGCAAACTTTCAACCTTTTCACACTTCATTTGTAGTGCTTGTCAATTTCAGGGTCATTTAGCTCAGAAAAATAAGTAATTGCATGAAAAATAGTAAATGAAGTCAGAAAGGTTTGAAAGTGGATGACGTGGCTTTGACTGGTGCATACTGAACGCACAAAAAGCCTGGAGTTCAAATAAGTTTAAGAAAATGAAATGCCTTTGTAACAGATGAGTTTTCGTCCGAAAGCTTGATACTTCGAGAGAGATTGTCCATTTTGTACACGAAGTGCATCCAGGTTTTGCCGCAACCCTCTCAAATATTTAGCACATTCTATGTGGGTGAAATGATGATACCATGCCAACTTTCAACCTTTTCAGAGTTCATTTGTAGTCCTTTTCAATTTCAGGGTCAATTAACTAAAAAAATCAGTAAATACATGAAAAATAGCAAATGAAGTCAGAAAGAGTTGAAAATTGATGACGTGGCTTTGAATGGCACATACTGAACGCACAAGATGTGTGAAGTTGAAATAATATTAAAAACTGAAATGCCTCTGTAACAGATGAGTTTTCGTCTGGAGCACTAATACTTCGAAAGAGATTGTCCATGTTGTGCACGAAGTGCATCCAGTTTTTTCCGTAACCCTCTCAACCTTTTACCACATGCTATGTGGTTGAAATAATGATAACATGCCAACTTTCAACCTTTTTAGACTTCATTGTAGTGATTTTCAACTTCAGTGTCATTTAACTCAAAAAATCAATAAATGCATGAAAAATAGCAAATGAAGTCAGAAAGGGTTGAAAATTGATGACGTGGGTTTTAATGGTGCATACCGAACGCACAAGGTGTGTGCAGTTAAAATAAGTTTAAAATGAAATGCCTGTGTAAATGATGAGTTTTCGTCCGAAACACTGATACTTCGAAAGAGTTTGTCCATTTTGTACACGAAGTGCATCCAGTTTTTGCCGTAACCCTCTCTATTTTATAGCAGATGCTATGTGGGTGAAATGATGATACCATGCCAATTTTCGACCATTTCATACTTAATTTGTAGAGCTTTTCAGTTTCAGGGTCATTTAACTCAAAAACATTCAGTAAATGCATGAAAAATAGCAAATGAAGTCACAAAAGGTTGAAAATTGATGACGTAGGTTTGAATGGTTCATACTGAATGCCAAATAAGTCTGGAGTTCACAAAAGTTTAAAAAATGAAATACCTTTGTAACAGATGAGTTTTCGTCCCAAAGCCTAATACTTTGAAAGAGATTGTCCATATTGTCCACAAAGTGCATCCAGTTTTGTCGTAACCCTCTCAACGTTTTAGCACATTCTATGTGGGTGAAATGATGATACCATGCCAACTTTCAACCTTTTCAGACTTCATATGTAGTGCTTTTCAATTTCAGGGTCGGTTAGCTCAAATGTTTTCGTCCGAAGTGTTTTCGTCCGAAACACTGATACTTCGAAAGAGATTGTCCATTTTATACACGAAGTGCATCCAGTTTTTTCCATAACCCTCTCAGCTTTTTAGCACATGCTATGTGGGTGAAATAATGATACCATGCCTACTTTCAACCTTTTTAGACTTCATTTGTAGTGCTTTTCAATTTCAGGGTCATTTAACTCAAAAAATCAATAAATGCATGAAAAATAGCAAATGAAGTCACAAAGGGTTGAAAATTGATGACGTGGCTTTTAATGGTGCATACTGAACGCACAAGGTGTGTGTAGTTAAAATAAGTTTAAAATGAAATGCATGTGTAACTGATGAGTTTTTGTCCGAAACACTGATACTTCGAAAGAGATTGTCCATTTTGTACACGAAGTGCATCCAGTTTTTACCGTAACCCTCTCTACTTTATAGCAGATGCTATGTGGGTGAAATGATGATACCATGCCAATTTTCGACCATTTCATACTTAATTTGTAGTGCTTTTCAGTTTCAGGGTCATTTAACTCAAAACAATTCTGTAAATGCATGAAAAATAGCAAATGAAGTCACAAAAGGTTGAAAATTGATAATGTAGCTTTGAATGGTACATACTGAATGCACAATAAGTCTCGAGTTCAAATAAGTTTAAAAAATGAAATACCTTTGTAACAGATGAGTTTTCGTCCCAAAGCCTAATACTTCGAAAGAGATTGTCCATATTGTCCACAAAGTGCATCTAGTATTTGCCGTAACCCTCTCAACATTTTAGCACATTTTATGTGGGTAAAATGATGATACAATGCCAACTTTCAAGCTTTTCAGATAACATTTGTAGTGCTTTTCAATTTTAGGGTCGGTTAGCTCAAAATATCAATAAATGAATGAAATATATAAAATGAAATCAGAAAAGGTTGAAAATTGATGACGTTTCTTTGAATGGTGCATACTGAACGCACAAAAACTTTGGATATCAAATATATTTTAAAAATATGAAATGCCTTTGTAACAGATGAGTTTTCGTCCGAAAGCTTAATACTTCGCAAGAGATTGTCCATTTTGTCCACGAAGTGCATCTAGTTTTTGCCATAACCCTCTCAACTTTTTAGCCCATTTTATGTGGCATAAATGATGATACTATGCCAACTTTCAACCTTTTCAGACTTCATTTGTAGTGCTTTTCAATTTCAGGGTTATTTAGCTCAGAAAAATAAGTAATTGCATGAAAAATATTAAATGAAGTCAGAAAGGTTTGAAATGGATGACATGGCTTTGACTGGTGCATACTGAACGCACAAAAAGTCTAAGAGTTCAAATAAGTTAAAAAATGAAATGCCTTTGTAACAAATGAGTTTTCGTTTGAAAGCCTTATACTTCGAAAGAGATTGTCCATTTTGCACACGAAGTGCATCCAGGTTTTGCCGTAACCCTCTCAATTTTTTAGCACATTCTATGTGGGTGAAATGATGATATAATTCCAACTTTCAACCTTTTTAGAGTTCATTTGTAGTGCTTTTCAATTTCAGGGTCATTTAGCTCAACAAAAAATCAGTAAATGCATGAATAGTAGCAAATGAAGTCAGACATGGTTGAAAATTGATGACGTGGGTTTGAATGGTGCATACTAAATGCACAAAAAGTCGGGAGTTGAAATACGTTAAAAAATGAAATACCTTTGTAACAGATTAGTTTTTTGTCCGAAAGCTTGATACTTCAAAAGAGATTGTCCATTTTGTACATGAACAACATCCAGTTTTTGCCGCAACCGTCTCAACCTTATAGTACATGCTATGTGGGTGAAATGATGATTCGATGCCAACTTTCAACCTTTTTAGACTTCATTTGTAGTGCTTTTCAATTTCAGGGGTATGTAGCTAAAAAAATCAGTAAATGTATGAAAAATAGCAAATGAAGTCAAAAAGGGTTGAAAATTGATGATGTGACTTTTGATGGTGCATACTAAACGCACAAGATGTCTGGAGTTGAAATAAGTTTTAAAATGAAATGCCTTTGTAACAGATGAGTTTTGTCCAAAACACTGATACTTCGAAAGAGATTGTCCATTTTGCACACGAAGTGCATCCAGTTTATGCTGTAACCCTCTCAACTTCATAGCACACGCTATGTGGGTGAAATAATGATACCATGCCAACTTTCAACCTTTTAATACTTCATTTGTAGTGCTTTTCACTTTCAGGGTCATTTAGCTAAAAGAATTAGTAAATGCATGAAAATTAGCAAACGAATTCAGAAAGGGTTGAAAAATGATGATGTGGCTTCTAATGGTGCATACTGAACGCACAAGGTGTCTGACGTTAAAATAAGTTTAAAATTAAATGCCTATGTAACTGATGAGTTGTCATCCGAAAAAATGATACTTCGAAAGAGGTTGTCTATTTTGTACACAAAGTGCACCCAGATTTTGCCGTAACCCTCTCAACTTTATAGCACATGCTATGTGGGTGAAATGATAATACCATGCCAACTTTCAACCGTTTTAGACTTAATTTGTAGTGCTTGTCAATTTCAGGGTCATTTAACTCAAAAAAATCAGTAAATGCATGAAAAATAGCAAATGAAGTCACAAAAGGTTGAAAATTGATGACGTAGCTTTGAATGGTGCATACTGAATGCCCAATAAGTCTGTTGTTCACATAAGTTTAAAAAATGAAATACCTTTGTAAGAGATGAGTTTTCGTCCCAAAGCCTAATACTTCGAAAGAGATTGTCCATATTGTCCACGAAGTGCATCCAGTTTTTGTCGTAACCCTCTCAACGTTTTAGCACATTCTATGTGGGTGAAATAATGATACCATGCCAACTTTCAACCTTTTCAGACTTCATTTGTAGTGCTTTTCAATTTCAGGGTCGTTTAGCTCAAAAAATCAGTAAATGCATGAAAAATAGCAGATGCAGTCAAAAAGGGTTGAAAATTGATGATGTGGCTTTGAATGGTGCATACTAAACACACAAAAATACTGGAGTTAAAATAAGTTTAAAAAATGAAATGCCGTTGTAACGAATGAGTTTCCGTCCGAAACACTCATACTCCGAAAGAGACTTTCCATATTTGTACACGAAGTGCATCCAGTTATTGTTGTAACCCTGTCAACTTTTCAGAACATGCTATGTGGGTGAATTGATGATACCATGCAAACTTTCAACCTTCTCACACTTCATTTGTAGTGCTTGTCAATTTCAGGGTCATTTAGCTCAGAAAAATAAGTAACTGCATGAAAAATACTAAATGAAGTCAGAAAGGTTTGAAAGTGGATGACGTGGCTTTGACTGGTGCATACTGAACGCACAAAAATTCTGGAGTTCAAATAAGTTAAAAAAAATAAAATGCCTTTGTATCAGATGAGTTTTCGTCCGAAAGCCGGAAACTTCGAAAGAGATTGTCCATTTTGTACACGTAGTGCATCCAGGTTTTGTCGTAACCCTCTCTAATTTTTAGCACATTCTATGTGGGTGAAATGATGATACCATGCCAACATTCAACCTTTTCAGAGTTCATTTGTAGTGCTTTTCAATATCAGCGTCAATTAACTCAAAAAAATAAGTAAACGCGTGAAAAATAGCAAATGAAGTCAGAAAGGGTTGAAAATTGATGACATGGCTTTCAATGGTAGATACTGAACGCACAAGAAGTCTGGAGTTGAAATAAGAATAAAAAATGAAATGCCTCTGTAACAGATAAGTTTTTGTCCGAAATACTGATACTTCGAAAGAGATTGTCCATTTTTTACACGAAGTGCATCCAGTTATTTCCGTAACCCTCTTGACCTTTTAGCACATGCTATGTGGGTGAAATAATGAGACCATGCTAACTTTCAACCTTTTTAGACTTCATTTGTATTGCTTTTCAATGTCAGGGTCATTTAACTCAAAAAATCAATAAATGCATGAAAAATATCAAATGAAGTCAGAAAGGGTTGAAAATTGATGACGTGGCTTTCAATGGTGCATACTGAATGCACAAGGTGTTTGCAGTAAAATAAGTTTAAAATGAAATGCGTGTGTAACTGATGAGTTTTCGTCCGAAACATTGATACTTCGAAAGATATTGTCTATTTTGTACACGAAGTGCATCTAGTTTTTACCGTAACCCTCTCAACTTTATAACACATGCTATGTGGGTGAAATGGTGATAGCATGCCAACTTTCAACCATCTCAAACTTAATTTGTAGTGCTTTCCAATTTCAGGGTCACTTAACTAAAAAAAATCAGTAAATGCATGAAAAATAGCAAGTGAAGTCACAAAAGGTTGAAAATTGATGACGTAACTTTCAACCTTTTCAGACTTTGTTTGTAGTGCTTTTCAATTTGTACACGAAAGTGCATCCAGGTTTTGCCGTAACCCTCTCAAATTTTTAGCACATTCTATGTGGGTGAAATTATGATACCATGCCAACTTACAAACTATTTAGAGTTCATTTGTAGTGCTTTTCAATTTCAGGGTCTATTAACTCAAAAAATCTGTAAATGCATGAAAATATAGCAAATGAAGTTAAAAAGTGTTGAAAATTGATGATGTGGCTTTGAATGGTGCATACTGAATGCACAAGATGTCTAGAGTTGAAATAAGTTAAAAAAATGTAATGCCTCTGTAACAGATGAGTTTGGTCCCAAACACTAATACTTCGAAAGAGATTGTTTATTTTGTACACGAAGTGCATCCTGTTTTTTCCGTAGTCTCTCAACTTTTTAGCACATGCTATGTGGGTGAAATAATGATACCACGCCAACATTCAACCTTCTTAGACTTCATTTGTAGTGATTTTCAATTTCAGGGTCATTTAACTCCAAAAATCAATAAATGCATGAAAAGTAGCAAATGAACTCAGAAAGGGTTGAAAATTGATGACATGGCTTTTAATGGTGCATACTGAACACACAAGATGCCTGCAGTTAAAATAAGTTTAAAATGTAATACCTGTTTTACAGATGAGTTTTCGTCCGAAACACTCATACTTCGAAAGAGATTGTCTATTTTGTACACGAAGTGCATCCAGTTTTTGTCGTAACCCTCTCAACTTTATAGCACATGCTATGTGGGTGAAATGATGATACCATGCCAACTTTCAACCATTTCAGATTTAATTTGTAGTGCTTTTCAATTTCAGGGTCATTTAACTCAAAAAAATTCAGTAAATGCATGAAAAATAGCAAATGAAGTCACAAAAGGTTGAAAATTGATGACGTAGCTTTGAATGGTACATACTGAACGCACAAGAAGTCTGGAGTTAAAATAACTTTAAAAATGAAATACCTTTGTAACAGATGAGTTTTCGTCCCAAAGCCTAATACTTCGAAAGAGATTACACATATTGTCCATGAAGTGCATCCCATTTTGGCCGTAACCCTCTCAACGTTTTAGCACATTCTATGTGGGTGAAATGATGATACCATGCCAACTTTCAACCTTTTCAGAATTCATTAGTAGTGCTTTTCAATTTAAGGGTCATTTAGCTCAGAAAAATAAGTAACTGCATTAAAAATATTAAATGAAGTCAGAAAGGTTTGAAAGTGGATGACGTGGCTTTGACTGGTGCATACTGAACGCACAAAAAGTCTGGAGTTCAAATAAGTTTAAAAAATGAAATGCCTTTGTAACAGATGAGTTTTCGTCCGAAACACTGATACTTCGGAAGAGATTGTCCATTTTGTACATGAAGTGCATCTAGTTTTTGCCATAACCCTCTCAATTTTTTAGCACATTCTATGTGGGTGAAATGATGATACCATGCCAACTTTCAACCTTTTCAGAGTTCATTTGTAGTGCTTTTCATTTTCAAGGCCATTTAGCTCTAAAAACAGTAAATGCATGAAAAGTTGCAAATGAAGTCAGAAAGGGCTGAAAATTGATGACATGGCTTTGAATGGTCCATACTGAACGCACAATAAGTCTAGAGTTTAAATACGCTAAAAAATGATATACCTTTGTAACAGATGAGTTTTTGTCCGAAAGCCTGATACTTCGAAAGAGGTTGTCCATTTTGTACACGAACTGCATCCAGTTTTTGCCGTAACCCTCCCAACCTTTTAGTATATGCTATGTGGGTGAAATAATGATACCATGCCAACTTTCAACCTTTTCAGACTTCGATTGTAGTGCTTTTTAATTTCTGGGTCATTTAGCTAAAAAAAATCAGTGAATGCATGAAAATTAGCAAATGAAGTCAGAAAAGGTTGAAAATTGATGACGTTTCTTTGAAAGGTGCATACTGAACGCACAAAAAGTTTGGAGTTCAGATAAGTTTTTTTAAAAATGAAATCCCTTTGTAACAGATGAGTTTTCGTCCGAAAGCTTAATACTTCGAAAGAGATTGTCAAATTTGTCCACAAAGTGCATCCAGTTTTTGCCATGAGCCTCTCACTTTTTAGCACATTTTATGTGTGTAAAATGATGATACCATGCCAACATTCAAACTTTTCAGACTTCATTTGTAGTGCTTTTCAATTGCAGGGTAATTTAGCTAAAAAATCAGTAAATACATGAAAAATAGAAAACGCAGTCAGAAAGGGTTTAAAATTGATGATGTGGCTTTGAATGGTGCATACTGAACGCACAAAAAGACTAGAGTTGAAATATGTTAAAAAATGAAATGTCATTGAAACAGATGAGTTTTCGTCTGGAACACTCATACTTCAAAAGAGATTGTCCATATTTGTACATGAAGTGCATCCAGTTTTTGCTGTAACCCTGTCAACTTTTTAGAACATGCTATGTGGGTGAATTGATGATTCCTTGCCAACTATCAACCTTTTCAGACTTCGTTTGTAGTGCTTTTCAATTTTAGGGTCATTTAGCTCAGAAAAATAAGTAACTGCACGATAAATAGTAAATGAAGTCAGGAAGGTTTGAAAATGGATGACGTTGCTTTGAGTGGTGCATACTGAACGCACAATAAGTCTGGAGTTCAAATAAGTTAAAAAAATTAAATGCCTTTGTAACAGATGAGTTTTTGTCCGAAAACCTGATACTTCGAAAGAGATTGTCCATTTTGTACACGAAGTGCATCCAGGTTTTGCCGTAACCCTCTCAAATTTTTAGCACATTCTATGTGGGTGAAATGATGATACCATGCCAACTTTCAACCTTTTCAAAGTTCATTTGTAGTGCTTTTTGATATCAGGGTCAATTAACTCAAAAAATCAGTAAATGCATGAAAAAAAGCAAATGAAGTGAGAAAGGGTTGAAAATTGATGACGTGGATTTGTGTCGGTGTACAAAACTAGGGGCTCTCCTTTGTACCCCTTAGTTGTGCACGAGCAGTCAGAGCCACGCATGCTACCACACCTAACATGGTAGAGGAGGGAAACCAAAGATACAAGACTACCAGAGCAGCGCCAAGACAGTGGCGCTAGAAGGCTAAGCAACAAGATAGGCTTCCCCCGACAAGACCCTTGCCGGGGCGGCCTGCACGACCCCGGCAAGAACCCTTGCCGGCGCAACTCACCCAACACCTCCATTGCAGCCACCCTTAAGCCTAGGAGTTCCGACACCATCAACAACGTTGGAACCAAGGCTCGGGAAGCGCCTGCGTGATGGCATGCAGATCTCTGTGAAGACAAAGGATCTACAAATCATAGATGAGAACCAGAAGATAAGAGGACCACAAGGCTCCTTGCCGAGGATGCCCCTGAGGCCCCGGCAAGGCTCCTTGCCGAAGATACCCCCGAAGCCCCGGCAAGCCTCTTGCCGAGGGCGCTCACAAAGGCCCCGGCAAGACCCTTGCCGATAAGAGACGCAAGACCGCGGCAAGCCCTTGCCGCCCCATCATCGCCCCAGCTCGGCGGCCGACCCACTAGCCCAGGCAAGTACCCACGTGGCAGTGCATGGTTCCTGGTCCAGTTAGTCAAGCACCTGCGTGGTGGCATGCAGATCTTCATGAAGACCCTACCACCATGTAATGCCCGGTATGAGATTATACCTCCTACGCGTCGAGGCACGACTTAAAGACATAAGCTCATACTAGAATGATCTCAAGTATGGTATCTTTGCATGACTCATGTAAAAGGGGGATGAAATTGCAAAAGAGTAGTTGGCTTATACTCGCCACGTCACACAATACATTACATAAACAATCATCATCCAAATAACATCAGAGTCCGACTACGGACGAAGATCCAAATGAAAGATACCATAAATAACACAAGGTCCCGATCATAACATCATAGTAAGAGCCCTACTGATCCTCTGGATAAGACACGTAGTATCACCCACGTTCTTCGTCGAAATCCTAGTATAACTCTGAACCACCAGCTATGTAGTTCACCATGGTACCTGCATCTGGTGTTGTGTAGAATCTATGAGCCATAGAGGACTCAGCAATTCCGTTCCCAGGTAGCAAAACTATCTAAGCCTTGGGTGTGGAACAAGGCTAAAGAACAAGGTTGCAGCTGCACTAGCACTAGCTTACGTGTTTAAAGCGAGAAGAGAAAAGCCAACGACCGACAAAGTGATCACGAAGTGATCCTATCTAAGCACGTCAAACATAACCCCACCGTGTTCACTTTCCGAACCCCTTCAGAAAGCGACCGTCACGGTTACTCACGATGGTAGTGTGTTAAGATCATAGTGTCAAGTTTTCTACAACCGGATATTAACAAATTCCCGTCTGCCACATAATCGTGGGCACGGCTTTCGAAAGATCAAAACCCTGCAGGGGTGTCCCAACTAAGCCCATCACAAGCTCACGATCTGCGGAGTCGCATCTCCAAGGTGGGAAGACCCGAGTATTCTCGGAATCCCGTGCTCAAGATATTCCGACTAAGGTAAAACTAATCCAGCAAGACCTCCCGGTGTGCGACACCCTGATAGTAGCCGCGCGTAGCTCGTCTCAGGCCACGACCGGATGGGACATCCTACGAGTTTTTACCAGCCCTTGAGTTTCCTCGAGGTGGCCCCGTAGCCTGCCCAGTTTGGACCAACACTCATGTGGAGCACTGACCCGGGTTGTTGACTAAGAAAAGGGTTTATAACTCCCTATGCAAGTTTTAGTTATTAGGCAAATGTAAAACCAATGTTGGGACTTGCTGGAAAAGCTTTAGCGCTAAGCGGGTTATCGAGGGGGGCCCATAAACCCCAACCGTTTTAGGGACGCAAAATCAAGGAACATAACACCTGTTTAAATGGTTCCTAGGGAGGCATGAATGGAACAAAACACCAAGCAAAGGCTTAGCCTTCCACTCATTGCCAAGTATATAGATGATTTAGTTTTAACAGATTATATAGTGTGATATCCCAACAATACTTCAACATGAAGCAAAGAATCTTCGAATCTTCTCCTGCAACTAACAATGCTATAAGAGGGGCTGAGCAAAAGCTTACGTAGCCAATCAAAGGTTTGCTAGGTTGGGTGGTTAGAGATATTCATGGCTACAATAGGAGGCTGACAAACAAACATGGGCATCGAGGCAAAAAGCTAAAGAGCGAGACATCTAGCATAGGCAAAGATAGTAACGATATCTGGGTCAGGTCATCTTGCCTTTTGAATCCTCGGAGGGAACGTAATCTGGCTCCTCACACTCAACCTCGGTAGAAACCTCATTCTCAGTATCTTCACCAGGCTCTAACCAAACACAACAATGCACAACGGAACAAAATCAATCAACATGCAGTGCTCATTCACATGATGCATGAACATAAAGCTTGTGAACATGAAAAACATGATGCATGGCCTAGGGTCACAAGAATGCAATATCATCACAACCACAAGATCAACCACACATAATGAAACAAGCAAAAGAACAAGTTGGCAAGTTTTGTAGTTTATCGGACAAGCAACAAACATGTTTTAAAAGAGGTTGGTTATCATGGCAAGGGTGCACTAAACATAACAGCAACATGCTAGCTAGTTTAAATGGGCTGGAATTAAATACAACAATTTCCAGAAAAACCCATATTCATTTATTTGCATTTGGGACAGATTCAAGCTATCTTAGCTAAAACCTTACCCCCTCCCCCTCTTCTTCTTCTTCTTCTTTCTTCTTATTCTTCTCCTTCTTTCTTTCTGGCCTCTTCTTTGATCTATTTTGCAAGCCACCTAGCAAGTGCCATAGTGGTTCTTCCTTCTCCTTTAAAACTTGCCCCATGTGAGCAACCTCTCCACCAAATATCATCTCATTAGAATATGATTTGGTTGGGTTTTTAAATATCAAGAGTTTGGCCTATATTCAAACTCCTTTTTTTCTGCCTCTAAAAATGTCCAAGTCATTTTATTTAAATAGAGCATAATTCACCGAGCATAGGGGTATTTTTCTTTTCCCCTAGTTCTTCTTCTTTTTTTCTGTGCATTCTTTTCTTTTCTGTCTGAAGAAATAAAAAGAAAAGAAAAGCAGAGCAGCAGCCAGCAGCACAATCTGGGCATCTCCCTTTCTCCCTCTTCCCTGAGGCCCACTTCCCTCTCCACCCGCAGCGCAGCGAGCCCATCTCCTCGCAGGCCCAGCTACAGGCGCAGCAGTCGCGCCGTAGCCACTCCGAGCGCGTGGCCCCACCAGTCAGCGTTATATCTCCCTCGCCTCCGTCTTCCTCCGTCAGAAAAGCAGAGCACGCGACGCGCTCACCGTCAGCTCACGGACGTCGAGGCCATGCGCCGAGCCCCGATTTTAAACCCAGATCATGTCCACAACTTTCCCCTAGGTCTTCCATTTCCCCTCTCGCCGTCTGGAGAGCTAGGATCCCCCAGATTCGCCGCCACCATCGACGCCCGAGCGCATCAGAGAGCGACCTCGCGTCGCAGGCGAGCTCCGCGTCGTCCTCGGCCTCGCTAACGTTGTCTAGCTTCTTCCACGACGTCCTCTTCTTCCACTACGACAACTACGCGGGCACGAGCGCCTCTCCGTCAAGCGCTTCTTCCTCTTCTTCCCTACGGTGGCCGGAGCTGTTCGAGACACGATGTCGTCGACTCCGTCCACGCCAGGGCCAGCCGAGCACACCGCCGTGCTCGTGGTGAGGTCCTCTCTCTCCCCAAGCCCTTTTCCCCTTTTTGTGCATGCTCTAGGCCGTAGTTCCACGAGCGCCCGACCGTGCCGCCGTCGGACCTCGTCGCCGGCGAGTGCTCCGACCTCTCTAGCCCTCGATGTGGTGCCGGTTAGCTTCGCCTAGATGCGTAGAACCTCCCTGTGCAGTCGCCGTGTCGCCTAGTGCCTTGCATCGCTTCGTCTTCGTCTCGTCGCCGCCGTGTTGTAATTGCTCACCGCCGGTGAGGCAGTGCCCCTTAGGCGCTGCTAGTAGTCTATTTGGATGCGAGACTCCTCCTGCTCCCTCTCGCACCCCTCCCCCATGCCTAATGGTCGCCGGAGTGGCTCCGACGAGCAGCTCCGACGAGGGCCAGTGGTTTCCCCTGTTCTGCTTCGGTGGCTTATTCTTCAGACTTGCTGCATGTTATCTATCGAGATCGATGCAGTGGCGTATTGGTGTGTCTCCGTCAGTTTCGTCAGTAGGGCGCGGGTTCGATCCCTCGCGGGCGCTGTGGTTATTTCGCCCCTTTTTCGTTTTGTGTGAGGCTGACAGCAGGGCCCCACCTGCCAGCCTCACAGCTCCAGCGCCAGCCCCCGCGCGCACCCGCTCGCCAGCTCAGCTCGCCTGGCCCCCCCTTGTCAGTGTTTGAGGCTAGCTGGGTTTGGGTCAATCTAGACCTGGCGCCTATTTGTTTTATTTTTTTCTTCTATTTTTCTTTTTCTTTTCTGTTTTTCTGTTTTAATTAATATCTGCATATTTCTGCTTCATATGAATATGAGCCCAATATGAAAAGTGTTTAGAATTTTGTGTAGATTATGAAAATGTCACTTGAGGCCATGTTTAAAAACATTTAAATGTTGTTTGATTTTAAATTTGATTCAAATATGCTCAAACTTGCAAAAATCATAACTAATTCTCTACAACTCCAAATTTAACAAACTTGGGGTAGAAAAATGTGTAGAATATTTTGGTGATGTTGTTTAGCATGTTTGACAACTCCATCACAGAAGTATCCCACACACAACATACATCACAAGGTCTCAACAATGCACAAAAGAAATTAAACTATGATGCCATGATGACATGATGATGAGCATTGCAAGGATGCAAAAAAAAGGTATGCAATGCAAATAAAATAAAAGAGAAGGACCCCCAAGGATAATGACAAGGATCAAAGAGGAAGCTTTATTGCCATTATAGGAAAGTGTTATATTTGGTCGCAGACGGAAGCGGAGGCGCGGCCCGCAAACACCCACATCGCTCTAGTAGCCAAAGCTTGGCAAGCGGCATCGTTCATGAAGAAGACAACGAGCCGCATGCTGCCAAGTC
This sequence comes from Secale cereale, assembly GCA_902687465.1. NCBI lineage: Eukaryota > Viridiplantae > Streptophyta > Magnoliopsida > Poales > Poaceae > Secale > Secale cereale. The sequence goes on from LR738712.1 coordinate 272,036,409, forward strand.
CAACGGCAGAGCCCCCCCCCCCCCCCCGCAGGCGGCGCGGGGCCCTCAAAGAGTGGCGTCATGCCTCGTACGGGCGGCGCGCCGACTTCCAAGATGCACACGCCCGCGCCCACAACACGCTCCTCCCAGGTCGTGCGCGATGAGCAGCATCACCACGCTGGTGACCCCGGGCACCGCCATGGAAAGAGCCATGCGCATCATTCATGGGACGTAGAAGACCAACATGCTCGCCGAGGTGCTGGTGGAAATGTTGTACAGCCGCAAGGTCGTGATAGAGCTCCTTGTCACGTGGTTAGAAGTCGGAGCGCGTCACGGTCCACGCAGCTTTTGCCGCCGCCCACACCGGCGGAGGCCTTAGCGCGCGCAGTTGCTCCTCGACTTCCCTCCTGCTGCGGAGAAACTCAACGAGTGGAGAGCCACCATCCGGAGCCTCGTCGGCATCGCCAACAAAGATGAGCCGGCGCCTGCGGAGCCATCAGGCCGACACTCTATCGAGCCACCGCATGCCAGTGGTGGAAGGACCGGAGGCACTGCAGCCACGGTGCATTCTCCTCCTCCCTACTAGTTACCACGAGCACTGGTCCGTCAGGACAACGCTTGTGATAACATTTGCATAGCGTCGTCCGACCCACGGACCCACCGCAATCAGCTCCAAGTTATTCGAGAGCGAGCCCATGAAGACGCTCGAACTACCATTGAGCGCCGGCGCGAAGCACACCATCAGTCAGATAGGCGGGCAGGGCCCACTACGGACCACCCACCACCGGGAGGCCCTGGAGGCTTACCTTACAAGGTAGGTTGTCCAGCCTTTACCCGTGAGCTGCAACAGTTCTAGTGGCCCACTCACCGCACATTCAAGCCTGACGTCGGCGAGAAGTACAATGGCAAGACTTACCCGTCAGAGTCCCTCAGTATCTACACCATCGTGATGCAGGCCGCCGGAGCATGTGACAACAAGGTGCTTGCCAATTACTTCCCATTGGCACTTAAACCCAATGTCATGTCATGGTTGATGCACTTGCCAGTAGATTATATTTCTTCCTGGTCGGATCTGTGCCATGAGTTTGTTGGCGCCTTTATGGGAGGCCACCAGTCTCATGGCCACGCAAGCGATTTGCATGTCATCCCCCAGAAAGAAGGTGAAAACCTGCGCAATTACATGCAGAGATTCAGCCGAGTGCAGTACAACATCCCAGATGTTCATCCCACCGCTGTCTTCAGCGCATTCCATCAGAATGTGCGTAACCACAAGATGCGTGAAGAGATGGCGATGAATAAGGTCGAGGATGTGGCCGAACTCTATGTTTTGGCCGACAAATGCGCTCGGGCCGAAGAAGGAAGGAAGTACCCCGGCGAAGACGCTGGTGTGGAAACCATTTCCTCAGATGAAGACGCTGTCTCCCCGGTGAAAAAGGGCCGACGTCTCAACAGGAAACGCAAGGGCAAGGCCATGCTTGCCGTCGAGGGATCCGACGATGCTGGCGCTGCCAAAAAGATCAAGGCAGACAACCCCGGGAAGGAAGTTACCGGGAGTGTCGCCTGCCGGGCCTTGGCAGCTGCCGACAAGCCACGAGGCTCCGATAAGCAGTACTGCAAGATCCACCGCACCAAGGGCCATGACCTCCAGAACTGCCGGCAGGTCGAGCAGCTCGCAGAGAAGCAGAAAGCCGAATATGAAATGTGGGACAAGGAGAAGGGCCAAGATGGTGCTGATGGATCTGGCGAGAAGCGTGGCAGCCAGCCTGGCCGCCTCGGCAAGGATAATTAACAAGAAAGGCCCGCCCAGGCCGCGACAAGAAGCAAGAAGACGATGATCATGATGAGGACAACTAGTCCGGCGAGCAAGAGTTCCAGAAAGCTACGGAGGCCATGTGCGTCGACGGTCGTGCCTCTCTGCACACCTCTCACCGCCAGCTCAAGCAGTGGGCGCGTGAGATCACAACAGCAGAACCGTCGTTGGATGCCTAGAAGCCGCTGGAGTGGTCTAGCACACCTATCAGTTTTGACACCGAGGATCACCCAGATTGCACAACTGCGGTCGGGTGTTTGCCATTGTTGTTTCACCAACAATAGCAACCTCAAGGTGGCGAAAATGCTGGTTGATGGCGGGGCCGGTCTGAACTTGATCTCGCCCGTTGTGATCAAAAGGCTGCAGATTCCTGATGGAGACCTCGAAGAGACGGGAACGTTTCAAGGAGTCAACCTAGGAAGGAGTCAGCCGCAGCATAATTCACGCTGCCCGTGATATTCGGAGGCGAACTGAACTATAGGACAGAGAGTGTTGTTTTTGATGTTGCCGAGATCTCCTTGCCTTACAACGGGATCCTCGGCCCCCCAACGTTAGCCAAGTTCATGGCAGCATCACATTATGCCTACAACACACTGAAGATGCCTGGGCCGATGACCGTCATCACCGTCCCCTTCGACAAGGAGGATGCGCTGATATGCGCTGATCAACTTTACTGGGAGGCAGTTGCAGCGACTGCCACCAAGGCACTTGCTCCTATCGCTGAAGCCCCGGGAGGGAGAAAGACTGGTAGGACCTCTCGTACCCACTCCGACAAGCGCACCTCTCCAGAGTGCTGTGCTCCCATCAAGGACGTGCTAGAGAGCTCCACCAGCAAGAGCAAGAAATCTAGAGCTACACCACCAGAAACCAAGAAGGTGTCCGTCAAGGAGGAAGGCATGGGAGGGGCTTTCACCATAAGCTCCACCCTCGCAGTAAATAGGATGGCGCACTCGTCACCTTCCTGCGGGCAAATGTCGACGCGTTTGCGTGGAAAGCATCCGACATCCCCGGCATTCCCAAGGAGGTGATTGAGCACCATCTTGCTGTGGGACCTCACGCGCGACCCATCAAGCAGAAGGTCAGGAAGCAAGCTCGGAACGGCAAGAGTTCATCACAGAGGAAATCAGGAAGTTGGAGGCGGCAGGCTTGGTGAGAGGACTACTCCATCCAACGTGGTTGGCTAATCCGGTGGTGGTGCGCAAGGCAAATGGGAAGTGGACACTGTGTATTGATTACACAGACATTAATAAGGCATGTCCAAAGGACCCTTTACCATTGCCGCGCATCGACCAGATCGTAGACTCCACGGCCGGGTGTGACCTGTTATCATTCATTGACGCTTACTCAGGATACCATCAAATCTTCATGACGAGAGAGGATGAAGAGAAGACATCATTCATCACCCCATGTGGTATGTATTGTTTCATACGAATGCCTTTCGGCTTGAAGAGTGCTGGCTCAACATTCGCAAGAGCAGTCCAAATTGGGTTTGAGCCTCAGCTACATAGAAATATGGAAGCCAATATGGATGACATAGTGGTCAAAACCAAGGACAAGGCAACGCTCATACAGGATTTAGAAGAGACATTTGTGAATTTGCGCAAGATCAACCTCAAGCTGAACCCTGTGAATTTGCGTTCCGTCCGGCAAACTTCTTGGTTTCTTCGTGTCATAGCGTGGGATCGAGGCGAATCCAGACAAGCTGGAGGCTATCGAGCAAATTGAGGCACCCAGGTGGATCAAGGATGTGCGTCGGCTTGCTGGTTGCGTTGCCACCATGAGCAGATTCATCTCCAAATCTGCCGAGCGCGCCCTTCCCTTTTTCAAAATCTTGAAAAAGGCGGGCCCAATGGAGTGGACCCCAGAAGCCGAAGCAGCACTACAAGATTTGAAGAAATACCTCTCCTCCACGCCAATACTGGTTGCGCCTGAACCCTAAGAGTCGTTGCTCCTATATCTAGCGTTAACAAATCAAGTGGTCAGTGTTGCACTAGTAGCCCAGAGAAAGGTCAATACAGAAGTAATACCAACGGCATAACCTGACACCACTAGGACAGAAGCGATGCAAACAAATGAAGTAGTGCAAAAGAAGAAGATGATGCAGCACCCGATTTACTTTGTCAGCTCCCTCTTGCAGGGGGCTAGGTCAAGGTACTCCGATGTGCAGAAATTGCTATTCGGCCTCCTTATGGCCTCGAGGAAGCTGTGTCATTACTTCCAAGCACATGAAATTACAGTCGTCACCCGCCTCCCATTGCAGCGGATATTGCATAACCCGTACGCGACTGGGAGGATTGTGGAATGGGCTTTGGAACTATCGAGCTTTGGTTTGAAGTTTGAAAGCACTTCGACAATTCAAAGTAGAGTCTTGGCGGAGTTCATTGTAGAATGGACCTCAACACCTGACGAAGAGATCGAGGAGACCACTCTTCCCGGCAAGGAAACAAGTCACGACTGGATTATGTACTTTGATGGAGCCTTCTCGCTGCAAGGCGCTGATGCTGGTGTGCTGCTCGTTGCGCCTACCGGAGAGCAGCTCAAGTATGTGGTCCAGATGTACTTCCCCAGGGAGATGTCAACGAACAACACCGCCGAGTACGAGGGACTGCTTGCTAGTCTCAGGATCGCGGCAGACCTCAGAATCAAGAAGCTCATCGTCAGGGGTGATTCGTAGCTTGTCGTCAAGCAAGTTAACAAATATTACTAGAGCCCATTGATGGAGGCCTACGTAGATGAAGTGAGGAAGCTGGAGGAGCGTTTTGACGGTCTACAAGCAGAGCATGTTCCCTGAGCGGAGAACGACATCGCCGACTACTTGTCAAAACGCGTCGCCCTCGAACTACCCGTGGAACCAGGTACTTTTGTGCTTCGATTAACTCAACCATCCATTGAACCATCGACAGAGAAGAACAAGCAAAGGAAATCAGGCCCCGGCAAGTACTTTCCCGCCGAGCTCCCAGGGGCCGTCGGCAAAGATGTTGCCGGGGACGCTGAGCCTGCCGTCGGGCACCGGACTCTGGCAGGGCGTCAAGCCCTGGCCGTGGAGACAGCTGCTCCGTCGAGCCCCAGGCTCCGGCATGGGCACAACATACCGTCCGATTTCTCCAAGCAGGGGAGCTTTCTGAGGAGCAGGAAGAAGCGGAGAAAGTAGCCCATCAGTCTGCCATGTATTAGTTCGTCGATGACATCTTGCACAGAATAAGGCCGAACGACGTGAAATGGAAGTGCATCCCCCAGGAGGAAGGACTGGAGTTGTTGGCAGAGATACACGGAGGCATATGTGGCTCCCACATAGGGTCAAGGGCCCTTGCCGGCAAGGCATTTCAGCAAGGTTTCTTCTGGCCCACTGCCCTCCAGGATGCAACGACACTAGTAACCAAGTGTGAAGCGTGTCAGTTTCATTCAAAGAAGCTTCGTCAACCAGCTCAAGCTCTCCAAACAATCCCTCTTTCCTGGCCATTCTCAGTTTGGGGGCTCGACATACTAGGGCCCTTTCCCCGTGCTGATGGGGGCTTTGAGTACTTGTACGTTGCAATCGACAAGTTCACAAAGTGGCCAGAGGTGGAAGAGTGATAAAGGTGACAACACAATCAGTCGTCAAGTTCTTCAAGGGGCTAGTCTGCCGGTTTGGTGTACCAAATAAAGTCATCACCTACAACGGCACACAGTTCACAAGCCGCACCTTCATGCAGTACATTCAAGACCTCGGCAGCAAGGTCTGTTGTGCTTCTCTTGCGCATCCTCGAAGCAACGACCACGAAGAGAGGGCAAATGCTGAAGTACTGCGAGGCCTCCGGACGAGGACTTTTGACAGGCTACACAAGTGTGGAAGGCACTAGGTTGATGAACTGTCGACGGTTCTTTGGTAAATCAGAACGACACCAAATCGAGCCACCTGCCAGACACCCTTCTCCCTTGTTTACGGGGCGGAAGCAGTTCTCCCCATGGAACTCACATACGGGTCACCCCGAGTGCTCACTTATGATGAGCTTGAGCGAGAGCAACTGCGGCAAGATGACGCAACGCTGCTCGAGGAATACCGTCTTCGGGCAGCTGTGCGAGCAGCACACTACCAGCAAGCCTTGCGCTGCTACCATAGCCACAAGGTTCATGCCCGAAGCTTTGAGGAAGGCGACCTTGTTCTTCGGCACGTTCAGTTGGCCAAGAATTCCAACAAGTTGACGCTGAAGTGGCAATGCCCTTATTGAGTAATATGAGTCACTAGGCCTGGCACAGTCCGCCTGGAGACCGAAGATGGTATTCCAGTGAGCAACCCCTAGAACATCGAACATCTTCACAAGTTTTACCCGTAAGGCATGGTTGCCGGGCTCCCCGGCAAACCACCCTTTTGTACAAGCCTTGCCGGCAGGGCATGTAACCCTCCGTACAAAGCTAGGCGCAGACCCTGAGCATAAATAAATGAAGCGCTGGCACCCTAAGTTTTAGTATGCATGCTAGGTTGAGTCTCTTTCTCTGTTAGGGTTGATAGTGCTTGGAGGCGACTAACCCCTAGCATAGAGGTTGAGTGTGCGTCTCTCTGTTCCTTTCCATCCTCTGTTGTTCACAAGATGCATGGACATTTCTGCTGAGCCGTTTGGAAGAAAGAGGATGGGTCGATGCTCCGACCCAGGAAGACCGAGGTTGCCGGGTGCTGCGGATCCAAGGATCCGGCCACAACAAGACAAGGTTGCCGGAAGATACAAAATCAGATAAGGCTTTCATCTCCCACTCCTTACTTCCGTATGGAACCTGAACATACGAGACTTCGCTCGCTCTTATACCATCATGCTCCTTTTTTCCTGCGTCCAACAAAATTAATTTTTGGACCGGAACTCGGTAGTAGTGTGATGGGAAAGGAGTGGACGAAGGTCCTAATCCTACTTTTCTCCTGCTTCCGCCAAGGGCATGCATGTGGTCGAGCTATAGAGAAGGAAGACGGCAAGGCCTGTTGCCGGGGTATGATGTTTATCTTACGATAACAAGGATTCGTTCCTTGGTGTGGCCCCTGCCCACGCACAAAAGAAACCCGGCAAACACCCTTCTCTGCATTAATACATTGTAAACAAGTACAATTCATACATGAGCAAGGGGGTTACAAGATTTAAATCTTACAAAGGCACGTAGGCTTAAAAATTGAAAAAAGATAAGATGCCCGTAATCCATTTCTCGTCCCTCTCCTCAGGAAATGGAACAAGATGGCAAAATGGCCAAGGGAGCGCCTAGGTGAAGCACGAGGAGCAGAAAGCACCAAGAGAACATCCCGGTGGCTGTCCCGAAGGGGGCTCGTGATGATGGTGCCGGGAGAAGAGCCGAAGGATTAGGCAGCGGGCCGACTATACGCGATGAAGGCATTTGATGCCCGCGTACTCTGACTCGACGGCCGCCGCCCACCTCCTTCATCTTCTCCGGCCTCCCAACGCCAGCCGCCCATGGAGACGACCCTGAGAGGCTCAAGGAGCTGGCGATGGAGATGATGTAGCTGCCGGCATCACCCAAGGACGGTGTGTCCGATGACTAGTTGGACCCGTCATCCTCCCGCCTGATGTCCTCGTCGTCGCTGTCGCTGTCCTCCCCGTCACTGTCACTTGAGGAGGAGTTTTCGTCATCGATCGAGCTCTCCGCACAACACCCTAGCCTATGTCCCGAGCGCGCGAATACCTTGACGGAGAGCAGATCGCTCTCCGCTAACTTGAAGCAGAGGACGTGCCCCTTCATCAAGTAGTGGGCACGCAGAAGGTCTTCCATCCCCGGTGGAGAAGCATTACATGAGGGGTGGGGAACTTGGTGTTCACCCACATGGCGCCATTGCAACACCCCTTCATGTGAAGCCTCAACCTCGATGGTTGTCGGCCTCCAACACCCTCGTGAACGCTTCAAGAAGACGAAGGCGACTACGCGGTGGCTCGCGTAGTTGCAGAATGAACTCCAATGCCATGTCCCCAACATGGTCGCGTGGTGAGGCAGGAGGAGACTGTGGAGGAGATGGAGACGGAGATGATGACGATGTGGGTGTCACTCGTCCTCGTCCGCCTCTGCCTCGACCGCCTCACCGACCGCGACCCCGGCCGGCGCCTCTACCTCTGGCATGGCCCTCATCTTGGGCGTCCGATTCTTCTTTGACCGCCGCCGCCCTCTGACGAGAGGAATACCTGGTCGCCTCCATAGGGGAACGGCCATGGCCACGCCCTCTCGCCATGACTTGGGAAGGAAAGGGATCAGTCTAGAAGAGGATGATTTGGGGGGAGCAATGTCCCACTCCCCTTCTGTATAGGAGGGCGAGACCAAGCAAGCTTGAAGGCGACCACCCGTATCGACCAATCCAATCGCCAGAGGCGCAAGGAAACAAGACCGACCCGCTGCTCCAATCAGTAGCGCCCGGCCCCCAGCCCCGGTGTTAAAGCCCGCACCCTCTGCGTCCGCCACCTGCCCTCCACTCTGCATGAGGGGCACGTGGCGGGCGGATCAAGATTTAGGTGGCGCGTGGTACCACCGTTTCGGGCCCCATGATCATGGGGTGACCCAAGTCCACTTAATAAATGAGCCGCGCCCCCGCAACTTCCTCTATTTTTATGAGGAGGGTGTGAACCGCCTCTTTACTATTTGGAACCACGGGGTGATGCTAGCATGCTGCGGTCACCCCACGCACAACCCCCACGTCCCGCACTCAACGCGAGTTGTGGGGAAGCGCAACCACCGTAGGATTTACTGCAGTAAAAAGGATGAGGTCCCAACTGCCCGCACACCGTTCTGGGCCTAGCCCAACAACGCATCGCGCTTATGTATGGCCCAGGCCCGGGGGCGCCTGTCGGTGTACAAAAGTAGGGGCTCTTCTTTGTAGCCCCTACTTGTGCACGGCCATTCAGAGCCACACCTGCTGCCACACCTAAGAGGGCAGAGGAGGGAAACCAAAGACACAAGACTACCAGAGCAGCGCCAAGACAGTGGCACAAGAAGGCCAAGCAACAAGATAGGCTTCCCCCGACAAGACCCTTGCCGGGGTGGCCTGCGCGACCCCGGCAAGAACCCTTGCCGGGGCAACTCACCCAACGCCTCCATTGAAGCCACGCTTGAGCCTCGGAGCTCCTACACCATCAACAACATTGGAACCAAGGCTCGGGAAGCGCCTGCATGGTGGCATGCAGATCTCTGTGAAGACAAAGGATCTATGAATCATATATGAGAAGCAGAAGACAAGACGACAGCAAGGCTCCTTGCCGAGGATGCCGACGAGGCCCCGACAAGGCTCCTTGCCGAAGATACCCCTTAAGCCCCGGCAAGCCTCTTGCCGAGGGAGCTCACAAAGGCCCCGTCAAGACCCTTGCCGGGAACAGATGCAAGACCGCGACAAGCCCTTGCCGCCCCATCATCGCCCCAGCTCGGCGGCCGACCCACTAGCCTAGGAAAGTACCCACGTGGCAGTGCGTGGTTCCTAGTCCAGCTAGTCAAGCACCTGCGTGGTGGCATGCAAATCTTCGCGAAGACCCTACCACCATGCCATCTCAGCTGCGTGCCAACCTACATGGCGCTGCATGCCTCGTTGGCCTAGACGTGCGTCGCAGCCAGACTGAGCGACGGCGGATGGGACGGGCCCCATTGTCGTCCTCGATTAAGCAAGTGGACACCTAAGTAGCGCATTTAATGCACCTTGTCCCGTAATGGCAGGGGATAAGCTTGTACACTCTATACCTTTCCACCTCTTGTGTGCCACTGTGGCAACCCCCTTTTGACTATAAAAGGAGGCCCGAGGCATACTGGAGAAGGATTCAGATCTTTTGGACTAGGCACACATCATAGCTAGTTCAAGAACTCAAGAACACTCAAATACACACCAAAGCAGGACTAGGGTATTACGCATCTCCGCGGCACGAGCCTGGGTAAACGATCCTTGTGCTGACTCCTAGACCCGTTATTTGCACAACCCCGCACCCGTCAACCGTAGAAGGGATTCCAGTGATCCCATAGGTGTCGACCCCGACACTTTGAATGGTGCATACTGAATGCATAAGATGTCTAGAGTTGAAATAAGTTCTAAACAATGAAATGCCTCTGTAACAGATGAGATTTCGTCCGAATCAATGATACTTCGAAAGAGATTGTCCATTTTGTACACGAAGTGCATCCACTTTTTGCCGTGACCCTCTCAACTTTATAGCACATGCTATGTGGGTTAAATGATGATACCATGCCAACTTTCAACCATTTCAGACTTAATTTGTAGTGCTTTTCAATTTCAGGTCATTCAACTAATTTTTTTTCAGTAAATGCATGAAAAATAGCAAATGAAGTCACAAAAGGTTGATAATTGATGATGTAGCTTTGAATGGTGCATACTGAACGCACAATAAGTCCGGTGTTCAAATAAATTTAAAAATGAAATACTTTTGTAACAGATGATTTTTTGTCCCAAAGCCTACTATTTTGAAAGAGATTGTCCATTTTGTCCACGAAGTGCATCCAATTTTTGCCGTTACCCTCTCAACTTTTAGCACATTCTATTTGGGTGAAATCATGATACCATGCCAACTTTAAACCTTTTCAAACTTCATTTGTAGCGATTTTCAATTTTAGGGTCATTTAGCTCAAAAATCAGTAAATGCATGAAAAATAGCAAATGTAGTTAGAAATGGTTGAAAATTGATGATGTGGCTTTGAATGGTGCATACTGAACGCAGAAAAAGTATAGAGTTCAAATAAGTTTAGAAAAAATGAAATGCCTTTGTAACAGATGAGTTGTTGTCCGAAAGCATGATAATTCGAAAGAGATTGTCCATTTTGTACACGAACTTCATCCTGTTTTTACCGTAACCCTATCAATTTTTTAGCACATGTTATGTGGGTGAAATGATGATACGATGCCAATTTTCAACCTTTTCAGAGTTCATTTGTAGTGCTTTTCAATTTCAGGGTCATTTAGGTCCAAAAAATAGTAAATGCATGAAAAATAGAAAATGAAGTAAGAAAGGGTTGAAAATTGATGACAGATACGTCTCCGTCATATTTGTAATTTTTTATTGTTCCATGCCAATATTATACAACATTCAGATACTTTTGGCAATTTTTTATACTATTTTTGGGACTAGCATATTGATCTAGTGCCAGTGCCAGTTCCTGTTTGTTCCATGTTTTTTGTTTCGCAAAAAATTCATATCAGATGGAGTCCAAACGGGATAAAAACTGACGGAGATTTTTTTTGGAATATATGTGATTTTTGGGAAGAAGGATCAACGTGAGACGATGCCTGAGGGGGCCACAAGGCAGAGGGGCGCCCCAGGGGGTGGGCGCGCCCCGGCCCTCGTGGCCACCCCATAAGGCGGTTGGTGCCCTTCTTTCGCCGCAAGAAAGCCAATATCCGGATACAAATCGTTTCAAAATTTCAGTCCAATTGGAGTTACGGATCTCCTGGAATATAAGAAACGGTGAAAGGCCAGAATCTGGGAACGCAGAAACAGAGAGAGACAGAGAGACAGATCCAATCTCGGAGGGGCTCTCGCCCCTCCCATGCCATGGAGACCTAGGACCAGAGGGAGAACCCTTCTCCCACCTATAGAGAAGGCCAAGGAAGAAAGAGAAGGAGGGTGGCTCTCTCCCCCACGCTTCCGATGGCGCCAGAACACCGCCGGGGCCATCATCGTGTGACGGCGATCTACACCAACACCTCTGTCATCTTCACCAACATCTTCATCAGCTTCCCCCATCTATCTACAACGGTACACTCTCCCGCAACACGCTGTACCCCCTAGTTGAACATGGTGCTTTATGCTTCATATTATTATCCAATGATGTGTTGCCATCCTATGATGTGTGAGTAGATTTTAGTTGCCCTATCGGTAATTGGTGAATTGCCATGATTGGTTTAATTTGCTTGTTGTTTTGTTGTTGTCCTTTGGTGCCCATCATTTGAGCGCGCACGTGGATCACACCACAAGGTTAGTTTTATGTTGAGAGGACTATGTATTGGAGGACAAGAGTGACATAAGCTTCAACCTAGCGTAGAAATTGATGCATACAGGATTGAAGGGGGACCAATATATCTGAATGATATGGTTTGGTTTTACCTTAATGAACGTTAGTAGTTGCGGATGCTTGCTAATAGTTCTAATCATAAGTGCATAGAATTCCAAGGCAGGGATGACATGCTAGAAGTGGCCTCTCCCACATAAAACTTTCTATCGGTCTAGTAACGTAGTCAATTTCTTAGTGACAATTTTGCAACTCCTACCATCACTTTTCCACACTCGCTATACTAACTTTATTTCTTCTTTATCTAAAAAGCCCCTAGTTTTTATTTACGTGCTCTTTATATTCTTGCAAACCTATATCCCACAACACCTACAAAGTACTTCTAGTTTTATACTTGTTCTAGGTGAAGCGAACGTCAAGCGTGCGTAGAGTTGTATCGGTGGTCGATAGAACTTGAGGGAATATTTGTTCTACCATTAGCTCCTCGGTGGGTTCGACACTCTTACTTATCGAGAGAGGCTAGAATTGATCCACTATACTTTTGGGTTATCAAGACCTTTTTCTAGCGCCGTTGTCGGGGAGCAATAGCGTGGGGTGAATATTCTCATGTGTGCTTGTTTGCTTTATCACTAAGTATATTTTATTTGCTGTTCTAAGTTGTTCTCTATCTTTAGTTATGGATATGGTACACGAAATACAAAAAAATTTAGGTGTACTTGCTACTCATGGAGATGGGGAACCTCCTAAACCCTCGATGCTCATTATGTCAAAGATATTATGTACTATGATAAACCTGAGAAAACCACATTCAACTATATAATGGGAGTAACGTTGGATCAACGTGAATACTTTAGGGATTATGGCTTGACACAAAAAGGGAAACTATTATGGGATCAAATTTATATGTTGCATTGGTATGCTCGGCAACTATGCTTGAGATATGATTATACTTGTTGCTCTAGGATGAAGGCTCCACACCTTCCCTTTTCATGCGAATTTAATGATGATGAAACCTTAGCTTCTTATGCTAATCGTATATATGATTATTATGATGTGAAACAAATAGAATAATTCATTGCTTTTAAGGGTGCTTATGAAATTGAATCTCTGTTTAAAAGGTATGAAGATATTGATGATGATGCTTATAGACCTGAAATTTTTTATATATTGAAATATTGCTATGAGAATTATGAATATAATTTCGATATTGATGCGTTTATTGAGAAGGTATCCGCTGTCCAAGAAGAGAGTAATATTTTGCAGGAAACTACAGAAGAAGAAATTAATCACACTTTGAGCTCATTAGATGAAAAAGATGACAAGGAGAGTGAAGAACAAAAGGAGGAAGACCGGATTAGCTACTCGTGCTCACCTTCTAATGAGAGTAACTCTTCAACTCATACATTGTTTAATTTCCCTTCGTGCTTACCAAAGGATGATTGCTATGATAATTGCTACGATCCCTTTGATTCATTTGAAATATCCCCTTTTGATGAAATTGATGCTTGCTATGCTTGTGGCCATGATGCCAATATAAATTATGCTTATGGAGATGAACTTGTGATAGTTCCTAATGTTAAGAATGAAATTGTTGCTATTGCACCCACGCATGATAATCCTATTATCTTTTTGAATTCTCCCAACTACACTATTTCGGAGAAGTTTGCTCTTATTAAGGATCTTATTTATGGGTTGCGTCTTACTACTACACATGATGATTTTGATAGATATAATATGCATGTGCTTGCTGCTCCTACTTGCAATTATTATGAGAGAGGAACTACATCTCCGCCTCTCTATGTTTCCAAGATGATAAAATTGCAAGAAACTGTTTATGCTATGCATTGGACTTTACTATGTGTGCATGAATTGTTCTTTTATGACATGCCGATGCATAGGAATAGAGTTAGACTTTGTTGTTGCATGATATATGTTACTTTTTGCTCACTACTAAATCACAAATCATTGTTAATTAAAATTAGCTTTGATATACCTTGGGACTCGGGTAGATCCATTACTTGAGCACTATATGCCTAGCTTAATGGATTTAAAGAAAGCGATGCCAGGGAGACAACCCGGAAGTTTCAGAGAGTCATTTATTTCTGTTGTGTGCTTTTATAAACTTTACAAAAAAATAAAAATAAAGAAGGGAACCTATAACTTTTTCAGAAAGAAAAGCGAAAGTGAGAAATCGAGCATTGTTAAGGTGGGAGCTAGCCTTGAACTTTGTTCATGCCCATGGAAACTTTGTGAACCTTGATTACAGAAAAATTTCAAGAAAAATAATTATCCCCTTGTACAATTCTATTGTATTATAAAAATAATGTGCCAAGAGTTTCCTTTAGGATGGTTAAACTGCTTGTTTGTTTGTGCGGTGCAAAAACAGAAACTTTGGGTGTAGTGTGCGATTTTATATTTTTTACTGGAACGTCAAAAGGATCTGAAACTTTCTGCAAAATCTGGCTATACAAATTGTTCATTTGTCCTAATTTTTCTAGAATTTTTAGAGTTGCGTAAGTATCGTTAATGTTCAGATTTCTACAGACTGTCCTGTTTTTACAGATTGCTGTTATCGCTTCATTATTTGCATATGTTTGAATTCTTGTTGATGCCTCCTTGACTTGGGGCCATAGAATTGTGATAGCATACAATGGGTAATGGTTTTTTATAATTATACAATAATGTTAGAGTAGTACATGATGGGATTTCATTGATCATATGCACTAACCCCGCCACTAAAAGTTCGGTTAAGTTTTGTGTGGATGAAGTGTTCGAAGATTGAGGAGGTCTCGATGTGATTAGAAGGAGGAGATACAAGAGCTCAAGCTTGGGGATTCCCAAGGCACCCCAAATAAATATTCAAGGAGACTCAAGCGTCTAAGCTTGGGGATGCCCCAGAAGGCATCCCATCTTTCTTGAACAAGTATCTGTATGTTTTCGAATTCGTTTCGTTCACATGATATGCGTAAACTCTTGGAGCGTCGTGTGCTTTTTGTTTTCCCTTTTAATAAATGCACCATGCTGGTATGAGATAGTCCTTGGTTTATTTATGGAATGCTCTTTGCACTTCACTTATATCTCTTGAGTATGGCTTTATAGAATGCTTCATGTGCTTCACTTATATCATTTGAAATTTGGATTGCCTGTTTCTCCTCACATACAAAACCGCCTTTTGTAGAATGTTGTTTTGCTTCACTTATATTTGTTAGAGCGTGGGCATATATTTTGTATAAATAATTAAAACACTCTAGCTTCACTTATATCTATTTAGAGAGTTGATAGGAATTGGTCATTCACATGGTTAGTCATAAAATCCTACATAAACTTGTAGATCGCTGAATATGATATGTTTGATTCCTTGCAATAGTTGTGCGATATAGAGATGCTAATATGTGGGAGGTACTAGTGAATGATTGTGGTTTAGTAAAAATATTGGTGTTAAGGTTTGTGATTCCTGAAGCATGCATATATGGTCTCCTAACTATGTAACCAAATTGGCGCGCATTGTATTTTCATTGTTTATCTTTGCGTGAAGGTCGGGGGCACGCGATGGCTAACTCCTACCAAACTCCCCCCCTAGGAGCATGTATCGTAGTATTTTACTTAGAGGGCTAATAGATTTTTTGCAATAAGTATGTGAGTTCTTTATGACTAATGTTGAGTCCATGGATTATACGCACTCTCACCCTTCCACCTTGCTAGCCACTCTAGTACCGCGCAACTTTGTCATTTCCATAGTCATTCCGAGATATATTGCCATGTAACTCCACCATTCTGTTTGTTATGACACACACCATCATTGTCATATTGCCTTGCATAACCGTAAGACAGCTAGGATGATGTTTTCATGGCTTGTCCGTTTTTTGATGTCATTGCTATGCTAGATCATTGCACATCCTGGTACACCACCAGAGGCATTCATATATAGTCATACTTTGTTCTGGCATCGATTTGTAATATCGAGTTATAAGTAAATAAAAGTTTGATGATCATCATTATTAGAGCATTGTCCCGAAAACAAAAGGCCAAAAAAAAGAAGACATGCCGAAAAAAGAAAGGCCAAATAAAAAAAGGAAGGCCCAAAAAAAAGAAAAAGGGGACAATGCTACTATCTTTTTCCCACACTTGTGCTTCAAAGTAGCACCAGGATCTTTATGATAGAGGGTCTCTTATTTTGTCACTTTCATATACTAGTGGGAATTTTCATTATAGAACTTGGCTTGTATATTCCAACGATGGCCTTCCTCAAATTTCCCTAGGTCTTCATGAGCAAGCAAGTTGATGCACACCCACTAGTTTACTTTTGATCTTTCATACACTTATAGCTCTAGTGCATCCGTTACATGGCAATCCCTACTCACTCACATTGATATCAATTGATGGACATCTCCATAGTCCATTGATTTTCCTAGTCGATGTGAGACTTTCTCCCTACCTTTGTCTACTACCACCTTCTATTCCACCCATAGTGCTATGTCCATGGCTCACGCTCATGTATTGCGTGAAGAGTTGAAAATGTTCGAAAAAGTAAAGTATGAAAACAATTGCTTGGCTGACACCAGGATGGGCATGAGGGGTACCTTGTGTTAAAGAAAGGGAGCATAAAAGACTATATGATTTTGTAGGGATAACGTTCTTTAGCATTGATATTTTGAAAGAATCGATTGTTTGTTGGGATGCCTGAGTATTAAATTCTTTTATGTCAAATTATAGACTATTGCTTTGAATCACTCGTGTCTTAATATTCATGCCAGGATTAGATTACATGATCAAGATTATGCTAGGTAGCATTCCACATCAAAAATTATCTTTTTTATCATTTACCTACTCAAGGACGAGCAGGAATTAAGCTTGGGGATGCTGATACATCTCCATCGTATCTATAATTTTTTATTGTTCCATGCCAATATTATACAACTTTCATATACTTCTGGCAACTTTTTATACTATTTTTGGGACTAACATATTAATCTAGTGCCTAGTGCCAGTTCATGTTTGTTGCATGTTTTTTGTTTCGCACAAAATACATATCTGACTGAGTCCAAATGGGATAAAAACTGACATAGATTTTTTTGGAATATATGTGATTTTTGGGCAGAAGAATCAACGCGAGACGATGCCCGAGGGGGCCACGAGGTAGGGGCGCGCCCCAGGGGGTGGGCGCACCCCTGACCCTCGTGCCCACCCCGTAAGGCGGTTGGTGCCCTTGTTTCCCGGAACAAAGCCAATATCCGGATACAAATCGTTTCAAAATTTCAGCCCAATCGGAGTTACAGATCTCCGGGAATATAAGAAACGGTGAAGGCCAGAATCTGGGAACGCAGAAATAGAGAGAGACAGAGAGACAAATCCAATTTCGGAGGGGCTCTCGCCCCTCCCATGCCATAGAGACCAAGGACCAGAGGGAGAACCCTTATCCCACCTAGGGAGAAGGCCAAGGTAGTAGGAGAAGGAGGGGGGCTCTCTCCCCCACGCTTCCGGTGGCGCCGGAACACCGTCGGGGCCATCATCATGTGACGGCGATCTACACCAACACCTCTGTAATCTTCACCAACATCTTCATCACCTTCCCCCATCTATCTACAGCGCTCCACTCTCCCACAACCCGCTGTACCCCCTATTTGAACATGGTGATTTATGCTTCATATTATTATCCAATGATGTGTTGCCATCCTACGATGCCTGAGTAGATTTTCGTTGTCCTGTCGTTAAATGGCGAATTGCTATGATTGGTTTTACTTGTGGTTATGTTGCTGTCCTTTGGTGCCCATCATATGAGCGCGTGCTTGGATCACACCATAGGGTGTTTTGTATGTTGATAGGACTATGTGTTGGAGGGTAGGATGACAGAAGCTTCAACCTAGGATAGAAATTGATGCATACGGGATTGAAGGGGGACCAATAAATCTTAATGCTATGGTTGGGTTTTACCTTAATGAACATTAGTAGTTGAAGATGCTTGCTAATAGTTCTAATCGTAAGTTCATAGAATTCCAAGTTAGGGATGCAATGCTAGCAGTGGCCTCTCTCACATAAACCTTGCTATTGGTCTAGTAACGTAGTCACTTGCTTAGAGACAATTTCGCAACTCCTACCACCACTTTTCCACACTCGCTATACTAACTTTATTGCTTCTTTATCTAAACAGCCCCTAGTTTTTATTTACGTGCTCTTTATATTCTTGCAAACCTATCCCACAACACCTACAAAGTACTTCTAGTTTCATACTTGTTCTAGGTAAAGTAAACATTAAGCATGCGTACAGTTGTATCGGTGGTCGATTGAACTTGAGGGAATATTTGTTCTACCTTTAGCTCCTTTTTGGGTTTGACACTCTTACTTATCGAAAGAGGCTACAACTGATCCCCTACACTTGTGGGTTATCAATGACGTTGCTTTGAATGTACATACTGAATGCACAAGAAGTATGTTGTTCAAATAAGTTAAAAAAAAGAAATACCTTTGTAAAAAATGAGTTTTCGTCCGAAAGCTTGATACTTCGAAAGAGATTGTCCATTTTGAACACCAAGTGCATCCAGGTTTTGCCATAACCCTATCAACTTTGTAGCACATTTTATGCTGGTGAAATGATGATACCATGCCAACTTGTAACCTTTTCAGACTTCGTTTGTAGTGCTTTTCAATTTCAGGGTCATTTAGCTCAAAAGAAATTAGTAAATGCATGAAAAATAGAAAATGAAGTCAGAAAGGGTTGAAAATTGATGACGTGGATTTGAGATGCTTACTGAACGCACAGAAAGTCTGGAGTTGAAATAAATTAAAAAAATGAAATGCCTTTGTACAAGATGAGTTTTCGTCTGAAAGCCTGATACTTCGAAAGAGATTGTCTATTTTGTACACGAAGTGCATCCAGTTTTTGTTGTAACCATGTCAACTTTTTAACACATGCTATGTTTATGAAACGATGATATCATGCCAACTTTTGACCTTTTCAGACTTCGTTTGTAGTGCTTTTTAATGTTAGTGTCATTTAGTTAACAAAAATCAGTTAATGCATGAAAAATAGCAACTGAAGTGTGAAAGGGTTGAAAATTGAGGACACGGCATCGAATGGTACATACTGAACGTACAAAAAGTCTGGAGTGCATATAAGTTTAAAAATTGAAAGGCCTTTGTAACATATGAGTTTTTGTCCGAAAGCCTGATACTTCGAAGGAGATTGTCCATTTTGTACATGAAGTGCATCCAGGTTTTGTCGTAACCCTCTCAAATATTTAGCATTCAATGTGGCGAAATAATGATACCATGCCAACTTTCAACCTTTTTAGAGTTCATTTCCAGTGCTTTACAATTTTAGGGTCATTTAGCTCAAAAAAATCAGTAAATGCATGAAAATTAGCAAATGAAGTCAGAAAGGGATGAAAATTGATGACGTGGCTTCGAATCATGCATACAAAAAAGTCTGTAGTTGAAATACGTTTAAAAAATGATATGCATTTGTAACAGATGAGTTGTTGTCGGAAAGCCTGATACTTCGAAAGAGATTGTCCATTTTGTACACGAACCGCATCCAGGTTTTGCCGTAACCCTCTCTATTTTATAGCACATGCTATGTGGGTGAAATTATGATACCATGCTAACTTTCAACCTTTTCAGACTTCTTTTGTAGTGCTTTTCAATTTCACGGTCATTTAACTTAAAAAATCAGTAAATGCATGAAAAATAGCAAACGAAGTAGAAAAGATTTAAAATTGATGATGCGGCTTTGAATGGTGCATACTCTAGCACAAAAAGTCTGGAGTTCAAATAAGTTTGAAAAAAATGAAATGCTTTTGTAACAGATGAGTTTTCAACTGAAAGCCTGATAATTCCAAAGATATTGTCCATTTTGTACACGAACTGCATCCAGTTTTTGTCGTAATCCTCTCAACTTTTTAGCACATGCTATGTGGCTGAATTTATGATACCATGCCAACTTTCAACCTTTTTAGACTTCATTTGTAGTGCTTTTTCATTTCAGGGTTATTTAGCCATAAAAATCATTAAATGCATGAAAAATAGCAAAAGAAGTCAGAAAGGGTTGAAAATTGATGACGTGGCTTTGAATGGTGCATACTGAACGCACGAAAAGTCTGAAGTTGAAATACGTTTAAAAAAATGAAATGCCTTTGTAACAGATGAGTTTTCGTCCGGAAGTGTGATACTTCGAAAGAGATTGTCCATTTTGTACACGAACTGCATCCAGGTTTTGCCGTAACACTCAACTTTTTTGCACATTTTATATAGGTGAAATGATGATGCCATGCCAATTTTTAACCTTGTCATACTTCATTTGTAGTGATTTTCAATTTCAAGGTCATTTAGCTCAAAAAAATGTGTAAATGCATGAAAAATAGCAAATGAATTCAAAAAGGGTTGAAAAGTGATGGCGTGGCATTGAAAGGTGCATACTGAATGGACAAAAAGTCTGTAGTTCAAATATGTTAGAAAAATGAAATGCCTTTGTAATAGAGGAGTTTTCGTCCGAAACACTCATACTTCGAAAGAGATTGTCCATATGTTATACGAAGTGCATCTAGTTTTTGCCGTAACCCTCTCAGCTTTATAGCACATGCTATGTGGGTGAAATGATGATACGATGCCAACTTTCAACCATTTCAGACTTCATTTGTAGTGCTTTTCAATTTCAGGGTCATTTAACTCAAAAAATATCAGGTAAATGCATGAAAAATAGCAAATGAAGTCACAAAAGGTTGAAAATTGATGACGTAGCTTTGAATGGTGCATACTGAACGCACAATAAGTCTGGATTTAAAATAAGTTTAAAAAATGAAATACCTTTGTACCAGATGAGTTTTCGTCCCAAAGCCTAATACTTCGAAAGAGATTTTCCATTTTGTCCACGAAGTGCATCCAGTTTTTGTCGTACCCTTTCAACTTTTTAGCACATTCTATGTGGGTGAAATGATGATACCATGCCAACTTTCAACCTTTTCAGACTTCATTTGTAGTGCTTTTCAATTTCAGGGTCATTTAGCCTAAACAATCAGTAAATGCATGAAAAGTAGCAAATGAAGTTAGAAAGGGTTGAAAATTGATGATGTGGCTTTTAATGGTGCATACTAAACGCACAAAACGTCTAGAGTTCAAATAATTAAAAAAATGAAATGCCTTTTGTAAGAGATGAGTTTTCGTGTGAAAGCGTGATACTTAAGAGATTGTCCATTTTGTACGTGAAGTGCATCCATGTTTTGCCGTAACCCTCTCAAGTTCTTATCACATTCTATGTGGGTGAAATGATGATACCATGCCAACTTTCAACCTTTTCAAAGTTCATTTGTAGTGCTTTTCAATTTCGGGGTCATTTAGCTGAAAACAAGTAAATGCATGAAAAATAGCAAATGAAGTTAGAAAGGGTTGACAATTGATGATGAGGCTTTGAATGGTGCATACCGTACGCACAAAAAGTCTAGAGTTGAAATAAGTTTAAAGAATGAAATGACTGTGTAATAGATGAGTTTTCGTCCGAAAGCGTGATAATTCGAAAGAGATTATCCATTTTGTACACAAACTTCATCCAGTTTTTACCGTAACCCTGTCAACTTTTTAGCACATGCTATGTGTGTGAAATGATGATACTATGCCAACTTTCAACCTTTTCAGAGTTCATTTGTAGTGCTTTTCAATTTCAGGGTCATTTAGCTCCAAAAAAACAGTAAATGCATGAAAAATAGAAAATGAAGTCAAAAACAGTTGAAAGTTGATAACGTTGCTTTGAATGGTACATACTGAATGCAAAAAAAGTATGGAGTTCAAATAAGTTTTAAAAAATGAAATGCCTTTGTAAGAAATGAGTTTTCGTCTGAAACCTTGATACTTCGAAAGAGATTGTCATTTTGTACACCAAGTGCATCCAGGTTTTGCCGTAACCCTATCAATTTTTTACCAAATTTTATGTGGGTGAAATGATGATACCATGCCAACTTGTAACCTTTTGAGACTTCATTTGTAGTGCTTTTAAATTTCAGGGTTATTTAGCTCAAAACAAATTGGTAAATGCATGAAAAATAGAAAATGAAGTCATAAAGGGTTGAAAATTGATGACGTGGATTTGAATGGTGCATACTGAACGCACAAAAAGTCTGGACTTGAAATAAATTAAAAAAAAAATGAAATGCCTTTGTAACAGATGAGTTTTCGTCCCATACACTCATACTTCGAAAAAGACTGTCCATTTTGTACACGAAGTGCTTCTAGTTTTTGCTTAACCCTGTCAACTTTTTAGCACATGCTATGTGGGTGAAATGATGATACCATGCCAACTTGTAACCTTTTGAGACTTCATTTGTAGTGCTTTTCAATTTCAGGGTTATTTAGCTCAAAACAAATTGGTAAATGCATGAAAAATAGAAAATGAAGTCAGAAAGGGTTAAAAATTGATGACGTGGATTTGAATGGTGCATACTGAACGCACGAAAAGTCTGGAGTTGAAATCAATTAAAAAAATGAAATGCCTTTGTAACAGATAAGTTTTCGTCCCATACACTCATACTTCGAAAAAGACTGTCCATTTTGTACACGAAGTGCTTCTAGTTTTTTCTTAACCCTGTCAACTTTTTAGCACATGCTATGTGGGTGAAATGATGATACCATGCCAACTTTCAACCTTTTCAGACTTCATTTGTAGTGCTTTTCAATTTCAGGGTCATTTAGCCTAAACAAAGAGTAAATGCATGAAAAATAGCAAATCAAGTCAGAAAGGGTTGAATATTGATGATGTGGCTTTGAATGGTGCATACTAAACGCACAAAAATTCTGGAGTTCAAATAAGTTTAAAAAAACGAAATGCCTTTTGTAACAGATGAGTTTTCGTCTGAAAGCGTCATACTCAAGAGATTGTCAATTTTGTACGTGAAGTGCATCCAGGTTTTGCCGTAACCCTCTCAAGTTCTTATCACATTCTATGTGGGTGAAATGATGATACCATGCCAACTTTCAACCTTTTCAGAGTTCATTTGTAGTGCTTTTCAATTTCGGGGTCATTTAGCTAAAAACTAGTAAATGCATGAAAAATAGCAAATGAAGTTAGAAAGGGTTGACAATTGACGATGAGGCTTTGAATGGTGCATACCGAATGCACAAAAAGTCTAGAGTTGAAATACGTTTAAAAAATGAAATGTCTTTGTAATAGATGAGTTTTCGTCCGAAAGCATGATAATTCGAAAGAGATTGTCCATTTTGTACACGAACTTCATCCAATTTTTACGGTAACCCTGTCAACTTTTTAGCAGATGCTATGTGCGTGAAATGATGATACGATGCCAACTTTCAACCTTTTTAGAGTTCATTTGTAGTGCTTTTCAATTTCAGGGTCATTTAGCTCCAAAAAAATAGTAAATGCATGAAAAATAGAAAATGAAGTAAAATAGTTGAAAGATGATAACGTTGCTTTGAATGGTACATACTGAATGCACAAAAAGTATGGAGTTCAAATAAGTTTAAAAAATGAAATGCCTTTGTAAGAAATGAGTTTTCGTTCGAAAGCTTGATACTTCGAAAGAGATTGTCCATTTTGTACACCAAGTGCATGCAGGTTTTGTCGTAACCCTATGAAGTTTTTACCACATTTTATGTGGGTGAAATGATGATTCCATGCTAACTTGTAACATTTTGAGAGTTCATTTGTAGTGCTTTTAAATTTCAGGGTTATTTAGCTCATAACAAATTAGTAAATGCATGAAAAATAGAAAACAAAGTCAGAAATGGTTGAAAATTGATGACGTGGATTTGGATGGTGCATAATGAACACACAAAAAGTCTGGAGTTGAAATAAATTTAAAAAAATGAAATGCCTTTGTGAGAGGTGAGTTCTCGTCCGAAACACTCATACTTTGAAAGAGACTGTCCATTTTGTACATGAAGTGCTTCCAGTTTTTGCTGTAACACTATCAACTTTTTAGCACATGCTATGTCGGTGAAATGATGATACCATGCCAACTTTCAACCTTTTCAGACTTTGTTTGTAGTGCTTTTCAATTTCAGGGTCATTTAGTTAACAAAAATCAGTTAATGCATGAAAAATAGCAAATGAAGTCAGAAAGGGTTGAAAATTGATGACGTCTCTTTGAATGCTGCATATTGAACGCACAAAAAGTTTGGAGTTCAAATAAGTTTTAAAAAAAGAAATGCCTTTGTAACAGATGAGTTTTCGTCCGAAAGTGTGATACTTCGAAGGAGATTGTCCATTTTGTACATGAAGTGGATCCAGGTTTTGCCGTAACCCTCTCAAACTTTTTAGCACATCCTATGTGGGTGAAATAATGATACCATGCCAACTTTCAACCTTTTCGGAGTTCATTTGTGGTGATTTTCGATTTCAGGGTCATTTAGCTCAAAAAATCTGTAAATACATGAAAATTAGCAAATGAAGTCAGAAATGGTTGAAAATTGATGACATGGCTTCGAATGGTGCATACATAAAAGTCTAGAGTTGAAATACGTTAAAAAAATGAAATGCCTTTGTAACAAATGAGTTGTTATCGGAAAGCTTGATACTTCAAAAGAGATTGTCCATTTTGTACACGGACTACATCCAGGTTTTGCTATAACCCTCTCAATATTATAGCACATGCTATGTGGGTGAAATGATGATACCATGCTAACTTTCAACCTTTTCAGACTTTATTACTAGTGCTTTTCAATTTTAGGGCCAATTAACTAAAAATAATAATCAGTAAATGCATGAAAAATAGCAAATGAAGTCAGAAAAGGTTGAAAATTGATGATGCGGCTTTGAATGGTGCATACCGAACGCACAAAAAGTCTGGAGGACAAATAAGTTTAAAAAATGAAATGCATTAGTAACAGATGAGTTTTCGTCCGAAAGCCTGATACTTCAAAAGAGATTGTCCATTTTGTACACGAACTAAATCCAGTTTTTGCCGTAACCCTCTCAACTTTTCAGCACATGCTACGTGGGTGAAATGATGATACCATGCCAACTTTCAACCTTTTTAGACTTCATTTGTAGTGCTTTTCATTTTTAGGGTCATTTAGCTATAAAAAATCAGTAAATGCATGAAAAATAACATATGAAGTCAGAAGGTTGAAAATTGATAACGTGGTTTTGAATGGTGCATACTGAATGCACAAAAAGTCTGAAGTTGAAATACGTTTAAAAAAATGAAATGCCTTTGTAACAGATGAGTTTTCATCCTAAAGTGTGTACCTCGAAAGAGATTGTCCATTTTGTACACTGATGTCTACTACGCAAACTTCTTGTAGATGTTGTTGGGCCTCCAAGTGTAGAGGTTTGTAGGATAGTAGGAAATTTCCCTCAAGTGGATGACCTAAGGTTTATCAATCCGTGGGAGGCGTAGGATGAACATGGTCTCCCTCAAACAACCCTGCAACCAAATAACAAAGAGTCTCTAGTGTCCCCAACACACCCAATACAATGGCAAATTGTATAGGTGCACTAGTTCGGTGAAGAGATGGTGATACAAGTGCAATATGGATGGTAGATATAGGTTTTTGTAATCTGGAAAAAACATCAAGGTAACTAATGATAAAAGTGAGCACAAACGGTATTGCAATGCTTCGAAACAAGGCCTAGGGTGCATACTTTCACTATTGCAAGTTCTCTCAACAATAATAAAAGAATTGGATCATATAACTATTCCTCAACATGCAACAAAGAGTCACTCCAAAGACACTAATAGCGGAGAACAAACGAAGAGATTATTGTAGGGTACGAAACCACCTCAAAGTTATTCTTTCTAATCAATCTATTCAAGAGTCCGTAGTAAAATAACACGAAGCTATTCTTTCCGTTCGATCTATCCTAGAGTTCGTACTAGAATTACACCTTAAGACACACATCAACCAAAACCCTAATGTCACATAGATACTCCATTGTCACCTCAAGTATCTTTGGGCATGATTATACGATATGCATCACACAATCTCAGATTCATCTATTCAACCAACACAAAGAACTTCAAAGAGTGCCCCAAAGTTTCTACCGGAGACTCAAGATGAAAACGTGTGACAACCCATATGCATAGATTCCCAAGGTCACGGAACCCGCAAGTTGATCACCGAAACATACATCAAGTAGATCACGTGATATCCCATTGTCACCACAGATAAGCATATGCAAGACATACATCAAGTGTTCTCAAATCCTTAAAGACTCAATCCGATAAGATAACTTCAAAGGGAAAACTCAATCCATTACAAGAAGTAGAGGGGGAGAAACATCATAAGATCCAACTATAATAGCAAAGCTCGCAGTACATCAAGATCGTGCCATATCAAGAACATGAGATACATACATATATATATATATATATATATATATATATATATATATATATATATATATATATATATATATATATATATATATATATATATATATCAAACACATAGCTACTGGTACATACCCTCAGCCCCGAGGGCGAACTACTCCCTCCTCGTCATGGAGAGCGCCATGATTACGAAGATGGCCACCGGTGATGGATCTCCTCTCCCGTAGGGTGCCGGAACAGGGTCCCGATTGGTTTTTGGTGGCTACAGAGGCTTGCGCCGGCGGATCTCCTGATCTAGGTTTTTTTCGAGGGTTTCTTTATTTATAGGATTTTTTGGCATCGAGAACAAGTCAGGGGGTCTCCGAGTTGTCCACGAGATAGGGGGGTGCGCCCAGGGGGGTAGGGCACACCCTCCACCCTCGTGGACGACTCGGGACACTTCTAGCCCAATTCTTTTACTCCGGGGGCTTCTTTTGGTCCATAAAAATCATCAAAAATTGGCACGTCAATTGGACTCCGTTTGGTATTCTTTTTCTGTAAAACTCAAAAACAAGGAAAAAATAGAAACTGGCACTAGGATCTAGGTTAATAGGTTAGTCCCAAAAATCATATGAAATAGATATAAATGCATATAAAACATCCAAGATGGATAATATAATAGCATGGACCAATCAAAAATTATAGATACGTTGGAGACATATCATACAGGAAGTGCAGCCAGGTTTTGCCGTAACACTCTCAACTTTTTAGCACATTTTATATGGGTGAAATGATGATGTCGTGCCAACTTTCAACCTTTTTATACTTCATTTGTAGTGGTTTACAATTTCAAGGTCATTTATCTAAAAAAATCAGTAAATGCATGAAAAATAGCAAATGAAGTCAGAAAGGGTTGATAACTGATGGCATAACATTGAAAGGCGCATACTGAATGGACAAAAAGTCTGGAGTTCAAATAAGTTCAGAAAAATGAAATGCCTTTGTAACAGATGAGTTTTCGTCCGAAAGCGTCATACTTCGAAAGAGATTGTCCATTTTGTACATGAAGCGCATCTGGTTTTTGCTATAACCCTATCAACTTTTTAGCACATTTTATGTGGGTGAAATGATGATACCATGCCAATTTTTAACCTTTTCAGACTTCATTTGTAGTGCATTTCAATTTTAAGGTCATTTAGCTCAAAATAAATCAGTAAATGCATGAAAAATAGCAGATGAAGTCAGAAAGGGTTGCAAATTGATGACGTGGATTTGAATGGTGCATACTGAACGCACAAAAAGTCTGGAGTTGAAATAATTTAAAAATGAAATGCCTTTGTAACAAAGGAGTTTACGTCCGAAACACTCATACTTCGAAAGAGATTGTCCATTTTGTACACGAAGTGCATCCAATTTTTGTTGTAACCCTGTCAACTTTTGAGCACATGCTATGTGGGTGAAATGGTGACACCATGCCAACTTTCAACCTTTTCAGACTTCGTTTGTACACTACTGCAGGATGGTGCTAACGCGACACTACGATCAGAGACCCTTCGACGAAATTGTGTGCGATGCCATAATCGCAAACGCGGGTGTAAAAAACCCGTCATAAAAGGTGCAAAACATTTGCGATGATGGATGCATCAAACATGGATCAGATTTGTCTTGCATGTTCGATGAAGGGCATACGGTTCAGTTAAATTAACTGTTTGCGATGAGGAGGAAAAAAAGAAACGGGCAACCAGATGAAGGTGTGTGCAATATACATCATACGGTTCACTAGGATGAACTGTGTGTGATTAGGAAACACAATGGAAATGGTTCAACTGAACAAGATGTGTATGATACGCGGCAAATAGGTCCGTAATGAGAAATGTGTGCGAAGACCAATAATAACACAGACGATTTCTGCTAATAAGCCGTGTGAATTGCTCTGTCTACAGTAGAATAACATATATAAATATACATACATACATACATATATATATACACACACCTCAATAAATAATTGCATGCATTCTAAAGTAGGAGAAACGATTGTCTAGTCATCTACTTCTTGTGACGCTCCCGCCACTGCTATGTGGCTCGATCCCTCGTCTGGGTCAGGAAGAAGATAGTCCCTCATGTCAACGATCTGCCTGTACATCCCGTAGCTTGTGTACGCGTCCATGGCAGCGTACTTGACATGTTGTTCATCCAGTCTCTCGTGCCACACACTATGCCATGCATTCTTGTCCTTATTGCTCTCTTCCTTCATCTTCGCATAGTAGGGGTCGATGATGGCCGAGGCGAGGTCAACCAAGGAGTTCAGTTTGTTTTTGTCGCTGCCACAGACCTTGTAGTGGTACTGGATGTTGACAAGATTCGGGCATTTCAAATCCGAAACATTAAGCGCTTTTAGATCGTTGGTGGTGTCCATCGTAGTGAAACTTTAGTCGAAGCTCTTGATAAACTTGGAGAAACGGTCGCAAGGCCTTGTGGCAAGGTGGTAGTGGTAGACGAGGACATCATGTCGCACGCACAACTGGGCGACGGCAACCTTCTGATCTTGCCCGACACAACTGATTGTGTACTCGAGGACGAAGCCGACCACTCGGTAGTTTTCCTCGATAAGGAATTGCTCCCTAGTTTGGATGGAGCTCTCTGCCGAGACCGGATCATTCGTGTATACCACCGAGAGGACCTTCCCCCTCACATGGTTGTCCACTACGTGATGCATGGTGAACTGCCCGCCATTGTCGTCGTCGGCCGCTGGGAGCGCCATTGGAGCCACGGGGAGCGCCATTGGAACCGCCAGATGTCCTCTCTGTATGTGTCCTCGTGGGTGGGCTTATTGTGTCGTGTGAGACGAGAGATGCAGGTAAATGGCCGCAATAATAAAAGGGGGCCGAGCGGCGTGGATTCTCGGTGCGTCCGCATGGCAGTTTTTGCAACGGGTAACTGCATCGTCGCGCCGCGCCCGATGCAACCGCTCGCACCCGAACATGCATGATCGTGCGCCGACCCCAAACACTAGTAGCGCGCATGGAGGGATGAGGGTAGAGCACCCGGAGGGACGCGAGAGTAGAGCGCGTGCGGTGGGACGCGAGCAGAGCGCGACGCGGCCGCCTGAACTGCAAGCAACCACACACATAGAGCAGTTGAACACGCAGGAAATGGTCACCTAGAAGCCGGCCGACAGTTGCGTCGCTGCGTAGAGAGCGGTCGTGTGCTACCACCTCCATCTAGTCTATATAGTTTCCTTTATATTCTCTGCCATACTTTGCCCTCAAATTTAACCAACAAAATGTTAATGCATGTTTTAAAAATTATATAATTGGAAACTATGTTCAAAAAGAAATCCAACTATATAATCTTTGGCGACATGCATTCGTATTTTATTAGTGAAATCATACTTATAAACCCGTCTTGTTACCCTCTCACAAAAGTTTTTTATTAGCCGTATGTGTACGTGGCCTTTTGTCCTCCTCTCGCACGTCTTGTCACCCCGCTCCCGCAGACGGCTTACAACGCAAGCTTGCGCAGCGCGCGAGGGCGTTCTTTTGGCCAAATGCTGGCACCGATGAATCGTTGGTAAGCCCGTTCCCGCGCAACCTCGCAGGTTCCCACGCAAGCTTCCTGCCCGACTTGGTGAAATCCCCCAAAATCCCAATGCTTACCGGCCTGCTATAAAAACCCTCGTGGCCAGCGAGTCCCGCGTCGCATTTTCCCCTCCCTCCCTGTAGCTTATCTCGTCTGCTTCTCCCAGAATCACCAATGGCACCGGTCCGTCATCGTCGCTAAGCCACTCCGCCGTCATCAGAGGACAGTGATACGTGTCCAACGTATATATAATTTTTGATTATTCCATGCTATTATATTATCCTTCTAAAATGTTTTATGGGCTTTTATATACACTTTTATACGATTTTCGGGACTAACCTATTAACCCAGAGCCCAGTGCCAGTTTATGTTTTTCTCTTGTTTTAGAGTATCGTAGAAAGGGAATATCAAATGGAGCCCAATTGACCTAAAACTCAATCGAGCTTATTTTCGGACCAGAAGAAGCCCAGGAAGTGTCGGAGGGGGACCAAAAGGTTCCAGGGCTGCCCACGAGGGTAGGGGCGCCCCCTGGGCGCGGCCCCCTGCCTTGTGGACAGCCCAGAGACCCCCTTTACTTTTCCCCGACTCCAACACCTCCTATATATACTGAAACCTCTGGAAAATAACCTAGATCGGGAGTTCCGCCACCAAAAGCCTCTGTTGCCACCGAAAACCAATCTAGACCCGTTCTGGCACCCTGCTAGAGGGGGAATCCCTCTCCGGTGGCTATCTTCATCATCCTGACGCTCTCCATGATGAGGGGGAGTAGTTCACCCTCGGGGCTAAGGGTATGTACCAGTAGCTATGTGTTTGATATCTCTCTCTCCTGTGTTCTTCAGATGGCACGATCTTGATGTATCACGAGCTTTGATATTATAGTTGGATCTTATGATGTTTCTCCACCTCTACTCTCTTGTGATGAATTGAGTTTTCCCTTTGAAGTTATCTTATCGGATTGAGTCTTTAAGGATTTGAGAACACATGATGTATGTCTTGCATGTGCTTATATGTGGTGACAATGGGATATCACGTGATCTACTTGATGTATGTTTCGGTGATCAACTTGCGGGTTCCGTGACCTTGGGAATCTATGCATAGGGGTTGTCACACGTTTTCATCTTGACTCTCCGGTAGAAACTTTGGTGCACTCTTTGAAGTTCTTTGTGTTGGTTGAATAGATGAATCTGAGATTGTGTGATGCATATCGTATAATGATATCCACAGATACTTGATGTGACAATGGAGCATCTAGGGTGACATTAGGGTTTTCATTAATTTGTATCTTAAGGTGTTATTCTAGTACGGACTCTAGGATAGATTGAACGGAAAGAATAGCCTCGTGTTATTTTACTACTGACTCTTGAATAGATCGATCAGAAAGAATAACTTTGAGGTGGTTTCATACCCTACCATAATCTTATCGTTTGTTCTCCGCTATTAGTGACTTTGGAGTGACTCTTTGTTGCATGTTGAGGGCTAGTAATATAATCCAGTAATGTTATTATTGTTGAGAGAACTTGCACTAGTGAAAGTATGAAGCCTATGCCTTGTTTCCTAGCATTGCAACACCGTTTATGCTCCCTTTTACCACTTGTTACCTTACTGTTTTTATATTTTCAGATTACAAAAACCTATATCAACCATCCATATTGCACTTGCATCACCATCTCTTCACCAAACTAGTGCACCTATACAATTTACCATTGTATTAGGTGTGTTGCAGACACAAGAGACTCTTTGTTATTTGGTTGCAGGGTGTTTGAGAGAGACCATCTTCATCCTACACCTCCCACGGATTGATAAACCTTAGGTCATCCACTTGATGGAAATTTGCTACTGTCCTACAAACCTCTGCACTTGGAGGCCCAACAACGTCTACAAGAAGAAGGTTGTGCAGTAGACATCACACATCTCCAGTTGGGAGGCTACACCGCGGCGGTGGCACAGTCCTCGGCGAACTGTAGTGCGCGTGGTGTCCCTGTTGGGTGTGCTGCCGCTGCCCATCGGCAACTGTTGTCGACCGCTGTTAACGACACACCACCATCGAAAGCCATGGCCATCGCCCGCTCCACCTCCGCGGCCCGAAGGCGGGAGGTGGCCGTCGTGGCCGCAACCCCAATGCCGGCCACTATGGCCATCACCCGCTCCGCTACCGCGGCCCGAAGGCGGGAGGTGGTGGTCATGGCCGCCACCCCGTCGTCGGCCACCGTGGCCGCTGGCCCACCATCGATCGCCGGGGTCATCACCTGCTCGGCCACCATCGCCCAAAGGCGGGAAGCGGAGGTGGATGCCCGCACGTGCGTCAGCGACCTTGCGCGCTACACCGAGTTCCTGCGGGAGGAGGAGGAGCGCCTCGTTGAGCATGCAAAGAGCCTTACTGCCGCCGTGGCCGCGGCACACGCTTCCTCAGAGGCGAGGAATTAGGAGATCTACAAGGAGAACCGCCGCTTCGACAGGGGTCATCTGGAGCAGCAGAGGGCCTTCGAGGTGAGCGTCGCTGAAGCTGCAACAGCGGCAGGCGCCGTATTGTGGTTGCCTAGCTCGTCGGTAGTCTCCTCCTCCTCTGCCTCTTACTGAGCACGCTCGGTAGAGGAGAGGCAGCCGGAACTAGTACAAAGCCGCTCCGCAATAGTAGTAGTAGTAGTATTTAGGGGCAATTTTGTTCAGTTCATCTGACTATAGATGTGGTGGAACTGTACACCGTACTTCAGATTAGCTAGTATATATAGTTGAACTCGCTATTTCAGTACGTGGTTGGCAACAAATCGGGAAAAGTTTGGTCGGTTCAGCTATCGAGTTGAACTATTTGTATTAATTAAGAACGACTGCTTAATCTATGAATGAAATCTATGCTTGATTACTGAATTTTAGTTGCAAAAATAAGATACTGCTAGTGATTTTTAGCATCATATTTTGACAAATCGCAGTGTTACAAGTATTGACAAATCATACAAAATTTTTTGTACATGGTTGCACATGAGTCATCCAAACAACCATTTGCGTTGCTCTCGCTTTGCATACGAGTGTTCTATCTAAAATGTTTGCGATCAAGAGCTGCAGAAATCCTGCTCGACACATTTTCTCTTGGCGAAGCGGTCGGTTTGCATACGGGTGTTCTAACTAAAAAGTTTACAATGAGTGTTTTATATTTAAAAACCAAATTAAACTGCGGCTTGGGGGCCATTAATGGAGAGGATGCCAGCAAGGCAGGCGGCCATGGAAGTCAAAGGGCTCGCTTCCCAGTGAGCCTGCGGAGCATAGAGTTTGCACGCTTCCAAGTGAGCCTGCACATTCGAGGACAGCTTGCATGCCTCTCGGTTAGCCCGCGCACCAGATGGCGCTCGCACGCCTCCCATTCAGTCAAGGTCAAGCAGCTGTCCGCACGACACCTTGTACAACCATTAAAACCAAGACACACGGTGTGACGTGAATGGTTAACAGAATGCACACGGTTTGAATTATACAAACGGTTGAGATATAAAAGTGGCAGCTATTTTTTCAAAATGCCTTTGTTGGCTGTCATTATTCGAGTGTGCCTTCTCTCAAAATGGACACGAAAAATACCACAACATGTCGGGTGCCATTCCATGATAGAATGCCAAGTTTCATGAATTTCAGACGACTTTTGGATTTACTAGAATTGAAAAATAAAGTACTCAACGTTTTTCCGGCAACCAACGGTGCCCTGGTGTTTGAAATTCATTCCCATTTCTTGCATGTGAGCTAAGCATGCACCCAAGGACACATACTTGATTTTCAACCAATTTATATGCACTGGAGCATGTGCATGTAGTTCGAATTTGAATTTTGCACATAAATGCATTGACAACTCAATTAATGCATAAAAATGTCCAAACGTACCCCAAAAAATCACAAAGATTGACACAACACTCCTGTTGTTCTATGTTGTCACAAGAAAAAAAAATTGAAAGCAATAAGAGGCAATGGATATCATTTCGTCCCTAAAGGTGGGATGTTCCCTACCGAAATCGTCATGCTTGTTGTAAAAAGCTCTGGTTTGTGAGAAGCATATACCCAAACCTGCCCCAAATGGGACAAAAATTTTACCATGGCATGTTGATGCCGCTCCATGATAGCATGCGAAGTTTCATGAATTTCACGCGAGTTTTGGATTTACTAGAATTTGAAAACCAGGCATCTCAATGTTTTGTTGGCAATCAATGGTTCCCTGGTGTTTGAAATTCATTCCATTTCTTGCAGGGGACCTGAGCATGCACCCAAGGACACAGTTTTGAATTTCAACCAATTTATATGCATTGGAGCATGTGCATGTAGTTCAACATTGAATTTTGTATATAAATGCATTGAATACTCAGTTAATGCATAAAAATGTCCAATCGGTCCCCGAAAAGTTAGAAAGATTGACACAACACTCCTGTTGTTCTATGTTGACACGAGAAAAAATTGAAAGCAATAAGAGGCAATGGATATCATTTCGTCCCCAAAGGTGGGACGTTCCCTACCGAAACCATAATGCTTATTGTGAGAAGCTCTGGTTTGTGAGAAGCATATACCCAAACCTGCCCCAAATGGGACAAAAAATTTACCACGAGATGTTTATGCCGCTCCATGATAGCATGCCAAGTTTCATGAATTTCAGACGAGTTTTGGATTTACTAAAATTTAAAAACCATGTATCTCAATGTTTTGGCGGCAATCAAGGGTGCCCTAGTATTTGAAATTCATTCCCATTTCTTGCATGTGACTTAAGCATGCACCCAAGGAAAAAGATTTGACCTTTCAACCAATTTATATGCACTGGAGCATGTGCATGTAGTACAAATTTGAATTATGCACATAAATGCATTGAAAACTGAGTTAATGCATAAAAATGTCCAAACGAACCCCGAAAAATCACAAAGATTGACACAACACTCCTATAGTTCCATGTTGAAACAAGAAAAAAATTGGAAGCAATAAGAGGCAACGGATATCGTTTTGTCCCCAAAGGTGGGACGTTCCCTACCGAAACCACCATGATTGTTGTGAGAAGCTCTAGTTTGTGACAAGCATATACCCAAACCTGCCCCAAATGGGACAAAATTTTTACCACGGCATGTTGATGCCGCACCATGATAGCATGCCAAGTTTGATGAATTTCAGACAACTTTTGGATTTACTAGAATTTAAAAACAAGGCATCTCAATATTTTGCCAGCAATCAACAGTGCCCTGGTGTTTGAAATTCATTCCCATTTGTTGCATGGGACCTAAGCATGCACCCAAGGACACATTTCTGATTTTTCAACCAATTTATATGCATTGGAGCATGTGCATGTAGTTCAAATTTGAATTATGCACATAAATGCATTGAAAACTCAGTTAATGCATAAAAATGTCCAAACGATCCCTGAAAAATCACAAAAATTGACACAACACTCCTGTTGTTCTATGTTGAAACGAGGAAAAAATTGGAAGCAATAAGAGGCAATGGATATCGTCCTACCGAAACCACCATGCTTGTTGTGAGAAGTTCTCGTTTGTGAGAAGCATATACCCAAACCTGCCCCAAATGGGACAAAAAATTTACCTCGACATGTTGATGCCGCTCCATGATAGCATGCCAAGTTTGATGAATTTCAAAAGAGATTTAGATTTACTAGAATTTAAAAACTAGGTATCTCAATATTTGCGGCCGATTGACGGTGGCAGGGTGTTTGACATTCATTCCCATTTCATGCATGGGACCTAAGCAGGCAACCAAGGACACGGATTTGAATTTTCAACTAATTTATATGCATTAGAGCATGTGCCTGTAGTTCAAATTTGAATTATGTAGATGAATGCATAGAAAACTCAGTTAATGTATAAAAATGTCCAAGCAAACCCCAAAAAATCCCAAAAATTGAGACAACACTCCTGTTGTTCTATGTTGACACTAGCAAAAAAAATTGAAATCGAGAAGAGGCAACGGATATCATTTCTCCCAGAAAGGGGAAACGTTCCCTACCAAAACCATCACACTTGTTGTGAGAAGCTCTGGTTTATGCGAAGCTTATACCCAAACCTGCCCCAAATGGGACATAATTTTTACCACGGCATGTTGATGCCGCTCCATGATAGCATGCCAAGTTTCATGAATTTCTGATGAATTTTGGATTTACTAGAATTACAAAAGCAAGTACGTCGACGTTTTCCGGAGGGCCACGGTGCTGTGGTGTTCAAATTTCATCCCCCTTTGTTGCATGGGAGATAAGCATAAACCCATGGACACATATATGATTTTACAACCCATGTTGGTGCACCGGAGCATGTGCATGTTGTTTAATTTTGAACTGTGCACCTGAAATAGCTAGAAAACCAATTTAATGTTTAAAATGTTCAAACGAACTCTGAATAATTCCAATTTTTTTACGACACACATGTAGTTGCATGTTCACTCGAGATAAAAGGTCTATCAATTCAGACACCGTCCATTGCCGCTATGACCCCATTATGTAGTTCATATCAAGATGAAATATCAAGTAGATCGCACACAGTTTATTATCACCAACCGTGTGAGATGCAGCAAAAAATATCCTGGAGCACCGTCGATGTATTGTACGCCTATGGCTTACGCGGGAAGGTGCGTCGGCTACAGTCCACAGCTGGCGTCTCAAGCACACCAGCTCGCTCCCCAAATATCATTTCACTGTTTAATCATCGTCGGTGAAAGATGGGCACGTGGACACGCATCGTGAGGGAAACTTCGGTGGCCCACTCCGGCGAGAGTGCGGCCACAACCGCCATGCGCGTGATGACAAGGTGCTTGAGCGCGGCCACAATCTGTGACCGGGCGTCAAAGGCAGCCCAAACGGCCGATGTTGCTTCTCAGGTTGCGGCAGCAACATATGCCTTGGGGATTGCAACTGGCGTGAGCGGCACAACATCTGTCCGTTCCGCAGCAGCGGCCTTAGCCCTGACGAAGGCCGCCCACGACCATGTCGAGGCCGCCCACACCCAGCTCCTGGCAGTCATCGCACAAATGGAACAAAGCTTCTCCAACAATGGCGGGCAACCCACGACCGAAGAGCTGGCAATTGCCAAGAGCGTTCGAGCAGCCGTCTGTTCCTTCGCCGCATACCTTGCAACGACGGAGCCCGTCCAAGTACGCCCATGCCCAGCTCGTGGCGGCCTTTTCCAAAGAGATGGCGGACGCGAATGGCGAGATGCTTGTCGAGTATGGTGCGATGGATGCCATGTAGCCCCTTCCCCCAGGAGACCGTCGGGCGCGTGCTGGACATGGAGGCAGCGGCGGAGATCGACAAGCACGAGCCGTAGTTGTACTCTTTGTTTTGTTTAATTAAGAGCGCCGATCTTTAATTTGATAGAGCAATGTTTAGGTCAGCTAGCTCTGTTTAATTGCTGAACTTGCTCGATTAAGAAGTGTTGGTGTGCTGTAGTCTCCTTTGTGTACCCAAATTATGCAATGACGTGGATGACCACTGTAACCATGGGAATTCGAACCAAAAATTTTGATGTTCAAACTCATCACACACGGGTGAAGCTATCTGAATCGTTTGTGATGTTCACATATCGTACACATTTCTGAATAAGGGACCGTGTCTGATGACACTTTGCGCGCCAGTTTTTTGGCTCGAGCGATTCGAAATTGTTGGCTTCCGCGGAAATATTAACCTCCCCGCCCCTTCCCCCTTACCAAAAGCCAGATTTCTCCTCTTTCTGCCTTCCTTTCAAAGTTGAAACCTTCACACCTTGCTTGCAGTGCTGCTACTTCTTTGGCAAATTTTTGGTGTCAAAATTGTGCTTCGTTGGAAATGGGTGAGATTTGAAAGAGCATGATGCACCCGAATCAAACAAGACTTTAGCAGGTATAGAGTTAACTAAGAGGTTACCCATTATCACATCAGAAGAATTCTCTGCTTGAGCTGCATTCATCAGGTTCACTCTTGCTGCCTTGGGATTGTGCTTGACAATAGCAGTGCTGACAGGTGGAGGAGGCAGAAGGCGCCTTGGGTTGGGACACTTGTTGGCATAGTGACCCTTCTGAGAACACTTGTTGCAAGTAACTTCTGAAAGAGGCCAATAATAAGGACCACTTGGTCTTGGAGCTTGGAACTGAGGCTTGGACTGATTGCCTAGGTTGGGTGGGTGGGAGAATCCACAACCACCTGAGTGCTTGTTGTTGGTTGGAGGACGGAGAACTGGAGGAGGCGATAGCCAGAACTTCTGCTGCTTGGCAACCACTTGAGAGGAAGAGGAGGAGTGAACAACATCTCTTATCCTCTTTTTGGAAGCTTCACACTTGATCCAAGCTGCCTCTTGCTTGAGAGCCATATCATATAATTTGTCAAATTCATCTGGCTCAAACAAGGTGAGAGCAAGTTGGAGTTCATCTTTCAGACCACCTCGGAACTGGTATATCTTGCTCTTGGCATTGGGGATGTCCTGCTTCGCATAAGGGTAAAGATTCTGGAACTTGACATTGTATTGATAGACGGACATGGTGCCTTGCTTCAGGTTGCGGAATTGCTCACGCATGCCTTCAATGACACTGGTTGGAATGATTTAAGAGTACGATTCAAGCATTGAGTATAATCCTGGCAAGGCCAATGTCATTGCAGATGGCTTCAGCAGAAAGGCGTATTACAATAGTCTCCTTCTCAAGCCGTTCCAGCCTAAACTTTGTGAATCATTCAGGAAGCTCAACCTCCAAGTTGTTCCACAAGGCTTTCTTGCAAACCTTCAAGTTGCTCCTACCTTGGAAGGTCAAATCTGTGAGGCCCAACTCAGTGATGCTATGGTGCAGAAAGTGAAACATGGTATTGCTAAGGGTACTCCCAAGTACAAGTGCTATCGCGTTGATGACAGAGATACTTTGTTCTTTGAGGACAGGATTGTGGTTCCCAAAGTTGATCTCAGAAAGCTCATAATGAACGAAGCACATGACTCCCTCCTCTCGATACATCCAGGAAGTTCCAAGATGTACCATGACCTCAAGCAATCATATTGGTGGACTCGCATGCAAAGGGAGATTGCCCAATTCGTGAATGAATGTGATGTCTGCAGAAGAGTGAAGGCAGAGCATCAACGTCCAGCCGGACTCCTTCAACCTCTACCTATTGCCGAGTGGAAATTCGATCACATTGAGATGGATTTCGTCACCGGTTTTCCCAGGTCCAAGAAGGGAAATGATGCTATCTTTGTGGTGATTGACAAGCTAACTAAAGTAGCTCATTTTCTTCCCGTCAAAGAATCCATCAACGCAGCTCAGCTGGCAGAGCTGTACACCTCCAGAATTGTTTCTTTGCATGGCATTCCTCAAGTGATCTCCTCAGACCGTGGAAGCTTGTTCACTTCCAAGTTCTGGGATTCTTTACAGTCAGCCATGGGCACAAAGATTCGCTTCAGCACCGCGTTTCACCCTTAGACTAGTGGTCAAGTCGAAAGAGTGAACCAAATCCTTGAAGATATGCTCAGAGCTTGTGTCATCTACTTTGGTATGAAATGGGAAGATTGCCTTCCATTTGCCGATTTCTTCTACAACAACAGTTTCCAAGCAAGTGCCGGCAAAGCTCCTTTTGAAATCCTCTATGGCAGAAAGTGCCGTACCCCTCTCAACTGGTCCAAGACTGGTGAACGTCAACTCCTTGGAAATGATTTGATCTCAGAAGCCGAGGAAATGTGCAAAGTCATATGTGAGAATCTCAAAGCCGCGCAATCGCGTCAAAAGAGCTACTATGACGACAAGCATTGTGACTTGGCTTTCGACATTGGAGACCATGTCTATCTCCGTGTTTCTCCCATGAAGGGCACTCAGAGGTTCGGTATAAAGGGCAAGCTTGCTCCAAGATACGTGGGCCCTTTCAAGATTCTTGGCAAGAGAGGCGATCTAGCATACCAACTCGAGCTTCCCTCCAACTTCGCAAATGTGCATGATGTGTTTCACGTGTCTCAACTCCGCAAGTGCTTCAAGACGCCTGAACGCACCATTCCATTCGAAGAGATTGATATTCAACAAGACTTGTCTTATCGTGAGCACCCCGTTGCTATTCTTGAAGAAAATGAGCGCAAGACCCTCAACAAGTCCATCAAATTATTGAAAGTGAAGTGGTCTCACCATAACAACCGAGAAGCTACATGGGAACGAGAAGATCATCTCCGTTCCGAGTATCCCTCCTTCTTTCAGTCCTAGATCTCGGGATGAGATCTTTTTGTAGTGGAGGAGAGTTTGTAACACCCCATATGTGATACCTTCCAGATATGGCAATAAAGCAATTATCAATTTGATCCTTTTCCTTTCCTTGGGGATCCTTTTCATTTATGCATTCTTATTGTCATTGCATTGTCATCTTATTTTTTCTTTGCATTCATGCATTACTCATCATCACCATTGCATCATGATCATCATGACCTTCTTTCACTTGTTGTGTTGCATCCTTAGTTGTCTTGTGTTGGTCATATGAGTACCTTGTTCTTGTGTGTTGGTGGTGATAGCAAGACCTTGGCCATGCTAAACCCTAACCCCCCTCCTTCTTTTGCACCACTCTTCTCCTTCCTCCTTTTCTTTTCCATTCTTTAAGTAATTTTGCAAGTGACTTAGCCTCTTCCAGAAATTTTCATCTCCTCCCCACATCTTTGTCACTTTGACATGAGTCACCTTGCAAAGCCTTTCCCCAATTTGAATTGATTTGGCTAGATTAAAAAATGACAGAAGTTTGAACCATATTGAAACTTGTTTTATTTTTCTACCTCTAAAAATGCCCAAACAATTTTATAAAATAGGGCATAAATCCAGGAGCTTGGGGATATTTTATTTTTCCCCGGATTCCTTTTTCTTTTAGCCTGTGCTTTTTATTTTACTTTTCTGCCTGAAGAAAAAGAAAAAAGAAAAGGCAACAGAGCAGCAGCCAGCAGCCCAGCAGGAGCAGCAACACCTGGGCCAGCCTCCCCCCTCGGCCCAGCTACCAGCGCACGCCCGCAGCCCAGCAACAGCCCGCGCGCACGTTCCTCTCACCCTTTCTCACCCGCGCCCCCGCTTACCCCCGCTGAGTCGCGCCCACGTGGATGCCTAGGGCTCACACGTCAGCGACTGAGACCAGGTGCGCACAAGTGAGGACAAAGTGCGTAGAAAAGATTAGTATTGATATGTGGGGCCAGTCTAGATCACGCCAGGAGTAACGACCACCGGTGGGTGTGTATGGGGCGTTACAACGTGGGATCTAAAGTTGACACTCTTCCAAACCCACTTTCAATATTATTGCAAACATTATTATCAATCTCATATTCATCATGGAGCTTAAATAAATTTTCAAGATCATAAGAAGAATCACCTCAATCATGGTCATTGCAACAAGTAGTGGACATAGCAATACTAGCATCCCCAAGCTTAGGGTTTTGCATATCATTAACACAATTGACATCAATAGAATTTGTAATAATATCATTGCAATCATGCTTTTTATTTAAGGAGTTATCGTGAATCACTTTTCCTTTTAACAATTCCTCACAATTTTCAGATTCATGAATTTCAAGCAATACCCCATAAAGATAATCTAGTGCACTCAACTCACTAGCAATTGGTTCAACATAATTGGATCTATTAAAAAGATTAGCAAGTGGATGAGGATCCATAATTTAGCAAGCGAAGATGCAAGCTAATAGAGGGCACATGGCAACACAAGCAAACAGAAAGGTGAACGGAAAAAAGGCAAAGGTGAAGTGGGGGAGAGGAAAACGAGAGGCAAAAAAATGTAATGCGGATGATAAGGGTTTGTTATAGGTACTTGGTATATGAATTTTGTGTAAGCCTCCCCGGCAACGGCGCCAGAAATCCTTCTTGCTACTTCTCAAGCTTGCGTTGTATTTCCTCGAAGAGGAAAGGGTGATGCAGCACAGTAGCGCAAGTATTTCCCTTAGTTTTTGCGAACCAAGGTATCAATCTAGTAGGAGACCACACGGGAGTCCCTCGCACCTGCACAAATAAATAAGAACATCGCAGCCAACGCGATAAGGGGTTGTCAATCCCTTTACGATCACTTACGAAAGTGAGATATGATAGATAGGATAGTTTGATATTTTTGGTATTTTTGGATATAAGAACAGAAAGTAAAAACAGCAAAATAAAGTAGATTGTAGATTGATATGTTGAGAATAGACCCGGGGGGCATAGGTTTCACTAGTGGCTTCTCTCATGATTGATGAGGACATCACTAACAAGGTTACACCCATATCTCCAACTGACACATATACAGGACCAATTACTAGAGCTCGCGCACGCCAGTTAAATTACCAGGTACTTTCGTTTCTTGGTAATGAATCTAATGTTCATGAGAATATGATGCTGCCTAAATTGGATACATTTGTCTTGCTTACAAATGAAGGGCCTAGATTGGACAATAAGGATGAACATTGGAGCAAGATCAAGCATGGAGATGATGGCATGCGCAAGGGGAACAAGAATGGAGTTACACGTGATGATTTCAGGACTTTGAAGCCACCATAATGAGTGCGTGAAGCCTTGGACGAAATATACAAGAAGCCACTTCATAAATTTCGTCCAGAGGCTATTATAGGTGTTGCGTCACCTTATTATTGGGCCAGGCCCATGTAATTTCGAAATACTTGAGTATAGGCTATTTTTAGAGTCCGTGTG
Source organism: Secale cereale (assembly GCA_902687465.1). Taxonomy (NCBI): domain Eukaryota; kingdom Viridiplantae; phylum Streptophyta; class Magnoliopsida; order Poales; family Poaceae; genus Secale; species Secale cereale. Next base: position 272,078,607 of record LR738712.1, read on the forward strand.
TGTGGGGAAACAAGAGTTAGGGTTTGTTTCGGACCCCTCCACCAAGGGCCACGAAATTCCCCCCTCTTTCCCCCATATATACAGACCTTAGGGCGTCGTTTAGATTTTGGGTTTTGTTTAGATTAAAGTTCGCCATAGCTGCAACTTCGCGTACTTCGTTTGTGTTCAACAACCAGACCAAGACGTCACAGAACCCCACTTGATCAATAAAGATTTCCTCTTGAATTCGCAATATCCAGATTGCAATCTCAGTTTCTTGCTTGTTCTTTGTTTGCCTGCAGGAAACATACCTTCGTGGTCAGGTTGATCGTGCTCCGTCCTGGTCAATAACCTCTCGGAGTTGGTTTAGCGATTGCTAAGGCGCGACGTCCTCGCACGTTCGTAGTCGGATTGTCAAAGTCGACTTCCTCCAAAACGATTGCCACCATCTCATCGAAAGACGAGACACCTTTGCCTCTATCAATAATAGCAGAATTCTACGGTGAGTGAACGAATTACTGTCAAGCAATTGATAGAAAAGCGAATAATTATGAGAATATCTAGGCATGATCATTATATATAGGCATCACGTCCGAGACAAGGAGACTGAAACGATTCTGCATCTACTACTATGACTCCACACATCAACCGCTATCCAGCATGCATCTAGAGTATTAAGTTCATAAGAACAGAGTATCCTCAGTTCTTTCCAACCGGCGTTGTTTTCCCCGTCCGATGTGGTCTTTCTTTTTCCCACCCGCCCACCTTTTTTCTTCTCAGAGCCAGAGTCCTCAATCGAGTATCCATCCTACTCGTGTGAAGTTTTGAATTCTTTCCTCAATTATTTCAACTTGTGATTTCTCCTCTAGTTCATCATTCTTCATCTTATTTTCTTCTATAGTGGATTCAATTCAAATTTGCAGTGTTGATCTTATTCTTTCATCGGCTCAAATGTTTGTCCCTTCTTTGTTCGTCTCTCACCATTTAGTTGTTCAGGAGTTCCGAAGACATCTCAGGAGATTCGTCTGTATTCTAATTAATTCGAGGTTGTCACCTCCTTCGAGTTTTTAAATCGTTCCGGTGGATCATCTCCTTTTCAATTCTTTCCAACAGTGTTTTTTATCTTCGGTGGGCTCATAACCCACAGGTCTTTTCCCAGGATCTTACCTGACTCTTCTAATTTCCCGCAGTGTTCCAGAATTATTTTCAAGTGTGATGTAAGTATGGATTCCATCTGTCATGTGCCTTCTCCAAGATCGTTTGCAAATTATTTTCATCATTGGTTCAACCTTTATTCATTTCATTCTTCCGGAGTATTTCATGTATTCTTTTATTTGTGTTCCTCCGAAGGCCATCATTTCAGAAGATTTCTTCGTTCTCAGTTTTCAACTTCGTCCTCCAAATATTCTTCAATGATGCCTCTTCGTTTGTCTCACATTCTTCCGGTGCTTCGTTCAAGCATTCTTTAAACCGTTTGCGATCTCTTCGTTCTCTTGCATCTAAATTTCCTCAAGTGCGTTATTCTTCCCGGCGATTCATTCTTTTTCTCTTCGTCAAATTTTAATTCTTCCCGGTGGTTCGTTCTTTTCTTCACTCGGCTTCAATTCCTATGGTGGTTCGCTCAAGAGTTCTTTTCCGGTGTTATCATATCAATTGTTCGTTTTTTCAATCCTACCGGTGTTTCAAGAAGACTTTCTCGAGTCTTGCGCCATATCCCTCTTAAATCAATTTCAACACGAATAAAGTGATATGCAAATCCATTGCTGCTCATCAATTTAATTGATGAAGGATAAGCATAACATAATTCTTATTCATTCACATCAAGTTGATTAATCTTTTCCTTTGGAATTTGTCTTTATGAATAAATTCTAGTCCCAGGGGTTTTCACCTTTTCTTCCGGAGTTCATAGTCTCTCGACCATCTCGTCGGAGCTCTATCTAAATCATCGCAAGGCTTTATTCTTATTCTTGCATCCTTCACTTCTATCATCGTCCTTTCGTTACCGGCGTTCTTCAAGTGTTCATAAATTTTTTTTGTACCAAGTACAAGCATTATTCTTTGGTGTCTCGAGATGCAAATAATTCTCTGTATTCTTTTGAAGTGGAGTTTTGCGTTCTTCACTCTTCCCAGCTCATCAATACTTTGGTTGCGGCATAATATCACCTCAAGTTTCGGGATGATTTCCATAAGTCCAAAACAAGCTTATTCTTTTGTTGTTGATTTTCTCAACAACTCCATTCAATCCTTCCTTCTAAGGATGCCTTCAAATTCATTGTGCTAGAAGATGTGTTCTTTCCCCTTTTCTTCTCATTCCATTCTTTAATTCTTCCAGAGGCATTTTCTTGTTCATCTCGTCATGAATCGCCCATCTTGTCAACTTCATGTTCTATTCCATTCTCGCGCAACCGGAGTGCTGCCAATTTTTTTCTTGTTCTTATCCCTTGTCTATCTCGCTTAACCGGAGTGGTTTTTCGAATTTATTCTTGTTCCTTTAACTCTTGATTCTTGTCTTTCTACCGTTAAGACTCTCGTACTCTTCCTTGTTCCTCCTTTGTAACAAAGCTTCTCAATCTCGTTCTCCTCCGTGTGTTCTTCCTTTCAAGTGGCTCAACCTCTCAACATTCTTTGGTTTCACCTTCTTCTTCCTTTTTCTCTTCCGTCTCGTTCCTAAGATCTCGGGACGAGATCTCTTTTTAGTAGGGGAGTGTTGTGACACACCGAGACCGATGCGCCAGGTGTCAGCCAGTTATTCTGTGTCGTAGCCATGTCATCTGCTTGCGTGTTGCATTTTGCCACGTCATCATGCGCATTGCATCCTCATGTTTTCAAAACTTGCATCCGTTCGAGCCCGGCCATCCTTTCCGGTATCCGTTCGGAGCCCAGACACACTCGCTCGCGCCCGCGGCACCTCCGAGACCTTGTTTTTATAAGTGGCCGGAAAATGTTCTCAGAATGGGTTGAAACTTGATTTTTGGTCTTATTATAATGTAGACGGACCGCCTCCCAAGTTTTCATCGCATTCGGAGCTCGTTTGATAGCCCAACCGTTAAACTATAGCGGCATTATTGCTAGACAAAACGCCAGACGTTTCGGTCTCCGAAACTGCCGCCGGGCCTCTCCCTATCCTCTCTCCTCTCAGCCCGAGGCCTCTTTGCACAGCCACAATCATCCCACTAGGCCTCTTGTCGGTGGGAATGACACCTATGGGATCACAATAATCCCTATTACGGTTAGCGGGGCGCGTGGTTGAGAGAAGAGCGGATCAAACAGATAGCACACGGTTCGTTTATCTAGGTTCGGGCCGCAAGGATGCGTAAAACCGTACTCCTGCTTTGGTGGATTATATAGCTGTGTTCTTAAGCTAGCTATGGGGTGTGAGGAGCTCCAAAAAGCCGAATCCCCCTCCTGGTCGCCTCGGCCTCCTTTTATAGAAAAGGGGTTGCCACAGTGGCACACAGGAGGTGGAAAGGGTACAGTGATGCGAGGTTATCCCTCGCATTACATGACAAGGCGCATTTAATGCGTCTTACTTAGGTGTCCTTGCTTTATCGG
>LR738712.1:272082340-272169665 GCA_902687465.1 Secale cereale
GGGGGGGGGGGGAGATCTGTCTTGTCCGTCGCCGCTTCTTCTTGTGTCGACACGCGCCCTGGCCAGTGATGCCTGAGATGCCATGTAGGTAGGCAGGCAGCTGAGGTGACGCAATGGTGGGTCTTTAGAAGATCTGCATGTCGCCACGCAGGTGCCTGCCCAGCTGGTTGGGTCGACGGCTGCATACGATGGTGGAAGTTTAGTCGGCGTGGGCCCGATGGTGGCCCTGCGGATGTCCTTGGCAAGGGCCTTGCCGGGGCCCCGACAAGGGTCTTGCCGCAGCGCCTGCTGCCATCCCCGGCAAGGTGCTTGCCAGAGGTCTTGTGGTCTTCCTTGGCTGGGATCCCGCCAAGGGTCGTCGTCTTCTTAGTGCGTATCTGATCTTGAATGTATTCACAAAGATCTGCATGCCACTACGGGGATGTCTCCCGAATCCTTGCCCTATGGGGGCAGCGGACTCAAGGGTGATTTGCTCCATAGGCGTGGGGCGAGTTGCCGCGGCAAGGGTCTTGCCGGGGCTGCTAAAGCCGGCCCCGGCAAGGATCTTGTCGGGGCTGCTAAAACTGGCTCCCGGCAAGGATCTTGCCGGGGGAACCCGCTTCGTCCCTTTGCTCTTTGTGGTCTTATTCTTTGGTGTCGTTCTAGTTCTCTTGAGCTTCGGTCTTACCCTGGCTTACCTCCCTTGCCTTGCTTGGTGCGGCGGTGCCCGTGGCTCAGACTGCCCATGCACAGTCATAGGGGTACAAAAAGTGTACCCCCCCCTTTTGTACACCGACATGATCCCCCGGACCTGGGCCAGACATAAGCGCGATGCATTGTTGGGCTAGGCCTAGAACGGTGCACGGGCAGGCAGGACGGTTTGCACCGTGGTAAGACTTTTCGTGCGCTGTGCCTCCCACGATCCGCGTGCGTGGCGCGGTGTGGAGGGGTGTGCGTGATGTGGGCGGCATGCACGGGGTTGGTTCCCGCAGGCATGCGTCACATCACAGTAAAGGGGCGGTTCGCGCCTTCCCCATAAACGGAGGGAGGCGTGGAAGCGCGGCCCATTTACTGAATGGGTCCGAGGCGCGGTCCTCAAGGCATCCACTCCCCACGATCACGGGGTGGGGAGAGGTCACCTCACCCGTCCCCTCGGTTCTGCACGTCTGCCACGTGTCCCCCATGCGCTTGGGGTGGCAAACGGTGGAGGCGGGAAACCGGGCCGTCGCTGGTTGGGGCGGCGGGTCGGTCCTGGCTCCCTGCGCCTTCCGTGTCTTGATTGGTCGAGCGGGCGGTCGAGCCCCAACCCCGTTCCATTATAAAGTACGGGAGGGGAGCGACGGCGTCCCGCATTCTTCCATCTTCTTCCTCCTTCAGCTTCTGCTCCTCACTTCCATTCGTCATGGAGAGAGGAAATCCCGGCCCTTCAATGGTGGCGGCGAGGGTCACCGCTCGACAATGCATCCCTCCTTCTCATGCGCCTGCGGTGGCAGAGCCGGCCGCGAGGGGAAGGGGTAGGGGGCGAGGCCGGGGCGCTCGGGGAAGAGGAGGACGGGGTGGCCCGCCGGCCTCGCCCCCGCCAGCAGCTCCTCCTCCAATGGAGGGCCATGTTGGGGATGACCCTTGTGAGTTCTTCGTCAGGTTGCGCCGGCCGCCGAGCCGTCGCCTTCGTCTCCCGACTCCATTTGCACGGGAGATGGAGCTGGATCCGCCAGAGTCATTGCGGCTGCACATGAGGGGCTGCGGGATCAGTGGCACACGGGTCCGCGTCGACTTCCCTGCTCCTCATGTGATGTATCTTTGTCGGGGATGGAAGACGTTTGCTCATATCCACAGCTTGACGGAGGGGCTTACTCTCCATTTTAAGCTAATGGTGGGTGGCCTTCTCTCTGTCAAGGTCTTCGGGCACTTTGGGACTCGTACAAGGTGCTGCGTGGAGAGCTCTTCTGATAGTGAAGGTTCCTCCTCGAGCGAGAGTGACGAGGAGGACAGCGGCAGCGACGACAAGGGCAGTAGGCGGTAGGATGACGGGTCCGACTAGGTGTCGGGCGCCACTCCTTGTGGCACCAGCGACCCCATCATCCGTGTTGCCGGCTCCTTGAACTTCTCGGGGCCATCCCCTTGGGCGGCTGGCGTTGGGGGGCTGCGGAAGAGGAAGAGGGCGGGCGGCAAGGCCGTCAAGTCGGAGTACGCGGGCACCGACGCCTTCGACGCATACTGACGTCCTGCCGCCTTGTCTTCGAGCTCTGCTTCCGGCGGCGCCATCACCATCCAGCCTTTGGGCGGCCACCAAGAAGTTCTCTCGGTGTCTTCTGCCACCCATAGCTCGCCTAGGCGCTCCTTTTGCCCTTCTCGCCTCCTTGACATGCCTCCCGAGGAGAGGGACAAGAAAGGGATTACGGGCATCTTATCTCTTTTTAGTTTGTAAGCCTTCGGGTGTCTGTTAAATTTAAAACTTGTAATCCCCTTGTTCATGTTTTTCATTCCCTATGGACTGTACCTAGGCGGGATGTTTTTTTAATGAAAAAGGGATGTTTGCCGGGTCATTTGTTTGCAGGTAGAACCCACAACAGGGAATAAATCCCTGATATCTCTAAGATAAACATTTTTTTCCCAGCAACAGGCCTCGCCATCCCCCCACTTCGCTCGACTTTTCTCATGCCTTTGGCGGAGGCAGGGATGAAGTGGGTTTAGGCTCCTTGTTTTACCCTTTCGCTGCCGCGACTACGACCAAACTTGGTCCCAGGAACGAGACCTAGGGCCTAGAGTTAGGGGAGCACGGTACTTTAAGGAAAAAAACGAGGTTTCACATACCTCAGTCCATAACGGAATGCATGATAAGGGATGAAGAACTTATCTGAAGCTGCAGCCCCCGGCAACCCTGGTTTGCCATGGGTGAATCTTTGCTCTTGCAACCCCCGGCAATACTGGCTTGCCGGGGCTTAGATGCAGGTCCATTCCTTTTTTTTTCTCCCCAAGTGGTTTCGGCAAGGATATATGTGGGTCCTGTGAACCAAAGAAGATAAAAGAAAGACAAAGAGATGCAAACTCGACCTCTAAGCTAGGGGTTAGCCGCCGCTAAGCACTATCAACCCTAACCAAGGACGAGACTCGACCTAGCATGCATGCTATAACTTAGGGCACCAGCGCTTCATTTATTTATGCTCAGGGTCTGCGCCTGGCTTTGTACAAAGGGTTACATGCCTTATCGGCAAGGCTTGTACAAAAGGTGGCTTGCCGGGGGGCCCGGCAAGCCGCGCCTCATGGGTAAAACTTGCGAAGATGCTCAATGTTCCAGGAGTTGCTCATGGGAACGGCATTTTCGGTCTCCAGGCGGACTGCGCCAAGCCTGGTGACTCGTATTACCCGATAAGGGCCTTCCCACTTTGGCGTCAACTTGTTGGTATTCTTGGCCGATTGAACGCGCCGAAGAACAAGGTCGCCTTCCTCAAACCTTCGGGCACGGACCTTGCGGCTATGGTAGCGGCGCAAGGCTTGCTGATAGCGTGCTGCTCTCACAGCCGCCCGGAGACGATCTTCCTCAAGGAGCGTTGCGTCATCTTGCCGCAGTTGCTCTTGCTCAAGCTCATCATAAGCGAGCACTTGAGGTGACCCGTATATGAGTTCAGTGGGGAGAACTGCTTCTGCCCCGTATACTAGGGCAAAGGGTGTCTGGCCGGTGGCTCGATTTGGCGTCGTTCTGATCGACCAAAGAACCGTCGGCAACTCATCAATCTAGCGCCTTCCACTCTTGCACAGCCTATCAAAGGTCTTTGTCCTGAAGCCTCGCAGTACTTCAGCGTTTGCTCTCTTAGCTTGACCATTGCTTCGTGGGTGAGCAACGGAAGCGAAACAGATTTTGCTGCCGAGGTCTTGGGTATATTGCATGAAGGTGCGGCTTGTGAACTGTGTGCCGTTGTCGGTGATGACCCTGTTGGGTACACCAAAACGGCACACTAGTCCCTTGAAGAATTTGACGGCTGACTGGGTTGTGACCTTCCGCACTACCTCCACCTCTGGCCACTTTGTGAACTTGTCGATTGCGAGTACAAGTACTCAAAGCCCCCGACAGCGCGGGGGAAAGGGCCCAGTATGTCGAGCCCCCAGACCGAGAAGGGCCAGCAGAGAGGAATGGTTTGAAGGGCTTGAGCTGGTTGATGAAGTTCCTTTGAATGGAACTGACACGCTTCACACCTGGTGACCAGTGTCGTCGCATCCTGGAGGGTAGTGGGCCAGAAGAAGCCTTGCCGAAATGCCTTGCCGGCAAGGGCTCTTGACCCTATGTGGGATCCACATATGCCTCCATGTATCTCTGCCAACAGCCCCAGTCCTTCCTCTCGAGGGATACACTTCAATTTCACGCCGTTCGGTCTCTTTCTGGACAGGACGTCATCGACGAACTGGTACATAGAAGATCGACGGGCTACTTTTTCCGCTTCTTCCTGCTCCTCAGGAAGTTCCCCAGTCTGGAGGAATCGGACGGTATGCTGTGCCCACACTGCAGCATGAGGCTCGACAACGAGGACTAAAGGCATTTCCTCCGCTATAGGAGCGGCTGTCTCGACGGCAAGAGCTTGACGCTCCGTCGGAGCTAGCCGTCCTGTGGCGGGCTCAGTGTCCCCGGCAACATCCTTGCCGGCGGCTCCGGGGAGCTCGGCGAGAAAGTACTTGCCGGGCCCTGATTTCCTCCTCTTGTTTTGCCCTGTTGATGGATCAACGGATGGCTGAGAAAGCTGAAGCACAAAGGTACCTGGTTCCACTGGTAACTTGAGGGCAGCGTGCTTTGACAAGTAATCGGCGATGTCGTTCTCTGCTCGGGGAACGTGCTCCGCCTGTATACCATCAAAACGCTCTTCCAGCTTTCTCACTTCATCGACGTAGGCCTTCATCAACGGGCTCTGGTAATCTTTGTTGACTTTTTTGACGACAAGCTGCGAATCGCCCCTGACAATGAGTTTCTTGATTCCGAGGTCTGCCGCGATCCTAAGACCAGCAAGCAGCCCCTCATATTCATCAGTATTATTCGTTGATACCTCCCTCGGGAAGTGCATCTGGACCACGTACTTGAGGTGCTCTCCGGTGGGCGCGACAAGCAGTAGGCCAACCCCGACGCCCTGTAAGGAGAAAGCTCCATCAAAGTACATGATCCAGTCGCAACTCGCCTCTTTGCCGGGGAGAGCAGTTTCCTGGGTTTCTTCATCAGGCGTCGCAGTCCATTCTGCAACGAACTTCGCCAGGACTCGGCTTTGAATCATCGAGGTACTTTCAAACTTGAGTCCAAAGCTGGATAGCTCCAGTGCCCACTCTACATTTCTTACCGTTGCATCTGGATTGTGCAATATCCGTTGCAGAGGGAGGCGAGTGACGACAGTGATCTCGTGTGCCTGGAAGTAGTGACGCAGCTTCCTCGAGGCCATAAGAAGGCCGAAGAGCAATTTCTGCACACCGGAGTACCTTGATCTAGCCCCCTGCAAGAGGGAGCTAACAAAGTAGACCGGGTGCTGCATCATTTTCTTCCTTGGCGGCACTCCAACCGGCCGTGTCGTCTCTGCACCAACGACATCAGGCTCTGTCGCTGCTATCACCTCGTCATCAATTTCTCTCTGTGCCACTAGTGCGGCGCTGACCACCTGGTTCGTTGTCGCCGGGTATAGCAGCAACGGTTCTTGTGGCCTAGGCGCAACTAGTATTGGCTTGGAGGAAAGATACCTCTTCAAATCTTGCAATGCTGCTTCGGCTTTTGGCATCCACTCCATTGGGCCCGCCTTTTTCAAAATCTTGAAAAAGGGAAGGGCGCGCTCGGTAGACTTGGAAATGAATCGGCTCATGGCGGCAATGCAGCCAGGAAGCCGACACACATCCTTGACCTGTTTGGGTGCTTCAGTATGCTCTATAGCTTTGATCTTGTCCGGATTGGCCTCTATCCCATGCTGTGACACAAAGAACCCGAGAAGCTTGCCGGACGGGACGCCGAAGACGCACTTCTGAGGGTTCAGCTTGAGATTAATCTTGCGTAGGTTTGCAAACGTCTCTTGTAGATCCGGTATGAGGGTTGCCCTGTTCTCGGTTTTGACCACTATATCATCCATATAAGCCTCCATATTTCTATGGAGCTGGGGTTCAAAACCAATCTGGACTGCCCTTGCAAACGTTGAGCCAGCACTCTTCAACCCGAAAGGCATTCATACGAAACAATACGTACCACATGGGGTGATGAATGATGTCTTCTCTTCGTCTTCTCTTGTCATGAAGATCTGGTGGTAGCCGGAGTAGGCATCGAGAAATGACAACATGTCACACCCAGCCGTGGAGTCAACAATCTGGTCGATGTGTGGCAATGTGAAGGGGTCTTTGGGACAAGCCTTATTGATATCTGTGTAATCAATACACAGCCTCCACATCCCATTTGCCTTGCGCACTACCACTGGATTGGCCAACCACGTTGGATGGAGCACTCCTCTTACCAAACCCGCTGCTTCCAATTTCCGGATCTCTTCTGTGATGAACTCTTGTCGTTCCAAAGCTTGCTTCCTGACCTTCTGCTTGACGGGCCGCGCATGAGGACAAACAGCAAGGTGGTGCTCAATCACCTCCCTGGGAACGCCGGGGATGTCGGATGCTTGCCATGCAAACACATCGACATTTGTCCGTAGGAAGGTGACGAGCGCGTCTTCCTATTTGTCATCAAGGGTGGAGCTTATGGTGAAAGCCCCTCCTGTGCCGTCCTCCTTGACAGAAACCTTCTTGGTTCCCGGCGGTGTGGCCCTGGACTTCTTGTTTCTGCCGATGGAGCTCTCTGTGACGTCCTCGACGGGAGCACTACACTCCGAAGAGGTGTGCTTGCCGGAGTGGGTGTCCGAGGTCTCACCGGTCTTCTTCTTCTTCTTCCCGCCTGGGGCTCCACTGGCAGGAGCAAGTGCTCTAGTGGCGGCAGCTGCTGCGACTGCTTGTCGGTATAGTTGGTCAGCGCAAATCAGCGCATCTTTCTTATCGGATGGGATGGTGATGCTCGTCACAGGCCCTGGCATCTTCATGGTGTTGTAGGCGTAGTGTGACGCTGCCATGAACTTGGCCAACGCTGGGCGGCCAAGGATCCCGTTGTAAGGCAAGGGGATCTTGGCAACATCGAACACGATCCTTTCTGTCCTGTTGTTCAGATCACTTCCAAAAGTCACGGGCAGTGTGACCTTCCCCTTTGGTTGACTTCTCCCCGGGTTGACCCCCTGAAACGTGCCCGTCTCTTCGAGGTCTCTGTCAGGAATCCACAGCTTCTCTATCACGGTAGGCGAGATTAAGTTCAGACCGGCCCCGCCATCGACTAGCATCTTTGTCACCTTGAGGTTGCGTATTGTCGGTGAAACCAACAATGGCAAGCACCCGACCGCAGTAGTGCGATCAGGGTGATCCTCAGTGTCAAAAATGATAGGCGTGCTGGACCATTTCAGCGGCTTTTGGGCACCAGACGACGGCTCCGCCCTGTAATCTCACGCGCCCACTGTTTATGCTGGCGGTGAGAAGTATGCAGCGAGGCGCCGCCATCGATGCACATGGCCTCCGTGGCTTTCTGAAACTCTTGGTCGCTGGACTCGTCGTCCTCTTCGAGATCGTCGTCTTCTGGCTTTCTGTCACGGTCCCGGGCGGGCCTCTCCTGCTGTTTATCCTTACCGCGATGGCCTGCTTGGCCGTCACGCTTCTTGCCGGACCCCTCAGCACCGTCCCCGCCCTTCTCCTTGTCCCGCCTCTCATATTCAGCCCTCTGCTTCTCAGCAAGGAGCTCAACCTGTCGGCAGTTCTGGAGATCATGGCCTTTGGTGCGATGGATCTTGCGGTACTGCTTGTTGGAGTTTCCTGGCTTCTTGGCAGCCGCCATGGCCCGGCAGGCGACACACCCAGCAATTTCCTTGCCGGGGTCATCCGCCTTGGTTTTCTTGGCGGAGCCGGCGTCATAAGATCCCTCGACGGCAAGCACGGCTTTACCTTTGCGCTTCCTGTTGCGGCGTCGACCTTTCTTCGCCGGGGCGGTAGTATCCTCATCTGAAGAGTCGGTTTCCACGCCGGCATCTTCGCCGGGGAACTTCCTTCCCTCTTCATCCCGGGCACATCTGTCAGCAAGAACATAGAGTTCTGCCACATCTTTCACCTTGTTCGTTGCCAGTTCTTCACGCATCTTGCGGTTACGCACGTTCTGATGGAACGCGCTGATGATGGCGGCAGGGTGAACATCAGGGATATTGTACTGTATCCAGCTGAACCTCTGTATATACTTGCGCAGACTCTCGCCTCCCTTCTGGGGAATGACGTGCAGGTCACTTGCTTGGCCATGGGCTTGGTGACCTCCAGTAAAGGCGCCAACAAACTCATGGCACAAATCCGACCAGGAGGAAATAGAGTCTACCGGCAAGTGCATCAACCACGACATGGCATTGGGTTTAAGAGCCAATGGAAAGTAATTCGCAAGCACCTTATCGTCGCGGGCTCCGGCACCTTGCATCGCGATGGTCTAGATGCTGAGGAACTCCGACAGGTGGGTCTTGCCATTGTACTTCTCGCCAACGTCAGGCTTGAAGGTGCGGTGAGTGGGCCATTGGAACTGCCGCAGCTCACGGGTAAAAGATGGACAGCCTACCTCGTAAGGAAGACCTCCAGGGCTCTCTGGTGCTGGGTGGTTCACAGCAGGCCCTGCTCGCCTGTCTGACTGGTGGCGTGCTCCGCGCCGGCGCTTGATGGTGGTTCGAGCGTCTTCATGAGCTCGCTCCTGAAGAACTTGACGCTGGTCGCCGTGGGTCCGTGGGTCGGACGACACTATGGAGATGTCGTCACCCGCGACGTCTCGACGAGTCGACACACGCGGTACCGGGTGAGGAGGAGGCGAATGCACCATGGCCACGGTGCTGCCGATCCTCCCGCCACTGGTGCGTGGGACCCCATCAGAGCGTCGACCCGGGGGCCTCGCTGGACTTGGTTCATCCTTGTTGGCAACCGCGACAAGGCTTCGGATGGTGGCTCTCCATTCGTCGAGCTTCCCCGTAACGGGAGGAAAGTAGAGGAGCAACTGCGCGCGTGCCAAGGCTTCTGCTGGGGTTACCGGTAGCGAAACCTACACGGACCGCAACGCGCTTCGACTCCTGACCATGTCCGGAGGAGCTCCATCACGATCCCGCGGTCGCATGCCGTTTTCACCAGCGCTTCGGCGGGCGGGCAGGTCTTCTACATCTCGGGAGTGGCGCTCAGGGCTCTTCCCGCGGTGACGCCCGGGATCTTCGGCATGATGACGCCGTTCGTCGCGCGCTGCTTGGGAGGAGCGCGCTGTTGGCACCGGCGTGGGAGTCCTGGAGGCCCTTGCATCGCCTTCGGGTGATGCGGCAGCGATCTTGGAAGGCCCCGCGCCACCGGCGGAGGGCCTGGCTCCGTCTTTGGATTTGGCGGTGTGCGGCCCGTTACCAGGCACACAAACATCGCCACCTCCCACACTCCGACTGCTGGGATGGTGTTGGTGTTCGCGAGCAGCGCCCCGGGTCCTTTCCACAACCGGTCCGCCGCTCGCCCGCGTTGGGACGGGCTGTCCGGCTTCCGACTGGCTAACCGCCACCGTCGTCTTCTTGTTGGGTGCCATGCTGATGAAGAAGCGTCGAACTAACTACTAAAGCCGATTCTCACAACCGCGCCCCCTACCTGGCGAGCCAAAGATGTCGGTGGGAACGACACCTATGGGATCACAAGAATCCCTACTACGGTTAGCGGGGCGCGGGGTTGAGAGAAGAGCGGATCAAACAGATAGCACACGGTTTGTTTATCCAGGTTCGGGCTGCGAGGATGCGTAAAACCCGACTCCTGCTTTGGTGGATTATATATCTGTGTTCTTCAGCAAGCTATGGGGTGTGAGGAGCTCCAAAAAGCCGAATCCCCCTCCTGGTCGCCTCGGGCCTCCTTTTATAGAAAAAGTGGTTGCCACAGTGGCACACAGGAGGTGGAAAGGGTACAGTGATGCGAGGTTATCCCTCGCATTACATGACAAGGCACATTTAATGCGTCTTGCTTAGGTGTCCTTGCTTTATCGGGGACGGGGGAGAGATATGTCTTGTCCGTCGCCGCTCCTTCTTGTGTCGACACGCGCCCTGGCCAGCGATGCCTGAGATGCCATGTAGGTAGGCAGGCAGCTGAGGTGGCGCAATGGTGGGTCTTCACGAAGATCTGCAAGTCCCCACGCAGGTGCCTGCCTAGCTGGTTGGCTCGGCAGCTGCATACGGCGGTGGAAGTTTAGTCGGCGTGGGCCCGATGGTGGCCCTACGGATGTCCTTGGCAAGGGCCTTGCCGGGGCCCCGACAAGGGTCTTGCCGCGGTGCCTGCTGCCATCCCCGACAAGGTGCTTGCCGGAGGTCTTGTGGTCTTCCTTGGCTGGGATCCCGCCAAGGGTCGTCGTCTTCTTAGTGCGTATCTGATCTTGAATGTCTTCACAAAGATCTGCATGCCACTACGGGGATGTCTCCCGAATCCTTGCCCTATGGGGGCAGCGGACTCAAGGGTGATTTGCTCCGTAGGCGTGGGGCGAGTTGCCGCAGCAAGGGTCTTGCCGGGGCTGCTAAAGCCGGCCCCGGCAAGGATCTTGCCGGGGCTGCTAAAACTGGCTCCCGGCAAGGATCTTGCCGGGGGAACCCGCTTCGTCCCTTTGCACTTTGTGGTCTTGTTCCTTGGTGTCGTTCTAGTTCTCTTGAGCTTCGGTCTTACGCTGGCTTACCTCCCTTGACTTGCTTGGTGCGGCGGTGCCCGTGGCTCAGACTGCCCGTGCACAGTCATAGGGGTACAAAAAGTGTACCCCCCCCTTTTTGTACACCGACACCTCTCCTAACTCCTCTCGCACCCGGAGCCGTCCGATCGGCATCCGAGGGTCCGGGACGCCTCAAAACCCCCTAACCCTAGCCCCTATGTCTATATATAGACCTCCCCTTTCCAAAAATGGACTACCCTAGATCTAACCTGCCCCCCTCCCACCTCTCAGCCGCCTCCCACCTCGCAATCCGTGCCCGGCCAGCCGCCGATCGCCACTTGTCACCGGCCTAGTGGCCTCCGCTGCCGCAATCGCCTTCCACAACCAACCACAAGCTGGCACATGGCCTCCCCACACGCCCGTAGCCAACCGCATGCCTCCACGCTTCCTCCCTGCGCTCTCCCTTCGTCGCGGCCCGCCAAGGCCCGGCCGAAACCCGCCCCCGGGCCACATTGGGCCTGATCCTCTCGAGTGCCCAGCCCTGCTCCTCCCGATCTGCCAGCCGCCTTCGTGCCGAGCTCGCTCCGACGCCTCATCAGCCTGCCGGCCGGCGGCCTCGTCGGAGCCGCACCCCACGTCTCCGCCGGATCCCATCGCCCGCGCCTCCACCAACGCTCGCTTCCGCCGCCGCATAGTACCCTTCCGCCGGATCCACTCATGTCAGAGCTCCGAGCTCGCCATCCCGGCCTGGATCCTCTATGCCCCAGCCTTCCCACGATGCAACGCCACCTCTTCTGGCCGGATCCGAGCATCTCCTCGCCGGATCTGCCCTCCCCAACCATCTCCGGCACCGCCCCCGCCGCCATGCTGGCCGGAGACCCGCACCGCCGGCTCCGTCCCGTCTGGAGAGCATGCCCCGCTCGCCTCCGCGTTGGGCCAGCCGGCCACGCGAGGCCCAGCTCCACCGCACACCTGCGTGGGCCTCGGTCTCCCAGGCGCAACACCAGGCGGCCTACCTTAGCCGGCCCGACCTCCTCCGCAAATGGGCCAAGCCCATGGTGAGCACCTGCCAAAACCCCCATAAATCCCGCTTTGTGTGTCACTTAGTTATTCAACGCTCTATCCATTTTTTCCTGAGTTAAAAAAGACTAAGTCCCCAGAAAATCATGAAATGTGTGCATGTTTGCATAGTGATAACTTTGTGCATGTTGCTCCATTTTGCGTGCATAATATGCCAAAATGTTCGTCTCGAAGTACTCTAAATGTTAGTTTCATTTGAATGCATGTTACTATTCATCTTGTTGTCTTAATCTTCGTTGCAAAACTGCTATGTGATGTTAGTGTCAAGTCTTGTTGTTTGTCAACATTATGTTAGCATGTTTGACATGTTGTAACTTTGTGCATGTTGGTCCAAATGAAGTGTATGATATGTCAAAATGTTCATTGTGAAGTCCGATACACAATGGTGGTTGTTGCATTCATGTTAGGTGCCTTATTGCCATGTTTATCTCTATTGCAAAAGTGCATGTGGCTGTTAAGTGCTAAAACTTTTTATGAGATGATGATTTGTCTTTTTCTTATCTTTATGTGTGATTTTTATTTGAGCTACATGTCAATATGTTTTAGAAGCACAGTCATGTCATCTTTGCTGTGGTGCAATCCACTTTTCATGATATGCCTTGTGGTGTTTGCATCAAGCTTGTAAAGTGGCCTACTCGATGTTGTTATTTTCAGAGACTTCTTAAAAACTGCTAAGTCTGAAACTATTATAACCTGATGCCATGTTTGCTTGATGCCCCACTCAAATCCATGAATGTTTTGGGTTGTCCAATGATCATGTCTTGTTGTCCATGTTATGCTCTATCCATCCATGCCCTTGTTTGCATTAATGTCCTGCTGTAGCTTATTATTTTCATGCTCTCAAGTTGCTATAAAATGTTTCTGTCAGCCTGTTATCAACAAGTTCAGTTTTTTCATGTGAATAGCTAGTGTTCTATGCATCCTATGACCATGTTCTTGCCATGAGTAGCTTCATAAACATGTCTTATTGATGTTGGTTATATTCACTTGCCATGATATGCTTTGAGATGAGTTGCACAAGCTTGCAAACATGCCTACTTGTCGTTGTTGCTGCCATGTTTAGTTTATTTCACTAAGTCTATGAATATGCTATCTTTTGCAATCTTGCCATGATGTTTTGAGCATGTTCTAGTGGTGTTTGGTAGTAGCTCAGAGATCATGCTTGTAGTGCTTGACATGTTCATGCTTGCCATGCCCTTTGTTGCCATGAATTGTTATTGTATCATGTTGTTTTGATGTCAACTATATGCCTACTTACTGTTTTGGGCTGATTGTTCTTATATCTTTCTTCGTATGTATGTGATGAACCGTTGCTGCATTTTGGGTCTCCTACATGGAACTTGTGTGTTTTTGCATGTAGATGCATAATAACATGTTGAATACCTGTTTGGAGTGTGTTTGCTTGATGTTTGAATGCATCTTTCATCTTTGCCATGCTTGACTTGTTTTGCTCATATCTTCTAGGACGTAGCTCTGAATTAAATGAACTTTATATGGAACTTGACTAGAATTTCGAGTAGATCATCATGGTGCATGTTAAATTGCTGTTTAACAACTTTAACATAAGGTTTGTTCAGATCTGGACCAATTTCAAAAATTGCATATGAGGACTTACCGGAATTGTTGTATGTTGTTTCCGGCCTCATTTAAACTTGCTTTGTGTGATGTTCTTGCATGCTTCATCCCTTGCCATGTTTTACATCATATAGACTTGTCTTGCATCATACTTGGTTGAGCATTATGTCGTGTTCTTGTGTGGTGTGTTTACCATGGTGTGTGCTTTTTCTCGCTAGTTCATATTCCGTTGCGATCATGAGGATTCGTTCGACTACAGGTGGTTCGTCTTCGTGGCTTCTTCTTCGTCTTCTTCATTGACTCGTCTCCTTGGATACCTTAACTATCATTGCTATGCTAGTTGTCTCGATGCTATCGCTATATGTCGCGCTACCTATCTTTTGTTGTCAGCCTCTCCTTGTTGCCATGAAACCTCTAACCTTTGACACCTTCCTAGCAAACCGTTGTTTGGCTATGTTACCCGCTTGCTCAACCCCTCTTATAGCGTTGTTAGTTGCAGGTGAAGATGTAGATTGCTCCATGTTGGAGCTGGACATTGTTGGAATATCACAATATCTATTAATTTAATTAATGCACATATATACTTGGCAATGGGTGGAAGGCTTGGCCTTTCGCTCGGTGTTTTATTCCACTCATGCCGCCTTAAGAACCGATAAACCGGCATTATGTTCCTTGATTTTGCGTTCCTAACACGGTTGGGGTTTATGGGCCCCCTTGATAATTCGCACTGCTTAAAGCTTTTCCAGCAAGAACCAACTTTGGTACTACATTTGCCTAATAACTAAAACTTGCATAGGGACCGGCTAGCACCCGAGGACTCTTAATCAACCCCCGGGCCAGTGCTCCTCATGAGTGTTGGTCTAAACTGGGCAGACTGCGGGGCCACCACGGGGAAATTCGAGGATTGGTATATACCTGTAGGATGACCCATCCGGTCGTGGCCTGAGATAAGATACGTGCGGCTACTATCAGGATGTCGGCACGCCGGGAGGTCTTGCTGGATTAGTTTTACCTTTGTCGAAATATCTTGAGCATGGGATTCCGAGAATACTCGGGTCTTCCCAACATGGAGTTGCGACTCCGCAGATCGTGAGCTTGTGATGGGCTAAGTTGGGGCATCCCTGCAGGGTTATGATCTTTCGAAAGCCGTGCCCGCAGTTATGTAGCAGATGGGAATTTGTTAATGTCCGTTGTAGAAAACTTGGCAGAGGATCCTAAATAAAATACACAACCGCGTGAGTAACCGTGACCGTCTCTTTTCATTTTGAGAAGAGAACACAGTGGGGTTATGTTTGACTCGTAGGTAGTTCAGGATCTTTAGCGATAATTACTAGTTTGCGGCCGTTTGCGTAGAGGCTCATCTTATTCTTGTACTCGTAAGTTAGCCACCATACATATGCTTAGTCGCTGCTGCAACCTCACCACTATCCTTTCCATACCCAATAAAGCTTTGCTAGTCTTGATACCCATGGTTATGGGATTGCTGAGTCCTCGTGGCTCACAGATACTACAAGAGATGCAGGTGCAGGTTTCCGATGACTTGACGTGAGAGCGATGTTATGTTGTGTTGGAGTTCTTCTTCCGCGTCAGTCTTGGGTTAGGTTCCTGGTCGGCAGCCTGGGATAGTAGGATGAATGTCGTCGTGCTTTTCATGTTTGCATCATAGTCGGATGTCTTGTATTGATGTTGTTGTATCCATGTGACTTGTATGAATTGTTGTATCCCCATGTATTTATGTAATGGTATGATGTAATGATATCCATCTTGCTAAGCGCCTGAAATGTGGTTGTGTCCCAATCACGAGTGTATCACGTGATCGGGATAGAATCGCATCTTGGACGTTACAGAAAGTCTCACATCGACTAGGAAAATTAACGGACTATGGAGATGTCCATCAATTGATATCAATGTGAGTGAGTAGGGATTGCCATGTAACTGATGCACTAGAGCTATAAGTGTATGAAAGCTCAAAAGAAAACTAGTGTGTGTGCATCAACTTGCTTGCTCATGAAGACCTAGGGCATTTGAGGAAGCCCGTCGTTGGAATATACAAGCCAAGTTCTATAATGAAAATTCCCACTAGTATATGGAAGTGACAACATAGGAGACTCTCTATCATGAAGAACATGGTGCTATGATGAAGCACAAGTGTGGAAAAAAGATAGTAACATTGTCCCGTCTCTCGTTTTCTCTCATTTTTTTATTTTTGGGCTCTTTGGCCTCTTTCTTTTTTGGTGGGTTTCCTTGGCCTCTTTCTTTTTTGGGCTTCAGTGACATCTTTTATTTTTTTATAACTTCACATGGCACAATGTTCTAATAATGATGATCATCACACTTTTATTTATTTACAACTCAATATTACAACTCGATACTAGGACACAAATATGACTATATATGAATGCCTCCGGCGGTGTACCGGGATGTGCAATGATCTAGCATAGCAATGACATCAAAAAATGGACAAGCCATGAAAACATCATGCTAGCTATCTTACGATCATGCAAAGCAATATGACAATGATGGTGCATGTCATAACAAATGGAACGGTGGAGTTACATGGCAATATATCTCAGAATGGCTATGGAAATGCCATAATAGGTAGGTATGGTGGCTGTTTTGAGGAAGGGTGTAAGGTGGTTTGATGCACCGGCGAAATATGCACGGTAAGTAGAGTGGCTAGCAAGGTGGAAGGGTCAGAGTGCGTATAATCCATGGACTCAACATTAGTCATAAAGAACTCACATACTTATTGCAAAAAATCTATTAGCCCTCAAAGCAAAATACTACGACACATGCTCCTTGGGGGGAGATTGGTAGGAGTTAACCATCGCGCGCCCCCAACCTTCACGCAAAGATAAACAATCAAAATACAATGCGCGCCAATTTGTTTACATACTTAGGGGACCATACATGCATGCTTCGGGAATCAGAAACCTTAACACCAATGTTTTTACTAAATCACAATCATTCACTAGTTCCTCCCACATATTAGCATCTCTATATAGCAAAACTATTGCAAGGAATCAAACATATCATATTCAGCGATCTACAAGTTTACGTAGGATTTTATGACTAACCATGTGAATGACCAATTCATGTCAACTCTCTAAATAGATATAAGTGAAGCAGGAGAGTTTTAATTCTTTCTACAAAAGATATGCCCACACTCTAACAAATATAGGTGAAGCAAAGGTGCATTCTACACATGGCAGTTTTCTATGTGGGGAGAAACAGGCAATCCAAACTTCAAATGATATAAGTAAAGCTCATAAAGCATTCTATAACGTCATATTCAAAAGATAAAAGTGAAGTGCAAAGAGCATTCTATAAATTAACCAAGGACTATCTCATACCAGCATGGTGCATTTATTAAAAGAAAAATACAAGGCACACGACACTCCAAGAATTTACGCATATCATGTGAACGAAACGAATCCGAAAACATACCGATACTTGTTGAAGAAAGATGGGATGCCTGCCGTGGCATTCCCAAGCTTAGACGCTTGAGTCTCCTTGAATATTTACTTGGAATGCCTTGGGCACCCCCAAGCTTGAGCTATTGCGTGTCCTCCTTCTCCTCACATTGAGACCTCCTCGATCTTCGAACACTTCATCGACAAAAAACTTAACCAAACTTTTAGTAGCGGGGTTAGTGCATATGATCAATGGAATCCCATCATGTACTGCCTTAACATTATTTTATAATTATGAAAAAAACATTACCCACTGTATGCTATCATAATTCTATGGCCCCAAGTCAAGGAGGCTTCAACAAGAATTCAAACATATGCAAATAATGAAGCTATAAAAGCCATTTGTGAAAACAGGACAGTCTATAAAGATTTGAACATTCACCATACTTGTGAAACTCTAAAAATTCTGGATTTTTTTTGGAAAATCAACAATTTGTATAGAAAGACTGTGATAATAGTTTCATATCCTTTTGATATTAGAGTAAAAAAATGTAAAATTGCGCACTACAGCCAAAGTTTCTGCTTTTGCAAGGCACAAACCAACAAGCAGTTTAATCATCCTAAAGGAAACTCTTGGCACATTATTTTTATAATACAATGGAATTGTACAAGGGGATAATTATTTTTGTTGAAAAGTTTCTGTAATCAAGGTTCACAAAGTTTGCATGGGCATGAACAAAGTTCAAGGCTAGCTCCCACTTTAACAATACTCATCTTTCTCACTCTCGCTTTTCTTTTTGAAAAAGTTTTAGGTTCCCCTATTTATTTATTTTGTTTTTAAACTTTATAAAAGCACAAAACAAAAATAAATGACTCTCTAAAACATCCTGGTTGTCTCCCTGGCAGCGCTTTCTTTAAAGCCATTAAGCTAGGCATAAAGTGCTCAAGTAATGAATCCACCCGGATCCCAAGGTATATCAAAGCCAATTTTAATTAACAATGATTTGTAATTTAGTAGTGAGCACAAAGTAACATATATAATGCAACAACGAACTCCAACTCTCTTCCTATGAATTGGCATGTCATAAAAGAACAATTCATGCACACATAGTAAAGGCCAATGCATAGTATAAACAGTTTCTTGCAATTTTATCATAATGGAAACATAGAGAGGCGGAGATGTAGTTCCTCTCTCATAATAATTGCATGTAGGAGAAGCAAGCATGTGCATATTATATCTATTAAAATCATCATGTGTAGTAGTGAGATGCAACCCATCAATATAATCCTTAATGAGCAAACTTCTCCGATATAGTGTAGTCGAGATAATTCAAAAAGATAATAGGACTATCATGTGTGGGTGCAATAGCAACAATTTCATTCATAACATAAGGAACTATAGCAAGTTCATCTCCATAAGCATAATTCACATTGGCATCTTAGCCACAAGCATAGCAAGCATCAAATTCATCAAAAAGGGATATTTCA
This sequence comes from Secale cereale, assembly GCA_902687465.1. Lineage (NCBI taxonomy): Eukaryota > Viridiplantae > Streptophyta > Magnoliopsida > Poales > Poaceae > Secale > Secale cereale. The sequence goes on from LR738712.1 coordinate 272,100,581, forward strand.
AACGAATTCAAGGGATCATAGCAATCATCATAGCATTCATCCTTCGGTAAGCATGAAGGGAAATTACACAATGTATGAATTGAAGAGTTACTCTCATTAGAAGGTGGGCACGGGTAGCTAACCCGCTCTTCCTGATTTTGTTCTTCGATCTCCTCCTCGTCTTTTTCATCTAATGAGCTCACAGTGTCATGAATTCCTTCTTCCATAGTTCCCTGCAAAATATTAGTCTCTTCTTGGATAGTGGAGACCTTCTCAATAAATGCATCAATATAGGCATTTTATTTATAATTCAAATAGCAATATTTCAATATAGCAAGATTTTCAGATCTATAAACACCGTCATCATAATTTTCATACTCTTCGAACAAACATTTAATTTCACAAGCACCCATAAAAGCAACAAATTCTTATATTTGTTCAACATCATAGTAATCATATATACCATTAGCATAAGATGCTAAGGTTTTATTATCATTAAATTTACATGAAAAGGGTAGGTGTGGAGCATTCATCCTAGAGCAACAACTATAATCATATCTCAAGCAAAGCTCCCAAGCATACCAATGCAACATATGTATTTGGTCCCATAACATTTTCCATTTTTGAGTCAAGCGATAATCCCTAAAGTATTCACGTTGATCCAACGTTACTCCCATTATATAGTTGAATGGGGTTTTCTCAGGATTATCAAAGTAGCATATAATATCTTTCACATGATGAGCATCGAGGGTTTTAGGAGGTTCCTCATCTCCATGAGTAGCAAGTAAACCTATTTTTTTTTGGTATTTCGTGTTCCATATCCATAACTAAAAAGAGAGAACAACTTAGAACAACAAATAAAATCTACTTAGTGATAAAGCAAACAAGCACACACGAGAATATTCACCCATGCTATTGCTCCTCGGGAACGGCGCCAGAAAAAAGTCTTGATAACCCAAAAGTATAGTGGATCAATTGTAGCCTCTTTCGATAAGTAAGAGTGTCGAACCCACCGAGGAGCTAATGGTAGAACAAATATTCCCTCAAGTTCTCTCGACCACCGATACAACTCTACGCACGCTTGACGTTCGCTTCACCTAGAACAAGTATAAAACTACAAGCACTTTGTAGGTCTAACGCGATAGGTTTACAAGAATATGAAGAGCACGTAAATGAAAACTAGGGGCTATTTAGATATAGTAAAGTTAGTGTAGCGAGTGTGGAAAAGTGGTGGTAGGAGTTGTGAAATTGTCCCTAAGCCATTGACTACATTACTAGACCGATAGCAAGTTTTATGTGGGAGAGGCCACTGCTAGCATGCCATCCATGACTTGGAATTCTATGCACTTATGATTGGAACTATTAGCAAGAATCTGCAACTACTAACTTTCATTAAGGTAAAACCCAACCATAGCATTAAGATATATTGGCCCCCCTTCAATCCCGTATGCATCAATTTCTATGCTAGGTTGAAGCTTCTGTCTCTCTTGCCCTCCAATACATAGTCCTATCAACATACAACTAACCCTATGGTGTGATCCACGCGCGCACTCATATGGTGGGCACCAAGGGCAGCAACATAATCACAAGCAAATTAAATCAATCATAGCAATTCACCAATCACCGTTAGGACAACGAAAATCTACTCAGACATCATAGGATGGCAACACATCCTTGGATAATAATTTGAAGCATAAAGCACCATGGTCATGTAGAGGGTACAACAAGTTGCGGGAGAGTGGACCGTTGTAGATAGATGGGGGAAGGTGATGAAGATGTTGGTGAAGATGATGGAGGTGTTGGTGTAGATCGCCGTCGCACGATGATGGCCCCGGTGGCACTCCGGCGTCACCGGAAGCGAGGGCGAGAGAGCCCCCTCCTTCTCCTTCTTCCTTGGCCTTCCCCTAGGTGAGAGAAGGGTTCTCAATCTGGTCATTAGTATCCATTGCATGGGAGGGGCGAGAGCCCCTCCAAGATTGGATCTGTCTCTCTATCTCTCTCTGTTTATGCGTTCCCCGATTCTGGCCTTTCACCATTTCTTATATTCCTGGAGATCGGTAACTCCGATTGGGCTGAAATTTTAACATGATTCGTATCTGGATATTGGCTTTCTTGCTACGAAACAAGGGCACCAACCACCTTACGGGGTGGCCACGAGGGTCAGGGGCACGCCCACCCCACTGGGGCGCGCCCCCTGCCTCGTGGCCCCCTTGGGCATCGTCTCGCGTTGATTCTTCTTCCCAAAAATCACATATATTCAAAAAATCCGTAAGTTTCTATCCCGTTTGGACTCCATTTGATATGGATTTTTTGTGAAACAAAAAACATGCAACAAACATGAACTGGCACTGGGCACTGGATCAATATGTTAGTCCCCAAAATAGTATAAAAAGTTGCCAAAAGTATGTAAAAGTTGTAGAATATTGGCATGGAACAATAAAAAATTATAGATACGACAGAGACGTATCACAAGCGGGCCCTGCCGTTCTTCAAGGTCTTGAAGAAGGCAGGGCCTATGAAGTGGACCCCAGAAGCAGAAGCAGCTTTGCGGGAGTTAAAAGTCTACCTATCATCCGTACCCACCTTGGTTGCACCCAAACCCCCAGAACCATTGTTACTATGCTTCGCGGCAACCAACCAGGTGGTCAGTGCAGCCTTGGTAGCGCAACGAGAGGTAGATGAGGTAGAGACTGAACAGAGAACAATAGAGTCAGAAAAGGACTAGGACAACAATGAGCACGGTAACGAAAACAATCCCAGGGACGCATCAAGGAAGAGAATGGTGTAGCGCCCAGTGTACTTCTTTAGCTCCTTGTTAGAGGGGGCTTGATCGAGGTACTCTGGTGTGCAAAAGTTGATCTTTGGCCTCATTATGGCCTCAAGGAAACTGTGCCACTACTTCCAAGCCCATGAGGTCATGGTTGTTACTCGTTTTCCGTTGCAAAGGATATTCCGAAACCCTGAGGCAACTGGTAGAATAGTGAAATGGGCTTTGGAGCTGTCCAGCTTTGGTTTGAAGTTTGAGAGCGCATCAACTATTCAGAGCAGGGCACTGGCAGAGTTTATTGCAGAATGGACTCCAACCCCTGATGAGGAAAGGACAAAGACAACCATCCCCGGCAAGGAATCACCCAAAGAATGGATCATGTATTTTGATTATGCTTTTTCCCTACAAGGTGCAGGGGCTGGCGTGCTTCTTGTTGCCCCCTACGAAGATCACCTGAAGTATGTCGTCCAGATGCACTTTGCCCGGGAAGAAGCCACCAATAATACAAGTAAGTATGAAGGGCTCCTTGCGGGGCTCAGAATTGCAGTAGAATTGGGAATTAAGAAGTTGATCATTCGAGGAGATTCACACCTTGTGGTGAGACAAGTCAACAAGGATTATCAAAGCCCATTGATGGAAGCATACATCGAGGAAGTAAGGAGATTGGAGGAGCACTTTGATGGGTTGCAAACAGAGCACGTACCCCGTGCGGAAAATAGCATAGTTGATCACCTGTCAAAGTGTGCTACGCAGAAGCTTCCTGTGGAAGTGGGAACTTTTGTTCTCCATCTCCCTCAAGCCTCCGTATCACCAACCACAATCGACTGGAAAAGGAGAAAGTTGGACTACGGTAAGCCTCCCCCGGTAAAGTTATCCGCTCCCGGTAGAGACCCTGCCGGAAACAACTCCTCACATCCTGCCGGACCACCGCCTCCAACTGGGCCAATGGACCCCGTGAACGAGGCTGGTGCTCCCACCGCAGAGGAGGTGCCGCTAGTCCTCGTTGCCGAACCCCGGGCTCCGACTTGGGCAAGGCACATTGTCCACTTCCTCCAAACTGGAGAACTCCCTGGCAATCAAGATGAAGCTGAAAGAGTAGCCCGGAGGGCCAGTATGTATCAGTTTGTTGATGAAACTCTGTACAGAAGGAGGCCCAATAGCCTGAAATTGAAGTGTGTTTGTCAGTAGGATGGAAAGGAACTGCTGGCTGAGATTCACAAAGGAATGTGCGACTGCCACATTGGATCAAGGGCATTAGTTGGGAAAGCATTCATGCAAGGATTCTATTGGCCCACAGTCCTCCAAGATGCGGTTGAGTTTTCACGAAATGTGAAGCCTGCCAGTTCTATTCCAAGAAAATACACCTGCCTACCCAAGCTGTTCAGACAATCCCTCTATCATGGCCATTTTCGGTCTGGGGGCTCGATATCCTTGGCCTCTTCCCCCCGAGCAATCGGGGGCGTTGAATTCTTGTTCGTTGCCACCGACAAGTTTACAAAGTGGCCGGAAGTGACTGTCGTGAGAAAGGTGATTGCTCTGTCAGCTATCAAGTTCTTGAAAGAATTGGTGTGTCGTTTCGAAGTTCCGGGAAGGATCATCACTAACAACGACACCAAGTTCACGAGCCACACCTTCATGCGATATGTTCATACCCTCCGATGCAAAATCTCATTTGCTTCTGTGGCACACCCCGGAGCAATGGACAAGTTGAGAGGGCGAACGCTGAAGTGCTTCGTGGAATCAACACACGAACATTTGATACGCTATAGAAGCACGACACGCAGTGGATCAAGGAGCTGCTGGTAGTTCTCTGGTCCCTCAGAACGACACCTAACCGAGCTACCGGGCAGACTGCCTTCTCCCTGGTCTACGGGACATAAGCAATTCTCCCCATGGAACTCATTTATGGGTCCCCTCGAGTGCTTGCTTATGATGAAGTAGTGCAAGATCAGCACTGGCGTGACGACGCTGTGCTACTCGAGGAAAACCATCTCTGGGCTGCTACACGTACTTCACGCTACTAGCAAGCCATGCGTTGCTATCATAGCCGCAAGGTTCATGCTCGATGTTTTGAGGAAGGTGACCTTGTCCTGAGGCGCGTTCAATCCGCCAAGGGTACAAACAAGCTATCACCGAAGTGGGAAGGCCCTTACCGGGTGGTACGAGTCACCAGACCTTGCACAGTCCGTCTGGAGACCGGAGATGGCACTCAGTTCCAAAACTCATGGAATATTGAGCATCTCCGTAAGTACTACCCACAAGGTGCGAGGTTGTTGGGCACTGCCCGGCAGCCACCCTTTTGTACAGGCTTGCCTTAGCTGCATGTAACCCCTTGTACAAATGCGGGGCGATGACCCCATGCAAGCGAAAATAAAGAAGCGCTTAGAGGGGGGCAACCAAGATCACTACATATGCATTTCATGAGCAATTACAGATGCATATAGATAGGATCGCATCCTGCATTCATTCTCAACTACATGGAGTTGCAAGTTCATGGCGCGAACTTGGCTTTGTTAAGGAGTTGAGAAGTTGCCCCGGCACTACGATCCCCAACGATCCAAAATAGGTAAGTTCTACACTTTTTGTCCATTAGTGTTCTGTAAAGCTATAACTTGTGCATAGAGAAACCTCGCCGCTCTCTTGGAACTAGGGTGCTCCCGTCCTTGGCTCGAACGTTGCTTCGGCCTGGGGCGGTCGCAGTGGCCCTAGGTAAGAGGGACTGGCGGGGGGTGGCACCTTAGTCTGTTCCTCAGCAGACATGGTTCTCTGGCAGATGAAAAGGGTGCCGGCAAGATATCCTGCCAGGGAAAAACTCGTTTAAAGTGGCATTCCACCTCTGCATGGACATATACATGCACATGTTCCCCGCAAGGTTTATCTCTTTCATTGACATGTAGATACAAGTACAAGCATTACATAACACAAACATGGATGAAAGGATTACAGTATTTGAATTAAAATTTGGCGATTTCCTACAAGTTTAAGATTCAAAAAAGATAAGTGCTCCGTAAACCCCTCTCCCTGCCCCTCCTATCTCATGAATGACGAGGCTAAGAAGGAACGAGATGCACGAAGCACCCCAACAAACCCATGTTCACCACCTCCAGGACTTCATAAAGGGCTCCAGCACAGGCACCGACAGAAGAGGACACCGAGGCCCAGCCGGAAGACCCCAAAAGGAAGCAGAAGCACCAGGGGGACGAGCTTCTCCCCGGCAGCCGGAAGAAACGATGATGAAGGTGCTGGGAAAACGGGGGGGGAGAACCAAGCAAACGTGCGGTGGGTCGCCAGTACGACATGAATGCGTCGATGCGGGCGTGCTCATACTGGACGACCTGCCTCGTGTCTTCTCCTTCTCTCCCAGATTCGTCTTCATCAACACCGTTCTAGGGGAAGGCCGAGGCTGAGACTGGACACCCTCTTCAAGAAGACATCAAGTGGCCAGAGCAGCCAGAGGGATGGAGGCGCACCGCTCCCCACCTTGGCGGTCATGAAGGCGCGCCCTTTGTCGACATTGGCCCCAAGACCTTCGGGAGGGGCAGTGCTGGGATTGCCAGTGATCTCCGGCCCCTCTTCCCGGACAAGCCTCGAAGAAGCCAATAGTTTCGCCGCATTGAGGACCAGGCTCACTACCCGAGCATCAGCACCAACATAAGGCAACGATAGCCCAAAGCTGGAGCACAGGGGCTGGCCCCAGGCTCTCTTCTTCGACATAACCAGAAAAGGAGAGGTGGAATGCAAAGAAGGATTGCGTTGCCCTCCTCCACCCCTCTATTTTATAGGCAGGGCAAGGAGGAGAGTTGCTCCATCAATGGGTGGCCACCGTTCTCCTCCGCCAATTCAAGACAATCGGGCCCTCGCCATGATGCTCTCCCACGCCACGCGCCTCCATCACCTACCCTGTGCGATGCATGCCGCATACGTGGCTAATGATAAGGGTATGGTGGTAAGAGTAAATTGGCACCCCCCATGCATTAATGTCATTCACGGGTCATTACTGGAGCGGCCCCACCACTGTTGTCTTTACGCAATGCGCGGGGAAATTGGAAACTGGCCAGGATTGAAGACTCATGAAGAAGCAGAAAGCGGACCTCAAGAGAGCGGCCTCTTCAGCAACCCTGCCTGTGCACTTATTAGGCCCTACGCCGACGATGCTCAACAGTGCGATCGGGGCAGGCCCGGGGGCTTCTGTCGTTGCAACAAACCCTGGGTCTGTTGCCCAGACTATGCATAGGCTCAAGAACAAGATTGAAGCACCAGACCAAGTTAGAGTATAAGGAACCAAGGGAATTGAGTGCCAGCTCAGAGTAGAGAGACCAAAGCCAAGCCAGAGAAGCAAGACATCACCAAGAGAAGGGCCTCCCTTACCGGGAAGGCGAGCCCGGCAAGAGGCGAGGCCACCCCCGATGCAGATAGCATAAACACCCCGGCAGGGCCTGCCGGGGGCTCGCGAAGGCCAAACCGCCGCGCCGAACACTCAAGCACTACCCACATCGTCAATCAATGCAGTTTCAAGCCGCAAGATGATTAAGTGGTAGCCATTAGACACATTGCAGCCAGTTCCTACAAGAATAACATGCAGATGACACCCGTCCTGCGACGTGTCAAACAGGTGGACACGGAGCTGGCGGGATAGCATGGCAAGGCTTGCTGGGCAACCAACGATGTGACATTAAGAGGTGCATTTAATGTGCCTGTCAGCCTGCAGAGTTAGGTATGATAGCACTGTTCTCTATCTTATCAGTGCATAATGACTGCTTTTCCACTATGGTAACCCCTTAATCTACAAAAGGAGGCCCATGGCAACCGTACAAAAGGGCTGGAAAGCTCATGTACCCACACCACCATACGCACGTAGTCGCTGCGGCCCTGATGCAAACCCTGCCGGGCAAGTGTACCACGCACCACCTCACCCAATCCAACATCAATCCACCAAAGCAGGAGTAGGGTCTTGCACCTCGCGGCAGCCCGAACCAGGGTAAATTTCTTGCATGCTCTCTGTCGTGCTGCCGTACGCCGATCTGCTATTTGTGCAACACAACGTCCCCCTACCGAACCAGCAAGGGGCCACCCGGTCCCATAGGTGACCGTAGATATCCCGTGACATAAAGGGTGGCAAAAGCCTAAGCTTGGGGGTGCCCAAGGCACCCCAAGGTAAAATGCAAGGACGGCCAAGAGCCTAAGCTTGGGGATGCCTCGGAAAGGCATCCCCTCTTTCGTCTTCATCCATTTGTAACTTTACTCGAGACTATATTTCTATTCACTACATGATATGTGTTTTGCTTGGAGCATTGTGTATGCTATGAGTCTTCACTTTTTAGATTGTCACAATCATCCTTGTTGTACACACCTTTTGAGAGGGACACGCTTCAATCGTGATTTATTAGAATACTCTATGTGCTTCACTTATATCTTTTGAGCTAGGCAATTTTGCTCTAGTGCTTCACTTACACCTTTTTAGAGCACGGTGGTGGTTTTATTTTGTAGAAATTGTTAAACTCTCTAGCTTCACTTATATTATTTTGAGAGTCCTTAAGAGCAGCATGGTAATTAACTTGGTTTTGAAATTAGTCTTAATATGATAGACATCCAAAGGAGATATAATAAAAACCTTCTGTGACGCCCGAAGACCGACGTCCCAGAAGATTCCAGAGATTCCAGATGTTCCGGGTTCTCCCGTGTGTTTCATTTGTGCTTGTGTTATTTATTTTGCTTTGCATCATGTCATCATGCCATCATGTCATTAATCTTTTGCATCTCAACTTAAATAAATTGTGTGGACCTTCGGTCCATTTAAATCGAGGGAAGGATGACTTCTCTTTATAACATATCCTCCTAATTTTATGGAGCTATTATAAATAAATATTCCATTTGTTCGGAATTAACCGCAACACACTTGCATATTTTTCCCCATGCCTTTTTCACTTCAAGTTTCACCGTCAAACCTAGCCAACAATTCTTATCCATTTTTATCGAGGGACCTCCAAAATTCGAACATTTTTGGACACTTCCTAAACCTAGTCCTAGTTCAAACTATTTGAATTTAATTCAAATGAGTTTGAATTTAATCTTGCAATCTTGCCCACTTCTATTTTCCTGGGATCAAACTCATTTTTATGAGTCCGGGAAAATTACCCCTATGCCCAGACATTACCCCAAACACTTCCTTTTTTCTCCTTTTCTTCTTTGCTTTTTCTTTTCTTTTCTGTTTTAGAAAAGAAGAAGAAGAGCAGAGGTCCAGCCGGCCTGCGGCCTTCCCCCCCAGCCGGCCCATCTGGCCCATTGGCCCAACTCCGATCCCTAACCCTAGCCCGAGTTGCTCCCCCCGATCCCCTGTCCGCCGTACCTCCCCATCCTCTCGATCTCTCCCCTCGCAGCGCCGCTCGTCCCTCGCTCCTCTCCCTCGCGCCGCACCCAGCGCTTCGTCCCGATCCCATCTCGATCTCTCTCCCTCGAGCGCCCGAGCGCCTCCCTCCGACCAGACAGCGCCGGCGCCACCCCTGCCTCACCTCCAGAGCGCCTCCCTCCGTCGTGCCATGGCCCTGCGCCCTTCCCCTCCAGCCTCCAGCCAGCCTTCGCGCGGCTCCCCTCCTCTACAGCATTGCGGGCCTCCTCGTTCCTCTGGCCTCCTCCGCCTCGCTAGAGCACAGCGCCTGCGGGCCTCCTCCGCCTCGCAAGGTCCTCGTCGTCGTCTCCCTCAAGCCGCGGCCAGCCTCCGCCGCATCTCCTTCGCGCCAGGAGCTCCCGACGCGGGCCCAGGCCCCAGCCTCCACTGCTGAAGCAGCTCCCTGCGCGCCCCGGTCATCCTCCTCACTGGAGCCAGCAGCTGCCGCCGCCGTCCTCCGCCCCTGCTCCCTCCGGCCTCCTCTGCACCTCGCGCCGGCCACCACTTCCCGACAGCAGCGCCGCGCCCCGAGCAACGTCCAGCGGCCTCCGACTTCCTCCAGCGAGGCCACGCCTCTGTCTCAAGCGGCCTCGTGGCCGTCATGCCACGCACCGCCGGCTTCCCTCGCGCGAGCTGCTTCTGCCGCGTCTCCACCATCGCCTCCTGGGTTGCTGCCCCGTGCATCTCCAGTTGTCTCGGTGCCTTCTGTCGTGTGCTACAACGAGTCCAGGAACCGCTTCTTTTCGCCAAGTGTGAGACCGAAGATCTTTGTTGCATCAAGTTCCTCGCCGTGGCACTACCGTCGCCAAGACCAAGATGGCGCCAAGTGACAAGACGATCGTGAATGACTACCGTGACCCCCTCCATGTTCGACTACGCCAAGTTCAACGATGCGCAAGTACCTCGACGCCAAAGACAGAGACCGCCAAGTTCCACTACCGTCGCCGAGACCACAAGTACCACTACATAAATGAGTACCCCTACGTCCCTCGACGATCTCTAACCGCCCCGAAACGAACGCTTCGAAGGTATAACCCCAAGACGATGACCCGTGGAATGCATGTGTTGTATGAGATGAAGTACTTGTGTGCTCTGTGCCCGTATCATCTTTTGTCGAGCTCCTCGGTTGCCTCTTCGCCGACTCGTGGGAACCCGGTGACGGGATCACCCCACCTTTCATCTTGTTCGACTCGCTCACACCACCTTTTCTTTTGCACCGGTCTCTCAACGGGTTACCGGAACCGAGATGTTGCCGTAGCATCATTTTCGGATCGTTGCCGTGGCACCTTTTCTTTCCACCACGATGACAAATACTCCTTATCATCTTCTTATCTCTTCATGTTAACCTTTAATTAATAAAATTGCATAAAACTTGATCATGTCATCCGCATCATGTTAACAACCTTAAAATGTGTGAATTGTTGTTTGCTTAAAATTGCTAAACATGCTCATGAGGAGTTTCCGGAATTGTTGTTGGTATTTCCGGCCTCATTTAAAATGTCTAAATAGGTAATTTGTTTTTTCTTCACCTCTTGCCATATTAACCAACATTTAACCTTGTCTTGTAAATAAACGAGAGTCAACTAAATAAATAAATGTGGTGTTTCGTCAATATGCAACTCGTTGCATATTGAGCTCCACTTAACTTGTAGTACTTGTTTGTGCACTTTGCCATACCATGCATAATTAAACCGGACATGCATCATACTTGGATGTGCATCGTATGCCGTGTTTATGCTTGTGTGTTTACCGTGTTGTTTGCTTCTTTCCGGTTGCTTCTCTTGTTAGCTTCGGTTTCGTTCCGGAGTTGTGAGGATTCGCTCGACTATGTTGGTCTGTCTACTTCATGGAACCATTATTCCTCCTTGCGGAATCCCAGGCAAGATGATCATATCCTTGGATACCTTTACTACCATTGCCATGCTTAGTTGTCTCGATGCTATCGTTACATGTCGCGCTACCCATCTTTTATGTCAGCCTCTCCTTGTTGCCATGAAACCTCTAACCTTTTGAAACCTTCCTAGCAAAACCATTGTTTGGCTATGTTACCCGCTTGCTCAGCCCCTCTTATAGCGTTGTTAGTTGCAGGTGAAGATGAAGATCTATGGGGACCCCGACTCATAAGTCGTGATCACCGAATGCATGTGTACAGTGATCCCAGAGATCAATGCTCACTGAACACACAGAAGCTGAATAACAAGAGTCTTACATCCTTACATACCGTGTTACACAAGTAGGACCATAATGGTCAAGTGTTGAGTATATCATCGTAGCGGAAATCTTCAAAGACAACTGGGACCCATGCCATCTGCCTTTAACCCTACAGGCATTCTGACTGGGAAGCGTCCTAGCTCGCATGCTCGTCACCAAGAAATCTTCATCATAACCTGTGCTCTCATGCCTGGCCAATAAAATAACCAGTGACAAGCCAATGAGTACATTGAATGTACTCGCAAGCAACCCAAGTGTGATAACAGAATAATTATGCAAGGCTCTACTGCTAGGTTGGCAGTTTGCGGAAAGCTAGTTTTTCATATGCAATTATGATCAACATATAACAAGGGCATGCATGTGTCTGTAACAAGTATCAAGACGTCACAGACATCAATATCGAGAAAGAGTTGTAATCAACTCATGTTCAAGCTCATTGAGACTTTCTCACAATCACATCAACAATATCTCTGAATCGTGTTGTTTCCCAGAAACTTATGGACATAGTCTAAGTAGCACCACCCAACTGTCCTTGATCGCGGACACGGCTATTCGAATAGTTTGACACTCTGCAGAGGTTGCACACTTTACCCACAAGATCCGGGGAACTTCCGTGTCATCCACGACCCGCGATACCTCAAGTACCCGGGGTAAGCACCCGATCACTATCTTTCCCTAGACGACACTAACATAGAGTCCACTCGATTGGTAGCAGCCCCGTGCCAAACATTTCACATCTCAAGGTTGTGGAGACTCGCTCCGTATTCATCACATAGCACAAGCACGGGGTACCAACGGTGTGTCCGGTACCCTGTGAAAACAGTCATGGCCGCCTATCCAAGCACGACCCCGTCCCGAGAGTGACCTCATGTCACCCCCGTCACTAGCAATGCGGGCACCATGCTAGTATCGACCTAGGTAATCAATAATGCCCTTCCCCATATAAGGGTAGAGTGGTTGCGCATGTTTGGTTGGGACGGTAGTCACACATAAATCTAATCCATCTCTGTAAACAACACTTTCGTCGAGCCTCGGCACACTACTTCTTCACCAAATAGTGCCCTAGCACCACATCAACTCCCAGGGGCATTAATGGCACCCACTGGGTCATTTGCAAGTATGTCAGACCACACTTGTTTCACTCAATGCATAACCCCGACCCATTTGCGTAGCCAACTACTATAGCATACATCTATCTACTCCCACCCACATAACCCTCATAGGAAGGTAGGGTCATGTTTGATGCAAGTTTCAACAGTAAAGTAACAGGGGTAGCAACCAAAGTGCTTCCCACCTCAACATGATTCCGATACATTGAATAATAAGGTGCTATGAGACATGCATAAAAAGGTTTCTTGAACATGGTCAAAGGGCTGCTTGCCTTATTCTTCCGAGTCTTCAAATCTTCTGGTCCATCTCCGAATACTCCGTTTATTACGTCAACTAACGATGGAAACAATCATAATAAGCAACACAACAAGGCAAAAATAAAAGTGCTCTAAAAATAGGAGTTGGACTTTTCTAGGATACCTCTGGTCATATGAAAAATAACCAAGGTGGTTTCATATGTGTTGGATCAATAGGTAGTTTGGTACATTTCAATATGATAGAACCAAAGGGTTTATGGATTTGGAAGAAGTATACAGAAACATTTCCTTGAATGATGAGCAAAGGTACCCATCATCAAGTCATGATTTTAGAAGCATTTAGGAGTTGGTTTCACTGGATTTGGATTTGAAATGAATTTCCTAGGATTTTGCAAAGCTGATAAATATGAAGAAATGGCTCAATATTTAGTGGGGTACAGAAACTATTATTAAAAATGTTCCAAAACTAAGTTTGGACATGACAAGCATCTAGGAACTTGAATCACTGTATTTGGGTCAAAAATGAGCTCTCTGTGGTTTTCTAAAGTTCATCACAGAAAATGAAATATGGGTATTTGATAAATATTTGTGTAGGAAAAGTCTTTGGAATAATGTGCATGTAGCACCAACAGATAGAGCATGATTTATGGAGTCATAGGAAATTTGAATCATCAAGTTTGGAGTTCATTTGAATATTTGGGAGATATTTGAAGTTGACTGGATAGAGAAAAGGAAAAGGAAAAAGGGGCTTTACCCTTGCGCGCAGGGCGAAGAATAGCTGCACTGTGACTGGGCCGGCCCATCAGCTCGGCCGCGTGCACAGGAGCCTGGCCACATCGAAGACGCCCGCCAGGAAGGGCGCCACCCCGCGGGGGAGGCGGACGAGGCTAGACTCGCCTCCACTTAAACGGAGGGGCCCAGCCTCCAGGTCGCTGACGTGCGGGCCCCCAGCGGCAGGCCGTCTTCTTCCTCCCGCGCGAACAAAGGCGAGGCAGAGGAGGCGCAGCCGAGCGCTCGTCGGCGTGGCCCCGTCGACTCAGGCCGTCTCCGGCGACGCTCCGGCCACCTTAACGACCAGCGCGGAGAGGCGCATCCGGCCGTGGGTGACACGCCCGCCGGGGAGGACCAGATCGAGCAAGGGGGCAACCGTGGCGGAGGAGGGCTCCGGCCACTTTGGGCTTCGAGCGCACGGCCACCTCGGGAAGGATAGACGGAGGTGGGGAGCTCCCTGGAGGTCGTGTGACGGCACCAGGGTGGCCAAGGGGGAGAGAGGGGCTCGGGGTCGCCCGAATTTGAGCGGCGACCGGCGGCTCTGCTCCGGCCAGGGAGGCGGCTGCAGGGCACGGGAAGAGCGAGGGATGGGTCCTGAGGGTGTTTGGGAAGGAGAGGGAGCAAATGGGACGGAGAGGAGGGTCTAGAGCGGTCTTAAATAGGCGTCCCGCAGCTCACCGTGGACGCGGCGCACGCGTGGCTGCGACAACGGCTCGGGAGGCCACGGGGGTAGGTTCCGGGGTGTCTGCGGTGTGCGTGGGCGTGGTCCAAGTCGAGAGGAAGGAAGAGAAGGGGCGGGGAGCGCCAGAGGGGCCGCGCGTGTGAGCTTGCTTACTGGAGCGCTCGGGCGGCCATGGCGCGCGTGCGAGCAGAGGTGAGGGAGGAGGAGAGAGGAGGGGGCCGACCGCCCAGCGTGTTGCGGACGTCGAGGCCGCCTCGGGGGACACGAGGGGGAGGCCCAAGGCTGTCGGAAGCAGCCGATTGGGGGCGGCTACAGTGCGGGAGCGCACTATAGCGCGCTCCAGAGTACGCTTTTGGCTGACATGGTCGTGACCTCGCCGCTCTGGTCGTGTCCAACAAGCCAAAGGTTGTCTAGAAGGTCAGAAGTGGAGTAAAGAAATGGCCTGTGGCCTTGGATGCTCTTGGAGGCCACTAGAATGAGGAGAGAGGTGAAGGAGAGGGAGTTTACTGCTGTCCAGGAGAGTGAGTTGGGGTTTTACCCCCTCAATCATGGAGCTGGGGTGCTGGGGAAGTTACTGGGGGTAGCCAGTAACTGAATGAACATGTGGTAAAAGGTTGAGGCCATGGAGAGAAGTAAAAGTGATCAAGATGAAGGTTTTAGTAAAAAGCCAGAAGGTGTTTGATCAGAGTTTGGTCAAGCAAATGACCTCCACTTGACATGGGACTTAACAGGATCAAATGTCACATATAATTAGGCCCCTACATCAAATTTGGGCTCATTTGGGCAAAGTGGCCAATGTAACTTTGGTGAACCCTAGAAATGAACAGAAATGGTTTCACCATGTTGGAGTTAAGCAAATCATCTCCCCTTGATGCACCACTTGGTGTAGCATCATCATTTGGGGTTATGAACATGCCCACAAAGTTTGAGGCTCTAGATAAAAAGTTGACAATGTAAAGTTGTTCAAATTTGCATTTGAACAGAAAGGGTTTTGAGGTGATCTGATCAAGTTGCTTTATTCCAAATCTTGTGCCATTTGGTCTGGATGCCTTATTAGGCCATTCTAGCATGTGCACCAAATTTGAGAGCATTTGGACAAGTTTGGCAATGTAGAGTTGCTCAAACTTCAAATATGGACAGAATGGTTTTGAGGGGATTAGAGGATGTTTCCTTGATCTTCAAGGCATGAGGCTTTGCAAGATCATCAAATATGTCATATATGACATGATAGAATTTCCCTGGAATTTTTGGAGAATATTTCCTTTGTAAATATTTCAAAAGCTTGAAATATCCAGAAAGGGTTTTGGAAGGATTTGCCCAATATTTTGAACATGACCATGTGCTGAAACTCTTATATATGGACAATATATGTCCTATGAGTCTCCCTGAATTTTGGCAAATATTTTTGAAATAATTAAATAATTTTTCCCTATTAAAGACCATTTCTGGCCTTAAGAAAAAGCTTTTAAATAAAATATAAAAATAACTTTTAAAATTATACTTTTGTGGTTTCTGGGAGTCCTATACCTAATAGGATTCAAATAAACTTTTTGAAAGATTTTTCACACCCTAAATAAGGTACTTGCAGTGCAAACCTCAATTCAGGGGTTTTTGGAAAACTAATTTTAGAAAATACCATTTGGCCAAAATATTTTTATAAGAAAATTCTATACTGGTCTATACACATGGCACGATCATTGGGAAAAGGTTTTGGGTCAAGGAGATGAAGAATAAGAGTTGGAGGGTTTATTTGATTTTTAGAGCACTAGCAAACAGCAGATGAAAGTCAAATCAAGCAAAGTCAAAAACACTCGAAAGTTTTTGCAAATCCACATTTTTAACATGATAATTAGCTTATGCAATGTGACATGAAAATCAGGGTGTGACAAGATCGTTCCAGGTGGGAACTTGTTGTTGGTGTATCACAATATCTATAATTATTATTAACACACCTATATACTGGGCATGGGTGGAAGGCTTGGCCTTTTGCTCGGTGTTTTGTTCCACTCATGCCACCTTAGGCGCCGATAAACCGGCATTATGTTCCTTGATTTTGCGTTCCTTACATGATGGGTGGATGGGGACCCCTTGACAGTTCGACTTTGAATAAAACTCCTCTAGCAAGGCCCAACATTGGTTTTAATTTGCCTCATAATAAAAACTTAATTAATTAATTAAATTTGCATAGGGGGTCGTGTCCCCGGGGATTCTTTCTACATAGCAGGGGGGCCAGTGCTGATGGTGTTGGTCCCAAACGGGGGTTCTGCGGGGCCGCCACGGGGAAACTCGAGGTATCTGGTATAACCTGTAGAATCGCCCATCCGGTCGTGGCCTGAGACGAGATACGTGCGGCTACTATCAGGGTGTCGACACACCGGGAGGTCTTGCTGGACTTGTTTTACCATTATCGAAATGTCTTGTGCACCAGGATGCCGAGCCTGATCGGATTTCCCTAAGATAAGGGGTGATGATATTATATTTATCACTTCAGCTAATCGTGAGAGCTTGTGATGGGCTAAGTTGGGACACCCCTGTAGGGTTATGATCTTTCGAAAGCCGTGCCCGCGGTTATGTGGCAGATTGGAATTTGTTAATGTCCGGTTGTAGAAAACTTGACAGAGGATCCGAAGTAAAACACACAACTGTGTGAGTAACCGTGACTGTCTCTTTTCACTTTGAGAAGAGAACACGGTGGGGTTATGTTTGACTCGTATGTAGTTCAGGATCTTTAGCGATCACTACTAGTTGCGACCGTTTGCGTAGATGCTCATCTTATTCTTGTACTCGTAAGCTAGCCACCATATTATGCTTAGCCGCTGCTGCAACCTCACCACTTTACCTCTTCCTACCCATAAAGCTTTGCTAGTCTTGATACCCATGGTTATGGGATTGCTGAGTCCTCGTGGCTCACAGATACTACAACACCAGATGCAGGTTCAGCCGAGAATGATGCAGGAGCTGGTTCAAGTACTTCCCTGGGAGCTCGATGAAGAGAGTGGCCGTATGCTTGTGACGTTTTCGATGATCAGTAGTGGTTTCTACTAGGGGTGATTCAGACCTGTGGCTTTATGTTTTGGTATATTTCTTTTGTATCTTCGCCCGTAGTCGGGTTGTGATGTTTTGGATGATGTTTGCTTATGTAATGTATTGTGTGAAGTGTCGAGTGTAAGCCAACTATCTCCTTTTGCAATTTCATCCCTATTTTTACATGGGTCGTGCAAAGATACCAAACTTGAGATCATTCCAGAATGGGCTTATACCTTTAAGTCGTGCCTCGACACATAGGAGGTATAGTCCCATCCTGGGCATTACAAGTTGGTATCAGAGCCTTCTCCGACCTAGAAGCCCCCACTGTTTGATCGAATCGTTGACGGTTGAGTCTAGGCACACACTTGAAAATGTTTTGAGTCCTATATATATATATATATCGGAGAGTAGGATTTCTTTTGCTCCTCATCCCTTTTCACTCTGGCGAGGACTCCTGACGTTTACTCTTGTCTCTTCTACTCTAAAAAATTGCACCAATTTTTTTTTAGGAATCTCGCGAGTATTGTTTGGATTGTTTCGATGTCTTTGTGACGAGAACATTGTTCTCGATGCCTCCTGTCATTTAGGGGTTGTGGCAGTGTCCCGGGGAGTTGAGCTCCGAGGCGTTGTCGTCACAAATATATCGCATCAGTTCTCGAATACTTAAGACGACCGACATCAAAAACTCTCCTATGCGGTTAGTGGCAAGATAACCCCGACATCACCCAGTACTGGGGAGGTAGTTCGGGAGTATTGCCATAGCTTGTATAGTGGATGCATTTCGAATGTACGAGGTAAACGGTTTCCGGAAATAACTGGTTATGTGTTGAAGGATGGATACAGCTGGATGTAGGATTAGAGTTGAGTGCGCGATGCTTCCCCTGTATCCCCAACACCTGATTGCATAACTGGAAACTTTCGGAAATTAATAGGTGGGTTCATCTAGTAGTTCTAGACATTCTTCCAACGAGTGCATGATATGGAGTTCGGGGTTCTACATTGAGTGAAGTGGTTTTATGGCCGATGTTCCGATCGGGAGTTGCATCTTAAAGGGTCCTTGGCTATGCTGATCCGGAAATTGCAAAACCCTTTTGTAACACGTTCCATAAGCTTTCAGCACGAATATGTATGACGAAGCTTCTATCTTGTATTTGTTCTATCTGCTCTTTGTTGCTTTTATTTACCGTTGTTCACCCAAGTGGCTTCTCGACAAGTTGATGTACCTGCGGAATTCATTCGTTCAATTCTCTGTTCGAATGCTATTGTGAAGATCATGTTGCAACATATCTATCCTTTGTTTTCGTTTTGATTCTGGTATTCGAGTTGCTTCGATGTCAAATGTTGATTCCATACCTTTCCTAATCGGTGTTCTCATATTTCTATGGGAGTGCTAGTCCTTATTGACCATCGAGATTTTCATGTTAATCCTTTTCAACCGGTGTGCCTTCTCTTCAAGTTATTCCATACGGACGCCGTTCAGAAATCTGACGATTTGTCTGTTTCAATCATCTCAAGTTGTCTTTGTTTTACCCGCCCTCCCACCCTTCTTCTTCTTGGAGTCAGAAATTCTCAAATGAAATATCCATTTTATTAATGTGATGTTTCCTCATTCTTTTCCTTCAATGTTCTTATCCGGTGATTTATCGTGAAGATGCTCAAGAGCTTCAAGTTCATCATTCTTTTGTTCTCAATTCTGCCGATGGATGTAATTCAAGCTTCGGTGTTGATCATATATCTTCCTTTTTGTTTCACATGTTTTCCCATGTGGGAATTTCTTATCCGAAGGCTCTCTTATTTATTCAACTCTCTAATTCTTATCCGGAGTGTTCAAGATACCTTAGAAGATTCACATTTCCATTCTCAATTTGTTCAAGCTATTTTGAGGATTGCTATCTTATTCAAGCCATTTAATTCAACCGGTGCAATATCTCTTAAGCAATCTTTTTCAGGGTGATTTCGTTGAGTGGGCCCTAACCCACAGGTCTTTTCCCAGGATCTTACCTGACTCTTCCAATTTTTTCTGGAGTTATACTCAATTCTTTTCAAAGTGTGACGTAAGAATGATTTCCATCAGTCACATGCCTTCTCCAAGCTTGTTTTCAATTATTTCCATCTTTAGCTCAACCTTCCATCTTGTTATTCTTCCGGAGTATCTGGAATTCTTCAAGGTGGTTCTGCTTGTCATTCTCAACAATTGAAGACCGAAGAAGAGTTTCTCTTAAATCTTGGCCCGTTCTCTTGAAGATTCGTGGTTCTAGCTTCATGCCATCCTCATTATTGTTCCGATTGTGAGGAATTCTTTTTATACCCATCCGAAGCATTTCATGAATTCTTCCTATTGTGATCATCCGAAGGCCATCAATTCAGAATATTTCTTCGTTCTTAGTTTTCAACTTCGTCCTCCCAATATTCTTCATTGTTGCCTCTTCGTTCGTCTCAATATTCTTACGGTGGTTCTTTCAAGATTACTCTTCCTTGTTATCGTATTAATTCACTCGTTCTTTTCATAATCCTACCGGTGAGTCATTCAAGATTATTCTCAAGTTTGTGCTAGATCTCTCTTTAATTCCTTGTAAGGAGAATAAGTAGTATGCCAAATCCTTTGGTTGTCATCAATTTAAATTGGTGAAGGAGATGCATGACATAATTCTTATTCTTATTCCTTCAAGGTGATTTAATTCTTTTGTCTGGAGCTTGTTCATCATATCATATTCTTGGTTTTAAGTAGTTCATCTTGTTTTCCGGAGCTCCAAGTTATTTCAATTATATCATTTCAACCTCCATCTAATTCATCGCAGGCCTTGAATCTTATTCTTTTCATCTTTCACTTCCCATGCTTTCATTACCAGAGTTCTCATGGTGGTTCATCATGTTTTAGTTCATCCTCGAAGTCTTCATCAAGATTCTTGTTGGAGCTCAAGCATTCTTCATCATGCTTTCCAATTGCAATCCTTTCTACCTTATCTTTTCAGATGGTGTTATGCCATTTTTGACAATTTTCCTTCATGTTTCATGATTAACAAGTTGTCAAGAATGAGATATTTAAACCATCATTTTTTTTTCTTTGTTCAGGAGATCTTTCCAACCTTTCAATTTATTTGTTGGAGTAATCTTGGGTTGTATTTCACCTAAAAGCTTTCCCTAAGGATTGTTGCTAATTATGGTGCTTATAAATGACCAAAATTCTTCATTTATCATTCCGACGAAATAAGTTCATCGTCTCCTTGTTGATCTCAATGCAATCAATCGTTTCCGTTAGTGGCTGGTTGTCACCTCTTAATTTTGATATGTCTTCCATAAGCCCACATGAAGCTTATTCTTTTCGTTGTTGAATTTCCAACAACTCTATTCAATCTATCGTTGTAAGGATGCTCTTTCAAACTCATTTGTTGGAGAAGTTGTCTTTTTCTTCTCCGTTCAAGTCTTTCATTGATTTATATGCTATTCTTTCATTCCGGAGGCATTGTTATGTTGCTCTCTCCAAACCATCATCTCGTTTGATCGAGATCATGTTTTTTACCTTGCTTATCATTTAACCGGAGTGTTGTATTCTTCATTCAAGTTCCCTCATCTTATCAAGTTTGCCTCTCTTTTCAACCGGAGTGTTGTCTGAAGCCTTCCTTACCCCTTGTGCCATCCTTTCATTTGTTTCAGAGGCAATGTGGTGTTGAATTCATCAAGGTCATCCATCTTCTCAAGTTCATATTAATTCCTTACATTTTCAGTCGGAGTGCTGTCCGAATCATGTCATTCTTATTCCTTGGCTATACCGTTGTGGTTTCATATTCTTTTGGTTCGTAAGCTCTTGTTTCACGTCGTTCAACATACAAGGTTCTCATAATGTTCCTTGTTCCTCTTTTCTAACGGAGTGTTTTCATCTTCGTTCATCTCTGTTGTATTCTTTCCTTCAATTTGTTCAACCTCTCAAGGCTTGTGGTTTCACTCGTTTGTCGAAGAAGCAACTTTGTTTACCTCTTCTTTTTCGTTTCTACCCGGTGCTATCTCTAGGATCTCGGGTCGAGATCCTCTGTTAGTGTGGGAGAGTTTTGACGCCCGAAGACCGATGTCCCAGAAGATTCCAGAGATTCCAGATGTTCCGGGTTATCCCGTGTGTTTCATTTGTGCTTGTGTTATTTATTTTGCTTTGCATCATGTCATCATGCCATCATGTCATTAATCTTTTGCATCTCAACTTAAATAAATTGTGTGGACCTTTAGTCCATTTAAATCGACGGAAGGATGACTTCTCTTTATAACATATCCTCCTAATATTATGGAGCTATTATAAATAAATATTCCATTTGTTTGGAATTAACCGCAACACACTTGCATATTTTTCCCCATGCCTTTTTCACTTCAAGTTTCGCCGTCAAACCTTGCCAACAATTCTTATCCATTTTTATCGAGGGTCCTCCAAAATTCGAACATTTTTGGACACTTCCTAAACCTAGTCCTAGTTCAAACTATTTGAATTTAATTCAAATGAGTTTGAATTTAATCTTGCAATCTTGCCCACTTCTATTTTCCTGGGATCAAACTCATTTTTATGAGTCCGGGAAAATTACCCCTGTGCCCAGACATTACCCCAAACACTTCCTTTTTTCTCCTTTTCTTCTTTGCTTTTTCTTTTCTTTTCTGTTTTAGAAAAGAAGAAGAAGAGCAGAGGTCCAGCCGGCCTACGGCCTTCCCCCCCCCCCCAGCCGGCCCATCTGGCCCATTGGCCCAACTCCGATCCCTAACCCTAGCCCGAGTTGCTCCCCCCGATCCCCTGTCCGTCGTACCTCCCCATCCTCTCGATCTCTCCCCTCGCAGCCCCGCTCATCCCTCGCTCCTCTCCCTCGCGCCGCACCCAGCGCTTCGTCCCGATCCCATCCCGATCTCTCTCCCTCGAGCGCCCGAGCGCCTCCCTCCGACCAGACAGCGCCGGCGCCGCCCCTGCCTCACCTCCAGAGCGCCTCCCTCCGCCGCGCCATGGCCCTGCGCCCTTCCCCTCCGGCCTCCAGCCAGCCTCCGCGCGGCTCCCCTCCTCTACAGCACTGCGGGCCTCCTCGTTCCTCTGGCCTCCTCCACCTCGCTAGAGCACAGCGCCTGCGGGCCTCCTCCGCCTCGCAAGGTCCTCGTCGCCGTCTCCCTCAAGCCGCGGCAAGCCTCCGCCGCATCTCCTTCGCGCCAAGAGCTCCCGACGCGCGCCCAGGCCCCAGCCTCCGCCGCTGAAGCAGCTCCCTGCACGCCCCGGTTGTCCTCCTCACCGGAGCCAGCAGCTGCCGCCGCCGTCCTCCGCCCCTGCTCCCTCCGGCCTCCTCCGCACCTCGCGCTGGCCACCACTTCCCGACAGCAGCGCCGCGCCCCGAGCAACCTCCAGCGGCCTCCGACTTCCTCCAGCGAGGCCACGCCTCTGTCTCTAGCGGCCTCGTGGTCGTCATGTCCCACACCGCCGGCTTTCCTCGCGAGAGCTTCTTCTGCCGCGTCTCCACCAACGCCTCCTGGGTTGCTGCCCCGTGCATCTCCAGTTGTCTCGGTGCCTTCTGTCGTGTGCTACAACGAGTCCAGGAACCGCTTCATTTCGCCAAGTGTGAGACCGAAGATCTTTGTTGCGTCAAGTTCCTCGTCGTGGCACTACCGCCGCTAAGACCAAGATGGCGCCAAGTGACAATACGATCGTGAACGACTACCGTTACCCCCTCCATGTTCGACTACGCCAAGTTCAACGATGCGCAAGTACCTCGACGCCGAAGACCGAGACCGCCAAGTTCCACTACCGTCGCCGAGACCTCAAGTACCACTACATAAACGAGTACCCCTACGTCCCTCGACGATCTCTAACCGCCCCGAAACGAACGCTTCGAAGGTATAACCCCGAGACGATGACCCGTGGAATGCATGTGTTGTATGAGATGAAGTACTTGTGTGTTCCGTGCCCGTATCATCTTTAGTCGAGCTCCTCGGTTGCCTCGTCGCCGACTCGTGGGAACCCGGTGACGGGATCACCCCACCTTTCATCTTGTTTGACTCGCTCACGCCACCTTTTCTTTTGCACCGGTCTCTCAACGGGTTACCGGAACCGAGATGTTGTCGTAGCATCATTTTCGGATCGTTGCCGTGGCACCTTTTCTTTCTACCACGGTGACAAATACTCCTTATCATCTTCTTATCTCTTCATGTTAACCTTTAATTAATAAAATTGCATAAAACTTGATCATGTCATCCGCATCATGTTAACAACCTTAAAATGTGTGAATTGTTGTTTGCTTAAAATTGCTAAACATGCTCATGAGGAGTTTTCGGAATTGTTGTTGGTATTTCCGGCCTCATTTAAAATGTCTAAATAGGTAGTTTGTTTTTGCTTCACCTCTTGCCATGTTAACCAACATTTAACCTTGTCTTGGAAATAAACGAGAGTCAACTAAATAAATAAATGTGGTGTTTCGTCAATATGCAACTCGTTGCATATTGAGCTCCACTTAACTTGTAGTACTTGTTTGTGCACTTTGCCATGCCATGCATAATTAAACCGGACATGCATCATACTTGGATGTGCATCGTATTCCATGTTTATGCTTGTGTGTTTACCGTGTTGTTTGCTTCTTTCCGGTTGCTTCTCTTGTTAGCTTCGGTTTCGTTCCGGAGTTGTGAGGATTCGCTCGACTATGTTGCTCCGTCTACTTCATGGAACCGTTCTTCCTCCTTGCGGAATCCCAGGCAAGATGATCATACCCTTGGATACCTTTACTACCATTTCCATGCTTAGTTGTCTCGATGCTATCATTACATGTCGCGCTACCCATCTTTTATGTCAGCCTCTCCTTGTTGCCATGAAACCTCTAACCTTTTGAAACCTTCCTAGCAAAACCATTGTTTGGATATGTTACCCGCTTGCTCAGCCCCTCTTATAGCGTTGTTAGTTGCAGGTGAAGAGGAAGATCGTTCCAGGTGGGAACTTGTTGTTGGTATATCACAATATCTATAATTATTATTAACACACCTATATACTGGGCATTGTTGGAAGGCTTGGCCTTTTGCTCGGTGTTTTGTTCCACTCATGCCACCTTAGGCGCCGATAAACCGGCATTATGTTCCTTGATTTTGCGTTCCTTTCACGATGGGTGGATGGGGACCCCTTGACAATTCGACTTTGAATAAAACTCCTCCAGCAAGGCCCAACATTGGTTTTAATTTGTCTCATAATAACAACTTAATTAATTAATTAAATTTGCATAGGGGGTCGCGTCCCCGGGGATTCTTTCTACATAGCAGGGGGGGCCAGTGCTGATGGTGTTGGTCCCAAACGGGGGTTCTGCGGGGCCGCCACGGGGAAACTCGAGGTATCTGGTATAACCTATAGAATCGCCCATCCGGTCGTGGCCTGAGACGAGATACGCGCGGCTACTATCAGGGTGTTGACACACCGGGAGGTCTTGCTGGACTTGTTTTACCATTGTCGAAATGTCTTGTGCACCTGGATGCCGAGCCTGATCGGATTTCCCTAAGATAAGGGGTGATGATATTATATTTATCACTTCAGCTAATCGTGAGAGCTTTTGATGGGCTAAGTTGGGACACCCCTGCAGGGTTATGATCTTTCGAAAGCTGTGCCCGCGGTTATGTGGCAGATTGGAATTTGTTAATGTCCGGTTGTAGAAAACTTGACAGAGGATCCGAAGTAAAACACACAACTGTGTGAGTAACCGTGACTGTCTCTTTTCACTTTGAGAAGAGAACACGGTGGGGTTATGTTTGACTCGTATGTAGTTCAGGATCTTTAGCGATCACTACTAGTTGCGACCGTTTGCGTAGATGCTCATCTTATTCTTGTACTCGTAAGCTAGCCACCATATTATGCTTAGCCGCTGCTGCAACCTCACCACTTTACCTCTTCCTACCCATAAAGCTTTGCTAGTCTTGATACCCATGGTTATGGGATTGCTGAGTCCTCGTGGCTCACAGATACTACAACACCAGATGCAGGTTCAGCCGAGAATGATGCAGGAGCTGGTTCAAGTACTTCCCTGGGAGCTCGATGAAGAGAGTGGCCGTATGCTTGTGACGTTTTCGACAATCAGTAGTGGTTTCTTCTAGGGGCTATTGAGACATGTGGCTTTATGTTTTGGTATCTTTCTTTTGTATCTTCGCCCGTAGTCGGGTTGTGATGTTTTGGATGATGTTTGCTTATGTAATGTATTGTGTGAAGTGTCGAGTGTAAGCCAACTATCTCCTTTTGCAATTTCATCCCTATTTTTACATGAGTCGTGCAAAGATACCAAACTTGAGATCATTCCAGAATGGGCTTATACCTTTAAGTCGTGCCTCGACACGTAGGAGGTATAGTCCCATCCTAGGCATTACACCTTCATATAGAGAGCATTAAAAATTATGTAAAGTTTGACTCCTTGTAATTGTTTTGAAATGTTAAGATGGTAATATTAGAATTATGCAAAGGTAGTTTCTGAAGTGAAAGAAATAATTGTGTTAAGGTTTGTGATTCCCTAAACATGCAAGTATGGCCTATGTAACCAAATTGGCACGCACTGTATTTTGAGTCTTTCATCTTTGTGGAAAGGTCTGGGGAGTGTGATGGTTAACTCCTACCAATCTCCCCCTAGGGGCATGCGTTGTGGTGTTTTGCTTTGATGGCTAAGTAGATTTTTTACAATAAGTATGTGAGTTCTTTATGACTAATGTGAGTCTATGGATTATACGCACTCTCATCCTTCCATCATTCTAGCCACTCTAGTGTCGTGCAAGTTTCGCCGGTACATAAACCCTCCTTACACCTTCCTCAAAACAGCCACCATACCTACCTATCATGTCATTTCCATTGCCATTCCCAGATATATTGCCATGTAACTCCACAGTTCCATTTATTATGCCACGCTTCATCATTGTCATATTGCTTTGCATGATCATGTAGTTGACATAGTATTTGTTGCAAGGCCACCTTTCATATTTTTCATACATGTCACTCTTGGTCGTTGCACATCCCGGTACACCGCCGGAGGTATTCATATAGAGTCATATCTTTGTTCTAGTATCGAGTTGTAATATCGTGTTGTAAGTAAATAAATGTGTGATGATCATCATTATCAGAACATTATCCCACGTGAGGTTATCGAAAACAAAAGAGGACAATGAAGCCCAAATAAAATAAAAGAGGCCAAAGAAGCCCACAAAAAAAGAGGTCAAAGAACCCAAAATAAAAATAGTAAAAAAATGAGAGAAAAAGAGAGAAGGGGCAATGTTACTATCTTTTTCCACACTTGTGATTCATCATAGCATCATGTTCATGATAGAGAGTATCCTATTTTGTCAATTTCATATATCACTAGTGGGAATTTTCCGTTGTAGAACTTGGCTTGTATATTACAACGATGGGCTTCCTCAAGTGCCCCAGGTCTTCATGAGCAAGCAAGTTGATGCACACCCTCTAGTTGTCTTTTTGAGCTTTCGTACACTTATAGCTCTTGTGCAACAGTTACATGGAAATCCCTACTCACTCACATTGATATCGATTGATGGACATCTACATAGTCCTTTGATTTGCCTAGTTGATGTGACACTTTCTCCCACCTTTTGTCTGTTACCACCTCCACTCCACCCATAGTGCTATGTCCATGGCTCACGGTCATATATTGTGTGAAGACTTGAAAGGTTTGAAGGAGTAGAGCATGAAAGCAATTGCTCGGTTGACTCCGGGATGGGCATGAGGGGTACTTTGTGTTAAGAAAAGGGAGCATAAGGACTATATGATTTGTAGGGATAATGTTATTTAGCCATGTTATTTTTGAAGCTCTATAGATTGCTTTTGGTATGATTAAAGTATTATTGTTTCGATATTGAGAAATTTTTAATTTGAGTCTTATGGATCTAAACATTCATGCCATAATAAAGAATATTACATTGATAAATATGTTGGGCAGCATTCCACATCAAAAATTCTGTTTTTATCATTTACCTACTCGAGGATGAGCATAAATTAAGCTTGGGGATGCTTGATACATCTATAAAATATATATAATTTTTTATTGTTCCATGTTATTATATTATCTATCTTGGATGTTTTATATGCATTTATATGCTATTTTATATGATTTTTGGGACTAACTTATTAACCCAGAGCCCAGTGCGAGTTTCTATTTTTTTTTCCTTGTTTTTGAGTTTCGTGGAAAAGGAATATCAAACGGAACGAAACTTTTTGGATATTTTTCTTGGACCAGAAGGCATCAGATGTACTTGGATTACATGCCAGGGAATCCACGAGGCGACCACAAGGGTGGGGGCGCTCGTAGGGGGGTACGGCGCGCCCGCCTACCTTGTGGGCCCCTCGTACCTCCCTCGACCAATTTCTTCTTCCTATAAATACCAATATATTCCAGAAACATCATAACATCCATCGAAACCACTTTTTCGTCGCCATAACCTTCTGTAATCACGAGATCCCTTCTGGAGGCCTGTTCTGGTACTCTGCCAGAGGGGGAATCAACCACGAAGGGCATCTACATCAACCCTATTGCCCTTCCGATGAAGTGTGAGTAGTTTACCACGACCTATAGGTCCATAGCTAGTAGCTAGATGGCTTCTTCTATCTCGTTGTTCTTAAATACCATGTTCTCCTTGTTGTTCTTGGAGACCTACCCGATGTAATCTTCTTTTGTGGTGTGTTTGTCAAGATCCGATGAATCGTGGGTTTATGATCAGATTATCTATAAATGATATTTGAGTTTCTTCTGAATTCTTTTATGCACGATCTTATATCTTAGTAATTTACTTCGAACTATCGGTTTTGTTTGGCCAACTAGATTGATAATTCTTGCAATGGGAGAAGTGCTTTGATTTGGGTTCAATCTTGCGGTGCTCAAACCCAGTGACAGTAGGGGACATGACACATATTGTATTATTGCCATCGAGGATAAAAAGATGGGGTTTTCATCATATTGCTTGAGTTAATTCATCTACATCATGTCATCTTGCTTAAGGCGTTACTCCGTTCTTATGAACTTAATACTCTAGATGCAAGTAGGAGTCGGTCGATGTGTGGAGTAGTAGTACTAGATGGAGGCAGGAGTCGGTCTACTTGTCTTGGACGTGATGCCTATATTCATGATCATTGCCATAGATATCGTTATAATTATTCGCTTTTCTATCAATTGCTTGACAATAATTCGTTCATCCACCGTAAACTTGCTATCATGAGAGAAGCCACTGGTGAAACCTATGGCCCCTGGGTCTCTTTTACATCTTATAAGTTTCAGATCTACTATTTTGCAATCTTTGACTTTTCAATCTATAAACTAAAAACCCAAAAATATTTACTTTATGTGTTTATCTAACTCTATAGGATCTCACTTTTGCAAATAACCTAGAAGGGATTGACAACCCCTATATTGCGTTGGGTGTAAGTTGTTGATTGTTTGTGCAGGTATTTGGCGACTTGTGTGTAATCTCCTACTGGATTGATACCTTGGTTCTCAACAAACTGAGTGAAATACTTACTTCACTTTGCAGCATCACCCTTTCCTCTTCAAGGGAAACACCATTGTTACCTCAGGAAAGTATCAAGGAAGAACTGCCTTATCTCTCTGCTTCTTGATGTGCTTCTTGCTCTTCTTCTGACTGGTAGATTCATCATCATCCTCTAAATCAACATTGATGTAATCTTTCTCTCCGGGCAAATTCCTTCCCTCCTCCATACGAGCAAACTTATCCACCAGCATGTAGAGCTCCTTCACAGTCCTAGCCAACCACACGTTCATCGTAGAACTAATCAGGCGGTTGCGCACATTGGACTGGAAGGCGGCTATTATGGCTGTCAGATGGATATTTGGGATATATCTATGAACTTTTCTGAATCTTTGTATATACTTACGGAGGCTTTCTCCTTCCTTCTGTTGGAGAAGCTGCAAGTTGCTGGGCCTGTCGGGTTCTTGGTGGCCACCCGTGAAGGCGCCAATGAATTCATGGCACAGATCCGCCCACGATGAGATGGAGTTCTCTAGCAGGTGCATCGGCCATGACCTCACATTGGACTCGAGGGACAAAGGGAAGTAGTTGGCAAACACCTTCTCATCTCTTCCCCCGTTAGCCTGAACAATGATGGTGTAGATGCTCAAGAACTCTATCGGGTTCAGCCTCCCGTCATACTTATCAGGTGCGAACGGACGACCAACATACTTGTCGCAACTCACGAGTAAAGGCAGGGAAGACAACCTCGAAAGGTAGGCACCTGCCAATACCGATCGCGAGCTCGTCGACGTCGGGGCCATCGCACACGTCTGTCCGGCGATGGTCATCGTGGCGTTGCTCGACAACGACTCACGCGTCTCCCCTCCGCCTATCCTATGGGACTCATCATTGGCCTGGATGCCCTCGAAGGTGAGAAGAGGCCATCGGGACGTCGTGTGGGTCTTGATTCTGTTGCGCTCAAGCCGGCTGCCATGGTGGGGACTGCACAGTGGGGACGGCTCCCTCTGTACGGTCAGCATCACGAGCCGTTGCTATCGCTTGGGGAGGCCGCAGCGGGTCAGCTCGCCGTGAGCCCCCAGCTTCGGCGAAACTGAGCAGACTTTGGATGGCTGCATGCCTTTCGTCCATCTGCTCGGCTGCTGGTAGAAACCTCAGTAGCAGCTGAACCCATGCCATGGCCTCCAAAGCTGTACTTGGCATAGGTGGTGATGAAGTCAATCGCATCGTCGCTCGGCTCCTGAATGTGCGGACGACAGTAGCACTGCGCCCCCACTGTTGTGGGGTTGCCACTTAGATGGGAGGGTGGTGTGGCTAAGGCGCACGAGGGCCAGCGGCTCCGTCGAGTGCAGCTCCTTGGTCGACCCGTCTCAGGGGAGGCGCATGCGCTACGAGCGCACATGTGGTGGGAACGGTCAGAGGGCAGCGATTCGCCCTGGTCGAAGCGCCGTTGCTACGGTTGTGCTTGTCAGCGGGCGTAAGGGGCACGGATGGGGCAACCCCTTTGCCTGGGCCTTGGGGAGAATGGTCGTCGGGGTGTTGCTGATGTTGCTCTCCTCGGAAGCTTGCTGCTCCTGCGTCGGGCGCGGGGGAAGTGGTGACGGTGCCGCCTGCTCCTGAGTTCCATCGGCCCAAACCTGGGTAAAACTGCATGTGTGATCGCTGCCATGCTGCTCTACGCCCTCTCCTCTTTGTGCAATGTACTATTCCCCCTGGCTGAACCACAAGGGTTAGATGGCCCCACAGGTGGTCGTGTTTTCCCACGACATCTTTGGCGTGCCAGGTAGGGGGAGGCACTTGTGCCAACCAGAGAGTGTATGCAGCGCGTCAGCTAGATCATCGTTTTCTTCATTAATGGCTTCATCATCCATGGTGCCCAAGAAGAAATCCGGTGCAGATGGCGTCATTACCACCTCCCCTGCGCCCGAAGCAGGAGCAGGAGGCACCGGAGAAGGACATGGCCAATAGCATCCCATCGGCCATGCTCTGCAAAGTGTGGGTGGAGAGATTATCCCGTCTCCACCTCTCCATCCCACCGAAGGACGTAGTCGCAGCGGCAACACTCGCTCTAGGGTGAACCGCGACCCTCTCGCTGCCCCCGCTGCGGGTGCAGCTATAGGGCACGCGCCACCCCCGGGACGAGCCGACCGAGCTGATGCACCGAGCGGAGCCATCGATCCCCAAGCACATCCTTCTCGTCATGCGCCACCTTGGCAACCAGCTCACAACGACGAGGGCACGACGATGTCATTGTTGGCGCCGTCAGAAGCCAAGCGATGTTACGGTTTACGTCGTCTTCCATACCGAGCACTGCTTCAGAGGCCATGGCGCGGCCCCAACTCCAATTGAGATTTCCGCTGGCGGCCGACCAAATGGATGAGTGGAGAGCCACCATTCATACCTTTAATTGTTCCGCCGAGGCTCAAGGATCAAAGTGAGTGGGCCCGTCACGGCCTTCGTGGACGGCGACAACAACCCGTGCTATAGGAGATAGTGAGGGGGCCGCCCCTATGGTGCAATCCCCTCAGCGACAACCAGCACAGGGACCATAGCCAGAGCCACATGACCAAGCACCTGACGACGTATCGATGGGTTCATCCAATCCTCGAGCATGTCGAGACCAGCGACGAGTCCTGGAAGATAGGCGGAGGGAAGTCGTGCAGGTCACCATCGAACGACGTCGCTGAACCCGCCACCAGTCTGATAGGAGCAATGGCCCCGATGTCGATGAGCCTGCGCCCGATGAGAGGGGGTACCTGTCTTTCGAGGTTGCATGCCCCGCCTTCACACACGAGCTGCCGCAAGTCTGTTGGCCATCTATTCGCATGTTCAAGCCAAAGATACCAGAGAAGTACGATGGAAGACTGAACCCGGCAAAGTTCTTAAGCATCTACACTATCGCTGTTCAAACTGCTAGGGAAAGAGATGAGAAGATGTTCGCCAATTACTTCCCTTTGGCGCACAAGCCAAATGTGAGCTCTTGGCTGATGCACCTACCGAGGATCTCCATCTCGACCTGGGCTGACCTAGGCCATGAGTTTGTTGGCGCCTTCACGGGCGGCCACTAAGAACCAGGGCGGCCCAGTGAGTTGCAGATCCTCCCACAGAAGGAAGGAGAGAGTCTGCGGAAGTACAGGCAGAGGTTCAGTCGAGTACACAGGAACATTCCAGACATCCACCCGGCAACTATGATAGTTGCATTCCAGTCCAACATGCACAATCACAGGATACGTTTCAACATGAATGTGCGGATGCCCAAGACTGTGAATGAGCTATACACTATGGTGGACAAGTATGCTCGCGTAGAGGACGGGAGGCGACTCCCCGTCGAAGAATATTGCAACGTCGTCGACACAGAGGACGACGACGATGCCACCAACCAGAAGAAGAAGAACAAGAAATGGATCTTGAAGCGTATGGATAAAGGGTGATGACCGTTCAAGGATCAAGCAGACCTAGTAGCGACAAGAAGGCCAAAACTGAGGCTCTCGGCAAGGAAGTTGTCATGTGCACTGTGTGCCAGGAAGCCGCAGCTGCCGAAAAAGCTGGGAAGGGTGATGGGCCGTACTGGAAGATCCATCAGACTAGAGGACACGACCTTCAAGAGTGTCATCAAGTTGAGTTGTAATGCCCAGGATGGGACTATACCTCCTACGTGTCGAGGCACGACCTAAAGGTATAAGCCCATCCTAGAATGATCTCAAGTTTGGTATCTTTGCACAACTCATGTAAAAGAGGGATTAAATTGCAAAAGGAGATAGTTGGCTTACACTCGCCACTTCACACAATACATTACATAAGCAATCATCATTCAAAACATCACAACCCGACTACGGGTGAAGATCCAAAAGAAAGATACCAAAACAACATAAAGCCACAGGTCTAGATCGAATCCTAGTAGAAACCACTACTGATCGTCGAAACGACACAAGCACACAGACAAACTCTTCATCGAGCTCCTGGTGAAGAACTTGAACCAGCTTCTGCTTCAAACTCGGGTGAACCTGCATCTGGTGTGGTGAAGTAACTGTGAGCCACAGAGGACTCAGCAATCCCGTTCCCGGGTAACATGACTATTTAAGCCTTGGGTGAGGAACAAGGCTGGAGAAGAATAAGAGGTGAAGGAACAACAAGAGTCTGCAGTAGCAACTAGCACTAACTTACGTAATAGAGAGCGAGAAGAGAAGTGCCTCGGTCGAAAGATGATCACGAAGTGATCCTAGCTAAAACCGGTCAAACATAACCCCACCGTGTTCAACTCCCGAATCCCTATTCGGAAATTGACAGTCACGGTACACACGCTGGTAGTGTATTAGAACATTGTGTCAAGTTTTCTACAACCGGATATTAACAAGCTCCCATCTGCCACATAACCGCAGGCACGGCTTTCGAAAGTTCAAACCCTGCAGGGGTGTTCCAACTTGGCCCATCACAAGCCCACGATCCGCGGAGTCGCAACTCCATAGGTGGGAAGACCCGAGTATTCTCGGAATCCCGTGCTCAAGTTAAACCGAACTAAGGTAAGGCTAATCCAGCAAATCCTCCCGGCGTGTCGACACCCTGATAGTAGCCGCGCGTATCTAAGTCTCAGGACACGATCGGATGGGCGAAGCTACAGGACCCAATCCTCGAGTTTCCCCGTGGTGGTTCCCACAGGCTCCCCGTTTGGGACCAACACCATCGGCACTGGCCCCCCCTGCTATGTAGAATTAGGAATCCTCGAGGGAGCGACCCCCTATGCAAATTTAATTAATTAATTAAGTTTGTTATTATGAGGCAAATAGTACCAAATGTTGGGACTTGCTGGAAAAGACTTAGCACTTAGCGGTTTATCAAGGGGGTCCCATACACCCCAACCGTGTTAGGAACGCATAATCAAGGAATATAACACCGGTTTATACGGTTCCTAACGGCATGAGTGGAACAAAACACCAAGCAAAAGGCTTAGCCTTCCACCCTGCCAGTATATAGATGATTTCATTTTTAAGCATTTATATAGTGTGATATAACCCAACCAAACTTCAACATGAAGCAAGCATCTTCAATCTTCACCTGCAACTAACAATGCTATAAGAGGGGCTGAGCGAAGCGTACTTAGCCATTCAACGGTTTGCATAGGAAGGGTGGTTAAACAGGTTCATGGTTACAATAGGAGGCTGACAGGAAAACATGGGCATCGAGGCAAAACTATAGATCGAGACTACTAGCAATAGGCAAAGATAGTAATGGTATCCGGGTTCGGTCATCTTGCCTTTGATTCCACAAGGGAGAAGAACGGATCCACGAAGAAGACGGGGCAACAGTCGAGCGAAACCTCACAACTCCGGAACGAAACCGAAGCTAACAAGAGAAGCAACCGGAAAGAAAACAAACAACATGGTAAACACACAATCATAAGCATGGCATACGATGCACATCCAAGTATGATGCATGTCCGGTTTAAATATGCAAGGCATGGCAAAGTGCACAAACAACACTACAAATTAAGTGGAGCTCAATATGCAACGAGTTGCATATTGACGAAACACCACATTAATTATTTAATTGACTCTCGTTTATTTACAAGACAAGGTTAAAAGTTGGTTAACATGGCAAGAGGGGAAGCATAAAGAAACTACACTATTTAGGCATTTTAAATGAGGCCAGAAAAGAACAACAACATATCCGGAAAATCCCCATAAGCATGTTTAATAATTATAAGCAACAACAATTAAACATTTAGTGTTGTTAACATGATGCGGATGACATGAACAAGTTTTATGCAAGTTATTAAAAGGTTAACAAGAAGATGATAAGAAGTATTGTCACCGTGGTGGAAGAAAAGGGTGCCACGGCAACGATCCGAAATGATACAACGCAACATATCGGTTCCCGTAACTCGTTGAGAGTCCGGTGCAAAAGATAGAATCGACGTGAGCAAGTCGAACAAGATGAAAGGTGGGCGATCCCGTAACCGGGTTCCCACGAGTCGGTGACGAGGCAACCGAGGAACATGACAAAAGGTGGAACGGGCACGAAGCACACAAGGAAGACATTTCATACAACCACAACAAGCATGCATCACACGGGTCATCGACGGGGTTATACCTTCGGAACCATCGTTCTCGGAGGGGTTCGAGGTCGTAGTGGAAGTAGCCGTAGTAGTGGAAGTAGTGGTACACGAGTCGTGGTACACGGGGCGACGGTAGTGGTACACGGGGGTCGTCGAGCGTAGTGGTACTCATTTCTGTAGATGTTCGGGTGCATACGTAGAGGTACTTGCCGTAGAGGTACACGGGGCGACGGTAGACGTTCGGGCCGTAGATGTACTCGGTCGTCGTGGAACACGTTTGTAGATGTTCATCCGTCATGTCGTGGTACTTGGCGAGTCATCGTTTAGTCGTGTAGGTGTTCCCGTTCGTAGAGGTACATGCCATCGGAGGGGTACTTGTCACTTCCGAAGGTAGTCGTGCACGGTTCTCTGTCAAGACAACAGCAAGGCAACACAACACAACGAAACACAGGAGCCAAACAAGGGGCCGCACGGAGACGAGGCCACGGCAGCAGCAAGATCTCGCGCGCGGACGGAGGGAGACGGATCCGGGCGAGGCAGGGAGCTCCTTGGTGATGCGGCTCAGGGACGAGGAAGATCGGCACGGGGTCGGAGGGGAGACCTCGGCGAGGCGAAGAAGGAGGCCGTCGGGCTCGGGGCGGCCGGCTCGCGGCGTGCGGGCGCTCTGGCCGCGGACGGAGGTCGAGGAGGAGGCAGCAGGCGCTGCTGGAGGACGGGTCCGGACGGCCCTGGCGAGAAGAGGCGGGAGGCGACGAGGCGCTGGTCGAGGCCCTAGGTTCCTGGCCGGCGCTAGAGGCGCGGAGGAGGAAGATGGGAGCGGCCTGGCGGCGCTCAGACGCGCGAGAGGAGCGACGGGGTGCCTCAGGTGCTGCGGGATCCGGCCGCTGCGGCCCGGCGCGGAGGCGCTGCGGTCCTGGCCGCGGTCAGCTGCGGAGGAGAAGGGCGCACGGGAGCGAGGGAGGCGGCGCTCTGGTGCTCGCCTTGAGAGGGGGAGGAGCGAAGGGAAGGAGGGGCGCGTCAGGTGAGGCCGTTCGGGATCGAAGGGAGAGGGCCGAGGCGAGGGAGATCGAGGGAGAGGTTCGGGGCGAGGGAAAGAGTGGCTGGCGGCGGCGCGAGGGAAAAACGGGGAGGAGCGAGCGATCGGGTTCGGTGGGGGGCTGTCGGGCTAGGTTAGGCCTAGCTGGGCCTGAGGCTGGAGGAGAGGCCTGGAAGGAAGATAGGCCTGGCTGGAGAGAGGGAAAGGAGGAGGCCCCCTCTTCTGCTGTTTTTTTTTAAGATTAAAACAGAATACAACAACAAGAAAGAAAAGAAGGGAGGTGCTAGGAATATGCATAGGACAAGAGGTTATTATTCCTGGACTCACAAAAAATGTCAAGAATTTAAATAAAATAGAAGGAGGGTTTTTGGAAGAACCCCGATGCGACGGAAAAATAAATATTGACAAGGTTTGAGGCAAGGAATGCGAAAGAGAAGGCATGGGGAAAATTGTGCAAATGTGTTACGGTGAATTCCAACAAATGGAATATTTATTAATATAGCTCCCTACTATATTGAGAGGCTTTCATATGTTTTAAAGAGAAGACATTCTTCCCTCGAATTAAATGAACCAAAGGTCCACACGATTTATTTAGGTTGAGATGCAAAGATAAATATGACATGATGGCATGATGACATGATGCAATGCAAAAATAAATAACACAAGCAAAATAAAACACACGGGAGAACCCGGAACATCTGGAATCTTCTGGAATCTTCTGGGACGTCGGTCTTCGGGCGTCACATGAGTAGCTCGTCAAGAAGCAGAGGGTTGAGTACGAGAAGCATCACAAGGAGAAGGACCAGGATGACGCTGGCGGGAAGGGCCGGGGCGACAGAGTAAGTCGCCCCGGCAAGGTGCCTTGTTATCAAGGGAATTCTGCCAGAGGCCGTGAAAAGAAGGATTGCGACGCCGAGAGTGATGAAGGAGATAAAGAGGAAACCAGCAAGCAGGAGTTCCAGAAAGGCACTAACGCCCCATGCTTTGACGGAGGTGCATATTTCCACTCCTCTCATGGCCAACTTAAATAGTGGGCTCGTAAAATCAATGTTGTGGAGCCAACGGAAGACTCTCAGAAGTGTGATGGCCTGGCTTATTAGGGATGATAGACTACTCATATCAAAAAGGAATTCCTTCTTTTCCAGGAGCCCATTCGGATAGAACTTCAAAGTTAAGCGTGCTCAGCTTGGAGTAGTTTCAGGATGGGTGACCGACCGGGAAGTTGCTCCCGGGTGCGCACGAGTGAGGACAAAGTGCGCAGAAAAGACTAGTATTGATATGTGAGGCCAGTCTAGATCCCGCCAGGAGTAACGACCACCGGCGGGTGTGTCCGGGGCGTTACAAGTTGGTATCAGAGCCGACCCTCGCGGTTACACGGATGTTTGCGGACAGTTTGCAGTCATGTTGTGCATGACGTTTGTGACCCGTCGTGGCACACGGCATAGCACTCCGGTTGAAAAGAGAGGCAAAACTAGATAAGATGACGAAACTAGAATGTAGGAGACAACACTCCGGTTAAATAGATAAACAAGGA
Source organism: Secale cereale (assembly GCA_902687465.1). NCBI lineage: Eukaryota > Viridiplantae > Streptophyta > Magnoliopsida > Poales > Poaceae > Secale > Secale cereale. Next base: position 272,137,846 of record LR738712.1, read on the forward strand.
AAAGAACATGATCTTGATATGACAAGATGATGGTTTAAGAGAGCAATATCACAAAACCTCCGGAATGAAAGAATAGAATATAGTTCAATGAAAGAATGAATGGCGAAGAAAAAGACAACTTCTCCACGAATGAATTAGGAAAATCATCCTTACGAAGAAGGGTTGAATGTGGTTGATGGAAAATCAACAACGAAACGAATAAGCTTGATGTGGGCTTATGGAAAACATCTCAAAATTATGAGGTGACAACCAGCCACTGACGGAAACATTTAATTGGATTTGAGATCAACAAAGAGACGATAAACTTATTCACCGGAATGATAAATGAAGAACTTGGGTCATTTATCAGCACCATAATTGCAACAATCCTCAGGGAAGCTTTTAGGTGCAATACAATCGCAAGATAACTCCAACGAATAATTGAAGGGTTGAAAAGATCTCTTGAACAAGGAAAATGATGGGTTTAAATATCTCATTCTTGAAAACTCGTGAATCGTAATCCATGAAGGAATTGTCGAGAATGACATAACACCATCTGAAAAGATAAGGTGGAAAGAATTGCAATTGGAATGCATGATGAAGAATGCTTAAGCTCCAACAAGAATCTTGATGAAGACTTCGAGGATGAATTAAATGATGATGAACCACCATGAGAACTCCGGTAATGAAAGCATGAGAAGTGAAAGATGAAAAGAAAAAGATTCAAGGCCTACGATGAGTTAGATGGAGCTTTGAAATGATATTATTGAAATAACTTGAAGCTCCGGAAAACAAGATGAACAACTTAGGACCGAGAATAAGATATGATGAACAAGCTCCGAAGGAAGGGATTAATCCCCTTGAAGGAATAAGAATAAGAATTATGTCATGCATATCCTTCACCCATTAAATTGATGACAACCAAAGGATTTGGCATACTACTTATTCTCATTGCAAAGAATTAAAGAGAGATCTAACCAAGCTTAGGTAATTCTTCAACGAACCACCGGTAGGATTATGAAAAGAACAAATGAATTAAAACGATAACAACGGAAGGGTAATCTTGAATGAACCACCGTAAGAATATAGAGACGAACGAAGAGACATCAATGAAGAATATTTGGAGGACGAAGTTGAAAACTGAGAACGAAGAAATATTCTGAAATGATGGCCTTCGGAGGATCACAATGGGAAGAATTCATGAAATGCTTCGGAAGGGTATAAAAGAATTCCTCACAATCGGAATAATAATGAGGATGGCATGAAGCTAGAACCACGAATCTTCAAGAGAACGGGCCCGGAATAAGAGAAACACTTCTCGGGTCTTCAAATGTTGAGAATGAAGACGAGAAATGCCATAAGAATTGATGAGCACTCCGGATTGAAGAATTGGAAGATTGAACCAATGATGAAAAAGAATTCGAAAGCGATCTTGGAGAAGGCATGTGACTGATGGAAATCATACTAACGTCACACTTTGAAAAGAATTTGAGTATAACTCCAGAAAATTAATTAGAAGAGTCAGGTAAGATCCTGGGAAAAGACCTGTGGGTTAGGGCCCACTCAAAGAAATCACCGTTGGAAAAGATTGCTTAAGAGATATTGCACCGGTTGAATTAAATGGCTTGAATAAGAAGACAATGCTCAAAATAATTTGAACGGATTAAGAATGGAATTATGAATCTTCAGCACTCCGGATATGAATAGCAAGAGGAGAATGATTAATTGGTGCACCGGAATAAGAAAGCATTGTGCAATGAGGAAAAGGATAAGATCAACACCGAAATCTTGAATTACATCCACCAGCAGAATATTAGAATTAAGAATGATGAACTTGAAGCTCTTGAGCATCTTCACGATAAATCACCGGATAAGAACATTGAAGGAAAAGAATGAAGAAACATCACATGAATAAAATGGATACTTCATTTGAGAATATCTTGCTCCGAGAAGAAGAAGGGTGGGAGGGTGGGAAAAACAAAGATAGCTTGGGATGAATGAAACAGACAAATCGTCAGATTTCTCAACGGTGTCCATATGGAATAACTTGAAAAGAAGGCACATCGGTTGGAAAAGAATTTAACATGACCATCTTGATGGTCAAGAAGAATTAGCACTCCCATAGAAATATAAGAACACCGATTAGGAAGGTTATGGAATCAACATTTGACATCGAAGCAACTCGAATACCAGAATCAAAACAAAAACAAAGGATAGATATATAACATGATCTTCACAATATCATTCGAACAGAGGATTGAACGAATGAATTCCGCAGGTACATCAACTTGTCGAGAAGCCACTTGGAGAACAAAAGGTAAATAAAAAGGAACAAGGAACAGATAGAACAAACACAAGATATAAGCTTCGTTCGACATCTTTGTGCTGAAAGCTCATGGAACATGTTACAAAAGGGTTTTGCAATCCCCGGATCAGCATAGCCAAGGACCCTTTAAGATGCAACTCCCGATCAGAACAAGTCCATAAAACCACTTCACTCAATGTAGAACCCCAAACTTCATATCGAGCATCCGTTTGAAGAATGCCTAGAACTACTGGATGAACCCACCTATAGATTTCCGAAAGTTTCCAGTTATGCAATCAGGTGTTGGGGATACACGGGAAGCACCGCGCAATCAACTCTAAACCTACATCCAGGTGTATCCATCCTTCAACACATAACCAGTCTTTCTCGGAAACTGTGTACCTCGGACCTTCAAAAAGCATCCACTATAACAAGCTATGGCAATACTCTCGAACTACCTCCCCAGTACTGGGTGATGTCAGGGTTATCTTGCCACTGGCCGTATAGGAGAGATTTTCGATGTCGGTCGTCTTAAGTATTTAGTACTGCCGCGATATGCTTGTGACAACAATACCCCGAAGCTCAACTCCTCGGTAACAGGAGGCATCGAGAACAATATCCTTGTCACAAGAACATCGAAACAATCCCAGAATACTTGCGGGATCCTAAAAAACATTTGGTGCAATTTTTGAAAATAGGAGAGACAAGAGTAGTCGTCAGGAGTCCTCACCAGAGTGAAAGGGGATGAGAAGCAAAGAATCCTACTCTCCGATATATATATAGGACTCAAAACATTTTCAGTGTGTGCCTAGACTCAACCGTCAACGATTCGATCAATCAGTGTGGGCTTCTAGGTCGGAGAAGGCTCTGATACCAACTTGTAATGCCCAGGATGGGACTATACCTCCTACGTGTCGAGGCACGACTTAAAGGTATAAGCCCATCCTAGAATGATCTCAAGTTTGGTATCTTTGCACAACTCATGTAAAAGAGGGATTAAATTGCAAAAGGAGATAGTTGGCTTACACTCGCCACTTCACACAATACATTACATAAGCAATCATCATTCAAAACATCACAACCCGACTACGGGTGAAGATCCAAAAGAAAGATACCAAAACAACATAAAGCCACAGGTCTAGATCGAATCCTAGTAGAAACCACTACTGATCGTCGAAACGACACAAGCACACAGACAAACTCTTCATCGAGCTCCTGGTGAAGAACTTGAACCAGCTTCTGCTTCAAACTCGGCTGAACCTGCATCTGGTGTGGTGAAGTAACTGTGAGCCATAGAGGACTCAGCAATCCTGTTCCCGGGTAACATGACTATTTAAGCCTTGGGTGAGGAACAAGGCTGGAGAAGAATAAGAGGTGAAGGAACAACAAGAGTCTGCAGCAGCAACTAGCACTAACTTACGTAATAGAGAGCAAGAAGAGAAGTACCTCGGTCCAAAGATGATCACGAAGTGATCCTAGCTAAAACCGGTCAAACATAACCCCACCGTGTTCAACTCCCGAATCCCTATTCGGAAATTGACAGTCACGGTACACACGCTGGTAGTGTATTAGAACATTGTGTCAAGTTTTCTACAACCGGATATTAACAAGCTCCCATCTGCCACATAACCGCAGGCACGGCTTTCGAAAGTTCAAACCCTGCAGGGGTGTTCCTACTTGGCCCATCACAAGCCCACGATCCGCGGAGTCGCAACTCCATAGGTGGGAAGACCCGAGTATTCTCGGAATCCCGTGCTCAAGTTAAACCGAACTAAGGTAAGGCTAATCCAGCAAATCCTCCCGGCGTGTCGACACCCTGATAGTAGCCGCGCGTATCTAAGTCTCAGGACACGACCGGATGGGCGAAGCTACAGGACCCAATCCTCGAGTTTCCCCGTGGTGGTTCCCGCAGGCTCCCCGTTTGGGACCAACACCATCGGCACTGGCCCCCCCTGCTATGTAGAATTAGGAATCCTCGAGGGAGCGACCCCCTATGCAAATTTAATTAATTAATTAAGTTTGTTATTATGAGGCAAATAGTACCAAATGTTGGGACTTGCTGGAAAAGACTTAGCACTTAGCGGTTTATCAAGGGGGTCCCATACACCACAACCGTGTTAGGAACGCATAATCAAGGAACATAACACCGGTTTATACGGTTCCTAACAGCATGAGTGGAACAAAACACCAAGCAAAAGGCTTAGCCTTCCACCCTGCCAGTATATAGATGATTTCATTTTTAAGCATTTATATAGTGTGATATAACCCAACCAAACTTCAACATGAAGCAAGCATCTTCAATCTTCACCTGCAACTAACAATGCTATAAGAGGGGCTGAGCAAAGCGTACTTAGCCATTCAACGGTTTGCATAGGAAGGGTGGTTAAACAGGTTCATGGTTACAATAGGAGGCTGACAGGAAAACATGGGCATCGAGGCAAAACTATAGATCGAGACTACTAGCAATAGGCAAAGATAGTAATGGTATCTGGGTTCGGTCATCTTGCCTGGGATTCCACAAGGGAGAAGAACGGATCCACGAAGAAGACGGGGCAACAGTCGAGCGAAACCTCACAACTCCGGAACGAAACCGAAGCTAACAAGAGAAGCAACCGGAAAGAAAACAAACAACACGGTAAACACACAATCATAAGCATGGCATACGATGCACATCCAAGTATGGTGCATGTCCGGTTTAAATATGCAAGGCATGGCAAAGTGCACAAACAACACTACAAGTTAAGTGGAGCTCAATATGCAACGAGTTGCATATTGACGAAACACCACATTAATTATTTAATTGACTCTCGTTTATTTACAAGACACGGTTAAAAGTTGGTTAACATGGCAAGAGGGGAAGCATAAAGAAACTACACTATTTAGGCATTTTAAATGAGGCCGGAAAAGAACAACAACATATCCGGAAAATCCCCATAAGCATGTTTAATAATTATAAGCAACAACAATTAAACATTTAGTGTTGTTAACATGATGCGGATGACATGAACAAGTTTTATGCAAGTTATTAAAAGGTTAACAAGAAGATGATAAGAAGTATTGTCACCGTGGTGGAAGAAAAGGGTGCCACGGCAACGATCCGAAATGATGCAACGCAACATATCGGTTCCCGTAACTCGTTGAGAGTCTGGTGCAAAAGATAGAATCGACGTGAGCAAGTCGAACAAGATGAAAGGTGGGCGATCCCGTAACCGGGTTCCCACGAGTCGGTGACGAGGCAACCGAGGAACATGACAAAAGGTGGAACGGGCACGAAGCACACAAGGAAGACATTTCATACAACCACAACAAGCATGCATCACACAGGTCATCGACGGGGTTATACCTTCGGAACCATCGTTCTCGGAGGGGTTCGAGGTCGTAGTGGAAGTAGCCGTAGTAGTGGAAGTAGTGGTACACGAGTCGTGGTACACGGGGCGACGGTAGTGGTACACGGGGGTCGTCGAGCGTAGTGGTACTCATTTCCGTAGATGTTCGGGTGCATACGTAGAGGTACTTGCCGTAGAGGTACACAGGGCGACGGTAGACGTTCGGGCCGTAGATGTACTCGGTCGTCGTGGAACACGTTTGTAGATGTTCATCCGTCATGTCGTGGTACTTGGCGAGTCATCGTTTAGTCGTGTAGGTGTTCCCGTTCGTAGAGGTACATGCCATCGGAGGGGTACTTGTCACTTCCGAAGGTAGTCGTGCACGGTTCTCTGTCAAGACAATAGCAAGGCAAATCAACACAACGAAACACAGGAGCCAAACAAGGGGCCGCACGGAGACGAGGCCACGGCAGCAGCAAGATCTCGCGCGCGGACGGAGGGAGACGGATCCGGGCGAGGCAGGGAGCTCCTTGGTGATGCGGCTCAGGGACGAGGAAGATCGGCATGGGGTCGGAGGGGAGACCTCGGCGAGGCGAAGAAGGAGGCCGTTGGGCTCGGGGCGGCCGGCTCGCGGCGTGCGGGCGCTCTGGCCGCGGACGGAGGTCGAAGAGGAGGCAGCAGGCGCTGCTGGAGGACGGGTCCGGACGGCCCTGGCGAGAAGAGGCGGGAGGCGACGAGGCGCTGGTCGAGGCCCTAGGTTCCTGGCCGGCGCTAGAGGCGCGGAGGAGGAAGATGGGAGCGGCCTGGTGGCGCTCAGACACGCGAGAGGAGCGACGGGGTGCCTCGGGCGCTGCGGGATCCGGCCGCTGCGGCCCGGCGCGGAGGCGCTGCGGTCCTGGCCGCGGTCAGCTGCGGAGGAGAAGGGCGCACGGGAGCGAGGGAGGCGGCGCTTTGGTGCTCGCCTTGAGAGGGGGAGGAGCGAAGGGAAGGAGGGGCGCGTCAGGCGAGGCCGTTCGGGATCGAAGGGAGAGGGCCGAGGCGAGGGAGATCGAGGGAGAGGTTCGGGGCGAGGGAAAGAGTGGCTGGCGGCGGCGCGAGGGAAAAACGGGGAGGAGCGAGCGATCGGGTTCGGTGGGGGGCTGTCGGGCTAGGTTAGGCCTAGCTGGGCCTGAGGCTGGAGGAGAGGCCTGGAAGGAGATGGGCCTGGCTGGAGAGAGGGAAAGGAGGAGGCCCCCTCTTCTGCTGTTTTTTTTAAGATTAAAACAGAATACAACAACAAGAAAGAAAAGAAGGGAGGTGCTAGGAATATGCTTAGGACAAGAGGTTATTATTCCTGGACTCACAAAAAATGTCAAGAATTTAAATAAAATAGAAGGAGGGTTTTTGGAAGAACCCCGATGCGACGGAAAAATAAATATTGACAAGGTTTGAGGCAAGGAATGCGAAAGAGAAGGCATGGGGAAAATTGTGCAAATGTGTTACGGTGAATTCCAACAAATGGAATATTTATTAATATAGCTCCCTACTATATTGAGAGGCTTTTATATGTTTTAAAGAGAAGACATTCTTCCCTCGAATTAAATGAACCAAAGGTCCACACGATTTATTTAGGTTGAGATGCAAAGATAAATATGACATGATGGCATGATGACATGATGCAATGCAAAAATAAATAACACAAGCAAAATAAAACACACGGGAGAACCCGGAACATCTGGAATCTTCTGGAATCTTCTGGGACGTCGGTCTTCGGGTGTCACATGAGTAGCTCGTCAAGAAGCAGAGGGTTGAGTACGAGAAGCATCACAAGGAGAAGGACCAGGATGACGCTGGCGGGAAGGGCCGGGGCGACAGAGTAAGTCGCCCCGGCAAGGTGCCTTGTTATCAAGGGAATTCTGCCAGAGGCCGTGAGAAGAAGGATTGCGACGCCGAGAGTGATGAAGGAGATAAAGAGGAAACCAGCGAGCAGGAGTTCCAGAAAGGCACTAACGCCCCATGCTTTGACGGAGGTGCATATTTCCACTCCTCTCATGGCCAACTTAAATAGTGGGCTCGTAAAATCAATGTTGTGGAGCCAACGGAAGACTCTCAGAAGTGTGATGGCCTGGCTTATTAGGGATGATAGACTACTCATATCAAAAAGGAATTCCTTCTTTTCCAGGAGCCCATTCGGATAGAACTTCAAAGTTAAGCGTGCTCAGCTTGGAGTAGTTTCAGGATGGGTGACCGACCGGGAAGTTGCTCCCGGGTGCGCACGAGTGAGGACAAAGTGCGCAGAAAAGACTAGTATTGATATGTGAGGCCAGTCTAGATCCCGCCAGGAGTAACGACCACCGGCGGGTGTGTCCGGGGCGTTACAAGTTGGTATGAGAGCCGACCCTCGCGGTTACACGGATGTTTGCGGACAGTTTGCAGTCATGTTGTGCATGACGTTTGTGACCCGTCGTGGCACACGGCATGGCACATGTGCTGTCCTGGAAGCACAGACGATTGTGCCAAGAGGGAACGTTCCTGTGGCCCGACGAGGATGTCGGTTCCTCTGAGTAGGGTGTATGTGATGGACTGGCTTATTAGGGATGATAGACTACTCATATCAATAAGGAATTCTTTCTTTTTCGGGAGCCCATTCGGATAGAACTCCAAAGTTAAGCGTGCTTAGCTTGGAGTAGTTTCAGGATGGTTGACCGACCGGGAAGTTGCTCCCGGGTGCGCACGAGTGAGGACAAAGTGCGCAGAAAAGACTAGTATTGATATGTGAGGCCAATCTAGATCCCGCCAGGAGTAACGACCACGACGGGTGTGTCCGGGGCGTTACAAGAAGCCTCTCAAGTGGTCCTGTACACCCATCATCTTTTTTTTGAAGAGGACCACCCCAACCGCACTACAGTGGCGGGGTGCTTGACGTTGTTGGTCTCACCAACTATCCGCAACCTCAAGGTCACAAACATGTTGGTTGACCGAAGGGCCAGGTTGAATCTGATCTCTCCAAAGGTCATCAGCAAACTCCAGATACCATATGAAGAGCTCAAGTTTACTGGTACGTTTCAAGGGATCCACCCCGGGAGGAGTCGTCCTAACAGAAAGATCATGCTGCCACTGACATTCAGAGGAGAGTTAAACTACCGGACTGAGAAGATCATCTTTGATGTTGTTGACCTCCCCCTGCCATACAATGGAATCCTTGGTCTCCCAGCCCTGGCCAAATTCATGGTGGCATCCCACTATGCCTACAACACAATGAAGATGCCAGGGCCGATGGGCGACACTTCCATTCCATCAGACAAGAAAGACGCAATCATATGCAAGGTTGTCAGAATCACGATTCTGTTATACGATTCTACGACCTTACGATCCAAACTAACCCCTAAGATTCTATGACTTTAGTTCATAGAATCTATGTTTCTACGATCCTGATAGTGAAGATTCAACGATTTGCGATCCTACCATCGTGACTCCGATCCGATTCAAAATCGCGATTCTAACAACCTTGATCATATGCGTGGACAAGATGTAGCGGGAAGCAGTCGCTGCGGAGGCCGCGGAAACCATTGCTCCCGCCAAGGAAAGCAAGAAAAAGAATAAAGCTAGCATGGATGCCAACAAGGAATTCAAGAAGCGTACCTCTTCAGAGTGCATTGCACCCATTGATGACTTGCCGGAGAGGTCCAATAGCAAGAGATCCAAGGCTGTTGCACCTATTGTGAAAAAGGTCCCGGCAGGGCTAGCTGGCGATGATGGTACATTTACCATCAATGCCAACTTCGACGACAAATAGGAAAGCACGCTCGTTGCCTTCCCGTGAGCAAATGTCAATGCGTTCGCATGGCAACCATCTGACATCCCCGGTGTTCCGAGGGAGGTAATCGAGCACCACCTTGTTGTCTGCCCACATGCCCATCCCGTCAAGCAGAAGTGGAAACAAGCTTTGGAGCGGCAGCAGTTCATTGTTGAGGAGATCAAGAAACTTGAGGCGGCTGGTTTGGTCAGAGGAGTGTTGAATCAAACGTGGTTAGCAAATGCAGTGGTGGTGCGCAAGGCAAATGAGAAATGGAGGCTTTGCATAGATTTCACAGATTTAAACAAACCATGCCCGAAGGACCCATTCCCCTTGCCGCTCATGGACCAAATTGTGGACTCTACCTCCAGGTGTAACCTGCTTTCCTTGCTGGATGCCTACTCTTGATACCACCAGATCTTCATGTCTGAAGAAGACGAAGAGAAGACCTCGTTCGTGGCACATACTGCTTTGTAAGAACACAAGTGCCTACATATTTTAGACTGACAATTGATAAGCGCACGTGATGCCTTCGTTCTGCCTCCCAGGGGCCACAGCAAGAGACGAAGAAGACGGAAGGAAGACTCAGCTGGGATTCGTCGACTCCCTAGGATCAGAAGGACGCCGCTCCTAGGATGGGAGGAAGAAACTAGAGGACATGTGCAGACGGTGGCGCTGCCGAAGCTCAGCCAATGATGTTGGTTCTATCGACACTCACGCCGCGTCAGAGCAGTCGACCTAGTTCTTGACACGTCATGGGTTGCCGCGATCCTCTTTGTCGCTGCCGCTCGAGAAGGCGCACCCACCATAGTTCGAGCCCCTGTTGCAGCGGCTAGGGCGGATACCAAGCGCTGCGGCGGGCTCCAAAGAGAGCATGTTCCTCCCCACCAACCTGAAGCTAGAAGAACACTCTCCCCTGGTGAAGCATGTACAGGTGATGGATTTCCATTCATACGCGGGACAAGAAGTGCCACAGGGGAGGGGATCTATCGTAACTGATGGTGAATCGCTCCCGTGGTCCCCTGCGTGTGACATGCAACCACTCTTGTTGTCTCCCTTCATCATCACAGGCAAAGACAAAATGGGCCATGGTCGGCTACCGTGCTCCATGTCCATTATGGGCCACAGAACTATGTCGCCTGCGTGACCTCACACTAAGATTGGGATCGACGGCGACAAATGCGCCAGAGCTACTGCCTTCGACGCTACCGCCGCGCCGCCCACGCCCCAACCCAAGGCCTTTTCTACCAGCGCTGGACACAGGACCGCCACTCCAAACCGAAGGCTTTGTGTGAGAACGAAAGAGAGACCCTGCTCCAATAGATATGCCAGTGCGCCCCTTCCCCCCGTCATTTGAGGGAGAAGAAGGTGACGAGCGACAGGAAGAAGAAGATGTGTGTGAGTTAGCCTCTCGACCGTCCCCTCTTTTCTAAGTGGATTGGGCCAAGTGCTGGGTCCTCACCTAGAAGACGACCACCCTCATATGGCAATCCGCACATTCGTCACCTACCCTGCGCGAAGCATGAGGCATATGTGGCGGAAAGGATGAGTGCGGTTGGAAGAGTGAGTTGGCAGTTACTCCCATGTGCATTAAAATCATTCATGGGCCATTATAGAGATTTCTCACTGCAGTAGGAGTTACGTGACGCTCGGGGAAGACAGAGACTCATTCAATCATAGGTTAATGAAGAAGCAAGAATAATATGAGACACAAGCTTGCATAAGATTGCTGCATGCATACCGGATAGAGCCTACCCCAACGGCGCTCGACAACATGTTCGGGCCAGTCTCGGGGCCTAGCTTCTATCGATCCAACAAACCTTGATATATGTTGCCTAGACTGTACACAGGCATGGAAGCAAGGTTGCAGCCACCAAGACCGCACTAAGTAGAAGAGGTTAGCCCCTCGAAAAATCGAGGGCGGATCAAGAAGACCAAGTCAAGATTAAGGAGCAAGAAACCACTAAGGAAAAACCTCCCTTACCGGGCAGGCGAGCCTGGCAAGGTCGAGGTTGCCCTGAAGAAAAGTCTCAAGACTGACCTAGCAGGCCTACCGGGGACGCGGAGGTAGGTTACCCCACCAAGGCTCCACCGCTCCACCTCACAGCAACACAAATCGTCAATCGGTGCGGTGTCAAGCCCTCAAGTGACTAAGTGTTCGTAATTCAGTACGTGGAAACCACTTCCGAAGGAAATAACCTCCAAATGACACCCGTCCAAGGATGTGTCACGCATCCAGGTGAGAAGGTGGCAGAGCATCCTGGTAAGGCTTGCCGGGCTACGCCACAATCTGACACTAAGCGGCGCATTTAATGCACCTTGTCCTGTATGTAGAGTTAGGTATTGTAGCACTGTTTGCTATCTAATCAGTACACAATGACTGATTTGCCATTATGGTGACCCCTTGATCTATTAAAGGAGGGCCGTGGCAACCTTAGAAAGTATTCGAACCATTGTACACTCATACGCGCATAGTTTCTCTCGCCCTTAGGCAACTTTGCCGGGCTAGAGCGATGCGTCTCCACCACAGTCCTCTCCATCAATCCACCAAAGTAAGGAGTAGGGTTTTACACCCCGCGGCAGCCCGAACCTGGGTAAAACTACTCGTGTGATCACTGTCGTGCTGCTCTGCACCCTCCCAAAATCAAATTGCCTTATGAATCTATAACGAGGGCAACTTATGGAACATCCAACAAGGATGACAACACTTGAAATCCTGGTATCGTGCCTAGCTAAGGGCGTAAAATGATAGCGCTTGTTGGGAGGTAACCCAACTCGTATCTTTTTGCCTTTTGATTTCCTTGTTGTTTTCTCTAAAATACCCTTTAATACCTCTGTTTAGATGTGTTTTTGTGATTTGAATAAAGGTTTGTGACATGCAAAGCCTTAGGATCATGTTGGGTGTCAGTAGATTAGATCTTGGTGAAATTAGAAACTTTTGCGCTCACGAGTAAAAATCTCATTTTTTTTTACAAAAGAGTGATTTTAGGTTGATTATTTTTGCAAAAAATTAATATACAAATTAACCATGTGGCCCTATTTTTTCAAGATTTGTAGAGTTACAGAAGTATTCGAATCTTCCAGATTTCTACAGACTATTTTCTTTTTGACAGATCCTGTTTTAATGTGTTATGTGCTTGTTTTGATGATTCTATGGTTTTATTTGATGAGTTTTTGCCATAGAAAAGTTGGAATACATTAGATATAATACATATACAAAATATGAATTGGTTTGCTACAATACTTACAGTAGTGATTTGTTTTCTTATACTAACGGATATCACGAAAGTTTTGCTGAGTTTTGTGTGATTGAAGTTTTCAAGTTTTGGGTTATCTTACGATGGATGAAGGAATAAGGACTAAGAAGAGCCTAAGCTTGGGGATGCCCCGACATTCCAAGCGATTTTCTAAAGAGAAGCAATCAACTAAGCTTGGGGATGCCCCCGTCTAACAACCATCGGATGCCCCTGAGTGGCATCCCCTCTTTCTTCTAACGACCATCGATATTTTACTCGAAACTATATTTTTATTCTTCACATGATATGTGTTTTGCTTGGAGCGTCTTGTATGATATGAGTTTTTGCTTGTTTTGGTTTGCTTTTTAAGTCCCCAATCATTGCCGTACACACCTATTAGAGAGAGCCATAATTATGCCATCACTTGTTAGAATAGCTCTCTATGCTTCACTTAAATTTTTATGAGTTATGGATTTGCTCTAGTGCTTCACTTTTTTTTAGCACGGTGTGCTTAAGTATTTGTGAAGAAATACTCTCTTGCTTCACCTAGATTTATTTGAGAGTTAGTAATTTTTTTAATAAATTCTCTCTTGCTTCACTTAAATTATTTTGAGAGAAAGAAAAAATTATGCTCATGATCTTCACTTATATTTGTTCGAGCTTATCAAAAGCAACACATGAAAATTAGTTCCAAAGTGATAGATATCCAAGAAGGATATAAGAAAAACTTTCATGAAGATCATTGGACTAAATAAACTTGATTCCTTGTAATAGTTTTGAGACATGATGACGTGATATGGGAGTCATGTTAAAGAGTAATTATGCTTTAGTAAGAATATTAGTGTTAAAGTTTGTGATTCCCTATGCAAGCACAAAAGTCAATAATCATGCAATGAAATTACATCCTACTTGTGGTGCATTATTCGTTATTATTTATGCTCAATGCTCGCTTATGAGATTATTCGTTTCATGGTTGGCGCTTCCCAGTCTTTTGCTAGCCTTCATTTTGCACTAAGTATGATCACTACTTCTGCATCAAAAATCCTTTATCCTGGTTTTGCCACATGAGTCCACCATACCTACCTATATGCGGTATTCCTTTGCCATTCTAAGCAAATTTGTATGTGCCATCTCTAATTTTCAAAATATATTTCCCTTTTTTGTGCTCGTACCACTCGCGAGGTGTTGAGGGGTGGCCAATATTTTCCATGCTAGATGTGTTATTCTCATGATGAGTGTTTATTCAATTGTCATTGCATGAGAGTAAGACAAAGGTATTAGGGATGCCTAGTCCCGAAATGAAAAACAAATTTACTTTATGTTGTTAAATAATAAATTCCTTGGGAGGTGTTGGTATGGAAGGCAACCGTGGATTCGGCTACCCATGGCTTGTGAAAGTTTGGTGGAAAATGAATAAACTTTATTTTATGTTTGGGAACCACCTATGATATATATAGCGCGGAAAGTGTTGGGAACCTTAAGTCATTTTCTTTGGTGGGAAAAGTATGCCTCCCAAAATAATTTTATCTCTCAATTTAAGATTTGGGATCTCACACTTCTATAAATCCCTACTTCCCTCTACGAAGGGCCTTTCTTTTAATTATGCAATTTTTATTTTTGAATTTGAGTCTCCGTCTTCTCTTATAAAGCACCAACTAGGAAACACTATGATCGTACTTGAGCATTGGGTGTAACTAATATGCGAGTGTGTTTCATGAATGGATCAATGTTTGAGCATGATGGGCTAGGGATAACTTATTTTAGCATTGATATTTTGGAAGACATGGTTGCTTGTTGATATATTTGAGTATTTAAGTCTCATGTCAAAACTAGACTATTGCTTTGAACCATATAAAAGTCCAAATGTCCATGCTATAAAGAAAAGAATATGATATGACATGATAGGTAGCATTGCACATCAAAAATTATGTTTTTATCATTTACCTACTCGAGGACGAGCAGGAATTAAGATTGGGGATGCTGATACGTCTCCAACGTATCTATAATTTTTGATTGTTCCATGTTGTTATATTATCATTCTTGGATATTTTACAATCATTCTATAGTCATTTTATATCATTTTTTGGTACTAACCTATTGACATAGTGTGAAGTGCCAGTTGTTGTTTTCTGCATGTTTTTTATATTGCACGAAATCAATATAAAAAAGAGTCCAAACACCGCGAAACATCTTGGAGTATTTTTTGGGCCAAAAGACACCCATTGGGACAAAGCTGCGCCTGGGGGGTGCCCGAGGGGGGCACAACCCACCAGGGCGCGCCAAGCCCGCCTGGTGCACCCAGGTGGGTTATGCCCACCTCGGTGGCCTCCCGCACCGCCTCTTTGCTCTATAAATACTCTGATATTCCGGAAACCCTATAGGAGTCGATGAAATTCTATTCCAGTCGCCGCAAAGTGCAGAACCACCAGATCCAATCAAGACACCATCACAGAGGGGTTCACCATCTCCATTGGTACCTCTCCGATGATGCGTGAATACTTCCTTATGGACCTATTGGTCCGTAGTTAGTAGCTAGATGGTTTTCTCTCTCTTTTGATTATCAATACAATGGTCTCTTGGAGATCCATATGATGTAACTCTTTTTAGACGTCGGGTTGCGAGTATTTGTTATTTGTGTGCAGGTGATGTTTATGTTGTGTTGCTTGGTTCTCCTACTGGTTCGATAACCTTTGTCTCATCACTGAGGGAAATACCTACTACTGCTATACTCATCATACCTTCCTCTTTGGGGAAATACAGACATAGTTCTAGCAGACATCAAAAGGAATTTCTGGCGCCGTTGCCGGGGAGCACCTTCAACATATACCAGGTTCCTAATCAGAGATCTCATCTCCTCGCAATTTACATTATTTGCCATTTACCTCTCATTTTCATGACCCCCAGTTCACAATCATTTGCCATTTTTATTCTCCCTCCTTTTCGTTCGGTGTTTTCTGGTCGGATCTATCACACGCTTGTGTTCTTGTTTATAATTGCTCAAAAATTATGCAATAGAACACTAAGTTGTGTTAGTTTTACAATACCACAAAAATGATTTTATTGGCACTCTGATTGCTCCTCCCGCCACTAGCGTAGAGACATGTGATATAAACACTACTTTGTTGAATATTGTCATGAACGATCAATTTTTCGGCACTCCTATCGAGGATGTCGCGTCCCACCTTAATACCTTCGTGGAATTATGCAATATGGAAAAGAAAAAAGATGTGGAAAATGATGTTGTGAAATTGAAACTATTCCCATTTTCTTTGCGAGATCATGTGTAAAATAGGTTTTCTTCTTTGCCTCGCAATAGCATCGATTCTTGAAACTAATGCAAAGATACTTTTATCACTAAATATTTCTGCCAGCAAAACTTATATCCCTTAGAACCCAGATCATGAATTTCAAGCAACTTAAACATGAGCATGTTACACAATCTTGGTAAAGGACGAAAATGATGCTAAGAAATTGCCGAACTCATGGGTCAAATCTTTGGATGATCATACAAAAAAAATATGCGGGGTTGAATTTTGTTTCTCGAAACCTTTTGGATTCTGCCGCGTGTGGTACTTTTATGGAAATTACTTTCGGTGAAGCCACAAATTGCTTGATAATATTATGGCGAATTATTCGCAATGGCATACCGAAGGGCGCTGACAAGCAAAAAGGTTAATTCGGTTGAGATTGATTCTTTGAGTGAAAAAGTTGTTGCTCTTATGAAAATGGTTTCTAGTAAAAGTGATCCTATTGATCTTAATGATATGCCTTTGTCTACTTTGATTGAGCAAACTAGTGATGCTATAGATGTGAACTTTATCTCTAGAAATAATTTTAACAACAATGCTTATAGAGGTAATTTTAATCCGAGGCCTTTTCCTTGTAATTCCTCTATTATTATGGTAATTCCTATGGAAATCAAGCTTACAAGAATAGTAGGGACACCTCTGATCTGGAGAATAATATTAAACAATTTATCAATACTCAAAAAGTTTTCAATGCTTCCATAGAAGAAAAATTGAATAAGATTGATGATATGTCTAGGAGTATTGGAAGAATTTCTCATGATGTGGAAAATATCAAGTTGATTTTTTTTGCCTAAAGTTGAAGAATCAATTAAATCTCTTTATGTTTCTATGGATGAAAGTAAGAAAAGAACCGCCATGCTTAGAGCTAAAGGATAATTCTTAGAAAAAGGCATTTTCTAGCGATTACCATCATAAAAATGATGAAGACATTAAAATGATTAGTGTTTCTTTGTTTAGTAAAGTTCAACTTGATGATAAAGGGACCTAAGAAGAGTCGACTTTAGGTAGAAGGTGTCCCGATAGTTCAAAGGTTGAAAATCTTGTTGAGAAAATTGATAAAAGTGGGTTTGGAGAGGTCAAGACATTAACTAGTGATGTGCCGACTATTTTGGATTACAAAGAATTTAATTATGATAGTTGTTCTTTGATTGACTCTATTTCTTTGTTGCAATACATGGTTAATTAACCCCATGCATACGAACAAAATAAAGCTTTTACTAAACAAATTGTTGATGCTATGATAAAAGCTTTAGATGATAAGTTCAAATTAGAAGTACCAATTCTTAGAAAGTTGCATGATGAATGGGAACCTGCTATCATAATCAAAATTAAAAATTATGATTGTTTTGCTTTGTGTGATTTGGTTGCTAGTGTTTCCACAATTCTGAAATCTCTTTGCGATGGTCTTGGTCATACAATATTGAAGAGTGGTCTCTTAATTTGCATTTGGCGGATTCGACTATTAAAAAGCCTTTGGGAAAGATCAATGATGTTCTTATTCTTAAAAATAGGAAATATGTACCCATATACTTTATTGTCCTTGACATCGATTGCAGTCCGTCTTGCCCTATTATACTTGGTAGACCGTTTTTGCGCACTATTGGCGCGGTGATTGACATGAAAGAAGGGAATACTAAATTCCAATTTCCCTTGAGAAAGGCCATGGAACACTTCCCTAGAACAAAGATCAAATTTCCTTATCAATCTATAATGAGGGCAACTTATGGAACATCCAACAAGGATGACAACACTTGAAATCTTGGTATCATGCCTAGCTAAGGGCGTAAAACGATAGCGCTTGTTGGAAGGCAACCCAACTTGTACCTTTTTCCTTTTTGATTTCCTTGCTGTTTTAAATAAATACCATTTAATACCTCTGTTTAGATGTGTTTTGTGGTTTAATAAAGGTTTGTGCCTAGCAAATCCTTAGGATCATGTTGGGTGTTAGTCGATTTGATCGTGCTGAAAAGCAGAAACTTTTGCGCTCGCGAGAAAAATTCTCATTTCTTTACAGAAGAGTGCTTGTAGGTTGATTCTTTTTGCAGAAGATTAATATATAATATTTTATTACATGTATATCTAGACTCCCTAGACATCATCAGAACATTAAGGTAACATTCTTCCTTGTTGCTCTGTAGCCTGGGATTGCATATTTAGTCATTTAGTACAATACATGTTGCTAAACAATAATTGAAAAACGAAAAGGCATGTTAACTGCAATATCCTTAATAGCAACCAAATATCGTATTTCATATTGGTATTTTTGAAACTGTTATTGATGAAATTGAATTGCATGGCAAATAGTTGCACATATAGATTAAAACCCTTAGTGGTATATATATATATATATATATATATATATATATATATATATATATATATATATATATATATATATATATATATATATATATATATATATATATATATATATATATATATATATATATATATATATATATATATATATATATATATATATATATATATAGTGACACTATTCAACACCTAGGGTGCAAAATAAGTTATTCTTCATCCGAGGTAATCTTACGATCACTTCATATTTAAATTACATCTGGAATTCAAATAGTTACATTCCTATTAATTCAGTACGTAAAATTTGGCATAAGAAAATAAAAATATAGGTCATAAGATAAGAAAAGTTACAATTTATGTATATTTTACACTATATTTTTAAGTGTGTAATTTTACGTAACATAAAATATTTTTACGGCGATTTTATATTTTCTAACGGTCTCTTTTTACATCGGAAATGAGACAAAACTTACGGAACGTAAAATTACGATGCATTGATGGTAAAAGAGAAGGGGTGAAGAATAACTATTCCTCACCCAAGGTGACGAATAGTCAATCTCTCTCTCTCTCTCTCTCTCTCTCTCTCTCTCTCTCTATATATATATATATATATATATATATATATATATATATATATATATATATATATATATATATATATATATATATATATATATATATATATATATATATATATTTGGCCTTTTCTAGTCGATCCCTATACTTATGGTTGTAAAATACAATTCAAGTTCAAAGCAAGTTCAACCAAAATGTGCATGCATTCAAACATAAACATAGATAGTTTTGCATAACCGAACATAAACATAAATTTAAACTAAGCTAAACTACTTTTGGTCGAAGTAGAGTTCGAGCCAATCCTTCCTCATCATGTACTGTGTGCTATGAGCCGAGTACGGGTCAGTACCATCATCCGGGTCATTGGGGAAGGCACTCCTCCACTCGTCGATGTCGATCTCTTCATCCTTGGGCCCACCTCGATGGCCTCCACGTCGCCGTCCCCGCCACCTTCGACCTCGTCATCAGCGCGCGATAACCTCGCCGCCCTCCGCACCGCCTTCCTCGCTGTCTTCGACCTCATCATCGAAGGAGAGCACGATAACCTCGCTGCCCTCAGCCCTGGCAAAGATCGCCCGCTCCGCGCCCACGAGCTTCGGGTGCTGGCGGCGGAGCTTTTGCATGTTGGCCTCGTCGGCGGCCTCAGCATCGATGCGCTCCCACGCCTCGCGGTCCTCCCGCGCCATAGCCGAGCTCACCACCCTTGGCTCCGGCGGAACGAGGTGGACCAGACTTGCGCCGAAGGGGAAACTGAGCCTAGCAGCTGCGCCGTGGTAACAGACCTGCCATGGTCATACTCAATGGCTGCGAGCTCGGCCGTGTGGAAGCTAACGAGCCACCGGCGGGTGTGGGTCTCTCGATTTGTAATCTCGGCGACCCACGTCCCCCACCGCCGCTGCCGGACATCGAGGTGTGACTTCGTCGACTGTCGGGTCCGATGGAGGACGGGGAAGTCCTCGAACCGGCGTACAGGCGCGGCGGCGGGCGGATCGGGCCCGCAGAGGACGACGGGGACACCTCGGGAGCCACCTCGCCGGCGTCGGGCGAAAATGCAGTGATAAACCTCTTTTTGTCCATTGGCTCCTTGATCTCCCCGGCAAACAGGCAGAGGATCAGGATGGAGGCGCCGGCGATGGCGGCGACCTACCAATGGTTTCGAGGGTTGTGTGTGTCTATGTGAGCGGAGGTTTTGGGGTATGTGTGGAGGGGGTAGGTCGTGTTCGAGGAAATACTGCGGCAACTGAAAACTTTACTAGGCGGGAGTAATAAGGCGGGGCTACTGAAAATTTGGATCAAGGGCGAGCAGATATTTCTGAGATTGCGAGGGATGCAGAGGCGGGAGTAAAATGCCGGGGCTACTGAAAATTTGAATCAAGGGACTAAATCAGAGCGGGAGTAACAGATATTGCACATGGTCCGCACATACTAATCATGTGCTATCAAACATTAAAACCTTCCAGGCGGTAGATATTTTCGAGATTGTGAGGTATGTAGAGGTGTGAGTTTTTGGGGAGTGAGCTAGTGTGCTTGACACGCCGGCTGTAGACCATAGCCGACGCACCTTCTCGCGTACTATACACCGATGGGGCTCCAAGATATTTTGTACTAAATCTCACACGATTGGTGATAATAAATAGTATATGATCTACTTAATTTGAATTAAAAATTGGGGTCGCAGCGGCAATGGACGCTGTTTGAATTGCAAGACCATTTATCTGAAGTGAACATACAACTATATGTGTGTCGTAAAAGAATTGGAATTATTCAGGGTTCGTTGGCACATTTTATACATTAAACTGGTTTTCTAGCCATTGAACGTGCACAATTCAAAATTATACTACATGCACATGCTCCGGTGCATACAAATTGGTTGAAAAATCAAATCTGTGTCCTTCGGTACATGCTTAGGTCCCATGCAATAAATGTGAATGAATTTTTCGGGGTTCGTTTGGCCTTTTTTATACTTTAACTGGGTTTTCTAGGCATGTTATGTGCATAATTAAAATTTGAACTACAAGCACATGCTCCAGTGCACCAAAGTTGGTTGAAAAATCACATGCGTGTCCTTGGGTGAATTTCTACGTCCCATGCAAGGGATGGGAATGAATTTCAAACACCAGGGCATTGTTCATTGCCGGCAAAACGTTGAGATACCTGGTTTTTAAATTCTATGAAATCCAAAACTGGTCTAAAATTCATGAAACTTGGCATGCTATCATGGAGCAGCATCAACATGTCGTGGTGAAAATTTTGTCCCATTTGGGGCAGGTTTGGGTATAAACTTCTCACAAACTAGAGCTTCTCACAACAAGCATGATGGTTTCGATAGGAAACGTACCACCTTTGGGGACGGGATGATATCCGTTGCCTCTTATTGCTTTCATATTCTAGTGTCAACATAGAACAACAGGAGTGTTGTGTTTCACCTTGGAATTTTTCGGGGTTCGTTTGGCCTTTTTTATACATCCACTGGCTTTTCTAGGCATTTTATGTGCATAATTCAAATTTGAACTACAAGCACATGCTCCAATGCACTAAAGTTGGTTGAAAAATGACATGTCTATCCTTGGGTGAATTTCTAGGTCCCATGGAAAATGATAGGAATGAAATTGAAACAACAAGGCACTGTTGATTGCCGCAAAATGTTGAGATGCATGTGGTTTAAGTTCTAGAAAATCCAAAACTCGTCCGAAATTCATGAAGCTTGGCATGCTATCATGGAGCGACATCAACATGACATGGTTACAAAATTTGTACCATTTGGGGCAGGTTCGGGTATAAGCTTCTCACAAACCAGAGCTTCTCACAACAAGCATGATGGTTTCGATAGGGAACGTCCCATCTTTGGGGACGAAACCATATCCATTGCCTCTTATTGCTTTCAAAAAATAACTCATGTCAACATAGAACAACATGAGTGTTGTGTAGATTTTTGGGATTTTTTGTGACATTTTCATGCATTAACTGAGTTTTCTAGGCATTTTATGTGCATAATTCAAATTTGAACTACATGCACATTCTCTAGTGTGTATAAATTGGTTGAAAAATCACATGTGTGTCCTTGGGTGCATGCTTAGTTCCCATGCAAGAGACGGGAATGAATGTCAAACACCGGGGCTTTGTTGATTGCCAGCAAAATATTGAGATACCTGGTTTTTAAATTCTAGTAAATCCAAAACTTGTCTGAAATTCTTGAAACTTGGCATGCTATCATGGAGCGGCATCTCAACATGCCGTGGTAAAAAAAATTCCCATTTGCGGTAGGTTCGGGTATAAGCTTCTCACAAACCAGAGCTTCTCACAACAAGCATGATGGTTTCAATAGGGAACGTACAATCTTTGGGGACGGGATGATATTTGTTGCCTCTTATTGCTTTCAAAAAAATTCTAGTGTCAACATAGAACAACTAAAGTGTTGTGTTTAATCTTGGAATTTTTTGGGGTTCGTTTGGCCTTTTTTATACACTAACCGGGTTTTCTAGGCATTTTATGTGCATAATTCAAATTTGAACTACAAGCAAATGCTCGAATGCACCAAAGTTCGTTGAAAAATCACATGTGTTTCCTTGGGTGCATGCTTAGGTCCCATGCAAGAGACAGGAATGAATTTGAAACACCGGGGCACTGTTGATTGCCTGCAAAATGTTGAGATACTGGTTTTTAAATTCTAGTAAATCCAAAACTCGTCTAAAATTCATGAAACTTGGCGTGCTATCATGGAGTGGCATCAACATGCCGTGCTAAAAAAATTGTCCCATTTGGGACAGTTTCGGGTATAAGCTTCTCACAAACCAGAGCTTCTCACCACAAGCATGATGGTTTCAATAGGGAACGTACCACCTTTGGGGACAGGACGATATCCGTTGCCTCTTATTACTTCCAAAAAAAATCTAGTGTCAACATAGAACAAAAGGAGTGTTGTGTTTAATCTTGGAATTTTTCATTGTTCGTTTGGCCTTTTTTATACATTAACTGGGTTTTCACGGCATTTTATGTGCATAATTCAAATTTGAACTACAAGCACATGGTACAATGCACCAAAGTTGGTTGAAAAATCACATGTGTGTCTTTGGGTGAATTTCTAGGTCCCATGCAAGAGATGGGATTGAAAATCAAACACCAGTGCACTGTTGATTGCCGGTAAAACGTTGAGATGCCTGGTTTTTGAATTCTAGTAAATCCAAAACTCGTCTGAAATTCATGAAACTTGGCATGCTAACATGGAGCGACATCAACATCCTGTGGTAAAAAAATTGTCCCATTTGGGGCAGGTTCAGGTATAAGCTTCTAATCAACTAGAGCTTCTCACAACAATCATGCTGGTTTCGATAGGGAACGTCCCACCTTTGGGGACGAAACGATATCTATTGCCTCTTACTGCTTTCAAAACATTTCTAGTGTTAACATAGAACAACAGGAGTGTTGTCTCATTTTTTTGATTTTTCGGGGTTCGTTTGGACATTTTTATGCAGTAACTAGGTTTTCTAGGCCTTTTATGTGCATAATTCCAATTTGAACAACAAGCACATGCTCCAGTGCACTAAAGTTGGTGAAAAAATCTAATATGTGTCCATGGTTCCATGCTTAGGTCCCATGCAAGAGACGGGAATGAAATTCAAACGCCATGGCAGTGTTGATTGCCGGCAAAACGTTGAGATGCATGGTTTTTAAACTTTGGTAAATCCAAAACTTGTCTGAAATTCATGAAACTTGGCATGCTATCATGGAGCGGCATCAACATGCCATGGTAAAAAAATTGTCCCATTCGGGGTAGGTTCGAGTATATGCTTCTCACAAACCAGAGCTTCTCACAACAAGCATGATGGTTTTCGGTAGGGAACGTCCCACCTTTGGGGACGAAACAATATCCATTGCCTCTTATTGCTTTCAAAAACAATCTCGTGTCGAGATAGAATAACAGGAGTGTTGTATCAATTTTTGGGATTTTTCGGGGTTTGTTTCGACATTTTTATGCATTAACTGGGTTTCCAATGCATTTATGTGCATAATTCAAATTTGAACTACATGCACATGCTCCAGTGCATATACATTGCTTGAAAAATCGAATCTGTGTCATTGGGTGCATGCTTAGGCCCCACGCAAGAAATGGGAATGAATTTCAAACACGAGGGCACCGTTGATTGCCGGTAAAACATTGAGATGCCTGGTTTTTAATTATAGTAAATCCAAAACTCGTCTAAAATTCATGAAACTTGGCATCCTATCATGGAATGGCACCCGACATGCTGTGGCATTTTTCGTGTCCATTTTGAGAGAAGGCGCACTCGAATAATGACAGCCAACAAAGGCATTTTGAAAAAATAGCTGCCACTTTAATATCTCAAACATTTATAGAATTCAAACCGTGTGTGTTCTGTTAACCATTCACGTGATGCCACATGTCTTGGTTTTAATGGCTGTAGGAGGTGCCGTGTGGACAGCTGCATGACCTTGACTGAACGTGAGGCGTGCGAGCGCAGTTTGGTGTGCAGGCTGACCGAGAGGCTTGCAAGCTGTCCTCAAATGTGTAGGCTCACCGAGAAGCGTGCGAGCTGTACGCTGCGCAGGCTCACTGGGAAGCGAGCCCTTTGACTTCCATGGCCGCCCACCTTCCTCTCCATTAATGGCGCCTGAGCCGTTGTTTAATACGGGCGGCCTTACTGTTCACCTCCCATTCCCCTCCCTCCCGCAGACCTCCACCAACGCCATGGCGCAGAACGATCATCTGCCACCATTTTTCAAGTTTGGTGAAGTCCATTCCAAGCCGGAGGAGATAGAAAATAAGGAGGAATGGGGCCTCATGGACATGGCCCAGAACGAGCTGGCCGTGGCGGTTGCTGCTCCCACTCCCGTCCCAGCTCCCATCGCCGCGCCCGCGCCAGCGACCATCCCTGTAGCACTGACGGGCTGGTCACCGAGCACTATCGCAGAGCTCGAAGCCGCGGGCTTCAGCGAGGTCCTCGCCGACCCGCGCGAGCTCGTGTACATGCCAGCGCCATCGCCCGTACCCATGCGCGCCCCTCCACCCATCGTGGTGCCGGCCCCCATGCGTTTGGCAGCACCCGCCGCGCCCGTGCCCGTGCCCGTGCGCGCGCCCCCTCAGCGGCATGGGACACTACCGTCGACCGCTACCTCTCAGCGGCGACAGTTGCCATCCTCCCACGCCCCGCCCGTCGATCCCGCGACGACATGATGTTTGATTTACAAGTGAAGAACATTTTGTGATGCCTTGAAGACTTCAACAATGACCTCTCAGAGGACGACAACGACAATGACGGCGCGACACGCTGCCTCCGCCAACGTCAGAAATAGTTTTTTTGGGGTTTAATAATGTTTCTCGCATTCTCGATCATATGATTATAAATTCACAGTGTGACTGAATGATAGATATGGTTTGAACGAACTTGCGATTTACTCTCTTAATGTACAGACTTATCACACGATTTTCTTTTGAAAAAAAAACGACAATGGTTTTGAAATATAAAACACTTATCGCAAACGTTTTAGTTAGAACACCCGAATGCAAACTGACAGCTTCCCCAGGAAGCCAAGGTAAAATGTGCCGAGCAGGATTTCTGCACCCCTACAATGCAAACGGTTGTTTTGCATGATCCGTGTGCAACCTTGTACAAACAATTGGGTAAGATTTGCATATCTGCCATTTTGGGTATGTTGCCATTTGTCAAACTGGAAATATTGACATTTGTTTATCTAGTAACATCACCATTTGTCAACCTTGTAACACAACAATATTTCAAAATATGCAGCTAAAAATCACTAGCACTATCTAATTTTTGCAACTAAAATCACTAGCACTGTTCATATGGACACCAATACAAAGTGGCATTGTACTTTTTTGTCATCCAAATAGAAAAATAATATACGTGCCGCCATGCGACCAGTGTGACGTGGGAGCATGCGTGATTTGATGGGACGCATATGCAAATGTACCATTCATTACATACAACAAGTCATCAACACACAACAACCACGAGGATACATGTTGGATTATAGATTATTTCCAACAAACACTCTAGTAAAGTAAAGTTTTTCTCACACACAAAATAAAAAAGCGATGAAATGAACTTCAGCTCAACCAATCCTCGGCGTTGGAAACGCTTGCTTTGAACCATAACTGATTCTCCGGGAAGGGCCAGCTATTGTCAATCTCGAGACCAACGCAGGACTGATCATCCAGGCTGAAGCGGCCTATATCAGGACGCATATTGTGATAGCCAGGGTAGGGAACCATAGCAATTTCCAAGGTATAGATACAATTGCTTCTCATAAATGGTAGTAACGTTGTGTCAACAGCAGCTGGATCGCCTTTCACCATCATTGGATAGTTTTGTCCAAGGAAGAGCGAGTTTTCTCCAAGACTATCAATACTGAACCAGGGAGAAGGCGGTGTTGGTGCTAGTACACCAGTATCCATTCGGAATACCCTGCAACGGATGTTGGAGTAGGTCCGGATAGTGCGACCATGGGAGACAACACCTGCTTCGTTAGTAACATCAGCAGTGCCCTGTATACATACAAGAAGAGGTGATCCATCGGAATAAGTTGCCAAGCGCCACTGAGTATATGGGCCATGCTCGTCCTCATGCTCGTGATCATCACCATCATCATCTCCCCCTTGGTTATAAAAAATTTCAAGTATAGGTGGTGGACTGTTCACATGACCATGGAAACACAAGAAGGTTAATTAGTACGGTGATACTAACTAGCATGCATGTGGATGAAACAATTCTAATTACGGTGGAAAACATAAGTACCAAAACAATAAGGATCCCATGCAAAAACAGTGCCACGACTGGTGGCAGCCAACACAAGACGCTCATATTGAATTGCATCACTGTACTCATTGATGTACAGAAATTGATTTTTGAGCAATATCCATCCATCCATGGAAGCAGAGACGGCAACAAGCTTGTCGAAGATAGCAACAACATCATAGTTCTTGTATTCCCAAGTGCGGTTGGGAACTCATGAAATTACTATCTTCCGTAGACGAATGTCATGATGATCGTATCTGAACGTATGTAGACTATCTTTGTGCTGAACCTCATGGCAGTCTGAGATTTTTGGAAGTGGAACCCGGTGACGAGCGCACACATTCACAAGTTCCTGCTCGCAGTTGTTCCCAATATAAACAACCCAATCTCCATTTGGACCTACCCAGGACTTACCCTAAAGCAATGGCATCTTAACATCACACGTATCATTATCAAGCGGCGTCAACTTGCACAAGGCAAGGCTTCCGTCGTCCTCGCGACGGCAAGCAGGGTGGCGAAGAAGATAGGGGAGATCAAACCGCTCCTGAACCATTGGGTTCTTTGTAATGATCCTATTTGTTGTGTCGAGAATGGTCTTGTACGAACCTGCCATGCTAGCCGAGGTGATGACGTTGCACCGATCAATGAATTCCTCCACCACGTCATCTTTCAGACCGGGGCAAGAATAACAGTATCGTTTCCGGCCTGTTCCCTCCATGGAAAAGACAATCGAACAATGGCGGAAGGGAGGGTGAAGGCAAATGGTGGGAGGAAGAGCGTCCGACATCAGTTCCAAATCGAGAGGGAAATGCGAATAGGCGGTGGACGGTTGCCACGGTACAAGAAGAGGCTAGTGGGGAGCGAATGGTTTCCACATAGGTCACACACTGACGACAAGGCCGAGTGCAACGCATGCCGTATATCGCACACACCTTGATCCGGCTAACCGTTTCTTTTGTGTTGCCTAATCACAAACAGTTCATCCGAGTGAACTGTATGCCGTATATCGCGCACACATTCATCTGGCTGCCCATTTCTTTTGTGTTGCCTAATCACTCAAGATGGCAACGGGGACGAAACCCATCGGGTTTTGCCTTCCCAAACCAATCCCTGCGAGAAAATCATAAACCCGTTCCCGTCCCCATCACCATGCGCGGGGTTAGTTTTCCGCCCGTCCCCTAAACCCATCGGGTTTCGGGGAACCCATGAGAAAATAAAAATATTTAAACAAACATAGTGGCAACAAAGAATAATATTTCAGCAACAAAACAAGCACATTTCAGCAGCATAACTTGAGCAAATTTCAACAAAAAACTATAGAAGATTGGCTCAATGTTTTACCATTGCTATGGACCTTCTTCACAGTACAAGCCGCCAAATAAACATGAAGATGCTTTGTCCCATTCTTTAGTTCCCCTCCAAGGTTCTTCTTATAATAAAGACATTGAGCCTTCCATCTCCCACGGACCTTCACTTTCTTGAAATCAACCCAAACAATTGATGTGAGCTTTCTCTTGGAACCAACTGCATGTCCTTTCTCAGCCCATCTTCCTCTTCATGCTCAACACAACTGCATTTTGTGGGTATTGCCGGGTTTCGGGTTCTGGGACTATCGAAACGGGTGTAAACCCATGAAACGTGTCGGGTTGTATAATGTGCCCAACAACAACCCCGCGGGGATGAAAAGATGCCCATCCCCGTCCCCTAATAGGGTAAAAACCCACGGGGACGCGGGTTTCGGGGTCCCATTGCCATCTTGACTAGTCACAAACAATTTATCTGAGGGAACCGTATGTTGTGTATCGCACACGTCTTCATCTGGCTGCCCGTTTCTTTTGTTCCTCCTCATCACAAACAATTAATTGAACTGAACCGTATGCCCTTCATCACACACGCAACTAAAATCTGAACCGTGTTTGATGCATCCATCTTCGCAAACGTTTTACACATTTTTGACGGTTTTCATACACTACTGTTTGCGATGATTTCATCGCACAAGTTTCGCGAAGGGTCTCTGATCGTAGTGTCACGTTAGCAGCAACCTTCAGTAGTGCAAGATTCAAATTCAAACTACATATAAGGCATTTCAAATGCCATTTAATCCAATTTTCATATACAGCAACTTTAAGTTGTTCAAACATGCATGATAATGCCATAAAAAGATTCTTCATACTTTTCTAATAAATTTTCATATCTAGATTATTTCATTTGGAGTCACAGATTATTTTCTATGGTTTTTAAAAGTTTTTAGCTATTTTCTGAAATAAATAAATCATTTCTGATTCATTTAAAATCATAGAAAAGCTTTACTGCGTCAGCACTACATCATCATGACATCAGCAAGTCAATGGAGCGGCCAGGGTCAAACCAGATGCCTGGGGTCTGCGTGTCAGTCTAACAGGGCTAAACTAATTAAGTTTAAACCTAAAATAAAGTAATTAACAGGACGGGCCCCACCTATCATTGACCCAGGGGGGTCAAAGCCCTGGTCAACCGAGGCTGACCCGCCGGCGGCTCGACGCCGGCGTGCACAGCCGCGGCGGAGGAGCTCGGGATCGCTTCCCCGGCACCCAAACGAGCAGTCGAGGGCAGCTACGGGGAGCTGGAGCTCGTGTGCATCTAGTGGTGGCGGTGGCTGGAGCTGAGGTGGCCAGAGCTCGCGGCGGCGGCCTGAGTATAGGCGTGCATGGGGACGGGGCTACAGAGCATGGCGTGAGCAGCCGAGGGGCTCCACGGGTTCCTGGGATCTCCAGGAGCACATTCCGGTGCACGGGCGCGACCCGTTCGAGATCAGGCCAGTACGGCGACAAGGGCGACGACGGTGAGCTTCGGTCACGGCGGGGAATGACGCTACAGCAAGGGGGCGAGCAAAAGAAGAGAGGGGAAACGCAGTGGAGCTCACAGCCAGGACGACCAGGTGATCTGTGAGCTCGGGGGCGTCCTTATTGCTGCGAATCGAGCAGCGGCGATCGCCGGTCGTGGCGATAAAGACGGCGGTGATGGCATAGCATCGGGGCACCTGGCGTCGCGTGCGACGGCTTAGAGCTTCACGGATCCGAGGCGGAGCTCATGGGATATCTGGCCGGGCGTGGAGATGCTAGTGGCCGCAGTGACAGTGGACGGCGGCGACGGCAGCGCTCGGGTGGCGCTCGGCTGCGAGAGAGAGGGGGCTAGAGGAGGGGACGAGGACGAGCGACGGGCGATAGGAACAGGGGTGGCACGTGGCTTTGTCCAGAGGGGTCGAGGAGGGGCCAACGAAGTAGGAGGTGGCCAGGCGTGACGTCGGCGCTCGCCACCAAGCTGCTTCGTGCGCTGGCAGGATGAAGAAGACGGGCATGCCCCTGGTGGGCTGGGCCATGTAGCTGGCCCGCCAGGGAAGGCCAGGTCAGTTTTCTCCCTCTCTTTGTTTTTCTCATTTTTTTCTATTTTCTATTTTTGCTTCTGTTTTGAATTTGGTTTACTAACCAAATTATTTCTGCATCTTCGGGAAAGTTTTGTGGATGTAAATGGTTTATCCTAGAGCTCCACAAAATGTTTCAGAATTATTGGTGCAATAAAATATTTATAGGATTTATTTGCTCCAAACCAAATAAAATATGTGTTAATTTCAAAAATCCATAATATCCTAGCAATATATTCATTATTTTTGGCAGAGGTTTCCACCTTAGCAAAAAATCTTGAACTTTACTTAAGGGCACTTTGGGTTCATTGAAAAAGATTTCATTTGAACCTATTTGAATTGCATTTGTGCTAGGGTTTGTCAATCCCCATTTCAAGTTTCTTGAATTTAAACATGATGGCATGAATGCTTTCATGCAACTAGTTACAAGAAATTCTAGAGTTGTGACACCAGGTCGGCCTGCCAGCCCACGCGCATGATGGGACGGCGCCATAGGTCCGGGCCCACCACTATAGAGCCTCGGCCCGCGCATGGATCCGCTCCGACCGAGGTGGTCGATTCGGCTTCATTGGCGCATTGAATGCGTGCCGTTACAACGCGCAAAAAACGGGGGCGTGCGGGTCGTGGATGCAGTTAATCCCACGCCTCGCACCACGCCCTGCCTCCTCGTCTCCGCCGCCTGGCCTATAAGTAAGGGGAGGAGGGGGCGGCAGAGCACACGTGCGCCCTCCTCGCCCATATCCTTCTTCTTCCTCGATCTGTCTTGCCTCCTCGCCTCAGTCGTGTCTGCTGCCCCAGCCGTAGCACGCAGCAGCGCGCCGTTGCGAGAGGTCGCAGAGCCGTAGCCACTTTGCTCTTGCGCAGGCCTGCTCTTCCGCCGAGCCACTGCTTCGATGGCGCAGGTCAACCGCTCTGGCGACTGGGACAACATCAACGTTCACGAGGACCACCACGAGTTCCTCTGCCAAACGCGGTGGCTCCCACACGGGGTGAATGTGAGGGTGCACATCCCACCTGCAGGAAAGATCTCTCCGTCGCCGGAGGATGGCGAGTGCGTCATCTTCCGGTCGCACTTGATCCATGGCTTCGGCCTTCCGGCAAGTGGTTTCTTTCTGTCCTTCATTGACTTCTACCATTTGCAACCCCACCATCTTACGCAAACACGATGGTGTTACTTTCGGCCTTCATCACCCTCAGCAAGGGATATCTTGACACTTTGCCTTCTCTCGAGCTGTGGGGAGAACTCTTCTACCTCAAGCTCAGCACTGCCATCAAGGGTGAAGCAGCTCAGTGCGGGGCCTGTGTCGCGGTGCGGCGCATCGGCTCCTGGACCCGCTTCCCCGCCCTCGCTCTGCTAGAGTATACCAAACTCTGGCAGAAATCTTACTTCCACGTCCAAAACACCCACGCCACAATCGACTATGCCAACTTGCCGGCATACGCAGCCGGGCCGACTGCTGAGCTGCATACTAACTGGAAGTATCGGCCCAAGAACTTGTTGCCCGTCAGCTCCGCCGGCCTCGTCCGACTCAAGGAAGGCCTCATGTTTTCAAACCAGCTGGCAAGATGCCCATGCGTTGCACCGTACATCAAGATGCATTTGTATGAGTAGGTTATCTTGTGGGAGAAAAGGATGAACGAGGGAATGCCTTATTTGCAAATGCGGAGAGGGGTGTGGGTATCTTTTTTGCAAAATTGCCACAGTTTCCTTCCTATCCGCCGGGTATAAATCGGATGGCCGATATTACAGGATGGCAGGAACACCATCATCACCAACTCTGTTTTTTATAAGAGTAGGGATATGTAAGTGTCACTGCCCCCCCC
>LR738712.1:272175809-272285957 GCA_902687465.1 Secale cereale
CCACATCCCTCCCTCATCTCATCAAAACAGCTTGATAAATATATATATACTCCTATAAAAGACTCAGTAGGTGATGGTGGTGTGTCTGCCATCCGTCGTTTCTAACCATTAGATCTGCATCTAACGGTCGTGAGGTAAGTTGTGGCATTTTTACAACAATAGCCCACTCCTTTGCTCCAATTTTTAGAAAACCCCTTATTATCTTAAAGCAACCCCATCCCTCCCTCACCTCATCAAAACAGCCTGAGAAATGTATATATACTCCTATAAAAGACTAGTTGGTGATGGTGGTGTGTCTGCCATACGTCGTTTCCAACCATTAGATCTACATCTAACGGTTGTGAGGTATGTTGTGGCATTTTTGCAACAATAGCCCACTTCTCTGCTCCAATTTGTAGAAAACCCCTTATTATCTTGAAAGCAACCACATCCCTCCCTCACCTCATCAAAACAGCCTGGGAAATATATTTTGAGTGAAAAGTACTCCCTTCGTTCCTAAATATTTGTCTTTCTAGAGATTTCAATAAGTGACTACATATGGAGCAAAATGAGTGAATCTACATTTCAAAATATGTCTATATAATCCGTATGTGATAGTCCATTCGAAATCTCTAAAAAGTCAAATATTTAGGAATGGAGGGAGTAATATATTAGGAGTATATCAAGACAAGAGTGATTTCTTTCAAGTTTGTGAACACGTACTACTATTCTACTACTTTGGATCCGTCGCAAGGCACGGGCACATTGCTAGTAAAAGGAAAAGGCCTGCCGCGTTCGCGTGCACTCCCCTCCCCCCACACACGCCTGGGAATCGGGAGTACTCCACGGCCCGTCCGGCATGACACATTGCTTAGGGAAGGTGTGTTGCCTAGCATTTTCACTTTCATGTGGGACCGCCGTTGAGCAAACCTACTATTGGCAAACCGCACCCCACCCGCCGCCGGGTTGGAAAACAAAAACGCAGGGAAGATCTAGCTGTAGGATGGAACTCAAGAAATTTGGTGTCAGATGTGGCTCGTTGATAGAGTAGGAGCATTCCGTACTACTCTACTCCTACTAGTACCACTATACAACTAGTACTACCACTATACAACTAGTAGGTACGTGCACGGCACAGCATCGTAGGAACAAAAAATGGGAAGATCTTGTTTTGGGTGATTTATCTTTTTTTCTGTCAATGTAGTATAAATAATATGATGTGGGGGCATCCATGAAGCTTATGTGGCTTGGTTGCATGGCTACGAACGGTTAGTGAAAAATAAATAGATAATCTGTTTAGAGTGCACTCCACTAAACAGATATACTTTGGACCCATTGCAACGGGCCGGCACATCAATATCTATACCCCCTATATAGTGTGTGAATAACTTTGAAAGTTGGTCGTTAGATGAAGCCAATCCGACAGTACAAAGATGGCAAATCCGAGCACTACTGGCCATTGGATATCATCTACATTCCACCAGACTCTGCCACATGTAGACTCTAGAAGACTCCACATGTAGAAGCATAACGCACAAACCACCAGAATCTCATGCGCGCAATGCACGTGTACCTTACTAGTAGTTGGTAGCAATGTTGAGGATATCTCTTATCGTTATCGTCTCGGTCACCTAGGGATTAGAGATTAATCGGAAATCGGTCGATTAATCGATTTTATTGGTCGACTATTAAACGGCCATTTTTTTCAAATCTCAGGTTCCCAACACTAAAATATGCTATATTCAACACCAAAACAATATTGGACAGAAATGTTATCTTGAATCCTAGCCTTTGAATCCTGATATAATGACAAACCAAATATAAAAACATTACATATTGCGTAACAAGGTCCAGAAAACACAAATAAACATAGTTCTCACAAACATAGTGCTACGAATAGGCTCGATTTATCGGTAGATTCCCAATAAATTGTTTGTCATAGTGATAAATTGGCCCAAACGATAAATGATGAAGATAAGGCATAATCTTATCGGTCACCTTAAGAGTAGCGATAAATCGGACGATAAATCGCTGAATCGAAAGATTTCTTGAACAATGGTTGGTAGTAGTAAGAAACAAATTTTGGGTTTGGCACAAGCTCGTACTGCGGAGCACCACAAGGCCTACCACGGGAGTTACATTTCCCTCTCGGGGCCCACGGTACCGAACTTCAGTGGCTTAGTGTCCGACCTATGAGTCAATGACATGCGGACCTTAAATGCGGCTGGCCCACATGTCATTCTCATGGTGGTGGTGTGGTCCGCGACTCACTAGTTCGAGATGAACCGGCCGGTGGTGGCGTGGCCGTGGCGAGGGTGCCACAGCTGGGCGTCGGGGCGTTACGAGGCGTAGATGGCCACACCGGTGGGTACTACATATAGTACAGAAGTACTCCAGCTGAGGATTGATGCCCGGGACGAAATGTGTCACAGCCGCTGGATGAAAATTCGATGGTGCGGGAGGTGTGGTGTCATGGGTTCGTGTGGCGTCGTGGGAATCACGTGTGGCTGTGGTAGAAACTTGACGCTCACCGCATTTAAGGTGGCCCACATGTCATGCACACAAAGGCAGAGGGGCGGTGCTGCCGAGAGGGGTGAGGCGCATGTCAGGGGGCGTGGTGCCGTGGGTTGGAGCGATGTCATGGGAATCGTGAGTGGCAGTGCATGAAACGTGATGGTCGTCGTAGTTGAACTTCCTTGGACAAGCTGTCATGTCTACGGACACATGCATTGCATACCAATCACTAGAAAGAGTAGTAGAGAAAGCTAGGCGGATAAATAGTTCCTTATAGTCAAGCGGACCCACGCTACTACTTGTTCCAAAGACATGCACACCATCGAAAGAGTCCATCTATATCAATATACATAGAGTGGGAATATATTTTTTACAAGAGAGGAAATAGTTCATCCATCCATAATGCCCTGCTGCTGGTGCAACATCTTCTTCTTCTTCTTCTTCTTCTTCTTCTTCTCATTTTCTGTGGGAGACGGCTTCGCAACAAGCTCACTGGACCTTGCAGCTATCTCGAAACTCACACGGGCATCGAGGGCAGCATATTTTATCTGCTCGTACGTCAAGGGATAATTCTCCCATCCAGACGACCTTAATGTCAGCGTCTCGTCACCCTTTTGAAGATTTGTTCCTAGCACAAAATTTGCTACGTCGAATAGGGATGGTGTTGGTTTATCACAATCTTCTACAGGAATTTTTATTCTGGTTTGTAGGTCAGCGATGCTATTCAAATCAAGGTTGTACGGCTCCAACTTATGTTTCTCCCCTGCGATGGCTGCCCCACAGAAGTATATGCCCTCCCAAGACAAGAAATCGTGAAGCACACCTCGTATGGAGGGCGCGTGTATGATGTGGTACACCAAAACATCATCTTCGAGGCACAACTGAAGGATGGCGGCGCATTGGATCTTCCTAGTGGCACGCTCCGTGTACTCTGCGTCGAGACCGATGAAATTCATTTCCACCTTTTGGAGGGAGTTGGATACATTGTTGATCCACTTCGGAACAACCCTTGGGTGGTCGGTGACTGTGGCAACTATGCTCAACGAGCCTTCGACATGGACATGTTGGACGCTGAAAACCTGCATCTCGATCTCTTTCGCCAATTGGAATCGCTGGACCGGAGGGTTATGGTTTGGAGAATTGGATTAGATGGCTAGTCTAACTGAAGAAGATGACTATTTATAGGGGCTTCGGAATTACTCCAGGAGGATGTGAAGAGGTTAAAACAATGTGAATGCAGTGTGGTTTGGATGCAAATGAAGATCAAGGAGTAGTGAAGAAGCTGAGGAAAATCGTTTCCCGATGGAGAAGTAAATGGTAGAAGTGGCATGCAGGTAGTTGATTAGATGGCTAGGTAGACTAAACGAAAAGGCTACGCGGGTAGGCTGAGGAGTGGGGCCTGTCCCTATACGTGCCCATCCTTCCAGTGCTACATCTGCCACTGGCTAGTTGCGGTCACTCTTTCTAATCACCGTGGTGAGACATTTTATGATTCCTTTTTATTTTTGCACCCCTCCTGACAGGTGGGACCTATGCAAACGAGAATTTGGTTCTGCTCGCAATATGGATAATACCTGAAGGATGAAGTGAACCCAAAGGCATGCTAGCACGGGATTACTACTTATGTTCCTAGTACTCCTACTACTAGTAGTAGTACAACTGTGGTACACTTGATGGTCAAAATACTATTATTCATCCAATCCTCACAGTGAAGTGACAAGACCCTGCACCCGAGGCGACACCAGTCCAGGCGGCATGTCCGGGTTACCAAAGTCAGCCTCACCTTGTGCACTGTGTAGTCACTGTCACCGCCGATGTATAGCATGCCTCACCTCGTCCCCCTCTCCCCTAGCACCACTCCATCTCCATCTCCGTCTCGCCGGAGATCCTGAGGTCACTCTTCATTATCTCAGTGTGCCCCCGCATACCCTCGCCTCGCTCGCCTCCCCCAGTACCACTATTCCCTCGCTAGCCGCTCCAGCACGGCAGCCTTCTCCCCCGTAAATCAAGCCCCCCAAAACCCCACCTTCCAAACTCCACCATGGCCGAACACGAACCGCGCAGGATCCATATGAGCCGCGATTGGAGCAATCTCCCCAGTGACGTCCTCGACCTCTGTTGTTCGTGTATGGATATGTTGAGCGCCCTGCGGTTGGCTGCATGCTCGAGGGGCATGCACACGGCCATCATTGAAGCGAGGCCAAAGTATTTCAGGACACCGTGCTTGCTGCTATCTTGTCTTGCGAGATTGGCTCACCATGATAGGGAGGCGTACGTGATGCACCTCGACTTCAATCCGATCTCCATTAGCCGAAACTTCTTTGCAGGTATCTAGTGGGTCGCCGTACATCATTTCCCTCGACTTCGATCCGATCACCATCACCCGAAACTTCTTGGCAGGTATGTACTGTGTCGGCATGAACTCCCACTGGATGGTTGCCTTCAGAGAAGACGGTAATAAGTTGGTGCTCCTAAACTTCCAGACCTCCCATGAGATTATCCTTCCACCGTTGGATTATATAGAGTTTTACCATCACGGTCCTAGTCATCTAGATTACCACGTCAGTTGGACGGACCTTGTTTTGCAGAAGATTGTAATCTGCCAAGTGCCCACACGACATGCGAATTACGCAGACTTCAAGCTAATTGCCTTCTTCGACCACGGACTCGCCTATCTTTACGCTGGTGCCTTCTTTAGCTGGAGACAACTCAGCTCGCAGTGGATCATCGTCAAAGCTGATACACACTTCTGTGATGCTATTGAACACAATGGCATCATCTACTCGATCGACAAAGCAGATGGCACAACATATTGCTAGGACGCCGCGTGTAAGTTGTTTCTGTCTCATGTTAATGATGACGCCATGGCACTGTTTGAACTTTTTGTGATGATTGCTATATCCTTGTTTGAGCAGAATTTGAGTAGAACTATGGCAATGTATTAGAGACGCCGTAAATCAGCTATATTTGGAATGAGTTAATTCATGCCATAGTTATCATGTCATTACAGCCAATTTGTACCCTTGAATAATCAAACGGTTAGGAATATATGGATATTCTCCATATTTTACATTAATCTATATACTACTACTAAATATGAGTGTGTATCAATGGCCATGTTAGTTTCCTCATTTTCATGATGTAGAAACATGCACCACACTGTTGGTTTCATCTAACCATACATTAGGGAAGTAAATGTGCATATGGAGAACTCTATATTTGGAAGTAGTGAAATCCTGTAATGCATACCATGTGTACATACCATAATCGCCCTTCAGCAATCAATGGCTAGAATAATATCCTCACAAAAAATTTGCCTACAGAACACGAGTATATAACAATGCATGGTCTATTAGTTACCTTGAAGAATTTGTTTGTGAGGACAGAACATGATTCCATAACGTGCATGACATGGTAGTTTCCTGTGAAGAATCGATTGCGAGATAACATGAGTATAACCATGAATGGCACTTCTATATTTTTGAACCTAGTATACATTTCCTTGTATTTTCCTCCCAGTTCCAATAGGGACATATCAATGCTGTTTCTTGCATTATCCTACTCATACTCTGAACAATGCTGATCTTACATTAACAATGCTTGTACTTTTTAATATGATGTAGTGTCCCTACAGTTACTTCCCTTTGTAATCACACCACCTTTGCCAAAAACAGGGAAGCACAACTGGTTCCTCGCTCGATCAGACGACGGCAAATGACTGATGATCATTCAGACACATGAGCCACTGTATACAAGCACCATGAAATACGTAAGTATCTGGACAGTGGTTGTTACGTCTATGAGCAGGATACCAGCTTGTTAGGGCCTTCAGGATTTTTTTTGGAGGCGGGTAAACAGCCTTGGTTCACACTCTTTGTTTCTCGGACTCAAATATCCGATTAAACAAGAGATCACTGTTGGCAAGGACCTTGATGGCAGAGAGGCTCTGTTTGCTATGGAAAACTATGTCTACATGGCGAGCCCTTGGAGTTCGGGAGCAAACTCCCCTGATTGTCAACGATACATCCTGTAGCCAAAAGAAGGTGAGAATGACAAAGGCATTCGGATTAACTTTGATCCTTGGATGTCTCAATTACGACAGGCAGTGATGTGGTTCAAGCCTTCAGGTTGATAGGTAATTGGGCTGTTGCGTCGAAAGGGTGGAGTACTGGTGTCTTCGGATCATTGGTCGCTGAAGCGGGGCTGCAAATTATGATGGTGTTGGATCATCTCTTCGAATGACTTTGTTGTCTTTGCTGCTTGTTCTGGATGGGTAGTTCTTTCTTTTGTTATGCATATTCCTTGTCATTTGGTCATCCTCGTCTATGTCACTCTTACTATGTAATAGTTGGCTCTGTTTAGAATGTCATTCTCATCTGGATCACGAGAGTCTGGGTGCTGTAGATGGGTGTGTTTCGGTGGTGTAGCAAGACTTCTTATGAACTATCATGTCTTGTTGTTTATGTCAGTAGTAGTCACTAGTCAGTGTTTGAATGTTGTATATATCGTTGTTTCGAACTGTTTATTGTCTCGAACTACTGGTGGGCTAAATGAGGGCATCACCATTCTCAAGTGTTCAGAGTGTATCTCCTTTTTTCAAGTTATATAATTTGAGCTCAGTGTCTTTTCGATGATGTACACTTGTTTGGGCCAGTGAGGTGTCGTTGAATATGGGCCGAGTAGTAACGCAATGACAAACAGATTAATTATGATTCTCAGGCCGGGCTCTCAAAATATCCTAAAAAAAGGTCAGGCTCTCCAAAAAAGAATGAATAAGGACTCTTAGGCCGACATGTGGGCACCACTGGTGTTTTTCTGTGCTTGCGCGCAGAGAGCATATTGGCGTCTGTTCGAAATTCAAGCTACCTTTTCATCCCCAATCTCCCGCCCCTCCCCCACCTCTGGAATCTCGATTCCTACTCCAGTTCCCCCAAATCCCCCTCCTGTACTCCCTATACTCAATCTCACTATCATGTAGCTGGTCGACGTAGATCTCCGAACCGGAGATCCTGAGGTCCGTCCTGCCTTCGGTCGCTGCGTGTTGTCGCTCAACAGTGGCATGGCGGCGCTTGACGACCAGTTTGCCGGCAAAGTGCTGATGGTAACCATCAACGGCGACTGGCCTCCCGTCTCGCCGGACGACCTTGTCAAAGCTCTTGGAATTGCGCACGGCATCCAAATAAGTGACTTGCTCGTCGAAGTCTGTCCGCCACTAGCTGATTTCTTTGTCAGGTTCCGGACAACTTTCGACTGCAGTCGTGTGTTCGAATCTTCTCGACGTTTGTTCTGCGATGGCGCGCTGGTGAGCTTTGATCTGTGGCACCCAGGATGGGGCTCGGTGCCCTTTGAGCTTGAGTTTTTAACAAAGCTTACCTTCCATGGCATGCCTCGACATGCTTGGAACAGCAAGTCCATGAATGAGCTTATCAACGACCTTGGAGGTGAGCTCGTAAGTATGTTTGTTCCTCCAGACAGCTGGGCTATGACGGTTATGGCATGGATGAAGAAGCTGTCCACCATACCGAAGGTGATTGGTGTTGAGATACCAGTGCAGGAACCGGGGTTGTACTATTCGTTGCCACCAAGGCCACCGCGGACCACGTTAGGGATGTACCTGTATCGGGTGTTCGTGAATGTTGAAGAAGTGGTCAATCCATCAATCGAAGTCCTGCCGCCGCCGCTGGTGCCAGGGTCCATTGACGACGTCCATTACAGGAGTCAACGTCAGACTTTCCCCGTGTTGCTCGGAATGATGGATGGCACAGAGCCTACTCCATCGCGCGGCAGAGGCCACTGCTTCTTTGGGAGAAGAGGCATGGATGGCTGCCTGGATGTGCTCTAATTTGAGGTAACAACTGAATCTTGTCAGATACTAGTTAAATCCGAGCTATGGGTGTGAAGCACTGATGTGCCAATACATTTGATTTTGACCTATTCTAATTTTGTACCTGAACTTTTTTTAGAAAGGGTTGTACGTCAACTTAATGTGCTAGCAGAACTTATTGTGTTGTATGTTTGTTTTCTTTCCACAGCTTTCAAGATATTTTCCTGTCATTGATAAAGATGATGAACCGTTATGTACGAGTTCGTTGGTTTCAACATAGCCCTACCCGTAGCGATCCACTGCTTCCATCCTGATTGTGCCACCTGCGTGATATTTTTGTATGCACGTTCAGTGTGCTATGCTGTTCTATATGATTGTGTCAACTATATAAGTTTTTACTGAGCATCAACAATGCATATGGCTGAAAAATGTATTTACGAGCATCGACCGATGGGTCTCTCTCTCTCTCACACACACACACGCACAAGTGGGACCCGTTGAATTATTTGTTTGCTCGTGACAACTTTCAATTAGGTTTCACTGTAATCTACTCACTCTATAAACTAATATAAGAGTGTTTAGAATACTAAAATAGTGATCTAAACACTCTTATATTAGTTTACAGAGGGACTAACTTTTTTGTTATGTTATTAATTGAGCTCAGTGACTTCAAAAAGTTGTACAGAAGCCTTGTTTAGGCCTTTTCGATGTCGCTGAATGTGGGTTGAGTAGCCATGTTAGGTTGTACTGTGCTACACACGCCTTTTTTTTTCAACATCAGCAATGCAACTGGGCCGATAGTTGTATACAATATCCTGGTCAACTTGTTATTCTTCGCCCCGCTTGGCTACGAACTTTCCTAGGAGGTATGCATTAAGCTTAACAAGAAAATGGACTTTAAGAAACAATAAATGGGATGTAATTACAATAACTGGGCAGTAACTATAAAAAAATGCACCAAACGCGTAATTAGTTTAAAAAATATATTATTTTCGGAATTTGAAAATTTTAATTTCATTACTTATTGCGCTCGCAATATTTCGTTGGATTTTAACGTAATACAACTTTATTTTGAAGTTATATTTAATCTGACTAGAAATTTCGGATAAAAATATTTCGGATCCCATAAAAATGTGGGTTTTTTTTAATTCTGTTTTGAGTGGTTGGTTGAAAATTTTTTTTGAGGGGAGGTTGGTTGAAATGATTAATCGTTGTCCTAGCTAGAAAATGGGTTGTACTTTTAAGAAACTGTAAATGGGCTGTAGTAAATTCCATTAGAATTAAAAAATGGGATGTACATTCTTACAAATCGCAAATGGGCTATATGTTGTCTGCCACACACTTGTGGGCCTTCTAAGTACACGCGTCCCCTAAAAAACTAAGTTGACGTGTATGCAAGGCTTTGTCAACAACACACGGTTCTAACATCTGTCGCTGTTGGATGTCCATCCAATGGATGTCATGCTTCTTCTTCAATCTCGGATATTCTTGCTTCAGTCGCCCTAATAATAATTCCTGCCCCTGACATCTGGGGCGCACCATTTCGGAGGCTAACCTGTGGGCCTACTAAGTTGATGCGTACTAAGGGCTTTGTCAACTTAGTCAATATAAATGATTCTAGCTGCAGTGACCGTACAATGTCCATCCAACGGCCGTAGTGCTTCTTCAACCTCCGGTCTTCTTGCTCCAGCCGCCCAAAGCAGCGCCGGTCGTGCCGCGTGCTCCTGCCTCCCGTGGCCGGCTGTGATGTCGCGGAGGCCTCACCGCCCCCTACTACTCGCACTGTTGGCCAGGTCATCCCTCTACTCACCCACACCCCCTGTTATTCTGCGGCGACGGCAGCCTCACACGGTCACACCACAGCCGGACCAGTGAACCCTCGTACTCCTTTCCGTGCGGGCTTCCACTGCCGCGTCTTCCCCGGCTCCATGCCGTCCCCTTCCTAGGCCTCGCCGTCCTCCACCGCCCTGGTGCTCTTGGCGCGGCGTGGTCAACGTGGTCAAGGAACGGCTTCCATCGGACGTGGACTGTCGGTGGAGAGGCTGGCAGCTGGGTCCACGACAGCAGCAAGGAAGTGCCTCCTTATTACGCGGAAAATA
This sequence comes from Secale cereale, assembly GCA_902687465.1. Lineage (NCBI taxonomy): Eukaryota > Viridiplantae > Streptophyta > Magnoliopsida > Poales > Poaceae > Secale > Secale cereale. Next base: position 272,186,226 of record LR738712.1, read on the forward strand.
ATGATTCCTCCACCTGACAGTAGGGACCCACCGGACAGGCTACCGTATTTCACGGAAAAAATGTTTCCCCCTGACTGCTGGGACCCAGCGGACGGGCCACCGTATTGCGCGAAAAAACGTTCCCCCTGCTGTCAGCTCGGACCCACCGGAAGCACCTCCTTATTACGGTAAAAAAATGAATACTCCCCCTACTGGTTGGGACCCACCTTGGTGGGAGGCTGAATTGTGGGCCTACTAAGTTGACGGGGATGGAGTGCTTTGTCAACTTAGTTAATATAAACTATTCTAGATGCAGTGACCGTACGATGTCCATCCAACGGCTGTAGTGCTTCTTCAACCTCTGGTCTTCTTGCTAGCCGCCCAAAGCAGCGCTGGTCGTGTCGCGTGCTCCTGCCTCCCGTGGCCGGCTGTGATGCCGCGGAGGCCTCACCGCACCCTACTACTCCCACCGCTGGCCAGGCCATCCCTCTACTCACCCACACCCCCTATTATTCTGCGGCAACGGCAGCCTCGCACAGTCACACCGCAGCCGAACCAGTGAACCCTCGTACTCCTTCCCGCGCGGGCTTCCACTGCCGCGTCTTCCCCGGCTCCGTGTCGTCCCCTTCCTAGGCCTCGCCGTCGTCCACTGCCCTAGTGCTCTCGGTGCGGCGTGGTCAACGTGGTCAAGGAACGGCTTCCATCGGACGTGGACTGTACGTGGAGAGGCTGACTGCTGGGTCCATGACGGCAGCAAGGAAGTACCTCCTTATTACGTGGAAAATAATGATTCCTCCACCTGACAGCAGGGACCCACCGGACGGGCCACCGTATTTCGCGAAAAAAATATTTCCCCCCTGACTGCTGGGACCCAGCGGACAGGCCACCGTATTGCGCGAAAACAAGGTTCTCCCCGCTGTCAGCTCGGACCCACCGGAAGCGCCTCCTTATTACAAAAAAAAATGAATACTCCCCCTGCTGGTTGGGACCCACCTTGGTGGGAGGCTGACTTGTGGGCATACTAAGTTGATGGGGATGGAGTGCTTTGTCAACTTAGTCAATATAAAAGATTCTAGCTGCAGTGACCATACAATGTCCATCCAACGGTCGTAGTGTTTCTTCAACCTCTGGTCTTCTTGCTCCAGCCGCCCAAAGCAGCGCTGGTCGTGCCGCATGCTCCTGCCTCCCGTGGCCGGCTGTGATGCCGCGGAGGCCTCACTGCCCCCTACTACTCCCACCGCTGGCCAGGCCATCCCTCTACTCACCCACACCCCTTGTTATTCTGTGGCGATGGCAGCCTCACACCGCAGCGAACCAGTGAACCCTTGTACTCCTCTTCGCGTGGGAATCCACTGTCGCATCTTCCGTGGATCCACGTCGTCCCCTTCCTAGGCCTTGCCGTTGTCCACCGCCTTGGTGCTCTCGGCACGGTGTGGTCAACTTGGTCAAGGAATGGCTTCCATCAGACGTGGACTGTACGTGGAGAGGCTGACAGCTGGGTCCACGGCTGCAGCAAGGAAGTGCCTCCTTATTACACGCAAAATAATTATTCCTCCACCTAACAGCGGGAACCCAGCGGACGGGCCATCGTATTTGGCGAAAAAACGTTTCCCGCTGACTGCTGGGACCCACCAGCTACATCTTCGCACGCAGGGAAGTTTGTCCGGGCAAAAAAAAAACGATTCGCCCCCCTGAATGCTAGGACCCACCGGCTACATCTTCGCACGCAAGGAAGTGCCTGACAGTCGGGACCCACCTAGTCGAAGCGTACGTAGTGTTGTCATTCTGGTCGCGAACGTGTACGTACATATTGGTCGATGTAGAGGCGCGCATGTGTCATAGTAGAGGCACGCACGTAGCATGTACACATACGTACAGCGGCAAGTGTCCAAGAAAGAAAATACGGCCACATACATACATACGGGCAGGATCTCGAACGCCTACTCACGCATACATACGGCCAGGGCTTGTGTACATGGCTGGGTCAGAACGGAGAAACAACGTTGTCGTCGTGTTCATGGGGAGCCAACCGGCTGGGTTGGAACGGAATGCGTCGTCGTGTTCATCGGGAGGGCTTGGACGGAACTGCCGATGGAAACGAGGCCTGGCGTACCTCAGAACGGAGGAAACGGCCTTGTGTTCGACCGGCCACGTTCGAAATAGGATCATGTTCATCGGGAGGGGTCTGGCGTACCGCAAAACGGAGGAGACGGACCTCCTACGGTCGAAACGGGGGTCCTGTTGATTGGGAGGGGTGTGGCATACCGCAAAACGAAAGAAACGGACTTGTGTTGGAGCTCTACGGTTGAAACGGGGGTCTTGTTCATCGGGAGGGGTGTGGCGTACCGAAAAACAGAGGAAACAGACTTGTGTTGGAGCGCTACAGTCGAAACAGGGGTCATGTTCATCGGGACGGGTGTGGCGTACCGCAAAACGGGACTCCAGGGGATACTGTTCATCACCACCGTCGACCCCCTCCAGCCTCCACGGGCTACTGTTCATCCACCGTCGACCTCATCCAGCCTCCACCTGCGACTGTTCGGCCTCCACCGCGCGGTACTCCACCGGCTACTGTTTAACCAGCCCTCTCCACGGGCTCCTGTTCAACCACCCCTCCACGGGCTACTGTTCATCCAGCCCTCCATCGTCTACTGTTCATGCAGCCCTCCACGGGGTGGTCTTGTTCATGTAGCCCTCCACGGAGTCCTGTTCATGCAGCCCCAACCGGCTCGATCAAACGGGATCATGTTCATGCAGAGGCAACACCATGGGGTCCTGTTCAGCCACCCCCACCGGGAACTATTCATCCAACCCCCCGCAGCAACGCTCACTGTTCATGTAGAGGCAGTATCGATCGTCTTCAGTTAGCAGCAGTAGCGAAGGAATCGCTCGATCATCTTCAGTTAACAGCCATGGATCTATCGCTCGGGTTCAGTAACGTGTAGCCTGCAGTGCAATCGCTCGGGTTCAGTTAGAGCGCAACGCCTCGCTCGAGTTCAGTTAGAGCCCAACGCCTCACACCCATGCTCGTGCGTGTACGAGAGAAACGCGCATCGCTCGGCCCCGACCACCCACCGTAACCGGGAACACCCCGATATTTTCCTCGCCGTCGCTTCTACCACGGATTTTTCCGTCATGGACGGCCCAAAGAATGTCATGCATCTACGTCTCCGGCCCGCCCAGGACAAAAAGCCCATTTTCTGTCATGATTTTTTGTCATAGAAGTAGGCCCCCATCACATCTATGATGATACCGTGTTTTGTCACAATTATTGTCATAGAAGTGTCATAAGTATGACAGAAAAAGTTTCGTTCGGCCCAAAATGTCACGGATGTGTCTTTTTTGTAGTGGGGCAAGTCGACGATCGACAAGCTTCATGTGCCCCTAGCCAGAGCTCGGTTCCGCCAGCGCTCGCGAGAGCTCGAGCAGAGGGTTGTCTGTGGAGGCATCCACGAACACCCACTGCTTCCGGAACCCCTTCACATCCGGGCAGAGAGCAAAGTCACGACCTGGAAAGCCACGCATCCCGAGCGTTATCGCTCGTCACCCAAGTGGAGCGAGAAGAAATGGCGGAACAAGGCGACACACGAGGCAATGCCCACCATGGCCTCACATAGGAAGGAGAAGGTGGCAAGGAGGATGATGGATCCGGGGTCCAGATGTAGCGCTTAAATCTGGTAATGCAAGAGTGTGGCATTGAAGAAATCAGAGAAGCGAGGGACCAAGCCGACCAGGAGGGCGTGGATATGGATGGGGATCTCGGTGGCCTCCATGTCCATCATGGACCGGGAGGCGGGCTAGACTGTCGTCGCCTTCCACTCATTGGAATGAGCGACAAGAGCCGGCCGGACCTTTTCCAACCCTTTCCGATTGACCTCCGTCGACCGATCAAGCACGGGCTCCAAACCTAGCCGTGATTCGGTGGGCGAGCAGCCCTTTCCCTTCTTCTTCGACCTAGGGGCCATCGCGTTAAGGGAGGATTGACGTTGACGCCGAGTCTGGAAGAGAAGCTGCAAGTTTGCAAGAAGGAGGGGTAACCAAGTCCTAAAGCGGTGGTCAAATCGGGCAAAGCTATGCTTACAACAGACAGTCGTCAAGTGTGGACAGTTGCCGAGGCTGCGTGGGGAAGTGGAGGCGCCCACGTCCCATCAAGCGCCACACATCAACCGTGCCACGGGTGATTAGGCCCCGCGAAACTTCGCCCTTGCCCTTTGGCTTCACCTTGAAGCCAAGTCCGAGCGCACCTTGGGCATGCGGGCTACTGTCGGCGCTCTGGGAACCGGGGTACCTAGACTTGCCTGCCTGCGGCCCATGGCGTGTCCCCATCGCCAGCTTGATATGGCCCATCTTCATCATCGACACGCAAGACCCTCGCGAGGGGCTAAGCCTCTCTAGGGGGACGACACCAAGGCCTCCAAAGGAAGCAGCCTCTCTAGGATGGCACCTCAAGAGCGGAGATTTCTATGCAAGCCCCCACCTCATGAGGTTTAGATGACGGAAGCCATGATGACCAAGGCCAGGCGGGCGGCATCAGGTGCAGTAGAGCAGGTTTCCTCTTTGGTGCTAAAGAGGCAAGCGCAAGAGCGGAGTTCCGAGGAATCAACCAAAGGTTTCCATTTTCATGCAACAAGACCAAGATCGCCAGGATGACAGGATGAAGGTCACCATCGAGCCCACCATGGCATCACTGTAAGTGCATCTAGTGCCACCCCTAGTTGGTTTTGGAGTATTGACGACAAACCTGGTTGAGGGACTAATGTGTTTGTGAGAATTGCAGGATAACACAGGTAGTAGTCCCTCATTGATTCGGTTAACCTACCGGAGATGACCCCTAAAAATGTATGAAGACATTAATATCAGTGGTGGTATATGAAGATAATCATATAGAAGACTATGACATGAGAAGACATTGTGTGAAGACTATGGAGAGCGCAGACGTAGATGTTTCGTTGTTTCCTTTTCTTCTTTGTTGAGTCATAGGAACCACCGTACTGTTAACTGGGGTCCAAGTGAACTAAGTCAGAGTGACTGAAGTGATGCTCAACCAAATCCTATGTCTTCGAGCGAAGACTATGAGAGCAAATCCTATCCAGAGACGGATGAGTCAGCTTTACTTGGAGCTCAAGTAAAGTTGCCGTGTGTGTTTGAAATCTGACCGTTGGAACACGTGCCAGTTCCTTAGTGACCCAGGGTCACTTCGGACAAAACAGGTCGGGTTGCCCAGTGGCTATAAATAGCCCACCCCCTACACCATAAATTGGTGGCTGTTCAGAGTTATTGCACAGCTTTTGTCGTTTGAGAGCAACCCACCTCCGAAGCATTTGAGAGAGAAATCCTTGCGAGGACAAAGCCCAAACACCCAGAGCCAAAGAGTGTTAGGCATCACTGAAGTCTTTCTGTCTGTGTGACCTGAAGACTTATTACACTTGAGGACTGTGTTTCCTCCAGCCGGTTAGGCGTCGCGTTCTGAGCATCCTAGAGTCATTGTGGATCGCCGGTGAATGAAGTCTGTGAAGGTTTGGAAGTCTACCTTGAAGACTTACCAGAGTGACTGGGCGAGGACTAGGTGTCCTTAGCTCAAGGGGAACAAGGTGAAGACGTGGTCTTCTGAGTTAAATCTCGGCCTCCCTAACCAGACGTACAGTTGTCATAGCAACTGGAACTGGTCTAACAAATCACTGTCTTCCCGAGCTACTGGTTCTATCCTTCCCTTCCTTTACTTACTGCCATACGTTGTGAAGTCTTTGCATGCTTGCCTTATCTGATTGTCTTCACTAAGTATCTGCTTGTTGTGATTGGCTTCATTCCTTCTTCCTTTATGATCCCTACTGCCTAGATGCTATTAGTCTTCGCACTTTCACTTCATTGAATACATGACTATGGCTTATCTTGTGTAGTCCACTTTCCGCTGCATACTAATAGGATTGAGTTTATCGTTAGTCTTCGAAACTACCATGTTTTGAAGCATTTCATAAAAATCGCCTATCTACCCCCCCTCTAGTCGATATACTGCACTTTCAATTGGTATCAAAGCAAGGTACTCCCTTGTTCTGTGTGATTCGGTTTAACCACCTGGAGTTTTAGTTATGTGGACTGCAGGGATAATCAAAGTCTCCGCTGCGTGCCCCATCTTTGATGGCACCGAATATCCCTACTGGAAGAACAAGATGCGCATCCACCTTGAAGCCATTGACGTGGACCTCTGGTTTGTCGTCAAGAATGGCATTCCTAAGACTGGTGAAGGTATCACCCCTGCTGATGTCAAGAGACTCGTTCAATTGGATTCAACAGCCAAGAACATCATATGTGGTCATCTGACCAAAGGACAGTATGGTCGTGTAAGTGCTCTGGACACGTCAAAGGAAGTTTGGGACTGGCTCTCAAAGGTCAATGAAGGAGTCTCTACCCAGAGAGATCAAAGGATCAACGTCCTTCGCAATCTCTTCAATCGCTTCAAGAGACATGACAATGAGAATGTCCAGCATACTTTTGATCGTCTCACTGACATCACAAATGAGCTTCAAGCACTTGGCGCCACTGAGATTACCAAGCATGAAATCGTCAAGACCCTCCTGAGATCACTCGACATCTCATTTGATATCCTTGCCCTGATGATTCAAGAACGCCCTGACTTCAGGACTCTCGATCCATCTGATATACTTGAGAGGCTCAACACACATGAGTTCCAGCTATCTGAGAAACGTGACATCTATGGTCCCAACTATGGCTGATCTCGCGCCTTAAAGGCAAAAGCTCTTTTTTCATCTGAAGAAGAATCTGACTGCAGTTCTGATGATCCTGAAGACATTGGAAAGGAGCTTGCCATGCTTGTGAAGAAGTTCCTGAAATTCACTAGGAAGAAAGGCTTCAGAAAGTCTTCACGATCCAGCTCAAGAAATGATGAAGCTTCTACTCATGACTACAAGAAGAGAACATGTCATAAGTGCAAGAAACCTAGTCACTACATCTGTGAGTGTCCTCAGTGGGACAATGAGAAGAAGAAGAAGAAGAGCAAGGAATATGACAAGAAAAGGAAGAAATACTCAAAGTCTTCTTCAAAGTCTTCATCAAAGTATTCATCACACAAGAAGAATTCATCTGGCAAGGCTCGCGCATTTGTTGGCAAGGAGATGGATTCTGAGGAAGAGTCTGCTTCTGAAGAGGCGGAGGTGGAGTCGGGGGAGGAGTCTGATTCTGGTGCTGCAATTCTGGCTTTAGCCACTGCCTACGTGGGTAAGTCCATCTTCAACACTGAAGACAATGGCCCCGTCCCCAACAATGATGATGAGGACGACGACTCTGCTCCCACCTTCTGCTTCATGGCACGCGGTGCCAAGGTCAAATCACGCGATGCTTACTTTCAAACATCTAGTGAAGATGACTCTGATTGTGAATCAAAACCTAGCTACAAAACACTTGCTAAAATTGCCACCGAACAGCAGAAAGCCATGGAACATATTTAAAAACTGTTAGACAAAAGCGATGACCTATTCGACGCGGAAATGACCCGTTCTCAGTCCTTAACTGAAGACATAAAAAATCTTCATGTTAAGTACAAGGAACTTGAAGGTCTTTATGAATCGCTCTCAAAAACTCATGAAAAGCTTTCCCACGATTACATTCAAAGGAAACGAGAACTTGAGAAATTGAAAGCGGCTCATGAAGATCTTCAAAAGGAGAATGAGTCACTCCGCACGCAACTGATCTGCTCCACTCACGAAGAGTTTGAACCACCATGTCTAAAATGCATTGAGCGTGATAACGCTACATATGTTGTTGAATGTTCTACTGCTGCCACTGTTGCAATAACTTCAACTGCTGATGTGGTAACTAACCCCTCTGCTGAGGAAACCACTACCATTGCTGATGAAAATGCTAGGTTGAAGACTTTGCTTGAAACAGGGATTTACAAAAGCCTCAAAGGGCATCAGACTCTATGTGATGTCCTCAAAAAGCAGAGACTGAACCGAAACCCTAGGAAAGAGGGTGTTGGGTTCGACAGGAAAATGAATGTTGATGGTTCATACTGGAAGCCTGAGCAGTATCCCAAAACCACATGGGTTGCTGCAAAGGAACCTACAGTGGATCCATCTACCTTATCTGGCTTCACTTGTGCTAATCCTGTTATCATTGATGAATCCTTTAATGCAAACTATAAACTGTTTAAGAATCAAAATGGTGAAGTGTTTGCCAGGTATATTGGTACTAACTGCAGGAATGGGCCACCTATGAAGAAGATCTGGGTACCCAAAGGTTGTCTTGAGAAGCTTCCAGCAAACACTATCAAGACAACTCCTGGGATGAAGACAAACCCCAGACCAAAGGCTTCATATGGTCCCAGGGCTTCATACAGACAAAGGACTCACCTGAGTCACCCTAACGCGGATGTTCTGCAGGGAAACCACACTCAGACCCATGAATATGAGCTTGTTTCTTCAAACCGCTATGTTCATAAATCCAAGAATTTTTTCTGCCTATTCTTATGAGTATTATTCTCCTCCTGCAAGACTATTTGGTAGGGCCCCAAAGCCAAAATTCTTAGATGCTGCTCTTAGACTCATTGCTTCTAAGCCACCCCTGAAAATGTGGGTGGTTAGAAGAACTAACTTTCTCTTGCAGGGAAAGGTCTCTAGCCTATAATCAAAGGCTTCTGATGCTATTGCTGGGAACCTAGAACACTTGTAGGGCACAAGATCAAATGCTCAAAATGACTTAATGCTCATACTATTCATAAATCACTTGCTGAACATCTTATCGGTCCTAACTCTCATCTAAGCTTTCATAATCCACTTATGCATCAAATGTTTATGCTTCACAATGGCTTTTGGTGAAGCCTATCCTCCTAACTGCATTGTAGGGAGTGACACCAAAGTCTTCAGAATGAATTATGGATAGCGGATGCACAAATCATATGACTGGTGATCGAAATCTTCTCATGGACTCAACTTTACATCCATCTAACAAGAGTCACATCACATTTGATGATACTGGTAAAAGAAAAGTGTTGGGTCTAGGTAGAGTTGCAATCTCAAGAGATCAGCACATGGATAAAGTCATGCTTGTTGAATCTCTTGGCTTCAACTTAATGTCTGTCTCAATGCTTTGTGACTTAAACATGATTGTGATCTTTGGTAAATTTCGTTGCCTTGTACTAATGGAATCTGACAAGTCTTTAGTATTTGAAGGATACAGAAGAGGTGATCTGTATATGGTAGACTTCTCAGCTGGACTGCAGATGGCCGTATGTCTTCTAGAAAAAGCTTCAGAGCACTGGCTCTGGCATCGGAGGCTAGGACATGCTGGCATGAGGAAGTTGCACACTCTCGCAAAGAAGAAGCATGTCATAGGCATCGAGGAAGTCAAGTTCAAGAAAGATCATCTATGTGGTGCCTGTGAGGCTGGGAAGATGACTAGAACCAAGCACCCCTCGAAGACAATCATGACGACATCCAAACCCTTTGAGCTGCTTCACATGGACTTATTTGGCCCTACTCCCTACTCCACATTCTCTACCACAGCCTGTCTCTATGGCTCCGTCATTGTTGATGATTATTCAAGATATACATGGGTGCACATAATACTCTACAAGACTGAAGTGCAAGATGTCTTCAGACGCTTCGCCAACCGTGCCATGAACAACTATGGCATCAAGATCAAGCATATCAGAAGTGACAATGGCACTGAATTCAAGAACACTGGCCTCGATCTTTATCTGGATGAGATGGGAATCACTCATGAATTCTCAGCCCCGTATATACCTCAGCAAAATGGGATCGTCGAGCGCAAGAACAGAACTCTAATTGAGATGGCTCGAACGATGCTCGATGAATACAAAACACCAAGAAGGTTCTGGCCCGAAGCTATTGATACTGCATGCCATATCATCAACCGTGTTTATCTTCACAAGCTTCTGAAGAAAACATCCTATGAACTCCTCACTGGAAAGAAGCCTAATGTAAGTTACTTCAGAGTATTTGGAGCTAAGTGCTGGATCAAGGATCCTCATCATAAGTCAAAATTTGCACCCAAAGCTCATGAAGGCTTCATGCTCGGATATGGAAAGGACTCACACTCCTACAGAGTCTTCAACATTTTCCTCTATAAAACTGTTGAAACTGTGGATGTGCGGTTTGATGAGACAAATGGTTCACAAAGAGAATCCCTACCAAATGTGCTAGATGAAGCTTCACCAAATGAATCTATCAAGCTAATGGGAACTGGTGAGATCATGCCTTCTGAAGCACAACCTGACGAGGAACTCATCATCTCTGCTCCAAATCAACCTGACGACAATGCTCAGCCTGAAGACAACACTCCTGATGATGACAATGTACAGCAAGAGCAAAATCTTCGTCCAGCTCATCCTCGTGTTGCAAATGAAGTACAAGTTGAGAAGATAATTGATAGCATAAATGCTCCTGGTCCACTTACTCACTCAAGAGCAACACAGCTTGCAAATTTCTGTGGGCACTTTGCTTTTGTCTCAATATCTGAACCCAAGAAAGTTGCTGAAGCTTTTATGGAACCTGGATGGATTCAAGCAATGCAAGAAGGGCTTCAACAGTTTGAGCTTTACAATATATGGGAACTTGTCAAGCGTCCTGATCCTCGCAATCACAACATAATAGGCACAAAATGTATCTATCACAACAAGCAAGATGAGCATGGTCAAGTGGTCAGAAACAAAGCTCGTCTCGTTGCTCAAGGATACACTCAAGTCGAAGGGATTGACTTCGATGAAACATTTGCTCCTGTGGCTAGACTTGAAGCTATCCGTATACTGCTAGCCTATGCAAATCATCACAACATACTTCTATATCAAATGGATGTAAAGAGTGCCTTTCTCAATGGAAGAATTGACGAAGAAGTGTATGTTGCACAACCACCTGACTTTGAAGATCCAAAACATCTTGATATGGTATACAAGCTCAACAAGGCACTGTATGGTCTCAAACAAGCACCTCGTGCTTGGTATGACACACTCAAATACTTCCTGAAGAGCAAAGGCTTCAAACCTGGATCCCTAGACCCCACACTCTTCACGAAGACATATGATGATGAGCTATTTGTCTTCCAAATCTATGTGGATGACATTATCTTCGGCTGCACGGACAAGAAATACAGTGATGAGTTTGGTCACTTGATGCAAGAGCAATATCAAATGTCCATGATGGGTGAGCTGAAGTTCTTCCTTGGTCTTCAAATTCGTCAGCAAAGCAATGGCATCTTCATATCTCAAGAGAAGTACCTTAAAGATTGCCTGAAAAAGTTTGGAATGCAAGACTGCAAAGGGTACTCGACGCCAATGCCTGCTAAACATCATCTGGGTCCCGACGCCAATGGTAAAGAGTTTGATCAACAGGTATACCGCTCCATGATTGGTTCTTTACTTTATTTATGTGCATCTAGGCCAGATATTATGCTTAGTGTTTGCATGTTTGCTCGATATCAAGCGACACCAAAGGAGTCGCATCACTTAGCTGTGAAGCGAATACTTCGATATTTGGCTTACACTCCAACATTAGGATTATGGTATCCAAAGGGCTCAGAGTTTGATCTAGTAGGATTTTCAGATGCTGATTATGCTGGTGACAAAGTTGACCGCAAATCCACATCCAGCACATGTCATTTTCTAGGACGATCACTTGTCTGTTGGTCTTCAAAGAAGCAGAACTGTGTATCGCTCTCCACTGCTGAATCTGAATACATTGCTGCTGGATCTTGCTACGCTCTGCTTCTCTGGATGAAGAAAACACTCAAGGACTATGGAGTCCATCTGAAGCATGTGCCACTCTACTGTGATAATGAAAGCGCCATCAAGATTGCCAACAACCCAGTTCAGCACTCGAAGACAAAGCACATTGAAATTCGTCATCACTTTCTCGGAGATCATGTTATGAAGGAAGATATTGATATCATACACGTCAACACTGAAGAACAACTGGCAGATATCTTCACAAAGCCCTTGGATGAGAAAAGGATTTGCAAGTTGCGGTGTGAGGTAAATATCTTAGCATCCTCAAATGTCCTGTAATCAGGCACACATCCTAACACATATGCATATTGATGACTTAGATGTGCAACACATGAAGTAAAGTATATCTTCAATCAATGAAGACTTACATTCTAAGTGTGAATACATTAACATGGAATCTGACTTCGGAGCGCCACGATAATTGTGCGTCGTGTCTGGGTCTAATACTTCCTATACGATGGGTAACGCCACCACCAAATTCTTGTTTGAAGTGTTTCTCATGGCGTTACATTTGCAAAGTCTTCGCATTTGGTTTATCTTCATATAGGACATCAATCACTCTAGTGCATCTATCACCAAAAAGGGGGAGATTGTAAGTGCATCTAGTGCCACCCTTAGTTGGTTTTGGAGTATTGACGACAAACTTGGTTGAGGGACTAATGTGTTTGTGAGAATTGCAGGATAACACAGGTAGTAGTCCCTCATTGATTCGTTTAACCTACCGGAGATGACCCCTAAAAATGTATGAAGACATTAATATCAGTGGTGGTATATGAAGATAATCATATTGAAGACTATGACATGAGAAGACATTGGGTGAAGACTATGGAGAGCGAAGACGTAGATGTTTCGTTGTTTCCTTTTCTTCTTTGTTGAGTCATAGGAACCACCGTACTGTTAAGTGGGGTCCAAGTGAACTAAGTCAGGGTGACTGAAGTGATGCTCAACCAAATCCTATGTCTTAGAGCGAAGACTATGAGAGCAAATCTTATCCAGAGACGGATGAGTCAGCTTTACTTGGAGCTCAAGTAAAGTTGCCGTATGTGTTTCAAATCTGACCGTTGGAACACGTGTCAGTTCCTTAGTGACCTAGGGTCACTTCGGATAAATCAGGTCGGATTGCCCAGTGGTTATAAATAGCCCACCCCCTACACCATAAATTGGTGGCTGCTCAGAGTTATTGCACGGCTTTTGTCGTTTGAGAGCAACCCACCTCCGAAGCATTTGAGAGAGAAATCCTTGCGAGGACAAAGCCCAAACACCCAGAGCCAAAGAGTGTTAGGCATCACTGAAGTCTTTCTGTCTGTGTGACCTAAAGACTTATTACACTTGAGGACTGTGTTTCCTCCAGCCGGTTAGGCATCGCGTTCTGAGCATCCAAGAGTCATTGTGGATCGCCGGTGAACGAAGTCTGTGAAGGTTTGGAAGTCTACCTTGAAGACTTACCAGAGTGATTGGGCGAGGACTAGGTGTCCTTAGCTCAAGGGGAACAAGGTGAAGACGCGGTCTTCTGAGTTAAATCTCAGCCTCCCTAACCAGACGTACATTTGTCACAGCAACTGGAACTGGTCTAACAAATCACTGTCTTCCCGAGCTACTGGTTCTATCCTTCCCTTCCTTTACTTACTGCCATACGTTGTGAAGTCTTTGCAAGCTTGCCTTATCTGATTGTCTTCACTGAGTATCTTCTTGTTGTGATTGGCTTCATTCCTTCTTCCTTTATGATCCCTACTGCCTAGATGCTATTAGTCTTCACGCTTTCACTTCATTGAATACATGACTATGGCTTATCTAGTGTAGTCCACTTTCCGCTGCATACTAATAGGATTGAGTTTATCGTTTGTCTTCGAAACTACCATGTTTTGAAGCATTTCATAAAAATCGCCTATTCACCCCCCCCCCCTCTAGTCGATATATTACACTTTCAGTCACGACCAGAAGCTTTGCAGGCGAAGACCACCTTTCATCAAGACAAGATGTACTAACTGCCCCCCTTCGAATTTGGCTGTTGTGGGATCCCTTCCCGCCTTCATTTTGGGGAAAGATGACCGAGGTCACTATAAATATATCCTAGCCACCACTACAGAGGAGGAGGATCATTCAGACCACCCTCACCGCCACACAAGCAAGAACACACCTCCTGAAGTTGTTCCTCCCGTGTACTAGTTCATCCTCAGCCCTCCTTGAGGCTAATCCACCACAAAGCAGGAGTAGGGTATTACACCGCAAGGTGGCCCGGACCTGGGTAAACTGCCTTGTACCATTTCCTTCCTGTTCATCGAGCTAGCCCGTGAGATCGACGAGTAGGCAGACAGGGGAAGTTAGGTTCTTCGCACGCACCCCTAAGTTCGAATCTATCTAGGGTATGTTGAGCCCTGAATCCGATAGTGTCTGCCGCTGTTGGTCTCACCAACAATATGCAACCTCGAGGTCACAAAGATGCTAGTTGACGGTGGGGCTGGGTTGAAACCGATCTCCCTTAAAGTGGTTAGTAAGCTGGATATCCCCAATGAAGAGCTCAAGGTTACCGTTTCGTTCCAAGGAACCAACCCCGGCTGGAGCCGGCCTAAGGGAAAAGATAAGTTACCGGTGACATTTGGTGGGGAATTAAATTACTGAACTGAGTGGGTTGATTTCAATGTTATCGATCTCCCTCTACCTTACAATGGGATCCTTGGCCGCCAAGCTCTGGCAAAGTTCATGGCAGCATCCCACTGTGCCTACAATGTTCTGAACATGCCAGGTCCGACTGGCGTCATTTTCGTCCCATCAGACAAGAAGGACGTGATTATCTGCATGGATAAGATGTACCGAGATGCGGTAACTGTTGAAGCTCTTGAGGATCCGGCCCCTGCCGACAAAGCATATAAGAGAAAGAAAACTAGCAGGGATACTGGCAAGGAGTCCGGGTAGCTCACCTCTCCGGAGTGTGTTGCTCCTGTCGACGACCTGCCAGAGAGTTCCACTGGTAAGAGATCCAAGGTTGCCTCGCCTGCTGTAAAGAAGGTCGCGGCAAGGCAGGATAGCACTGACGGTACGTTCACCATCAACGCCACCCTCGATGGCAAATAGGAAGACGCGCTCGTTGCATTCCTACGGCGAATGTCCATGTGTTTTCTTGGCAACCGTATGACATCTCCGGTGTTCCCAAGGAGGTAATTGAGCACCACCTTGTTGTCTGCCCTCATGCCCGGCTTATCAAGCAGAAGGTAAGGAAGCAAGCTTAGGAGCGGCAATAGTTTGTTGCCGAAGAAATCAAGAATCTTGAAGCAGTTGGTTCGGTAAGAGGAGTGTTGCATCTGACGTGGTTGCCAAACCCCGTGGTGGTGCGCAAGGCGAATGGGAGGTGTAGGGTTTCAATAGACTTCGCATATCTGAATAAAGCATGCCCGAAGGACCCATTCCCCTTGCCACACATTGATCAGAATGTGGACTCCACTTCAGGATGTGACTTGCTTTCCTTTTTTATGCATACTCTGGGTATCACCAGATATTCATGTTCAAGAAAGACGAGGAGAATACTGCAGTCATAACCCTGTGTAGCATGTATTGCTTTGTGCGAATGCCCTTTGGGTTGAAGAGCTCTGGGTCTACCTTTGCAAGAGCAGTGCAGATTGGTTTCGAACCTCAGTTGCACAAGAATGTGGAAGCCTACATGGATGACATCATGGTTAAGATCAAGGGCAGATCAACACTCGTTCAAGATTGAAGAGAAATTTGCAAACTTGCGCAAGATCAACCTCAAGTTGATCCCTGAGAAGTGTGTATTCGGCGTCCCCTCTGGCAAGCTACTTGGTTTCTTTGTATCCAACGGGGGGATAGAAGCCAACCCCGACAAGATCCAGGTGATAGAGCAAATTCAAGCATCTCGGACTATCAAGGATGTGAGGCGCCTGACTGGATGCATTGCCGCGCTAAGCAGGTTCATTTCCAAGTCCATCGAGCGGGCCTTGCCCTTCTTTAAAATTTTGAAGAACGCGGGTCCAATGAAGTGGGCCCCGGAAGTAGAAGCAGCGTTGCAAGATCTAAAAATGTACCTTTCCTCCGCTCCTACCTTGGATGCTCCTAAGCCACAAAAGTTGTTGCTATTTAGCGGCAACGAATCAAGTGGTTAGTGCAGCACTGGTAGCGTAGAGGGAAATGGACGAAGAAGCAGCTGCAGTTTCTGTTCCTTCCGGGAACAGGACCGAGGTAGTCGCAGCAGGCCCAAGCACTGATTAGGGGGAAGAAGACCAAGTTGGCGAAGGCAATTCTCAGATTCCGGTAATAAAGAAAGTGGCGCAACGGTCGGTAAACTTTGGCAACTCCCTATTGTAGGGGGCTAGGTCGAGGTATTTTGGAGTCTAAAAGTTAATCTTTGGCCTCATCATGGCCTCGAGGAAATTACACCACTAATTCCAAGCCCACAAAATTACGGTGGTCACTCGTTTACCACTACAACGCATACTTTGGAACCCTGAAGCTACTGGCAGAATAGTTGAGTGGGCACTGGAGTTGGCAAGCTTTGGCCTGAAGTACGAGAGCACTTATACCATTCACAGCAGAGCATTAGCAGAATTCGTCGTGGAATGGACGCCTACCCCAGACGAAGAAATTCCAGAGATAGTCATCCCCGACAAGGAAGCACCTCAAGAATGGATCATGTATTTTCATGGTGCATTCTCGCTACAAGGCGCTAGAGCTGGAGCGCTCCGTGTTGCACCAACCGGAGAGCACATCAAATATGTGGTTCAGATGCACTTTCCCCGGGAGAAAGCTACCAACAACACTGCTGGGTACGAAGGGC
This sequence comes from Secale cereale, assembly GCA_902687465.1. Lineage (NCBI taxonomy): Eukaryota > Viridiplantae > Streptophyta > Magnoliopsida > Poales > Poaceae > Secale > Secale cereale. Next base: position 272,202,746 of record LR738712.1, read on the forward strand.
TCCTTGCCTGACACGGGATCACGGTAGAGTCGGCAATCAAGAAGTTGATCGTCCATGGGGACTCACAGCTCGTGGTGAGGCAAGTAAATACGGATTACTAGAGCCCATTGATGGAAGCATACATAGAGGAAGTGAGGAAGCTGTAGGGGCATTTAGACGGATTGTAAACATATCACATGCCGCGTTTGGAAAACAGCATTGTTGATCACCTATCGAAATGCGATGCACAAAAGCTCCCTGTAGAACAAGGAACCTTTGTCCTTCACCTGACTCAACCATCCGTATCCCCTTCAATTATGGCCATAAAAATGAGGAAGATGGACTCCTGCAAACATCTCCTGGCAGAGCTTCTTGAAGCCCCCGGTAGAGAGGTTGTCGAGAACGACCTTGCTTCACTTGGTGAGCAGCATCCTCCCGTTGGACCAACCATTCTGGCAGTCGAGGTAAGCGCTCCCATGAAAGAGGAAGTGCCATTTGTCCTTGTTGTTGAGCCTCAGGCTCCAACTTGGGCACGGCACATCAAACACTACCTCCAAACAGGAGAACTTCCCGAAGAGCAAGAAGATGTCGAAAGAGTAGCCCGGAGGGCCAGTATGTCTCAGATTTTCGATGACACATTATACAGAAGGAGGCCCAATAGTGTGAAATTAAGGTGCATCTGCCTGGAAGAGGGGCAGGAACTTTTGGCAGAAATACACAAAGGTGTGTGTGGCTCTCACATTGGATCAAGTCCCTTGGTTGGAAAAGCTTTACGGCAAAGTTTCTACTAGCCCACGGCCATCCAGGATGTGATCGAGCTAGTCACTAAGTGCGAAGCCAGCCAGTTCCACTCCAAGACCATTCATCAACCAGCTCAGGATCTCTAGACGATCCCTTTGTCCCGGGCCTTCTTGGTCTGGCGGCTCAACATCTTGGGCCCCTTCCCCCGCTCTGTCGAGGGCTTTGATTTCTTTTACATTGTTATCGACAAGTTTACAAAGTGGCCAGAAGTGGAACCCATGAGGAAGGTACCTGCACAGTTAGCAATCAAGTTCTTGAAGGGATTGTTGTGCCATTTTGGGGTTCCCGCCAGAGTGATCACTCACAACGTCACCCAGTTTACAAGTCATGCCTGCATGCAGTATGTTTAATCCCTTGGAAGCAAATTTCATTCTCCTCTATCCCCGGAGCAATGGACAAGTTGCCAGTATGAACGCTGAAGTGCTACCTGGGCTCAAGACAAGAACTTTTGACAAGCTGCAAAGGTGTAGTAGACGCTGGATCAACGAGCTGTCAGTGGTTCTTTGGTACCTCTGTACGACACCAAATCGAGCTACCAACCAGATTGCCTTCTCCCTAGTATATGTGGCAGAAGTAGCGATCCCCGTGGAACTCATATACGGGTCACCTCGAGTACTTGCCTACGATGGAGTAGCGTTAGAGCAGCACCGGCAGGACGATGCCGTGCTCCTTGAGGAGGATCGTCTCCGGGCTCTTGTGCATGTCGCACGCTACCAGCAAGCCTTGCGCCGCTATCATAGCTGCAAGGTTCACGCCCGAAGCCTTGAGGAAGGCGACCTTATCCTTAGGCGTGTGCAGTTCGCCAAGGGTTCCAACAAGTTGTCGCCAAAGTGGGAAGGCCCTTACCGGGTAGTATGAGTCAACAGACCTGGAGCAGTCCGTCTGGAGACCGAAGATGGCATCAAGGTGTAAAACTCATGGAATACCGGGCATCTTAGTAAGTTCTACCCATAAGGCGCGGCTGTCGGGCTCAGCTGTGGCAGCCACCCTTTTGTACAAGCCTTGCCAATGCGCATGTAACCTTTTGTACAAAGCCAGACACAGACCCTGTGCAAAGATAATGAAGCGCTGGCACCCAAAAACTTGCATGCATGATTAGTTTAACTTAAGTTGCCATGATCATTTAGAGAGGGCCATATGCTGCTATGATTTCCTTCTATACTAGCTACAGGACCCCCTGTCGCGGATTCAGATCCCAGAAAAGAGGTGTGGAAATGAGCTGGCGTGCCGATCCCCGACAGATAATCAAATAAGTTCTCTTTGAGATATCCATAGTGTGCCTCTGTAAGGAAGGATACATGTCCGTAGGGAAAACATCGTCACCTTTGAAACATTTGTGCTCCCACCTTTTCACTCGAAGTTTGCTTCGGTCGGGGCGGTCGTAGTGACATTTGGAGAAAAAGGATATAATGAGGGGTTGGTTCCTTCCCTCACCCTAAGCCCTACAGGCTAAGCCTCGTAGCAACAACGGGAAGGACCGAGAAGGCAGCATGTCGGGAAATCTTGTTTACATGAAAGTATGGAGGATTCCCTCCTCTACATGGATGTAATACATGTACAAGTACCCGAAAACATGTTATTTTTCATTAATACACAGACAAGCAAGCACGAACCATACAGAGTACAAATGTGGATAAAAGAGATTACATGTTTTAGAATAAAAAATGATAACTACCCCGGTATCCCTTTCTTGTCCCTCTGCTCCTAGGAACTACAATGGGAGGTGAGGAGGCCAAAAGGAACGCCTGGGTAGAAGCCCAGCCAGACCCCTGTCAAGGCCAGCAGGACGCAGCCTAACAAGATCGGGAGGGCGCGGACGAAGGTGATGGATGGAAGGAGCGTCTAGGCGATGCCCTGGTGACCACTGCCAGGACCAGAGTAGCATGGGCACCGGCAGGGAAGGCGAAGCCGGATTCCATGGAAAAACATGTCGGTGCCCAGCTAGAAGACTGCTGCAGAAGGTGGACACATCCACACCCAACTCCCCGGCAAATCGCTTTGCTGGGGAAGAAGACCGAGGTGTAGATGGTGGTGCAACCGGCACCTAGCTGAGGGTGACGTTGCGGCGGACGTTCAGCTTCAGTCCGTGTCATAGGCCTTGTTCTTGATGTTCGGAGACTCACCACCGTCGTCCTCCCCTGTCGTCGTATTCTCGCGTTAGTCAGCACGGGGCCGCGGGCTGACAGATGCCACGGGGTGGCTTGAGGTGAGGGCAAGACTTCCGTGGAATATCCGGGACAGGTATTGTGCAAATAACACGTGGTGGTTTACCCAGGTTCGGGGCTCTGCACAGAGTTAATACCCCTACTCCTGCATGTCTGAATATATGTGATATATCTGCGGCATAGAGTGCTCCTAGAGCTGTATCTGAGCTCAGTGCCATAGACATCTGGCTTTGCATATGTAAAGAAATAGCAGAGAGCTAGCTAGCTAGATGGGCGTGTGAGCCTCGTCTTTATGCCCTTGAGTGTGAGCATGTGTGTCCATGCGTGAGGGAGTGGATGGATGGACGGCTTGGTGCTTGCTTATATAGTGTGGGATAGCTTAGTATGTTAGCTAGGTGGGAATGGGCAAGGTGGGTGGTGGCCCACCCACCAACTACACTATTCGACATGACTCATGATGCAGGCTACAATGCGCCACTATTGCTCGACAGTGCCCGGGTACGGCCATCTCGTCCGTGGTATAGTCGTCTTATCAGTGTCAGGTCAGGACTACGGTTGACTTCGACCAGTTGCCGGGGGACTCGGTCACTGGCACAGGTGGAGCAGCCGGCCGGGGGAGCAGTCGGCACGGGTGGGTGGGCACCTCATCCGACTGCCATCTGGAGCGGGTTGGAGCAGCCAGACTGAGGGGCGTTGACCATGCCGATGTCTTGAAGCGTTGTTTCGCCGTCTACGGGGGTACCCGGGGGTCATTCCCCTGACATCCCCACCAGTGTCCTCCTCGTCACTGTCGCTCGAGGAGGAGTTTTCGTCATCAGTCGAGCTCTCCCCGCAGCACCCTAAGCAAGCACCCGTATCCCCGAAGACCTTGACGGATAGCGGGGTGGCATCCATTAAATTGCAACGGAAAACGTTCCCTACTGCCAGGTTATGAGCACGAGCGAAAGTTTTCCAGCCACGCCGGAGAAGCATGACACGAGGAGGAGGGAACTCTACGTCCACCTGCATGCCGCCATTACAACAGCCACTCATGTGCAGCCTCAACCCCGGCGGTTGTTCTACCTCCATCATCCTTACGAAAGGGGTTGGATGCCGAAGACGGATGCGCGGAGGCCCACGCAGCTTGACAACGAACTCCAGCGGTTGGTCTCCGATGTGGCCTTTGTTCAGGCCCGGAACAGCTGGAGGATGGGCAATCAAGGCACCACATCTTCCTCCTCGGCCTCGGGCACCACGACGAGCGCACCCTCATCCCACACCCATACCACGAGCGCTGGATTCCACCATTGCGTCACCAGCAGGGGGAGGAAGGCATTGTTGAGAAGACACCCTCTTCGCCACCGCCGGGACACCACTATGCCCTCTTCCCCTCGCCATTGATGGAAGAGAAGTGCTATAAGGTGAAATAGGAGAATATGTGTGTGAGTTAGCCCCTCGCCCGCTCTCGTTTTTATAGGCAAACGCGACCGGGGGCTGGCTCCTCTTCTAGAGGGCGACCGCCCCGCTCCACTTACCTGACTCCTCTGCGTCACTGATGGTGCACGGAATCAAGATCGCCCACCTGCGCCTATCCACGATGTCTGGCTTTTTGCCATGGCACTCCTCCCTACGTCCGACGTTTTCCCCACCAACCTTGCGCAATGCATGTAACGTATGTGGCAGAAATGGCAGGAGCGGTGGGTGGGTAAAACGGCAGTTACCACCCCATGAGCATGGGATGTGGGCTACCGATGAGTCTTTGCTACAAAATTATCCCATGACATCTCACACGACGGGCGGGAAAAGCGAAAACCGATTCCATTACAGGTTAATGAAGAAGCAAGAGGGACATCAAGAAGAATGTAACCACTGCAGGGATATGGCACTGGTGCTCGCCTGTGTACTACCCCGACAATACAAGCCAGAGAAGTAGCTCTTTGAATGGTCAAAGAGCGGATCAACAAGACCAAGACAAAGTGAAGACATAAAGGTTTCATCTTTGGAAAGCCTCCCTTACCGGGCAGAAGAGCCTGGCCAGGTCGATGCCTCCCCAAGAGCAAGTCCAAGTTCCTCCCCGGCAAGTTCCTCTGGGTCAACAGCGAATTCATAATCCTTGTCAGTAACAAACATAGGTGAAGTAGAAAACTTTGGATCATGTTTCCTTCTAGCATGCAAAGATTTTTATTTCAACTTGCATAGTAATTTCTAAAGATTATCTTTGTCCTTACAAGCAAGAAAGTACCTAGCTATCTCTTCCTCCATAACATAACCTTCAGGTATCTCAGGCAATTCATATCTAGGAGTGCTAGGTCTAATAGGTGTTTCATAATTTTCAGTTTCAATAGCTTCTTCAATTTCAATAATCTCATCAGTTTCAACATTCTCAATTTCTTTAGCTCTTATCAAGCAAAGTACTAGCATCATTCATAGCAAAAGTAGCATCATCAATTACTTGCGACATATCTGAATTAATAGTAGGTGGTGGTGTTGCAAGCTTACTCAAAATAGAAGGTGAATCAAGTGCAAAGCTAGATAATAGTTCCTTACCTCCCCTCGTCTTAGAGGGAACAATTTTGGTTCTATCATCCTTAAGATTCTTCATAGTGATCAACATATATAAAACCCAAGTGACACAAAAAATATAGCTATGCTCCCCAGCAACTGCGCCAGAAAAAGGTCTTGATAACCCACAAGTATAGGGGATCACGACCGTTTTTGAGGGTAGAGTATTCAACACAAATTTATTAGTTCGACACAAGGGGAGCCAAAGAATACTTGTAAGTATTATTGGTTGAGTTGTCAATTCAACCACACCTGGAGACTAAATATCTTCAGCAAAATGATTACTAGAATAGTAGTTTGGCAATTTGATAGTTGTAGTAATGGTAGCAATAGTAACAGTAAGAACAGTGATAGTTTTTTTGCAGCAGTTGTAACAATAATAACAACAGTACTAATTTAGCAAAGATCAATATGTGAAAATATCGTAGGCATGATAACGTTGGATAATATTAATCATATAACAGACATAACCTAGGGCGGCATAGAACTAGCTCCAATTCATCAAAGTAATGCAGGCATTTTATTCCAGAAATAGTCATAAGTGCTTAGGGAAAAGAACTTGCATGACATCTGCTTTCCCACCCTCCCATGGCAGCGGCGTCCATTAGGAAACTAAGGAGTGTTAAGGCCTCCTATTAATAGAGAACGGAACAAAGAATTAACACATAGTGAATACATGAACTCCTGAAACTACGGTAATCATCGGAAAGAATCCCCTTTATTGTCACCTTGGGGTATGGAGATCATAACACATAGCAGGTGCATAGAACTTGGAAGATCGGATATAGAACACAAATATATTGGTGAAAACATAAATGGTTCAGATATGAGATCATGGCACTCGGGCCCTAGTATCAAGCATTAAGCATAGCAAAGTCATAGCAACATCAATCTCAGAACATAATGGTTACTAGGGATCAAGCCCTAATAAAACTAACTCGATTACATGATGAATCTCATCCAACGCATTGATAACCCACAAGTGTAGGGGATCAGTTGTAACATCTTTCGATAACTAAGAGTGTCGAACCCAACGAGGAGCTAAAGGTAGAACAAATATTCCCTCAAATTATATTGACCACCGCTACAACTCTACGCGCGCTTAACGTTCTCTTTACCTAGAAAAAGTATGAAACTAGAAGTACTTTGTAGGTGTTGTGGGATAGGTTTGCAAGATAATAAAGAGCACGTAAATAAGAACTAGGGGCTGTTTAGATAAAAGAGCAATAAATTGAGTATAGCAAGTGTGGAAAAGTGGTGGTAGGAGTTGCGCAATTGTCCCTAAGCAATTATGGTTGGAACTAGGGACCGATAGCAAGTTTTATGTGGGAGAGGCCACTGCTAGCATTTTATCCCTTACTTGGAATTCTATGCACTTATGGTTGGAACTATTAGCAAGCATACAAAACTACCAACGTTCATTAAGGTAAAACCCAACCATACCATTACCATATATTAGCCCCCCTTCAATCCTGTATGCTTCAATTTCTATGCTAGGCTGAATTTGCTGATCACCCTTGCCCTCCAATACATAGTCCTATCCACATACAACTAACCCTATGGTGTGATCCACACGCGTGCTCATATGATGGTGACCAAAGGACAACAACATAACCACAAGCAAATTAAACCAATCATAGCAATTCACCAATCATAGATAGGAGAACAAAAATCTACTCAAGCATCATAGGATGGCAACACATCATTGGATAATAATATGAAGCATAAAGCACCATGTTCAAGTAGAGGGCACAACGGGTTGTGGGAGAGTGGACCATTTTAGATAGATGAGGAAAGGTGATGAAGATGTTGGTGAAGATGATGGAGGTGTTGGCGTAGATCGCTGTCACACGATGATAGCCCCGGCTGCGTTCCGGTGCCACCGGGAGAGAGGGGGAGAGAGCCATACTCCTACTTCTTCTTCCTCGACTTTCCCCCTAGATGGGAGGAGGCTTTCCCCTCTGGTCCATGACCTCCATGGCGGCGGAGGGGCGAGAGCCCCTCCGAGATTTGATCTGTCTCTCTATTTCTCTTTTATTTCGTGGCCCCTGTTTCTGGCCTTTCACCGTTTCTTAAATTCCCGGAGATCCGTTACTCCGATTGGGCTGAAAGTTTAACACGATTTTTATCCGAGGTTATGGGCCGCTCGGGCATCGTCTCACGTTCATTCTCTTTCCCAGAAATCACATATATTCCAAAAAAAAATCTCAGTATGTTAGTCCCAAAAATCTTTCCCTACTAATAAATCATTGATTGCTTCTGGTCGTCCATCGTTAGTACTTTCGCAAAAAAAGTCTCTATACGTTTGTGTAATCAACCCGCAGTCCACGATTAAGTGATAACGTTTCGCTCAGCATGTTTTTTTAGAAAATACCTCACATTTTACATAATAAGCCCGCAGTCCATCACCATCTCTTTCCTCCTGAGTCAATGCGCTCCTAGCCGGTGCTGAGCAAGATGGGGCCCCTATGCAGAGGGTGCTGGGCGCGACGGTAGCGATCTCCGGCCAGATCCGGTCGAGAAGGCGAGGCAGGGGCCGGATCCTATTGGGGGGACGGTGTGGAGGTGATCTACGAGGCGCGGGAGTAGGTCTGGCGTTAGGGCTTGAACTCCAAGTTCATGGCGGCGGCGTTCCTCTCCGGTTCCGACCGAGATCGGGAGCTCCGGCGGAGTCTCTCCATGAGTACGGTGGCGCTGCACCTATGAGAGAGACAGAGGTGATAGGAGAGATAGAAAGGAAGGAGGAGATGAAGGAGAGAGGGCGCGAGAAGCGGCGGGGAACTCCTGGTGGTGCTCGTCTCCTGCAACAGCTCTCTTGAATGCAGCCAGAGAGAGACCCGGGAGGAATAAAGGAAGGAAGGATACTTCAAGAAGGGCCGGCGGGATCCTACATGGCTGGGTTGAGCCCCGGTAGTCGATTGTTCCGGTGGTGCTACTGCTGCTATTGGACAGCCGCCGATGGGACAATTTCCTAGGTAAGTGAAAAAACATGCGTTGCATTGGCACATTTGATGATGAGCAGCCAGCGTAAACTCCTCTCCCTTCTCTAATTTGTATTTGAGATTCCATTGATGTTTGATGGAGAGCAGCCACCAAAATTCCCCTTCTGTTGCACCAAGAACATCTCTCTCTCTCTCTCTCTCTCTCTCTCTCTCTCTCTCTCTCTAATTGATTGTCAGGAACAGAACGACGTGTATCTATTCTACTTGCCAATGTGATGGCTAATGCATGTCGATTGGTTCATGAATTAGCAAAAATATTTCATGTGAGATGTGCTAGAGAACTGTTTTGATATAACTGAATAATACGAAGTATTTTGGTTCTGATCAAAAGAAGAGCAACTTCAGTTGTATTTGTGTGATGGCCTGGCTTATTAGGGATGATAGACTACTCATATCAATAAGGAATTCCTTCTTTTCCGGGAGCCCATTCGGATAGAACTCCAAAGTTAAGCGTGCTCAGCTTGGAGTAGTTTCGGGATGGGTGACCGACCGAGAAGTTGCTCCCGGGTGCGCACGAGTGAGGACAAAGTGCGCAGAAAAGACTAGTATTGATATGTGAGGCCAGTCTAGATCCCGCCAGGAGTAACGACCACCGGCGGGTGTGTCCGGGGCGTTACAAGTTGGTATGTAATGCCCAGGATGGGACTATATCTCCTACGTGTCGAGGCACGACTTAAAGATATAAGCCCATTCTGGAATGATCACAAGTTTGGTACCTTTGCACAACTCATGTAAAAATGGGGATGGAAAACTAAAAAGATAGTTGCCTTACACTCGCCACGTCACACAAATTCATTACAAGTTCAAGCATCATTCAGGTAAAACATCACAGCCCATCTAAGGGTAAAATCCAAATGTCAAGATACCAAACATAACATTAAACCACAGGTCTAGATCGAATCCTAGTAGAAGAACCACTACTGATCAGTCGGATAGTTCACGTAGTAACGGCTACGCTCCTCGTCATACTCCCAGTCTAGCTCAGTGCCATCACCAGTGTAACTCACCATCGTACCTGCATCTGGTGTGTTGAAGTAACTGTGAGCCACAAAGGACTCAGCAATCCCGTTCCCGGGTAACATGACTATTTAAGCCTTGGGTGTGGAACAAGGCTGAAGAAAGAATAAGAATAAGTGGTTGCAGCAGCAACTAGCACTAGCTTACGCAAAAGAGAGCGAGAAAAGAAGGTGCCTCGGTCAAGAGATGATCACTAAGTGATCCTAAACTAATCAAGTCAAACATAACCCCACCGTGTTCATCTCCCTAAACCCTTTCGGAAAATGACAGTCACGGTACACACGCTGATAGTGTATTGGAACATGGTGTCAAGTTTTCTACAACCGGATATTAACAAGCTCCCATCTGCCACATAACCGCGGGCACGGCTTTCGAAAGTTCAAAACCCTGCAGGGGTGTTCCAACTTGGCCCATGACAAGCCCATGATCCGCAGAGTCACAACTCCAAGGTGGGAAGACCCGAGTATTCTCGGAATCCCGTGCTCAAGATACTCCGAACTAAGGTAAGGCTAATCCAGCAAATCCTCTCGGCGGGCCGACACCCTCACAATAGCCGCGCGTATCTAGTCTCAGGCCACGACCGGATGGGCGATGCTACAGGTTTATATCAATCCTCGAGTTTCCTCGTGGTGACCCCGCAGGACCCCCGTTTCGGACCAACACTCATGAGGAGCACTGGCCCGGGGTTGTTGATTAAGTACTCGGGTTTGCAAGACCCTATGCAAGTTTTATTAGTTATTAGGCGAATAGTACCAATGTTGGGATTTGCTGGAAAAGACTTAGCACTTAGCGGTTTATCGAGGGGGCCCCATAACCCCAACCGTGTGTGGAACGCATAATCAAGGAACATAACACCGGTTTATACGGTTCCTAGCGGCATGAGTGGAACAAATCACCAAGCAAAAGGCTTAGCCTTCCACCCATTGCTAATATATAGATGATTTCATTTAATAATTAATATAGTGTGATATAACCCCAGATAACTTCAACATGAAGCAAGCATCTTCAATCTCACCTGCAACTAGCAATGCTATAAGAGGGGCTGAGCGAAGCCTACGTATAGCCAAACAATGGTTTGCATAGGTAGGGTGGTTAAACAGGTTCATGGTTACAAGTAGGAGGCTGATAGGAAAAACATGGGCATCAAGGCAAAACTATAGATCGAGACTTCTAGCAACAGGCAAAAATAGTAATGGTATCCGGGTTCGGTCATCTTGCCTGAAGAGTTGTCGATGGGATCGTAAGAAAGATCCTCGTTCTCAACCTCTGTAGTATCCTCGTTCTCGTACTCGTACTCAGCTTCCGGCTCTACTCAACACAAACACACAAGGCACGAAATCAACAAGATGCAATGCGCACACAAAAATATGCTGGATGCATGACGGATGCACTATGGGAGCACACGGAGCATGACAAGATGTGATCAAGCAAAATGCTTCAAACCATGAAAACAATAGGATATTATGAATCTACATGAAAAATCACACAAGTTTCATATAGGACTTGCTCCAATCGGAGCTACGGGCTAAAAGTTACACACAAAACAATAAACATGCGAAAGCTGAAAATTACAGCAACATGGCAACTTCGGGGCAAGAAATAATTAAGCTACAGCACTCAAACATCATGGCAAAGAGCATGGACACAAACTAGACATATCCTACAGCAAATAAGTCCATTGGAGCACCCCCAAAGGAGCCACGAATCAATAGCAACAAGCTATGACATATTGAACTTGACAACAAAATCCTGACAGCAGTATTTTATTGCAACTTGGGAGCAAAAGTTAAATATGCTACATCCACTCAAATAAACATGTGAGAGCATGAATGGATAGCCAACAATATATACTACAAGGAATCATCAAGATTCACCCCAAAACTATCATGGATTGGCCTAGAACAGCAAGCAAACATGGCATCTGGAAATTACAGATTCCAGACTTAGTGAAATTTCACTAATTGTTAAAACAGCAGTTTCATCAAGGCATCTTTGAGAGCAAGTTTAAGTCACCTCAAAGCTAAACATAGCAAGTGGTAAGTACTACAGCAAAATACACATGATGATGAAACCAAAACACCTAAGCATGCCTCAAGAGGACAATCTCATCAATAGCAATGAGCTCCTCAAGTTGACATCTCATAACAAGCTTAACAACATAACAGTCACATTGCACTTTGCAATGGAGGTAAACATGGCAAGAATAATTCTATCATGCAAGCCTAGGCAATCAACATGTAGAGCATGACAAGATGAACACGTGGACATCTTATTTGCATCATTTGGATAAACATGCAAAAAGTTATCACCTTGCAAAGATGGCATGAAAACAACACTAACAGCAGTTTATAACAATATGCATGCTTGCAACAGATTTTTAAGCATCTAAATGATCTCAAACATGTATGTCATAATGGAACAAAATGTAGTACATGTCTCCAAGAACAATTTGACATATCATTCACTCAAATCGGAGCTACGCACAAAATGTTATCACCGTTTGAAAACAGCATCAGACAATGAAAATATCAGGACTTAGTGGATTTCGGGGCTACCTCCGGGTCAACAGAAAGTCAACGCGGGCTAGATCTGGAAGTGCATCGGGCTGGCGGATCGGATCGGGCTGAGCTTCGCGGAGTCAAACGGATCCGGCCCGTTAGGCCTCAGGCGCTGGGGATCCGATCAGTATTTGAAGGAGCGCTCGCTCCTCGAGCGACGCAGCGGCTGGCGGTCGAAGGCGCGGCGGGAGGCGGGCTTGGCGAGCAGCGAAGCGGCCCACCCGGCTAGAGCGGATCGGCCGGCCCACCAGGCTGGCGATGCGGATCGGGAGAACGGGCCTAGGGTTTCTTCGGGCGCCGGACTTGGCCCACCGGCCCACCTGGCGAGGCGAGGACCTGGATCGGACGAGGGGCGGCCGCTCGGGCCTCGAGCGCTCCGGAGCGCTGGCGGCAGCTCTGGCTTTCGAGCCTGGCGGCGGGGCTCGGAGGGAGATGGGGAGGCGGGGCGGCGGCTGTTGGCCCGACCGGCGAGGTGGCGGCGCCGGCCGGCGGCGGAGGGCGGCGAGGGGAGGCGCCGGCGGTGAGGTGGCGGAATTCCGGTGAGGTGGCGCGGTGGTTGTGCAGAACTCCGGCGAGGAGTCCGGCGAGGCGGCGGTGGCTGGAGGTAGAAAAAGGAGAGGAAGGGGATGGGGCTAGGGTTTCCTTGTTTTGGGGCAAAAATTGGGGAAGGTGGACAATTATATAGGCACGAGGAGCTAGGGTTGTCCAAATGAGGTGTGGTTTTCGGCCACGCGATTAGAATTGGATGGCCTAGATGAATGGAGGGGTTTGGTCTGGTTTGGTGGGCTGTTGGAGGGGTGTCTTGGGCCTCAAAGTGGAGGCACTTTGAGCCCACGAGAATAACTGTTGGAGCACCAAACGAACTCCAAACGCGACGAGATTTGACACGCGAGTTACACATACCAAAACAACAACACACGACAAGAGAATGAAAACCCGAAAAGAAAAAGAACCCGGAATGGAATTGATGAAGCCAGAGATATTACATATTGCCCAAAAGGGAAAGTATTACATCCGGGGCATTACAAACTCTCCTCCACTACAAAAAGATCTCGTCCCGAGATCTAGGACTGGAAAAAGGAAGGTTACTCGAAACGAAGATGATCTTCTCGTTTCCACGTAGCTTCTCGGTCGGTATGGTGTGACCACTTGACTTTCAAGAATTTGATGGACTTGTTGCGGGTCTTGCGCTCGGTCTCTTAGAGAATAGCAACTGGATGCTCTCGGTAAGACCAGTCTTGTTGAAGATCAATCTCTTCAAACGGAATCATGCGTTCAGGAGTCTTGAAGCACTTGCGGAGTTGATACACATGAAACACATCATGAACATTGGCGAAGTTGGAAGGTAGCTCAAGTTGATAGGCTAGATCGCCTCTTTTGCCAAGGATCTTGAAAGGCCCGACGTATCTAGGAGCAAGCTTTCCTTTGATACCGAATCTTTGGGTGCCTTTCATCGGAGAAACACGAAGATAGACATGATCACCAATGTTGAAAGCCAAGTCATGATGCTTGCCGTCATAGTAACTCTTCTGACGCGACTGAGCGGCCTTGAGATTCTCACGTATGACTTTGCACATCTCTTCGGCTTCTGAGATCAAGTCATTGCCAAGAAGTTGACGTTCACCTGTCTCGGACCAGTTGAGAGGGGTACGGCACTTTCTGCCATAGAGGATTTCAAACGGGGCTTTGCCTGCACTTGCTTGGAAGCTGATGTTGTATGAGAACTCGGCAAATGGAAGGCAATCTTCCCATTTCATGCCAAAAGATATGACACAGGCTCTGAGCATGTCTTCTAGAATCTGATTCACTCTTTCGACTTGACCACTAGTCTGAGGGTGAAATGCAGTGCTGAACCTGATCTTAGTGCCCATGGCGGACTGAAAGGAGTCCCAGAACTTTGAAGTGAACAAACTTCCACGGTCTGAGGATATAACTTGAGGAATGCCATGTAAGGACACAATTCTGGAAGTGTACAACTCTGCCAATTGAGCTGCATTGATGGATTCTTTGACTGGAAGGAAGTGAGCGACTTTGGTAAGCTTGTCAATCACCACAAAGATAGAATCATTCCCTCTCTTGGACTTAGGAAAGCCAGTGACGAAATCCATTTCAATGTGGTCGAATTTCCACTCGGGAATAGGAAGAGGTTGGAGAAGACCGGCTGGACGTTGATGCTCTGCCTTCACTCTTCTGCAGACATCACATTCATTCACGAATTGGGAAATCTCCCTTTTCATGTGTGTCCACCAGTAAGATTGCTTGAGGTCTTGGTACATCTTGGAACTGCCAGGATGAATGGAAAGGAGGGAATCATGTGCTTCTTCCATTATGAGCTTCCTAAGATCACCTTTAGGAACGACGAGTCTGTCCTCAAAGAACAAGGTATCTCTCTCATCAACGCGATAGCACTTGTATTTCGGATCACCCTTTGCAATACCATGTTTCACCTTCTGCACCATAGCATCACTGAGTTGGGCCTCACGGACCTGATCTTCCAAGGTAGGAGCAATTTGAAGATTTGCAAGAAAACCCTGCGGAACAACTTGGAGGTTGAGCTTCCTGAATGCTTCACAAAGCTCAGGCTGGAACGGCTTGATAAGAAGGCTGTTGCAATATGCCTTTCTGCTCAAAGCATCTGCAATCACATTCGCCTTGCCAGGAGTGTATTCGATGCTGGGATCATACTCTTGGATCATTTCAACCCAACGAGTCTGGCGGAGGTTCAGATTCGGCTGTGTGAAGATGTACTTCAAGCTCTTGTGATCGGTGAAGATGTCGACTTTTCTGCCCAACAATAGATGTCTCCACGTAATCAAAGCATGTACCACAGCTGCTAGTTCAAGATCATGTGTGCGGTAGTTCTTCTCACTTGGCTTCAGCTGACGAGAAGTGTATGCCACAATTCTTTTGTCTTGCATAAGCACACCACCAAGTCCTTGAAGAGAAGCATCACAGAAAACTTCATAGGTCTTGGACTCATCTGGAGGAGTAAGAACTGGAGCAGAGACGAGCTTTTCTTTGAGAGTTTTGAATGCCACTTCACACTCTGGAGACCAGTAGTACTTGACATTCTTCTGCAGCAAGTTGGAAAGAGGCTTGGCAATCTTGGAGAAGTTCTCAACGAACCTTCTGCAATAGCTGGCAAGACCAAGAAAGCTTCGGAGTTGCTTGACGTTCTGAGGAGCTTCCCAGTTGACAATTGCTTCAACTTTCTCGGGGTTTACCGCAATACCGTCACTAGAGATGATATGGCCCAGGTACAAGACCTTATCGAGCCAAAATCCGCACTTGGAGAACTTGGCATAGAACTTATGTTCACGGAGTCGGTCGAGAACAAGACGGAGGTGCTTTTCGTGATCTTCTTCATTCTTGGAAAATACCAAAATGTCGTCCAGATACACAAGCACAAACTCGCCGGTGTAGGGGTTGAAAATGTAGTGCATCATTCTCGAGAAGGTAGGTGGAGCATTGGCGAGACGAAAGGACATGACTGTATATTCATATGAGCCGTAGCTAGTTCTGAAGGCAGTCTTGGGGATGTCTTCCTCGCGAATGCGAATTTGGTGATAGCCCATTCGGAGATTGAGCTTAGAGAACACTTTAGCTCCTTTGAGCTGCTCGAACAGTTCGTTGATGTTGGGGAGCGGATACTTGTTCTTTATTGTCTTCTTGTTCAATGGCCGGTAATCGACGCAAAGACGCTCCGTGCCATCCTTCTTCTTGACAAATAAGACACCACAGCCCCAAGGAGACGTACTAGGCCTGATGAGACCCATACGCTCCTGTTCATCAAGCTGCTTCTTCAATTCCTTAAATTCTTTAGGAGAGAGCTTGTATGGACGCCGGCATGCTGGCTCACTACCCGGCTCGAGTTGAATGACGAATTCCACTTGACGGTGTGGGGGCATGCCTGGAAGTTCTTCAGGAAAGACGTCTTGGTATTCGTTAACCACCGGAATTTGAGAGATGGCATTCATTTCGCCCTTGTCATTGAGAGAGAAAAGCCTGATAGTGTTATCCCTGGAGGCGAAGATAATCACATCATCATCGGAATGAGTAATCTTGACTTCCTTCTGTGCACAGTCAATTTGAGCATCATGCTGAGAAAGCCAGTCCATTCCGAGGATAAGGTCAATGTCAGAATTGCCAAGAACCACCGGAGAGGCCAGAAATCGATAATCACCCATGCGAATAGACACATCCGGAGCATACACACTGGAATGCATTCGTCTCCCCGGAGAAATAACTGTTAATCCCTTGGCAGATTTTTAGTGACAACATCGTGCTTGGATGCAAATGGGTATGACATGAAGGAACATGAAGCACCCGAATCAAACAACACTTTGGCTGGAAAAGAGTTAACTGAGAGGTTACCCAATATGACATCAGATGAATTCTCCGCTTGCGCTGCATTCAACAGATTCACTCTTGCAACTTTGGGATCATGCCTGACAATAGCGGTACCGACAGGAGGAGGAGGCGGAAGGCGCCTTGGGTTGTTGCACTTGTTGGAATAATGACCCTTCTGGCCACACTTGTAGCAAGTCACCTCAGAAAGAGGACGGAAATGAGAACCACTTGACTTGGAACCTTGAGACTGAAACTGATTCTTCGACTGGTTGCTCGGGTTGGGTGGGTGGGAGAAACCACGACCACCGGAGTTCTTGTTGCTGTTGTTGTTGTAGGGAGCTCGGATCACTGGAGGAGGAGGAAGCCAAAATTTCTGTTGTTTCGCGACGACTTGAGAAGATGAGAAGGAGTGAACGGCATCTCGAATCCTCTTTTTGGAAGCCTCCATCTTGAGCTGGGCTGCCTCTTGCTTGAGCGCCATGTTATAGAATTTGTCGAACTCGTCAGGCTCGAACAGGGTGAGAACAAGTTGAAGTTCATCTTTCAGACCTCCGCGGAACTAATAGATCTTGCTCTTGGCATCTGGTATGTCTTGCTTAGCATAGCGGGCGAGGTTTTGGAACTTGACATTATACTGGTAGACAGTCATAGAGCCTTGCTTCAGGTTGCGGAATTGCTCACGCATACCCTCGACGACACTTGTTGGAATGTGGTGAGAGCGAAAGTCCTTGCAGAAATCCTCCCAAGAGATCACACGACCTGGCCTGGAGTCTTTGTACTGCTGCCACCAGTCAGCTGCTTGGTCCTTGAGTTGGAAGGCTGCAAACTTCACATAGTCTTCTTCCCTCATGTTATTGCACTCAAAATGCTTCTTGATATCGGTTAACCAATCTTCAGCATCAAGAGGGTCGACACAGCAACTAAAAGCTTTTGGTTGATTGGCCAAGAACTGGTTTAGAGTAGCATGGTGCTGTTGGTTGAAGAAATTGCATTGATTCCCTGGAGCACCCTGATTAGCTTGATTAGCTTGCATCTGCTGCATCATCTGCATCAACATCTCGGTGTTCTGATTTGTAGTCTGCATAATCGCTCTCCAAGCCTCAGACGGAGGAGGAGGGGAAGGAGGACGATCTGGAACCTCTTCACCCTCTGGGTTAGCGTTGGGAACTCGTTTCGGAGCCATCCTGAAAGAGATGACCACGAACCAGCAATTTGATTGAAAGAAGGTATAAGATGAAACAACGGATTGAAATGCAACATAGCCTTCACAATAATCATTCGAACAAGAGGAACAAATGAAATTCTCAGCTTAATGATAACAACAATCTTCACGAGAAGCCACATAGGGGACAAAAGGTAAATAAGAAAAACACAAGGTACGGACGGAAACAAACACAAGATAGGAGCTTCGTTCTAACATCTTTGTGCTGAAAGCTTATGAACGCGTTACGAAAGGGTTTTGCAATCCCCGGATCCGCATAGCCAAGGACCCTTTAAGATGCAACTCCCGATCGGAACATCGGTCATAAAACCACTTCACTCAATGTAGAACCCCGAACTCGCTAACCTGCATTCGTTGGAAGAATGCCTACGATCTACTAGATAAAACCACCTATTAATTTCCGGAAGTTTCCAGTTATGCAATCAGGTGTTGGGGATACAGGGGAAGCACCGCGCAATCAACTCTAAACCTACATCCAGTTGTATCCATCCTTCAACACATAACCAGTTGTTCTCGGAAACCGTCTACCTCGTACCTTCGAAAAGCATCCACTATACCAAGCTATGGCAATACTCCCGAACTACCTCCCCTGTACTGGGTGATGTCGGGGTTATCTTGCCACTAACCGTATAGGAGAGATTTTCGATGTCGGCCGTCTTAAGTATTTAGTACTGTCGCGATATGCTTGTGACGACAATACCCCAAAGCTCAACTCCCCGGGACACTGCCATAACCCCTAATGTCAGGAGGCATCGAGAACAATATCCTCGTCACAAGAACATCAAAACAATCCAACAATACTCGCGAGATTCCTAAAAAAATTTGGTGCAATTTTTGAAAGTAGAAGAGGCAAGAGTAGTCGTCAGGAGTCCTCACCAGAGAGAAAGGGGATGAGAAGCAAAGAAATCCTACTCTCCGATATAAATATAGGACTCAAAATATTTTCAGTGTGTGCCTAGACTCGACCGTCAACGATTCGATCAATCAGTGGGGGCTTCTAGGTCGGAGAAGGCTCTGAATACCAACTTGTAATGCCCAGGATGGGACTATATCTCGTACGTGTCGAGGCACGACTTAAAGATATAAGCCCATTCTGGAATGATCGCAAGTTTGGTACCTTTGCACAACTTATGTAAAAATGGGGATGGAAAACTGAAAAGATAGTTGGCTTACACTCGCCACGTCACACAAATTCATTACAAGTTCAAGCATCATTCAGATAAAACATCACAGCCCATCTAAGGGTAAAATCCAAATGTCAAGATACCAAACATAACATTAAACCACAGGTCTAGATCGAATCCTAGTAGAAGAACCACTACTGATCAGTCGGATAGTTCACGTAGTAACGGCTACGCTCCTCGTCGTACTCCCAGTCTAGCTCAGTGCCATCACCAGTGTAACTCACCATCGTACCTGCATCTGGTGTGTTGAAGTAACTGTGAGCCATAGAGGACTCAGCAATCCTGTTCCCGGGTAACATGACTATTTAAGCCTTGGGTGTGGAACAAGGCTGAAGAAAGAATAAGAATAAGTGGTTGCAGCAGCAACTAGCACTAGCTTACGCAAAAGAGAGCGAGAAGAGAAGGTGCCTCGGTCGTGAGATGATCACTAAGTGATCCTAAACTAATCAAGTCAAACATAACCCCACCGTGTTCATCTCCCGAAACCCTTTCGGAAAATGACAGTCACGGTACACACGCTGGTAGTGTATTGGAACATGGTGTCAAGTTTTCTACAACCGAATATTAACAAGCTCCCGTCTTCCACATAACCGCGGGCACGGCTTTCGAAAGTTCAAAACCCTGCAGGGGTGTTCCAACTTGGCCCATGACAAGCCCACGATCCGCGGAGTCGCAACTCCAAGGTGGGAAGACCCGAGTATTCTCGGAATCCCGTGCTCAAGATACTCCGAACTAAGGTAAGGCTAATCCAGCAAATCCTCCCGGCGTGCCGACACCCTGACAATAGCCGCGCGTATCTAGTCTCAGGCCACGACCGGATGGGCGATGCGGTTTATATCAATCCTCGAGTTTCCTCGTGGTGACCCCGCAGGACCCCCGTTTCGGACCAACACTCATGAGGAGCACTGGCCCGGGGTTGTTGATTAAGTACTCGGGTTTGCAAGACCCTATGCAAGTTTTATTAGTTATTAGGCGAATAGTACCAATGTTGGGATTTGCTGGAAAAGACTTAGCACTTAGCGGTTTATCGAGGGGGCCCCATAACCCCAACCGTGTGAGGAACGCATAATCAAGGAACATAACACCGGTTTATACGGTTCCTAGCGGCATGAGTGGAACAAATCACCAAGCAAAAGGCTTAGCCTTCCACCCATTGCCAATATGTAGATGATTTCATTTAGTAATTAATATAGTGTGATATAACCCCACATAACTTCAACATGAAGCAAGCATCTTCAATCTCACCTGCAACTAGCAATGCTATAAGAGGGGCTGAGCGAAGCCTACGTATAGCCAAACAATGGTTTGCATAGGTAGGGTGGTTAAACAGGTTCATGGTTACAAGTAGGAGGCTGACAGGAAAAACATGGGCATCGAGGCAAAACTATAGATCGAGACTTCTAGCAATAGGCAAAAATAGTAATGGTATCCGGGTTCGGCCATCTTGCCTGAAGAGTTGTCGATGGGATCGTAAGAAAGCTCCTCGTTCTCAACCTCGGTAGTATCCTCGTTCTCATACTCGTACTCAGCTTCCGGCTCTACTCAACACAAACACACAAGGCACGAAATCAACAAGATGCAATGCGCACACAAAAATATGCTGGATGCATGACGGATGCACTATGGGAGCACACGGAGCATGACAAGATGCGATCAAGCAAAATGCTTTAAAACATGAAAACAATAAGATATTATGAATCTACATGAAAAATCACACAAGTTTCATATAGGACTTGCTCCAATCGGAGCTACGGGCTAAAAGTTACACACAAAACAATAAACATGCGAAAGCTGAAAATTACAGTAACATGGCAACTTCGGGGCAAGAAATAATTAATCTACAGCACTCAAACATCATGGAAAAGAGCATGGACACAAACTAGACATATCCTACAGCAAATAAGTCCATTGGAGCACCACCAAAGGAGCCACGGATCAATAGCAACAAGCTATGACATATTGAACTTGATAACAAAATCCTGACAGCAGTATTTTATTGCAACTTGGGAGCAAAAGTTAAATATGCTACAGCCACTCAAATAAACTTTTGAGAGCATGAATGGATAGCCAACAATATATACTACAAGGAATCATCAAGAGTCACCCCAAAACTATCATGGATTGGCCTAGAACAGCAAGCAAACATGGCATCTGGAAATTACAGATTCCAGACTTAGTGAAATTTCACTAAGTGTTAAAACAGCAGTTTCATCAAGGCATCTTTGAGAGCAAGTTTAAGTCACCTCAAAGCTAAACATGGCAAGTGGTAAGTACTACAGCAAAGTACACATGATGGTGAAACCAAAACACCTAAGCATGCCTCAAGAGGACAATCTCATCAATAGCAATGAGCTCCTCAAGTTGACATCTCATAACAATCTTAACAATATAACAGCCACATAGCACTTTGCAACGGAGGTAAACACGGCAAGAGTAATTCTATCATGCAAGCCTAGGCAATCAACATGTAGAGCATGACAAGACGAACACGTGGACATCTTATTTGCATCATTTGGATAAACATGCAAAAAGTTATCACCTTGCAAAGATGGCATGAAAACAACACTAACAGCAGTTTATAACAATATGCATGCTTGCAACAGATTTTTAAGCATCTAAATGATCTCAAACATGTATGGCATAATGGAACAAAATGTAGTACATGTCTCCACGAACAATTTGACATATCATTCACTCAAATCGGAGCTACGCACAAAAAGTTATCACCGTTTGAAAACAGCATCAGACAATGAAAATATCAGGACTTAGTGGATTTCGGGGCTACCTCCGGGTCAACAGAAAGTCAACGCGGGCTGGATCTGGAAGTGGATCGGGCTGGCGGATCGGATCGGGCTGAGCTTCGCGGAGTCAAACGGGCCCGCGGGTCAACGGATCCGGCCCGTTAGGCCTCAGGCGCTGGGAATCCGATCGGGATTTGAAGGAGCGCTCGCTCCTCGAGCGACGCGGCGGCTGGCGGTCGAAGGCGCGGCGGGAGGCGGGCTTGTCGAGCAGCGAAGCGGCCCACCCGGCTGGCGCGGATCGGCCGGCCCACCAGGCTGGCGATGCGGATCGGGAGAACGGGCCTATGGTTTCTTCGGGCGTCGGACTTGGCCCACCGGCCCACCTGGCGAGGCGAGGACCTGGATCGGACGAGGGGCAGCCGCTCGGGCCTCGAGCGCTCCTGAGCGCTGGCCGCGGCTGTGGCTTTCGAGCCTGGCGGCGGGGCTCGGAGGGAGATGGGAGGTGGGGCTGGCGGCTGTTGGCCCGGCCGGCGAGGTGGCGGCGCCGGCCGGCGGCGGAGGGCGGCGAGGGGAGGCGCCGGCGGTGAGGTGGCGGAATTCCGGCGAGGTGGCGCGGTGGTGGTGCAGAACTCCGGCGAGGAGTCCGGCGAGGCGGCGGTGGCTGGAGGTAGATGAAGGAGAGGAAGGGGATGGGGCTAGGGTTTCCTTGTTTTGGGGCAAAAATTGGAGAAGGTGGACAATTATATAGGCACAAGGAGCTAGGGTTGTCCAAATGAGGTGTGGTTTTCGGCCACACGATTAGAATTGGATGGCCTAGATGAATGGAGGGGTTTGGGCTGGTTTGGTGGGCTGTTGGAGGGGTGTCTTGGGCCTCAAAGTGGAGGCACTTTGAGCCCACGAGAATAACTGTTGGAGCACCAAACAAACTCCAAACGCGACGAGATTTGACAGGCGGGTTACACATATCAAAACAACAACACACGACAAGAGAACGAAAACCCGAAAAGACAAAGAACCTGGAATGGAATTGATGAAGCCTGAGATATTATATATTGCCCAAAAGGGAAAGTATTACATCCGGGGCATTACAATTTGGTTTGAGTTTTTGTTTTCAGTATATGTTGGTCAAAATTCAACTTTGTTTATGTCCATGTTTTTTTGGTATAATGCATCATCAAGCTTTCTTTCTATATGATGATATTGTGTAAATCAGCATATGGATGAGGAAAATTTTCTTAGGGGCCTTAGCCTAGGCAAGGATGTTGATGGTTTCCATCCTTTAAATGTTGGTAATCTTGCCCTCAGAAGCTGGAAACCTGTAATTGTTTCTTCTGCTACAATCTAGAATTATCTCATGGAAAGTACGCCTGGTGAAAGAAAGTTATTAGCAATCCTACAATGTTTTGGTTTATTTTCCAGATAGTCATTTTTGACTGATTAATCATGTGTGACATTTCATGAAGTGATCTGTGCTAACCAGGAAGACAACGCTGAGGTAGTACAGGTTACATCTATGTTCAGAGATGAGGCTGAGATAAAATATGCTCACAGTGAGTTCATAGTTGTATTTCATGAGGAATCCATGGGGTGGCAGAAGTTTTCTATGAGGTGGTGTATGTACTGCACCTAATGGACGTGGCATCCTGCAGACCAATTTACTGCTTCTTCTGAGGTCATATAGTGATGCTATGGCACAGAGACTCTGAAGGTTAGTAATTCTCTTGTATTCTTCTTGATTAAGAACAGTGTTATTTTTCATGATTTAGTGACCGCTAAGTGATAATAAATTAATTCAATCATATTGGGCCATCTGTTATAGAGCTAAACAAACCATCTGAAAGTGGGATGCATGGCATTTTGGCATTTTTTCGATAGAATTTATAGTACCACCAAGCAGGGTTGCATCCATTGTCCTCATCATGTAGGATCTAGGCCGTCGGAGCACCAAGTCGCTGGCCTATTCTTACAAGTTCATGCCCTCGAGGCAGGCCTTCTTGCCGTGGAAGGAGACCCCGATCTGTAGGAGCGTCGGGCATGGACCTGTAATTAACAACAAGACTCACATATGTCCATCCACATAACTCCTATGAAGAAAAATCTCTAAACTCTAGTCACCACCTTTATGTCGATCTGAGTGGTGGATTGTTTGGTAGGGTGTCAAACCAGGCAAACGCATATGGAGTCATTCCATGTTATTACATTGAGTTAGAATATGTGGTATGGATGATAGATCAAATCCAAGTGATTTGGATTTTCATGTTGGCTACCTTCTCACTATCGTGAACATCCATGAGTGAATTTGGTTATTTAGAACAAAATCAGTGAGTTGGCCAAATGAAATTGGTGTTTTCTTGAACAGAACGACATACATATTGCCTTACTGTAATTATGTTGCCTATCACGACCTTATGCTCCTGAAGCTATTGTGTGTTGTGTGTACACGCTGTACAATGAATTGTTCATGCGAAAAGACACAGTTGTAGATCATACAATCTACGCCATGGAGCCGCTGGTGGGGCTCGGTTTCTGGACGAGTGCTAGAAGGAGGTTTGCATAATTCCCAAACGTGGCGTCGAAGCCTTCCACGTTCGCACCCGAGGTGCATCACTACCAAGCTACTACAAGCATACAAGGCCTTCCGTGTTCAAGCTGAAAAGGTGGAATGTCTTCTTCAGTAGAAGTACACAATGGTTGGTCGAAGCTCTGGAGTGCTAAAGTTCCAGGAAAGGTAAAAAATCTATCTTTAGTGTATTTGTTTTCAAATAATTTATGTTGGTGATGAGCTTAAGAGAAGAAGTTTATAGATATGGTAAGTTGTCCTTGTTGCTTCAAGGAGCATTTATCATTGCTTTTGGAGTTGTATTTGTGTAAGGCTTGGAGAAAGCTGTAAGTAATTTGTCATTTCTCGTGGCCACTTTGCCCTAAGAAGGGCAGGTTGCCTGGTGATCAAAAAATGTCGATTGGAAATGTTCTTCACCAAAGCCCAACCCAATTGCCAGCAATTATGTTTGCACACTCATGTTTGTGCTTTTCTGTGGTGATTGCTAAAACATACTTTGGCTTGTGATCCCCTTTGACGTACACTTGTGCCCTCCACTACACAATATTTTCAGTTTGCCAAATACTGCAACAGGTAATGAACCATAGAAAGTGGACTGTTTAGTTTGCCAAGCATAATGGCTCACCTAATTTTGGCAAATCAACGTGAAGAGTATACCATGCAAAGATGCTTTGAGATTTTCACATGACTATATAAGGCTAACATAAACTCCTGTATTGCCACAATAGCTTCTTATAATGCACTAGGGAATTGTCTTTTTTGTATCAGGTAAATAGTTCCTTTCTCACCGTTTTTAAGACTGATATCATGTGTTGTCGTTCTTGGTGATCTATGCTCTGTCGTGTTCTTTTTTGCTTTTTTGGCTTCTTATCATTCTTCTTTGGCACCTATGCTCTGCTTGGGGGAGCCTTGTACATGGCAATACGCAGATTGGAATTGCGATATGGAGCAATTTTATTCGTTTTGCTTTGTACTTATGTTGCTATTATTTGTGTGATGATGCCATTATTGTACAAAGGGAGGAGATAGTTAGAGAGATGGATAGAAATTACTAGCTACTATATTTATCTTGTAATTGTTTGTTGTCAAAGATTATTGTTTATTGGTTGCGTATTTGTGTTATAATTGTTTGTTGTCAAAGCTTATTGTTTATTGGTTATTGTTGCAGATTGTTGTGATGGAAAGTCAATTTTGATTATTTCAAAGCAATGTTAGGTTTAATAATTTGAACTAGACTACAACATGTTAATCTCGATGAGTTTGAACACTATTAACATGATCGTGCAATTTTTAGTTACTAAAACAGGTGGGTGAGGTATTTTTACTCCCGTTGCAATGCACGGGAATTTGTGCTAGTAATATAAAAAGTTTCCAAAAGTATATGAAAGTTGTAGAATATTGGCATGAAACAATCAAAAAGTATAGATACGATAGAGATGTATCAGCATCCCCAAGCTTAATTCCTGCTCGTCCTCGAGTAGGTAAATGATGAAAAAGATAATTTTTTATGTGCAATGCTACCTAGGATAATCTTGATCATGTAATCTAATCATGGCGTGAATATTAAGACACGAGTGATTCAAAGAAATAGTATATCATTTGACATTAAGACAATAATACTTCAAGCATACTAATAAAGCAATCATGTCTTCTCAAAATATAATGGCTAAAGAAAGTTATCCCTACAAAATCATATAGTCTATGCTCCACCTTCATCACACAAAGTATTTCATCATGCACAACCCCGGTGTCAGTCAAGCAATTGTTTCATACTTTTGATGTTCTCAAACCTTTGCAACTTTCACGCAATACATGAGCGTGGACCATGGATATAGCACTATAGGTGGAATAGAATATGGTGGTTGTGGAGAATACAAAACTAAAGTAGAAAGTCTCACATCAACTAAGCAAGTTAATGGGCTATGGAGATGCCCATCAATTGATATCGATGCAAGTGAGTAGGGATTGCCATGCAATGGATGCACTAGAGCTATAAGTGTATGAAAGCTCAAAAAGAAACTAAGTGGGTGTGCATCAAACTTACTTGCCCATGAAGACCTAGGGCAATTCGAGGAAGCCCATCATTGGAATATACAACCCAAGCTCTATAATGGAAAATTCCCACTAGTATATGAAAGTGACAAATTTGGAGACTCTCTATCATGAAGAACATGGTGCTATTTCAAAGCACAAGTTTGGAAAAAGGATAGTAGCATTGCCCCTTCTCTCTTTTCTCTCTCTTTTTTTTGGACTTCTTTGGCCTATTTTTTTATTTGGGCTTCTTTGGCCTCTTTTATTATTTTTAAAATCTGGAGACTCATCCCAACTTGTGAGGGAATCATAGCTTCCATCATCCTTTCCTCACACGGGACAATGCACTAATAATGATGATGATCACACTTTTATTTACTTACAGCTCAAGAACTACAACTCGATAGTAGAACAAAATATGACTCTATGTGAATGCCTCCGGCGGTGTACCGAGATGTGCAATGATCTAGCGTAGCGACGACATAAAAAACGGACAAGCCATGAAAACATCATGGTAGCTATCTTACGATCATGCAAAGCAATATGACAATGATGGTGCGTGTCATAATAAACGGAACGGTGGAAGTTGCATGGCAATATATCTCAGAATGGCTATGGAAATGCCATAATAGGTAGGTATTGTGGCTGTTTTGAAGAAGGTATAAGGATGGTTTTATGCACTGGCGAAAGTTGCGCGGCACGAGAGAGGCTAGCAATGGTGGAAGGGAGAGATTGAGTATAATCCATGGACTCAACATTAGTCATAAAGAACTCACATACTTACTGCAAAAATTTATTAGCCATCGAAACGAAGTACTACACGCATGCTCCAAGGGGAGAGGTTGGTAGGATTTAACCATCTCGCAACATGCTCCCGAACTCCACACAAGGGATGACAATCAAGAAAATAAATCATGCTCCGACTTCATTACATAACGATTCACCATGCATGCATGCTACGGGAATCAGAAACCTTAACACAAGTATTTCTACCAATCCACTATTACTCACTAGCATGACTTTAATATGACCATCTTTATGTCGCAAAACTATTGCAAGGAATCAAGCATATCATATTCAGTGATATACGAGTTTTATGTAGGATTTTATGACTAACCATGTGAATGACCGATTCATGTTGACTCTCTAAATAGATATAAGTTAAGCAAGAGAGTTTTAATTATTTATTCAAAAGATATGCCCACGCTTTAACACATATAAGTGAAGCAAAAGAGCATTCTACAAATGACGGTTTTCTATGTAGAGAAACATGCAATCCAAACTTCAAATGCTATAAGTGAAGCACATGAAGCATTCTATAAAGGCATACTCAAAAGATATAATTGAAGTGCAAAGAGCATTCTATAAATCAACCAAGGACTATCTAATACCAGCATGGTGCATTATTAAAAGAAAGAAAATAAAAATCACACGATGCTCCAAGATTTATGCATATCATGTGACAAATAAAAATATAGCTCCAAGTAAAATTACCGATGGTCGTTAGAAGAAATAGGGGATGCCTTCCGGGGCATCCCCAAGCTTAGTTGCTTGGGAGTCTTTGAATATTACCTTAGGGTGCCTTATGTATCCCCAAGCTTAGGCTCTTTCCACTCTATTCCTTCATCCATCGTGATCTCGCCCAAAACTTGAAAACTTCAAGCACACAAAACTTAACAAAACCCTCGTCAGATCCGTTAATATAATAAAGCAAATCACCACTTTAAGTACTGTTGCAAACTCACTCATATTTTATTTTTTTCATTATCCCTACTGTATTCTAACTTCTCCAAGTCTTATACCTACGATACAATCCAAGGTTTCATCAAAACAAGCAAAACAATGCATCAAAAACTGAATCTGTCAAAAACAGGATAGTTTGTAGAAATCTGAACATTAACCACACTTCTCTAACTCTAAAAATTCTGAATAATTAGGAAAAAATAAAAAAATATGGCAGTACTGTGTAAAAATTTCAGAAACTTTTGATGTTCCGGTAAAAAATGTAAATTCACGCACTACAACCAAAGTTTCTGTTTTTTCACTACACATACCAAACAAGCAATCTAATCATCCTAAAGGTAAATCTGGGCACATTATTTTTGTAATACAATGGATTTGTACAAGGGGATAATATTTTTTGTTGAAAAGTTTCTGTAATTCAAGATTTGCAAAGTTTTCATGGGCATGAACAAAGTTGAAGGAGCTCTCCCACTTCAATGGTGCTCGTCTTTCTTACTTTCACTTTTCTTTTTGAAAAAGTTTTAGGTTCCCCACTTTAATTTTTTTGTTTTTAAACTTTTTAAAAGCACTCAATAGAAATAAATGACTCTGTGAAACTTTCGTGTTGTCCCCCTGGCAGCGCTTTCTTTAAGGCCATTTAGCTAGGCATATAGTGCTCAAGTAATGGATCCACGCGGATCCCAAGGTATATCAAAGCCAATTT
Source organism: Secale cereale (assembly GCA_902687465.1). Taxonomy (NCBI): domain Eukaryota; kingdom Viridiplantae; phylum Streptophyta; class Magnoliopsida; order Poales; family Poaceae; genus Secale; species Secale cereale. The sequence continues at coordinate 272,231,343 of LR738712.1, forward strand.
TAATTAACCATGATTTGTAATTTAGTAGTGAGCACAAAATAGCATATATCATGCAAGAACGAAGTCTAACTCTCTTCATATGCATCAGCATGTCATAAAAAAACAATTCATGCACATGAAGTAAAGGCCAATACATAGCATAAGCAATTTCTTGTAATTTTATTGTACTGGAAACATAGAGAGGCGGAGATGTAGCTCCTCTCTCATAACAATTGCAAGTAGGCGCAACAAGCACATGCATATTATATTTGTCAAAATCATCATCTGCAATAGTAGAACGCAACCCATCAATATAATCCTTAATAAGCGGAAACTTCTCCAATATAGTGTAGTTGGGAGAATTCAAAAAGATAATAGGACTATCATGCGTGGGTGCAATAGCAACAATTTCATGTTTAACATAATGAACTATAGCAAGTTCATCTCCATAAGTATAATTCATATTAGCCTCATGGCCAGAAGCATATCAACCATCAAGTTCATCAAAAAGGGATATTTCAAATGAATCCAAGGGATCATAGCAATCATGATAGCATTCATCCTTCCGTAAGCACGAAGGGGAATTAAACAATGTATGACTTAGAAGGTGGAAACACGTAGCTAATCCGCTCTTCTTCCTTTTGTTCCTCGCTCTCCTCCTCATCTATTTCATTTAATGAGCTCAAAGTGTCATCAATTTCTTCTTCCATAGATTCCTGCAAAATATTAGTCTCTTCTTGGACAGCGGAGGTGTCCTCAATATATGGTTTAACATAAGCATTAGAAGCATAATTTTCATATGAATACTTATGTATGGAAAAAAATTCAAATTCGTAAAGAGTAGTATCACACTTTTCAACCAAAGAAGCAATTTCATAAGCACCCTTAAAAGTAACAAATTCTTCAATTTGTTCAACATCATAATAACTATAAACACCTTTGGCATAAGAAGATAAGATTCCATTATCATTAAACTCACATTGGTAGGGAAGGTGTTTCTTAGGGTCTTCAGAACAACAAGTAAAATCATATATTTCACATAAATTCCAAGCATATCACTGCAAACGATGAATTTGATCCAGTAAAAGTTTCCATTTTGAGACAAGTGGTATCGCACAAAATAAGAATGATCATCTAATGATTTCCCTCAACTAAGCTAGTTGGGTTTCAGCACGAGCACAAATGGATCGAAGATGATTCAAGTAAAAAGCTTCATGAGTGTGGTAGATTTTGAGTGGTTCTTCAACCATTGATGTAGTTGGTACAATTTTGTTTTTGGTATTTTGTGTTTCCTACCAATAACTAAAGATAGAAAAAAGAGCACAAAAATAAAATCCACTTAGTGATAAAGCAAATAAGCACACACGAGAAAATTCACCCCACGCTATTGCTCTCCAGCAACGGCGCCAGAAAAAGGACTTGATAACCCACAAGTGTAGGGGGTCAGATGTAGCCTCTTTAGATAAGTAGGAGTGTCGAACCCAACAAGGAGAAAAAGGTAGAACAAATATTCCCTCGAGTTCTTTTAACCACAGATAAAACTCTATGCACGCTTAACATTCGCTTTACCTAGAACAAGAATGAAACTAGAAGTACTTTGTATATGTTGTGGGATAGGTTTGCAAGATAATAAAGAGCACATCAATAAAAACTAGGGGATGTTTAGATAAAGACACAATAAAGTTAGTATAGCGAGTGTGGAAAAGTGGTGGTACGAGTTGCGGAATTATCCCTAAGCAATTGACTACGTTACTAGATTGATAGCAAGTTTTATGTGGGAGAGGCCACTGCTAGCATGTCATCCCTTACTTGGAACTCTATGCACTTATGATTGGAACTATTAGCAAGCATAAGCAACTACTAACATTCATTAAGGTAAAACCCAACCATAGCATTAAGATATATTGGTCCCCCTTCAATCCCGTATACATCGATTTCTATGCTAGGCTAAAGCTGCCGATCACCCTTGCCCTCCAATACATACTCCTATCAACATACAACTAACCATATGGTGTGATCCACATGCGCGATCATATGTTGGGCACCAAAGGGCAACAACATAACCACAAGCAAAATAAACCAATCATAGCAATTCACCAATCACTGATAGGACAACAAAAATCTACTCAAGCATCATAGGATGGCAACACATCATTGGATAATAATATGAAGAATAAAGCACCATGTCAAGTAGAGGGCACAACGGGTTTCGGGAGAGTGGACCGCTGTAGATAGATGGGCGAAGGTGATGAAGATGTTGGTGAAGATGACGGAGGTGTTGGTGTAGATCGTCGTCACATGATGATGGCCCTGGGGCATTCGGGTGCCATCGGGAGAGAGGGGGGAGATCCCCTTCTTATTATTCTTCCTTGACCTCCCCCTCGATGGGAGGAGGGTTTCCCCTCTGGTCCATGGCCTCCATGGCGGCAGAGGGGTGAGAGCCCCTCCGAGACTGGATCTATCTCTCTTTTGCTCTTCTGTTCCGCGATCCCTGTTTCTGGCCTTTCACCGTTTCTTAAATTCCCGGAGATCTGTAACTCCGATTGGGCTGAAATTTTAACACATTTTTTATCCGGATAGTAGATTTCTTGCGGCTGAAGAATGGCACCAACCACCTTACGAGGTGGCCATAAGCCAGCCAGGCGCGCCCCGGGTAGGGGGGCATGCCCCTAGGGCTTGTGGGCCCCTCGGGCATCATCTAGTGTTTATTCTTTTTTCCCAAAAATCACATATATTCCAAAAAAATCTCCATAATTTTATATCGCGTTTGGACTCCGTTTGATATGGATTTTCTGCGAAAGAAAAAACATGCAACAAACAGGAACTGGCACCGGGCACTGGATCAATATGTTAGTCCCGAAAATAATATAAAAAGTTGCCAAAAGTATATGAAAGTTGTAGAATATTGGCATGAAACAATAAAAAATTATAGATATGATGGAGACGTATCATAGATCACCGTCCAGCAAGCCTACGAAGGAATTACTCACTCCTGGCACTGAGCATCATTAAATTCGTGATGGAGGATGGTTGATGATGACGAATACAGAGGATCCCCCTCTCCGGAACTCGAAACAGACTCGAGATTTGGTCTCCCGATGAAGAACAAGAGGTGTTGGCAGCTTTGTATCGTAAAATGCAATTAAACTTCCTCTCTAATCTCTTCGAATATGAATTTATAGGGTTGGAATTAGGGTCAGCAGGGCCTCGTGGGCCCCACTACCCATCAGGGCGTGCCTGAGGTGGGTAGCAAGCCCTGGTGCCTAGTGGGCAGCTTGCCCCCTCAACTGGGTTTTCGCTCCTGTATTTTTTATGTATTCGAAAATAATTCTCCAAAAACTTTCGTCCAATTCTGAGAACTTTTATTTCTACACAAAACAACACCATGGTAGTTCTGCTGAAGACAACACTAGTCTGGGCTAGTTTCATTCAAATCATGAAAGTTAGAGTCCAAAACAAGAGAAAAAGTGTTTGGAAAAGTAGATACGACGGAGATGTATCAACGCCTACTAATCTCCCTATTTTGTGGCGCAAATTTGGGTTGTTGCGCGTCTTCCTGTGACGGCGACTTGTTTGGCCTATGATTTTTGTGGGCAATCCAACGTGTCCCTATAACAAAGTGATGCGTATGTGGGAGTTAGTCCCATCCTCCCAAGTTTTGACCATTCCGGTGAGGGGAATTTGTGTAAGGAGATTGGGATAGGATTTGGGGATGTAGATTATTAGGGGAAAACGTTGTTGAATCTCATGTTGTAGTTCGTAGTGTCAGATTTGTAGCGGGAGAAGAAAAACGATCGTGACATTGTGCGATATTATGTATGGCCATGGACTAGTAGAAAGGAAAACCGCTTTTTTACAGGCTTATAAATATGTTTTTTCATAGATGCGAGACTTCATTTTGAAGCAGCAATTTATGTTTGACTAATCGCTGGTAGATTATGGGATTTCATGTTGTGATATTCATAGTATACAATGTGCTGGTACAAAAACCATTTGGAGCAGGTTATGTTTATTACTAACTGATACGTCCAAAACGTATCTATAATTTCTGCTTGCTTCATGCCACTTTTGGGTGATATTGCTATGATATTCATACACTTCCATACACTTTTGATCATATTTGGACTAACTTACTAATCCAGTGCACCCCAGTGCCAGTTTCTGTTTTCGGCTGTTTTTGTATTTCAGGTTTTCACGTTTCGAGAACTGCCCAGAAAAATACAGAAAAAATATATATAAAATCAGCGTTCCGGGAACGACACTGCTTCCGAAGGGGAGCCTGGGGGGCCACAGGGGCTCCAGGCGCCCTGTGGGCGCCCCCCCCCCCTGGGCCGCGCCGGGGGGGCGCCTCGGCCCCCCGAGAGCCCCCCGGTGCCCTACTTTGGCAGATATTTAAAGGGTCCCCCGTAACCCTTGAAACAGGACTTCTTTTCGCGATCCCATCTCTGTTCCGCCACCGCCGCCGCTTCCAAGATCGGGAGCACCAGGAGAACTCTTCCCGGCACCCTGCCGGAGGGGAGGATCACCACCGAGAGCTTCTCCACCACCATGGACGCCTCCCGGATGACTCGTGAGTAGTCTCCCTTGGACCATGAGTCCATGACCAGTAGCTATGTGATGTTCTCCTCCCGTTCTTGTGCTTCACTAATTAGTCCTCATGAGCTGCCCTACATGATCGAGGCACCTATGTAATCCTTATGCTGTTGCTATGTTGAGTTTGCTGGGATCCGATGGTTTATGAGATTATGTTCATATTGATCTTGAGTAATATATTTGATTCACCTCTTTTATATTTTAGTTCATAAGTAATTCTTGCATGTTCTCCGTTGTTATTTATTGCTTTGGCCAAGTAGTAGGTAGTGACTCCAAGAGGGAACGTTATGCTCGATTGTGGGTTCATGCCCCTCGATGACTAGCTTGAGTGACAGAAACATGAGTCTAGGGGATGTGCTGTTGCCACAAGGGGGAAAACAACGGTGCTTGTGCCCGCGGGTGCAAGGATTGTTTACTTTACGCAAAGTTCTTTTAATGCAGTTGTCTGTTGCATTGAGTTTACACTATGGGTGGGACTCGCAACTTAATACCAGCGAGATGTTCTGGATAGATATCTCAAGGTGGATGATTAGTAGTAGATGCAGATGGATTTCGGTCTACTTACTTTGGCGTACCGCCCATGCTTTGAACCTCAACCTTTCTTGCAATGTAATCAGCATTGGTTTGCGTTCGTGGTCCTGTCAATTGCCCAGCTGTAATTTGTTTACCTCACATAGTTGTTTTATCGTCTTTTGGGAGAGAGACATCACTAGTGATCATCATGAGACTCCGGTCCATATTACTATCATTGATCACATACACTATTTTACTTTTCGCTATTTTACTTACTATTGCAAAACACTATCTATCACTACTATCATATTGCTTTTAACCCTTTGTGAACTACAAGGCCGGAGAGATTGACAACCTCTTTGTACTCGTTGGGAGCAAAGTTATTTGTATCTGTGTGCAGGTCCACGTTGATTGCTAATTGCGCCGTTAGCGGTTGACACCTACCTGTTGAACCTAGGAGTCTCTGGGGATTCGATCCTTGGCATCTTTGCTAGGGGAAAACACTTCTACTTACTGCATATTACACCTTCCACTTGGGGTAATCCATCGAGGGGTTTGAGGCCCATCAAGGAGTATTTTCTGGCGCCGTTGCCGGGGACTCCACTCTTCAGGATAGGAGAGTTGCATGCTATCTTTTACCTTTGCTTTTTAGTCTTGTTAGTTTACCTTTCATATTTGCTTTAGTTCCTTTTATAGAAAATCACAAAAATAGTTATCTTGTTCTTTAGTTATCATTATGTCGGGTCCTTTTGTCTTTGACGAGGCAGAAGTTCTCACCTTTAAACAAAGAGGTGGGGAAAGTTTGAAAGATGCTTGGTATAGAATTAATGATTCACAAAAAAGAGCCACCAAGAAGCAACCTACTACTATCTTACTTCGAAATTTTTATGTTGGAATCACTTCTTGGAATAGGTTTATTCTAGATACTGCTATCAATGGGAATTTCCTGGAGGCCCCAGTTTGGGAGTCTCTTAGTATTATTGAAAATCTTGTTGGGAGTCCCCCTGTTGTTAGCATTCGAGAGGACATCACCCTAGCTCACATTATGAAAAAACTTGAAAAAATAGAGCTAGAGATGCCGAGAACTAATAAGATGAATGAGTTGGATCGAAAGATTCAAGGGAATTTGAATAGACTTGATAGCTCCATGCATAAATTTTTTAAAATTTTGGAGACCGTCAAATTCCATGATTCTGATTCTTCTAGGATGGAAAAGATTGAGGAAATATTTGATACCTTAGGAACTACTCTGTGGGGACCCCGACTTAGAAGTCGAGATCACCGAATGCACGTGTACAGTGATCCCAGAGATCAATGCTCACTGAACACACAGAAGCTGAAATAACAAGAGTCTTACATCCATACAAATAGTCTTACACGAATTAAGGCCATTATGGCCAAGTCTTACATAGATAGAGCCTCACGGGCCGAATAGGAAATAACTCAAATAGCGGAAGTCTTCGATAAACGGGTAGAACCCATGCCATCTGCCTTAACCCTACAGGCATTCTGACTGGGATAGCGTCCTAGTTCGCATGTTCGTCTCCAAAGAACTCTTCCTCATATTCCTGTTCTTCCATGCCTGGCCAATTAAATAACCAGTGGCAAGCCAATGAGTACTTTGAATGTACTCGCAAGCAACCCATGATGTGGTTCAAAGTAACAGTGCAATTGAATAATAATGATCAATCTAGCAAGGCTAGAACAAACATTCTATCATCAAGTTAATGCATCAATAAACTCGCGTAACCTCGAAGACAGGTTACCGATATCAACATGAATATGATTCATCTCATCGAGTCAAGTCACCACCTTGACTCTCATACACACGCATGGTTTCACAAACATTGGACGTAGCCCAAGAGCGGTTACCCAACTGTCCATGACCGTGGACACGGCTATTCGAATAGTTTGACACTCTGCAGAGGTTGTACACTTTACCCACAAGATCCGGGGAACTTCCGTGTCATCCACGACCCGCGGTACCTCAAGTACCCGGGGTAAGCACCCGGTCATTACCTTTCCTTAGACGACACTAACATAGAGTCCACTCGTTGGTACACGGCCCTCTGGTACAAACAATAGATCACGGGACTTGCCCTAATTTCAATGTCACGCATACCTGAAGGGACCAACGGTGTGTCCGGTGCCCTGTGAAAACAGTCATGGCCGCCTATCCAAGCACGACCCCGTCCCGGGAAAGACCTCGAGTCTTCCCGTCACTAGTAATGCGGGCACCATGCTAGTATCGACCTAAGTATTCAATAAAGCCCCGTCCCATAAGGGGTAGTGTGGTTGCACATGTATGGTTAGAATAACGGTCGCAACTTAAACCAATCCGTTTGAAAAACACACACACTTGCCTTGGCACACCACTTCGTCATCAAGTGGTCACCCAACTCATCATCATCATCTCCCTCGGGCATAAATGGCACCCGACGGGGTTTTATGCAAAGACTTCAACCATGAAGGTTCATGTCACACATGCATCACTAATCATAGCCACTCACCATATGCAAGTCATCTAGCACATAGCAAGATCAAGATCATGGCATGCATCATATGGTGGAATCAACTAGGTCACTATCGTAACCATAATCATCATGCATCGGAAACAAACGGGTTCCGAAGAACAAGTGTATCATGGTCAAAGGGCTGCTTGCCTGGATTGGCTTGGTCTTCAAAGTCTTCAAATCCTTCTCCTTCTTCTTCCACAGCAACTTCGTCAAATACGGGATCTATACGTCGCATAATAACCACGGAAAAATAAGAATACAAATAAAACAGAAAAATCAATGTGCTCAAAAAAATGTCAACTCATTTTTGTAAAATACTAGAGGGATTTCTAAGATGGGGAAAAATCTTAGTTGGAGTTTTGGAGTAACAGAATGGAATCTATTGATTTTTGAACAGGAGTTTAACTGCCCAAATTTGAATTTAAATTTGAACAGTACAGCAAAGTTTCATGGATTTGAATGAAAGTGGTACCATTAAATAGGTTGGAATATTACAAGATTTTAGGAGTTGTAATTATTTAATTTGGATCAATATTCTTTTCTGTAGAAATGTTTAAAGCATTTACAGAAAAGAAAAAGAAAAAGGGGTCCTGTGCATTGGGCCAGAGAAGGCCACAGTGCACGGCCCAGATGGATCGGCCCAGCCGCACGGGAGCATGCGCGCGCACGTCAGGTTTTCAAACCTGACGAGTGGGGCCCGTGGGTCAGCGGCACAGAGGAGGGGGAGAGAGGTGGGGGGATGACAGGCGGGGCCTGCTTGTCATCTCTAACCCCACGGCCACGCAACGGCGAGCTCACCGGCGAGGATTCCGGCCACGGCGATGGCAACGGAGGCCAGGGACGTGACCAGCGTCGTGTTGCGGTTGCTGTGGTGGTGGTGCGGCACGGCGGGGAGGTCCGGTTCACCGGCGGCGAGGTGGGACGGCGGAGGCTCGTCGGGAAGTGGTGGCTGAGGTTGTTTCCGGCTGCAAACGGAGGGGGAAACGAGGGGGAAATGGTCAGTGAGGTGCGGCGGTTCCGAAACGGGTGGAAGGAGAGGCAGGGGAGGCCCGTACCTCGAGATCGCCGGCGGCTCGACGCGGCGGCGCTCCGGTCGATCCCGAGCACTAGGACCTTCTGGGGTCGAACTAGAGTCGCTGGGGGGATCAGTGGAGAGGAGTGAGGCTGTGGATGGTGCTGGAGAGGCTCGGGAGGGGCTTATATAGCCGCGCCCGTGGTCCACCGTGGACCCGTGCGCCGGCGAGGTTGCAGGCGAGGCTAGGAGGGGTTCTGGAGCCTGGGATCACGCCGGGGAGGTTCGTGGACTTGCTCCACGTCCAGCTGAGGGGAAAAGAGGAGCGGGGGAGCGTCAGAGGAGTGTGCGCGTGCGAGGCAGAGGAGTGGCCGCCGCGGGCGGCCAGCGCGCGTGCGATGACGGCCACTGGAGGGCGCAGGATGAGGGGGGACAGCGCCGGGGAGGTCGCGGACGTCGAGGAGCCTCGACTGGCGCGAGGGGGAGGCCCGAGGCTGTCGGGGGAGGCTGATTGGCCGGAGCCAGCGTGCGGGGTGCACTGTTGCGCGCTCCAGAGCGTGCGTTTGACTGGCATCGCCGCGCTCTCGCCGGTTTGGTCCAAACCAGCGTGTCCAACAGTGTCCAGCGCGTTGTGGGAGGAGTAAAGAAATGGCCTGAGGCCTTGGATACCCTGGAGACGCTGAGAGAGAGTGAGAGTGTGGGTGAAATGGTAGAAACCTGCTGTACAGCAAGGTTAAACAGAGGTTTCACCCCTGAATCATGGAGCTGAGGTGCTGGGGGAGTTACTGGAGGTAGCTGGTAACTCAATGAGCATGTGGTAAGAAGTTGAGGCCATGGAGAAAAGTGAAAGTGGTCAAGTTGGAGGTTTTAGAAATTCTGCAGAAGGTGTTTGATCAGTGTTTGGTCAAGTAAATGAACTCTACTTGACATGGCACTTAACAGGGTTGAAAGACATGAGAAAATAGGGTGCTTCACCAAATTTGGGCTCATTTGAAGAAACTAGCCAATGTAACTTTGGTGAACCCTAGAAATCAACAGAAACAGTTTCATCTTGATTGAGTCAAGCTAATCATCTCCCCTTGATGCACCACTTGGTGTAGCATCATCATTTGGGGTATTGATCATGCCCACAAAGTTTGAAGCTCCAGATAAAAAGTTGGTAATGTAAAGTTGTTCAAATTTGCATTTGAACAGAAAGGGTTTGGAGGTGATCTGATCAAGTTGCTCTTATTCCAAATCTTGTGCCATTTGGTCTAGATGCCTTATTAGGTCATTCTAGCATGTGCACCAAGTTTGAGAGCATTTGGACAAGTTTGGCAATGTAAAGTTGCTCAAACTTCAAATATGGACAGAATGGTTATGAAGGGGGTTTGAGGATGTTTTCTTGCTTCCCAAGGCATGGGACTTGGCAAGATCATCAAATATGTCATATATGACATGATAGAATTTCCCTGGAATTTTTGGAAAAAATTTCCTTTGTAAATATTTCAAAAGCTTGAAATATCCAGAAAGGGTTTTAGAGGGTTTAGCCCATTATATTGAACATGACCAAGTGTTGAAACTCTTATATATGGACAATATATGTCCTATGAGTCTCTCTGAAGTTTGGCAAATATTTTTGAAACAGTTAAATAATTTTCCCCTATTAAAGACCATTTCTGGCCTTAAGAAAAAGCTTTTAAATAAAATAGGAAAATAACTTTTAAAATTATACCTTTTTGGTTTCTGGGAGTCCTATGACTACTAGGTCTCAAATAAACCTTTTGAAATAATTTTCTCACCCTAAATCAAGTACTTGCAGTGCAAATCTCAATTCAGGGGTTTTTGGAAAACTAAATTTGCAAAATACTTTTTGGCCAAATTAATTTTGTAAGAAAATACTATACTGTTATATAACACTTGGCATGATCATTGGGCAGAAGTTTTGGGTATGGAGATGAATTCTACAAGAGGTCATAGTTGACTTTAATGAGCACATGAAAAAGCAAATGAAGAAAAGTCAATTCCAAATAAAAAGCCAATGATGCTAAAAAAATTGCTGGTCCAAATTTTCATGCTTCAAAGATACAAATAACATGTTACAAAATGCAGGGTGTGACAGACCTACCCCCCTTACAAGAATCTCGTCCCCGAGATTCCTAAACTAGGGCTTAAAAGAGGTCGGGAAACTCGGATCTAAGATAGTCTTCTCGCTCCCAGGTTGCTTCTGCTTCGGTGTGGTTGCTCCACTGGACCTTGAAGTACTTGATGGTACGGCTCCGCGTACGTCGTTCTGCTTCGTCCAGAATGCGAATGGGCTTCTCGTGGTAGGTCAAATCAGGCTGCAGATCAATGCCTTGGTGATCCACATCCTTGTAGAGATTGGGCTTGTCCGGAACTTGGAGACATTTCCGGAGTTGTGACACATGGAATACATTGTGCACATCGGAAAGCTCAGGTGGTAGTTCCAACTGATAAGTCACTTCTCCTCGTCGGTCGGTGATCTTGAAAGGGCCAATGAACCTTGGCGCGAGCTTCCCCTTGACGTGGAAACGCTTGGTTCCCTTCAGAGGAGTTACCCGTAGGTACACATGATCTCCGACACGGAAACTCATGTCTCGGCGTCGAGTGTCAGCATAACTCTTCTGCCTTGACTTGGCTGCCTTTAATCGCTCTCTGACTAGTTGGACTTGCTCTTCTGCTGCGCGGAGAATATCCGGTCCAAAGACTAGTCCTTCTCCAGTCTCCGACCAATTGAGGGGTGTGTGGCATCTGCGTCCGTACAATACCTCAAATGGTGCCATCTGAAGGCTTGACTGGTAACTGTTGTTATAGGAGAACTCGGCAAAAGGGAGACAGTCTTCCCACTTGGCTCCATATGCCAGGACACAGGCTCGGAGCATGTCTTCGAGAATATGATTGACTCGCTCAGTCTGTCCTCCAGTCTGTGGGTGGAAAGCCGTGCTGAAAGACAACTTGGTTCCCAAGGCTTCTTGGAATCTCTTCCAGAACCTTGAAGTGAACTGGGTGCCTCGATCTGACACAATCTCCTTGGGAACACCGTGAAGACTTACGATTCGGTTGATATAGAGAGTTGCCAGCTGGTTGCCTGAGTAGGTAGTCTTGACAGGAATGAAATGGGCCACCTTGGTCAAATGATCGACTATGACCCAGATAGAGTCATGTCCTCTATTCGACCTTGGTAATCCAGTGATGAAGTCCATTCCGACTTTATCCCACTTCCAGTCAGGAACCTTGAGTGGTTGAAGCAATCCAGCAGGTCGCTGATATTCAGCCTTGACCCTTTGGCACACATCACACTTTGCAACATAGGTTGCAATCTCTCTCTTCATACCGTGCCACCAGAATCGTGCCTTCAAGTCTTGGTACATCTTGGTTCCTCCGGGGTGGATGGAATACGGAGTGTCGTGGGCTTCTTGTAGAATCAGCGTTTTCAACTCGGTGTTGTTTGGTACGCAGAGGCGACCTTTGTACCAAACAATCCCGTGCTCGTCTTCGGAGAATCCTGGGGCCTTGCCCAGCTTCATCTTCTTCTTTTTACCTTCAATGCTTGTGTGTCCATCTTGTGCCTTCTTGACGTCATCCATCAGGGTCGGTCTGACTTCCAAATGATCCAGAAATCCGGGGGTGACCAATTCCAAACTGAATTGTTCGATCTCCTTAAACAAGGCTGGCTGCCTTTCTTGAATAACGACATTCAAAGAGCAAGCCTTCCTGCTTAAGGCATCGGCCACCACGTTAGCCTTCCCAGGGTGATACTGAACACTGAGGTCATAGTCTTTGATGAGTTCCAACCATCTCCGCTGCCTCATGTTCAATTCCTTTTGGGTGAAAATATACTTCAGACTTTTGTGGTCTGTGTAAATCTCACACCGTTTCCCTAGGAGGTAATGCCGCCATGTCTTCAAGGCATGAACAACTTCCGCTAGCTCAAGATCGTGAGTAGCGTAGTTCTCCTCATGGGGTCGTAGCTGCCTGGAGAGGTATGCTATGACGTGACCTTCTTGCATCAGAACGCTTCCCAATCCGGTTCGAGAGGCATCACAATATATCACGAACTCCTTGTGAATATCAGGTGTTGCCAGAACTGGGGCGGTGGTCAATCTCTTCTTGAGCTCTTGGAAGCTCTCTTCGCATTTTGGCGTCCACTCGAACTTCTTGTCCTTTTTGAGGAGCTGAGTCATTGGTCGTGCAATGCTAGAGAATCCTTCCACGAACTTGCGGTATTAGCCCGCTAGTCCGAGGAAGCTTCTGACTTCCTTGACGGTCGTTGGAGATTGCCATTGGGTCACAGCTTCGATTTTTGCAGGATCAACAAATAATCCTTCTTCGGTCAAGACATGACCTAAGAATCCAACTTTATGCAGCCAGAACTCACACTTGCTGAATTTGGCATACAGTTGGTGCTCACGAAGCTTGTCTAGGACCATCCTCAGGTGCTGCTCATGCTCTTCCTCCGACTTCGAGAACACAAGAATGTCATCAATGAAGACAACAACGAACTTGTCCAAATATTCCATGAAGACTTTGTTCATGAGATACATGAAGTAGGCCGGGGCATTGGTTAACCCAAAATACATGACCGTGCACTTGTACAGGCCATATCTGGTTACGAATGCCGTCTTCGGAATATTTTGGGGTCTGATCTTCAGCTGGTAATACCCAGATCTGAGGTCGATCTTGGAGAATACCTTGGCTCCGCTGAGTTGATCAAACAGATCTTCGATCTTGGGAAGTGGGTACTTGTTCTTGATTGTAACTTCATTGAGGGAACGATAGTCAATGCATAAGCGGATGGTACCGTCCCTCTTTGCCACAAACAGAACAGGAGATCCCCAGGGGGAGGCACTCGGGCGGATAAATCCCTTCCATAGCTGCTCTTCTAGCTGCTTCTTCAACTCGGCTAATTCTTCCGTCCCCATTCTATAAGGCTTCTTATAGATGGGTCCTGCTCCGGGCACGAGCTCGATGATGAACTCAATGTCACAGTCAGGGGGCATTCCCGGTAGTTCATCCGGAAAGACATCAGGATACTCACATACCACCGGTACTTGTTCTAGCCCAACTTTAGACAGACAGTTGACTTTAGCGGTTTGAGCGGAAGAGGAGTTGGGAGCAAACTTGACTTCGACTCCTTAGTCATTGGTCACAGTGACTGTCCGATTGGCACAGTCTAACAAGCCTTGGTGCTTACTGAGCCATTCCATTCCTAAGATCACATCCAAGCCTTGTGATCTCAGGATGATAAGGTCTGCTAGGAAGTCTACACCGTTAATGGTAATACTGACTCCTTTACAGCCTATCTTGGCTCTCATCTCGGCTCCAGGGGTTTGTACCACCATAGGGTTATTCAGGGGTGTAGGGGTCATGCCACTTTTTAATGCAAATCTTTGAGTGACAAATGAATGCATTGCTCCAGAATCAAACAAGACAGTTGCAGGTGCTGAGTTGACAAGGAACGTACCCAGCACGACGTCCGGGTCTTCCTGGGCTTCTTCAGTAGTGACGTGGTTCACACGCCCCTTCCCATAGTTCGGTGGATTGCGAGGAGCTGGGTTCCTTGGTGGCATTCCACGGCCTTGTCCTTGGTTCTGCGCATTGGGGCACGGGGCATCAGGCTTCTTGTTGGGGCACACCCTTGAGATGTGTCCGGGCTGACCACATCCAAAGCAAGTGACTTGGTTTGGAGTGTTGATCTTGTTGCCACCACTGGTATTGGGGTTGAAGGCTGGCCTGGGGTTGGCATACTGCTGAGGCTGAGGGTTAGCACGAGGTGCAGGAGCTCTTGGCTGCTGATAGGTTGGCTTGGCCGGGGTTGACTGCCACGGACGAGGCTTCTGGTTGCTAGAACTTCCCTTACTGACCAACTTGCGCTTGCGAGTGTCTTCCAAAGCACGCCGCTTGTCTTCAAGCATAAGTGCCTTGTTCACCAGGTCAGGGAAAGACGGGCAGTCGCACACGACAAGCGAGTATTGCAGAGTCTGATTAAGGCCTTCCATGAAGCGCTCCCTTTTGGCAGCATCAGTGCTGACATCTTCAGGGGCATACCTTGACAGAACACTGAACTTCTGCATGTACTCCTTGACAGTGCCACTTCCTTGCTTCAGGGCTCGGAACTCACGCTTTTTGATAGCCATGATTCCGGAAGGAATGTGGGCCTTGCAGAATTCTGCCTTGAAGTTAACCCAAGTGATGTCTTGTTCAGCATGCATGACCTTGAATCCATCCCACCAAGCTCTAGCAGTTCCCCCGAGGCAGTGGGCTGCATAAGCCACCTTCTCGCGATCTTCGGTGCATCCGACTAGTTCCAGGATTTCCTCAATGGAACGGACCCGGTCATCTGCATCCAGGGGTTCAGCAGTCTCGATGAAGGTTGGCGGTGCATGCTTCTTGAACTCTGCCAACGTGGAACGTCCATTGCCATTCCCCGCCGGCTGGCGGTTGTTGGTGACAGCTTGAGCAATCAGCTGGAGAGCTGCAGTGTTAGCTTGGCGTTCCTCTCGGAAATCTTGGAGAAGCTGAGCCATGTCCATGCTTGGAGGAGGTGGTGGTGGAGCTTGGTCGTTGGTTTGGTCGTGGCCTGCCTCTGGCTGAGAGGATGCTCCGGCTTCGGGCTGCTGGGTAGAGGTACCAGTACGAGTTACAACAGGCATCCTGTTGGAGCGGTAAAAGGTCTCATGACTCGGAAGAGGGAAAGCAAGATAGATGGGTGCCTAGTAAGGGGGTGGGTGTGACACTAAATCAAATCATGCAAGGGCCGAAAGGCCAAAACACATCCATTAAAATCCAAATGGGTGATGCAGTCGTTTACACATTCCCGAAGGAAGAATACGACATACATCCAGACACAACAAAAGCAACACTAGATGGTTTCATATGAACCATACAAGGAGTCGACTGCGCATAGGGGTTACACGACCTATCCTACCGTAGGGGTTACAACTGGCATATCCGAGTAGCGAATAATGCCTAAGCGGCAGAATGCTCGGTCGCGTATTCCGGCTCTTCTGGGTCTTCCTCCTTGTCTTCATCTGTCTGGGCTCCCTTGTCACTTGAGGGAGTGGGGGAGTGGAGGAGTTGGATACGACGGTGCTTCGACGGTGGTGCAGGGAAAAGCTTGCGATATTCCCTTGCCGTCATCCGGCGTCGCCGAGGTGGTTCTTCACCCTTGGAGGATACATCCTCGGAGGGCCTTCCGCCTCGATATGCGATAGCGGATTGTCCAGAAGGGGCTCCTTCCTTCTTGATCCTGTTTGCCTTCTCTTGAGCTCGACGAAGAAGTGCCTTGGTCTTGTGAAGTTCTTCTCGGAGCTTCATTGATTCCGAGGCCAAGTCTTGTGCCAGGCTGTCGGCACACAGACTGAAGTAGGTCTGGAATCGAAGCGAGAGTCCTTCCTTCAGTGGAGGGGCTAGTGCGCTGCTTTCTTCATCACCTTCCTTCCGGTAAGGTATGAAGCGAGTTGCCATCTTGGCTGCCATCTCCGGAAGAAGCTCGCGGAGACGGGTTAATGCCTTGAGTGCAGCAGCCTCGACAGCGAGTGGTAGTGTTGCCATCTGGAGTCCCTCGAAGAACCAACTTGTGGGAGGATCGTTTGAACTCACGATCACTTCCACATGGTACTCCACCTCAGTATTGCTCACCCAATGCTCAAGGTAGGTGAGGATGGGGGCTCGGTGGAACTGACACTCCTGGAGGCTATCCTCGAGAAGTAAGGGAAACCCAGTGGTCAAGTGCTCTTCGGGAACAGCGGCCATCTACAAAGGTGGAATAGGAGGGGTTAATAAGCTGATGAAATCTCAGGTTTTGAAAAGAAGAGAGGTTCAGAAGGCTTTTGAAAAGGGGTCTCAACTAACTAACGCCCATGCTAACTAAGGCTTCCTATAGTCAGGATGGCTCTGATACCAGCTCTGTGGGGACCCCGACTTAGAAGTCGAGATCACCGAATGCACGTGTACAGTGATCCCAGAGATCAATGCTCACTGAACACACAGAAGCTGAAATAACAAGAGTCTTACATCCATACAAATAGTCTTACACGAATTAAGGCCATTATGGCCAAGTCTTACATAGATAGAGCCTCACGGGCTGAATAGGAAATAACTCAAATAGCGGAAGTCTTTGATAAATGGGTAGAACCCATGCCATCTGCCTTAACCCTACAGGCATTCTGACTGGGATAGCGTCCTAGTTCGCATGTTCGTCTCCAAAGAACTCTTCCTCATATTCCTGTTCTTCCATGCCTGGCCAATTAAATAACCAGTGGTAAGCCAATGAGTACTTTGAATGTACTCGCAAGCTACCCATGATGTGGTTCAAAGTAACAGTGCAATTGAATAATAATGATCAATCTAGCAAGGCTAGAACAAACATTCTATAATCAAGTTAATGCATCAATAAACTCGCGTAACCTCGAAGACAGGTTACCGATATCAACATGAATATGATTCATCTCATCGAGTCAAGTCACCACCTTGACTCTCATACACACGCATGGTTTCACAAACATTGGACGTAGCCCAAGAGCGGTTACCCAACTGTCCATGACCGTGGACACGACTATTCGAATAGTTTGACACTCTGTAGAGGTTGTACACTTTACCCACAAGATCCGAGGAACTTCCGTGTCATCCACGACCCGCGGTACCTCAAGTACCCGGGGTAAGCACCCGGTCATTACCTTTCCTTAGACGACACTAACATAGAGTCCACTCATTGGTACACGGCCCTCGGGTACAAACAATAGATCACGGGACTTGCCCTAATTTCAATGTCACGCATACCCGAAGGGACCAACGGTGTGTCCGGTGCCCTGTGAAAACAGTCATGGCCGCCTATCCAAGCACGACCCCGTCCCGGGAAAGACCTCGAGTCTTCCCGTCACTAGTAATGCGGGCACCATGCTAGTATCGACCTAAGTATTCAATAAAGCCCCTTCCCATAAGGGGTAGTGTGGTTGCACATGTATGGTTGGAATAACGGTCGCAACTTGAACCAATCCGTTTGAAAAACACACACACTTGCCTTGGCACACCACTTCGTCATCAAGTGGTCACCCAACTCATCATCATCATCTCCCTCGGGCATAAATGGCACCCGACGGGGTTTTATGCAAAGACTTCAACCATGAAGGTTCATGTCACACATGCATCACTAATCATAGCCACTCACCATATGCAAGTCATCTAGCACATAGCAAGATCAAGATCATGGCATGCATCATATGGTGGAATCAACTAGGTCACTATCGTAACCCTAATCATCATGCATCGGAAACAAACGGGTTCCGAAGAACAAGTGTATCATGGTCAAAGGGCTGCTTGCCTGGATTGGCTTGGTCTTCAAAGTCTTCAAATCCTTCTCCTTCTTCTTCCACAGCAACTTCGTCAAATACGGGATCTATACGTCGCATAATAACCACGGAAAAATAAGAATACAAATAAAACAGAAAAATCAAAGTGCTCAGAAAAATGTTAACTCATTTTTGTAAAATACTAGAGGGATTTCTAAGATGGGAAAAAAATCTTAGTTGGAGTTTTGGAGTAACAGAATGGAATCTATTGATTTTTGAACAGGAGTTTAACTGCCCAAATTTGAATTTAAATTTGAACAGTACAGCAAAGTTTCATGGATTTGAATGAAAGTGGTACCATTAAATAGGTTGGAATATTACAAGATTTTAGGAGTTGGAATTATTTAATTTGGATCAATATTCTTTTCTGTAGAAATGTTTAAAGCATTTACAGAAAAGAAAAAGAAAAAGGGGTCCTGTGCACTGGGCCAAAGAAGGCCACAGTGCACGGCCCAGATGGATCGGCCCAGCCGCACGGGAGCGTGCACGCGCACGTCAGGTTTGCAAACCTGACGGGCGGGGCCCGTGGGTCAGCGGCACAGAGGAGGGGGAGAGAGGTGGGGGGATGACAGGCGGGGCCAGCCTGTCATCACTAACCCCACGGCCACGGCGACGGCGAGCTCACCGGCGAGGATTCCGGCCACGGCGATGGCAACGGAGGCCAGGGACGTGACCAGCGTCGTGTTGCGGTTGCTGTGGTGGTGGTGCGGCACGGCGGGGAGGTCCGGTTCACCGGCGGCGAGGTGGGACGGCGGAGGCTCGTCGGGAAGTGGTGGCTGAGGTTGTTTCCGGCTGCAAACGGAGGGGGAAACGAGGGGGAAATGGTCAGTGAGGTGCGGCGGTTCCGAAACGGGTGGAAGGAGAGGCAGGGGAGGCCCGTACCTCGAGATCGCCGGCGGCCCGACGCGGCGGCGCTCCGGTCGATCCCGAGCACTGGGACCTTCTGGGGTCGAACTGGAGTCGCTGGGAGGATCAGTGGAGAGGAGTGAGGCTGTGGATGGTGCTGGAGAGGCTCGGGAGGGGCTTATATAGCCGCGCCCGTGGTCCACCGTGGACCCGTGCGCCGGCGAGGTTGCAGGCGAGGCTAGGAGGGGTTCTGGAGCCTGGGATCACGCCGGGGAGGTACGTGGACTTGCTCCACGTCCAGCTGAGGGGAAAAGAGGAGCGGGGGAGCGTCAGAGGAGTGTGCGCGTGCGAGGCAGAGGAGTGGCCGCCGCGGGCGGCCAGCGCACGTGCGACGACGGCCACTGGAGGGCGCAGGAGGATGGGGGACAGCGCCGGGGAGGTCGCGGACGTCGAGGAGCCTCGACTGGCACGAGGGGGAGGCCCGAGGCTGTCGGGCGAGGCTGATTGGCCGGAGCCAGCGTGCGGGGTGCACTGTTGCGCGCTCCAGAGCGTGCGTTTGACTGGCATCGCCTCGCTCTCGCCGGTTTGGTCCAAACCAGCGTGTCCAATAGTGTCCAGCGCGTTGTGGGAGGAGTAAAGAAATGGCCTGAGGCCTTGGATGCCCTGGAGACGCTGAGAGAGAGTGAGAGTGTTGGTGAAATGGTAGAAACCTGCTGTACAGCAAGGTTAAATAGAGGTTTCACCCCTCAATCATGGAGCTGAGGTGCTGGGGGAGTTACTGGAGGTAGCTGGTAACTCAATGAGCATGTGGTAAGAAGTTGAGGCCATGGAGAAAAGTGAAAGTGGTCAAGTTGGAGGTTTTAGAAATTCTGCAGAAGGTGTTTGATCAGTGTTTGGTCAAGTAAATGAACTCTACTTGACATGGAACTTAACAGGGTTGAAAGACATGAGAAAATAGGGTGCTTCACCAAATTTGGGCTCATTTGAAGAAACTAGCCAATGTAACTTTGGTGAACCCTAGAAATCAACAGAAACAGTTTCATCTTGATTGAGTCAAGCTAATCATCTCCCCTTGATGCATCACTTGGTGTAGCATCATCATTTGGGGTATTGATCATGCCCACAAAGTTTGAAGCTCCAGATAAAAAGTTGGTAATGTAAAGTTGTTCAAATTTGCATTTGAACAGAAAGGGTTTTGAGGTGATCTGATCAAGTTGCTCTTATTCCAAATCTTGTGCCATTTGGTCTAGATGCCTTATTAGGTCATTCTAGCATGTGCACCAAGTTTGAGAGCATTTGGACAAGTTTGGCAATGTAAAGTTACTCAAACTTCAAATATGGACAGAATGGTTATGAAGGGGTTTGAGGATGTTTTCTTGCTTCCGAAGGCATGGGACTTGGCAAGATCATCAAATATGTCATATATGACATGATAGAATTTCCCTGGAATTTTTGGAGAAAATTTCCTTTGTAAATATTTCAAAAGCTTGAAATATCCAGAAAGGGTTTTAGAGGGTTCAGCCCATTATTTTGAACATGACCAAGTGTTGAAACTCTTATATATGGACAATATATGTCCTATGAGTCTCTCTGAATTTTGGCAAATATTTTTGAAACAGTTAAATAATTTTCCCCTATTAAAGACCATTTCTGGCCTTAAGAAAAAGCTTTTAAATAAAATAGGAAAATAACTTTTAAAATTATACCTTTTTGGTTTCTGGGAGTCCTATGACTACTAGGTCTCAAATAAACCTTTTGAAATAATTTTCTCACCCTAAATCAAGTACTTGCAGTGCAAATCTCAATTCAGGGGTTTTTGGAAAACTAAATTTATAAAATACTTTTTGGCCAAATTAATTTTGTAAGAAAATACTATACTGTTATATAACACTTGGCATGATCATTGGGCAGAAGTTTTGGGTATGGAGATGAATTCTACAAGAGGTCATAATTGACTTTAATGAGCACATGAAAAAGCAAATGAAGAAAACTCAATTCCAAATAAAAAGCCAATGATGCTAAAAAAATTGCTGGTCCAAATTTTCATGCTTCAAAGATACAAATAACATGTTACAAAATGCAGGGTGTGACATACTTTCTCCTTGATCAAAACCGAAAAGGTAGAAACTCCGGCAAAGCGGGAGCCTAAGTTCGTTCACGTTCCAAAGGCTCCCCGTTCTAAAAGTAATCCATCTACTGCCAAAGGGGTTGAAACTGTAAAGACTTTGGAAGAAACACCTATCGTTGATGAATTTATAAATGAATCTTCCCTTGACTTTTATCCTTTTGGTCTTCTACCTAGAAGTATCTCTATGAGGCCTTTATTTGAGAGTCCTCTTAAGACTAGTTGTATTATTGAAGAGCTTTTTGATGATCTTGATGATGGTTCAATTGATACAACTTGATCTATGCATTATGCCTAGCTTAAAGGCATAAAAGAAAGCGCTTTTGGGAGGCAGCCCACATGAATAAATTTTTTGCTTATGTTGTGTCTTGATGTTGTTTACTGCTGTAGCATCATCATTGTATCTTTGCTTTTCATATTTGTGCCAAGTATAGCCTCTGATTGCTAGAAAGTTCAAAAGCTGTGAGGTGCTGTCCAGGAAACAGATTCTGTCCTTGGATAGAAAAATTCGTATAAAATCACCAGATCATATTTTTGGTCTGAACTTTTTCGACAGCGTTCTCTATATAACTGTATTTTGTGCGTCAGTTCTGAGTTTTTTGATTTGAGTTGCAGAAGTATCCCGAACAGGTCAATTACTGCCTGATGTTCTGTTTTTCACAGATTCTGTCATGTTTTGCCTTACCTTCACTTTGCAAATTAAGAACTTGCTTTTTCTTTGCAAAAACCTTTTGGCAATCTTGAGAAACAGTAGATCTTCAAGAATATACTTATTTCCAGCAAGGTATAATTATTTTATTAAGGGTACTAACCTCGCTAATCAGATTATGATGAGTTGTGTATGAAGGGAGTTTTCAAGTGTGCGAGGGAAGATGATAAAAAGATTCAGGAGTGTCAAGCGCTCAAGCTTGGGGATGCCCCCGTGCACCCCCAAGAAATATTCAAGGAGACTCAAGCGTCTAAGCTTGGGGATGCCCCCCGTGCATCCCCTTCTCCAGCAACATTATCAGTTTGTCTTTCGTTCCGCTATATTTTTATCACTTCATATGTTATGTGCTATTCTTGGAGTGTCTTGCTTTTAGTTTTCTTTTTAGTTTTTCATAACGAGTCGGAACCCAGCATTCCTTTATGTGGGAGAGAAACACGCTCCACCTCTACCTAGAACATTACATAGAATTTCCATGTCTATCTATGTTGTGTGTGTTCTTTGTCTTTTAATAGCTACTATCGTGCTTTGCTCTTAGTATTCATGCTTATCTTTTCAAAGAGCTTTTATTTAGTTGGTTGCTTGAACTCTCTTTAATTACCATGCTCACCTTATTAAGAGAGTTTGCTTCCGTTGCATGGGTTAATATGTCTATGATAAATATGCTACTTTCATGATGGTGCTTAGTAGTTCAGGTTTTCTTATGGTTAATCTCAAGTAGCTGGGGGGTTCCCAATGTGTCATTGGAGTACCAACTTGGTTTGTTTGCCTATGATGTGGTATGGTTTAGTAATATCTTCCTTCGAGAATTTATTTTGATTGACTTGGCGTATGCTCACGCATATTCAAGACTGTAAAGAAAGTCTGTCAAGCCTTGATGATCTTTTGTTTCTAAGTAGCGATATAACTACCATGCCTGATTCAATATTGCTTTGTCGCTCTGCATGATTATGACCGTCATTGCTCTCTTAGTTGGTCGCTCCCAGTCTTTTGCTAACCTCCACCTGCACTAAGCAAATTAACCATGCAATACATAGCTCATGGGAAAGTAGCCTAAAAACTATTGTGGTAAAGAATATGTTGCTTATGTATCTTATTTCTTATGAGTTGCTTGCTGAGCGGTAACCATGTTTCTGGGGACGCCATCAACTATCACACTTTTGTTGAATATCATGTGAGTTGCTATGCATGTTTGTCTTGTCTGAAGTAAGGGTGATCTACCGTGGGTTGAATTAATATGCATATTGTTAGAGAAGAACATTGGGCCGCCAACCAAAGCCATGCATCATGGTGGAAGTTTTAGCTTGGACCTTAATCCTCAATCTCTCATGAGAATATGCTTATGCATTAAAGAGGAGTCCATCATCTATTTTCTATGTTGTCCCGGTATGGATGTCCTCAAGTTGAGATTTATCAAAAACGAGAAATCAAATGCGATCTATCTCCTTGGACCTTTGTACAGGTGGCATAGAGGTACCCCTTTGTGACACTTGGTAAAAACATATGCAATGCAATGATAACCCATGGGGATCCGAGCTAATTAGGATAAGGAGCGAGCACTATTGGTATTCGATGCATGAGGCTTGCAACTTATAAGATGTTTTATACATGACACATATGAAGTACTACTACCGTTGACACAATTGCTTCCATGTTTCAAAATAAAAGGCTTAGCACTTCAAGCACCAACTACTGAGAGCATGATTGTCATTCTGAGTGTAATGTGCATTGTCCCAAAGTAGCATTGTCTTTTGCATGATTGTGATATCGTTTATTCTGAAATGATTGTATCTAGTCATCACTTAAACCTTGAAGGTGCCCTTGCATTTATGTTTTGCATCACTAAAAGGGGCAAGCTAGATATCACTTGATCATATTTGCACATCATGTTCATTGCAAATCTTTTTGATGTTTCAGTTTCATATTGTAAAACTTTCAGTCATTTGTGATTTTCTCTTGAGACAACTTAGTTACTTTAGAATCGTTGTCTCAGTAAGCTTTTGTCATATGACTATGAGAAAGTCTTATATGGTTAATAGCATGTCACCACAGAAATTATTCTTGTTATCATTTACCTACTCGAGGACGAGCAGGAATTAAGCTTGGGGATGTTGATACGTCCAAAACGTATCTATAATTTCTGCTTGCTCCATGCCACTTTTGGGTGATATTGCTATGATATTCATACACTTCCATACACTTTTGATCATATTTGGACTAACTTAATAATCCAGTGCACCCCAGTGCCAGTTTCTGTTTTCGGCTGTTTTTGTATTTCAGGTTTTCACTTTTCGAGAACTGCCCAGAAAAATACAGAAAAAATATATATAAAATCAGCGTTCCGGGAACGACACTGCTTCCGAAGGGGAGCCTGGGGGGGCCACAGGGGCTCCAGGCGCCCTGTGGGCGCCCCCCCCCCCCCCGGGCCGCGCCGGGGGGGCGCCTCGGCCCCCCGAGAGCCCCCCGGTGCCCTACTTTGGCAGATATTTAAAGGGTCCCCCATAACCCTTGAAACAGGACTTCTTTTCGCGATCCCATCTCTGTTTCGCCGCCGCCGCCGCTTCCAAGATCGGGAGCACCAGGAGAACTCTTCCCGGCACCCTGCCGGAGGGGAGGATCACCACCGGGAGCTTCTCCACCACCATGGACGCCTCCCGGATGACTCGTGAGTAGTCTCCCTTGGACCATGAGTCCATGACCAGTAGCTATGTGATGTTCTCCTCCCGTTCTTGTGCTTCACTAATTAGTCCTCGTGAGCTGCCCTACATGATCGAGGCACCTATGTAATCCTTATGTTGTTGCTATGTTGAGTTTGCTGGGATCCGATGGATTATGAGATTATGTTCAGATTGATCTTGAGTAATATATTTGATTCACCTCTTTTATAGTTTAGTTCATAAGTAATTCTTGCATGTTCTCCGTTGTTATTTATTGCTTTGGCCAAGTAGTAGGTAGTGACTCCAAGAGGGAACGTTATGCTCGATTGTGGGTTCATGCCCCTCGATGACTAGCTTGAGTGACAGAAACATGAGTCTAGGGGATGTGATGTTGCCACAAGGGGGAAAACAACGGTGCTTGTGCCCGCGGGTGCAAGGATTGTTTACTTTACGCAAAGTTCTTTTAATGCAGTTGTCTGTTGCATTGAGTTTACACTATGGGTGGGACTCGCAACTTAATACCAGCGAGATGTTCTGGATAGATATCTCAAGGTGGATGATTAGTAGTAGATGCAGATGGATTTCGGTCTACTTACTTTGGCGTACCGCCCATGCTTTGAACCTCAACCTTTCTTGCAATGTAATTAGCATTGGTTTGCGTTCGTGGTCCTGTCAATTGCCCAGCTGTAATTTGTTTACCTCACATAGCTGTTTTATCGTCTTTTGGGAGAGAGACATCACTAGTGATCATCATGAGACTCCGGTCCATATTACTATCATTGATCACATACACTATTTTACTTTTCGCTATTTTACTTACTATTGCAAAACACTATCTATCACTACTATCATATTGCTTTTAACCCTTTGTGAACTACAAGGCCGGAGAGATTGACAACCTCTCTGTACTCGTTTGGAGCAAAGTTATTTGTATCTGTGTGCAGGTCCACATTGATTGCTAATTGCGCCGTTAGCGGTTGACACCTACCTGTTGAACCTAGGAGTCTCTTCGGATTCGATCCTTGGCATCTTTGCTAGGGGAAAACACTTCTACTTACTGCATCTTACACCTTCCACTTGGGGTAATCCAACGAGGGGTTCGAGGCCCATCACTAACCCATGATGTTCTTGATTTCGACTCGTAGATAAGTATTCGTTAGGAATTATGTGGGGAGAAAGGATGCCAGAGTTGCATTGTGGAGTCCACCAATCTTGGTTGGAGCAAGGAAAATGGAAGTGACTAGCATGATTAGACATCATGTCCAGCGGTGACGCCGCAAGAATCAGCATCCACTTGTGTGATACCGTCCAAGACATCATCACCCTTTTACACTACGTCCATGCAGGTCATGCCTTCCCTATAGGTAAACCTTGTCTCTCCCTTAGGCAATATGACTAGGCTTGAGTTAGGCATCATGGATTCAGATCAACAAGGCATGGCTTAGCTCTAACATGATACAAGTTGATGACATAGACTATAGATACACTTTGAAAATACCAAAAAGTTGAATCGTGTGAGGTTCATAGTATATTTAATTCAGTACATTTTATTTGTACATATGTGAAGGTTTTGCAAATGGAGCAGAAAGAAAATAGAAGAGCTTTTTGTTTAGCTTAACAAGGAAACAGTAAAAGACATTTCGTTTCTATCACAAGAATGGATGCAAGTGTCTTATGCATTGGTTTTCGAGGGAAAATCACATCTAGAAAATGAGAAGAATCAATTGTAATAACACATTCATACATGGTGAGCAATCAAAGTATTATGTGGTTGTTCAGAGTCAATAACAGAGAAATAAAGTATGCTAATTGTCTGCACTGGTTTATGTGATGACATTGCTTCTTGAAAAGACCAGTTTGTAAAGTTTTGTACACTTGTTTACCTTGCTTCTTGAAAAGACACTTTGTAATGTCTTGAACAAGTTTTTAACCAAGTGCAGTATTGTTTTTCTTACTGTATCCAAATTTTCTGGTGGACCAAATGCCAAGGAACACCATGTAATATAAGAAGGAATGAAAAGTGAGTATAAGACATAATGTTAGAATTATTCGTATGGTGAAGATATCATTTTGTGCTTAATCTAAAACATATCTTTTAATAATTTCAGTACTCAAGTTTAAACAAGTTAACATTTGTGATATGTCTTAGTTTGTTGGTAACCTGTCTATTTGTAAGCATCAGGTCCTTCTAAGTTCCTGTGGAACTTAATAATACCATCTTTCATTATTTGTGTCCCTCATTATTTTATATCATATGAAAGTTGCTTTATACATTGGTATCTTTTTGCAGAAAGGACTGCATACACTGGACACTTGATTGGAGGTTTAATTCATATGATATTTTCATAACTAACTATGAATGAGTTTACATTAATCTATCATTACAAAATGCTTTCTTCTGTTTTTCTAGTCTATGTGCTTTGTAACTTTACCACTTCTCCAAGATGAAAAGATATATGCCTATGACTATTCTAATTGCTCTCATGGTTGCTTTCCATTTTGACAACTCGTATGCATGAAATGTCTTAGCATTCTCAAAGTTCTTACATCATTCTTTTTAACTCGGCCGTTGCATCTAGATTTTTTTTTGTGTAAACAGATCTACCATTGATATATATGTTACAATAGTAACTTTAAGCCTCCCCGCAAAACAAAAACATAGTTATTCAAAACCATATGCAATCCTTTTTTACAAGAATTTTTCTGGTTTTATCACATTCTATTGTCCTTTAATGAATTGAACCATGCACATGTCTTGAGACTATGTCATGGGTGAGCCCTGGTTCATCACTAAGATTTTGTCCCACTAGCACATCATGAGTCCATTAAATAGAAAATATGAAGCATTTGTGATAAATACCGGGAGCACGTATTATTAGAAGTGAACTACTTGTAGCTCTTCACTTTGTTGGTCAAGTAATTATCAAATGAAGCAACTCTATTTGTGCTGTCTCTCTTATTCCCACAAACAATTCCGGCCATGCGTAGTGTTATATGTAAGAGTAGGGGACAATAGTTATTTTTCTTTTAGTATAGCTCATATGAGGAGAGCTAAGATCATATATTTTTTGAAACATCTAAGATTATTTTCATTAGTGAACATGCATGTCTTTTCATATGTGATTGCTAGATGGTATATAATTTTACTATCTTATTGTAGAATGCATCAATGCTTCCATCAAAAGAACCATCTTGGGAGACACATTCCCAAATGACAAGCGAAACACATCAAAACAAACAAAAGAACAAGCCTGGAAGGCATGTTTGGGAAGTAAAAGATTAAGTCATGGAGGTATTTCTATCGGTGTGTCGGAGCAACAAACTATTGTATAAGTTGCCCAGACTATACACATTCATGTAGGCGAGGTTTCAACGACAAAACAAGACCAAGCTGAAGATATAGCTCTTTGAGGAATGAAAGGGCGGATCAAGAAGACCAAGACAAGACAAGGAGCAAGATATCACCAAGGAAAATCCTCCCTTACCGGGCAGGCAAGCCCGGCCAGGTCGAGGTCACACAAAAGAAAAGTCTCAAGACTCCCCCGGTAGGCTTGTCGGGGACGCTCAGGACGGATCATCCCGCCAAGACACCACCGCTCCACGGCACAATGACTCAGGTCACTTATCAGTGCGGTGTCCAGCCCCCAAGTGATTAAGTGGCATCCACCAAGCACGTGGCAGCCACCCAGAAGGCGTTTTATCTCCAAATGACACCCATCCAGCGGCGTGTCAGGCCGACAGGGCAAGACACAGAAAAAGTGGGGCAGCAAGGCTTGCCGGGCTAGTCCAGGACGTGACACTAAGCGGTGCATTTAATGCCCCATGTCCTATCTGCAGAGTTAGGTATGATAGCACCGTTTGCTATCTAATCAACCAACAGTGATTGTGTCACACTGTGGGTACCCCTTGAACTATAAAAGGAGGACTGAGGCGAGCTATAAAAGGATTCGGACCCTTGTACACTCATACGTGCATAGCTGCTCTCCCTGGGGCCACCTTGTCGGGCTTGGGTGCTACGTGCACCTCGCGCTCTGTCATCCAATCCACGAAAAGCAGGAGTAGGGTTTTACGCTTCGCAGCGGCCCGAACCTCAGTAAAAACCGTCGTGTCACCATTGTCGTGCTGCCTCTACGGTTTCCGCTCTTTGTGCAACGCGGCCTTCCCCCATGCTGAACCACAAGCGGCCAATGGCCCCATAGGTGATCGTCTTTTCCCAGGACATCATTCGCACGCTAGGTAGGGTTTGCGCTACCACGAGCCGAGATTGTGAACAACGCGCAGATCTTCATCATCGCCTTCTTCATCGCCAGCTTCATCTTCCATGGCGCCCAAAAAGAAATCTGACGCAACAGTGTTGCCCTCCACCTCGAAGCCCCCTCGCATGCAGTCATTGATGCCACAAGCACTGCAACGGCGTTGGGGAACACTGGTGCCGTGGGAGACGTGGCCGGCGCTAGTGGCACCGTTGTCGTCTCCCGCGCGACCAAAGTGGGGTGGAGGATGCCGAAGGAGAGGGACATCCACAACATCCCAATGTCCGTGTTCCAGAAGGCGTAGGCAGAGATGGGATGCAGTCTCTGCATCCTCACCGCGCTGGAGGACACATCCACAAAGACAACGTCCGCTCTGGTGCGAGCCGTGAGCCCCCACTGGCCCTGTCATAGGTGCA
Organism: Secale cereale; assembly: GCA_902687465.1. Classification (NCBI taxonomy): domain Eukaryota; kingdom Viridiplantae; phylum Streptophyta; class Magnoliopsida; order Poales; family Poaceae; genus Secale; species Secale cereale. The sequence continues at coordinate 272,260,309 of LR738712.1, forward strand.
GCCGCAGGACAGGTGTCTTCCCTAGGGCATGGTGATCAAGATGCGTGACCGAATGGGGTCGTCAACCCCCAAGAGCATCCTCCTCGTCATCATGCCGCCACGGCGACTGGCTCGCGGCGGTGCCACCACCGTCGGCGCCGCCAGAAGTCAGGCGACGTCACGTTCTTCGTCGTCGTCCATGCCAAGCACTACTTTGGAAGCCATGGCGCGAGCCTAGCTCCTATTGAGATTCCCGCCGGCGACCAATAAAATGGATGAATAGAGAGCCGCCATCCAAAGTTTGATTGCTTTTGCTGAAGCGGGAGGATCGCAGCGGGTGGGGCCGCCGTGGAAGCCACAAGTAATGGCATCAGTCCAAGCTGCTGCCCACGCTAGAAGAGTTGTCCCGACGGTGTAGTCCCATCCACGGCAGCCAGCGCAGGGGCCACAGCCAGGACCACACGACCAAGAACCAGACAATGTGTCGATGGCTTAATCTGGTCCTCGATCCCATCGAGACCAGTGGCAGGTCCTGGAGGATAAACGGAGGGAAGACGCACGTGTCACCATAGAACGATGCCGGGAATCCCGCCGCTAGTCTGATAGGCGCAATGGCCCCAACATCGACGAGCCCGTGCCCAGTGGAAGTGGGTACCTGCCTTTTGAGGTTGGGTTCCCCGCCTTCACTCATAAGCTACGGCTAGTCCGTTGGCCATCTGCACACACGTTCAAGGCAAAGATACCAGAGAAGTATGATGGAAGATTGAACCCGGCAGAGTTCTTGAGCATTTACACCATTGTTGTTCAAGCTACCAGAAGAAGAGATGAGAAGGTGTTCGCCAACTAATTCCCTTTGGCACTCAGGCCAAATGTGAGGTCGTGGCTGATGCACCTGCCACAGAACTCCATCTCGACCTGGGCTGACCTGTGCAATGAATTTGTTAGCGCCTTCACGGGCGGCCACCAAGAGCCGGGACGGCCCAACGACTTGCAGCTCCTCCCACAGAAGGAAGGAGAGATCTTGCGGAAGTACATGCAGAGGTTTAGCCGGGTGCACAGGAACATTCTAGATATCAACCCGACAGCTGTGTTCCAGTCCAACATGCGCAACCGCAGCATATATTCCAAGATGAACGTGCGATTGCCCAAGACTATGAATGAGCTTTACACCTTGGCGGATAAGTGTACCCGTACAGAAGAGGGGAGGAAACTCCACAGAGAAGAAGACCGCATCAGAGTTGATTCAGAGGATGACGATGATGCTGCCGACCAAAAAAATAAGAATAAGAAACGCAACAAGAAGCACAAGGAGAAGGCTTTCCTAGTTGTCGAAGGCTCTGTCGCCCATTGTATCGGCAAAAAGTCAAAGACCGAAACTCTCGACAAGGAAGTTGCCGCATGCACTAACTGTCAGGAAGCTGAGGCAGCTGAGAAGGTTGGGAAGGCTGATGGTCCGTACTGCAAGATCCATTGGACGATGGGCCATGATCTCCAGGAGTGTCATCAAGTTTAACAACTCGTCAAGAAGCAGAAGGCTGAGTACGAGAAGCATGACAAAGCGAGAGACCAAGACAGTTCTGGCGGGAGAGGCCGAGGTGGCAGAGGAGGCCGCCCCGGCAAGGTCCCTCAACATCAGTGGAAACCTGCTAGAGGCCCTGGCAAGAAGGAGTGAGATGGCAAGAGCGATGAAGGAGATGAAGAGGGAACCAGTGAGCAGGAGTTCCAAAAGGCCACTGACGCCCTATGCATTGATGCAGGTGCATCTTTGCACTCTTCTCACCGCCAACTAAAACAGTGGGCACGTCAGGTCAATGTTGTGGAGCCAGCGGCAGAGACCCTGAAACCGCTCAAATGGTCCCGCGCGCCCATCATCTTTGATGAAGAGGATCACCCTTACGGCACCATCGCGGTAGGGTGTGTGCCGTTGTTGGTTTTGCCAATAGTCCACAACCTCAAAGTCACAAAGATGTTGATTGACGAAGGGGCCGGGTTGAACCTTATTTCTCCCAAGGTCATCAGCAAGTTGCAGATAACAGAAGAAGAGCTTAAGGTTACTGGAACCATTAAAGGCATCAATCCCGGCAGAAGCCGTCCAAAGGGGAAGATCACAGTGCTAGTGACATTTGGAGGGGAGCCAAACTACCGGACTGAAAAGATTGTGCTCGACGTGGTTAAGCGTCCGTTGCCGTACAATGGGATACTTGGACGACGTGCCCTGGCAAAATTCATGGTGGCATCTCACTAGGCCTATAACACTTTGAAGATGCCAGGGCCAATGGGCATCATTTCCATTCCATCAGAAAAGAAGGACTCAATCATATGCATGGATAAGATGTATCAGGAGGCGGTCGCGGTATAGGCCACAGAAGCCATCGTTCGCGCCAAGGAAAACAAGCAAAGAAGAGAAGCTAACATGGATACCGGCAAGGGATCTTGGAATTGCGCCTCTCCGGGATGCGTTGCGCCTGTCGATGACTTGTCGGAAAGTTCCAATTGCAAGATATCAAAGATTGCCGCACCTTCTTTGAAGAAGGTCCCAGTAGGGCTGGTTGGCGATGATGGTACATTCACTATGAGCTCCACCCTTGATAATAAATAGGAAAGCGCGCTCTTTTCCTTCCTACGGGCAAATGTCGATGTGTTTGCCTGGCAACCATCTGACATCCCCGGCGTTCCCATGGAGGTAATTGAGCACCACCTTGCTATGTGCGCCCATGCTCGGCCCGTCAAGCAGAAGGCCCGGAAGCAAGCTTTGAAGCAGCAGCAATTCATTGCCGAAGAGATCAAGAAACATGAATCAGCTGGTTTGGTCAGAGGAGTGTTACATCCAACAAGGTTGGCGAATCCAGTGGTGGTGCGCAAGGCGAATGCGAAATGGAGGATTGTGGATTCCACCTCTGTATGTGACATCATTTCCTTCTTGGATGCATACTCTGGGTACCACCAGATATTCATGTCCAAGGAAGATGAAGAGAAGACTGTGTTCATAACCCCATGTGGCACGTACTACTTTGTGTGAATGCCCTTCGGTTTAAAGAGCGTCGGGTTCACCTTTGCAAGAGCCATCCAGATTGGTTTTGAGCCTCAACTGCATAGGAATATTTAAGATTACATGGATGACATCGTGGTCATGACCAAGGACACATCAACATTTATTCAAGACCTGGAAGAGACCTTGGTAAATTTCCGCAAGATCAACCTGAAGCTTAATCCAGAGAAGTGCGTGTTTGGTGTCCCCTCTGGCAAGCTACTTGGCTTCTTTGTGTCTCATCAGGGGATAGAGGCCAACCCCGATAAGATTAGAACAATCGAGCAGATTCAAGCACCCAGATCAATCAAGCATGTGAGGCGCTTAACTAGATGTGTTGCCGCGCTGAGCAGGTTCCTCTCCAAGTCCTCAGAGCGCACCCTATCGTTCTTCAAAGTTTTGAAGAAGGCATGGCCCGTGAAGTGGACCCCTGAGGCAGAAGCGGCGCTACAAGACTTAAAAACCTACCTTTCCTCTGTTCCCACCTTGGTTGCTCCTAGACCACAAGAGTCGTTGCTGTTGTATCTAGCAGTGACTAATCAAGTGATTAGTGCAGCCTAGATGGCACAGCTGGAAGTGGAAGAAGGAGCAGCTGCAGCTATTGCCCTTTCTGGAGAAGGAAGTGAACCAGTCACGACAGGATCGAGCACAGATCAATAGAAAGAATGGCATGGTAATGAAGGCAATTCCAAGACCGTGGCAAGGAAGAAGGTAGTGCAACGACCAGTTTACTTTGTCAGCTCCCTCTTGCAGGGAGCAAGATCAAGGTATTCTGGAGTACAAAAATTAATATTCCGCCTCATCATGGCCTTGAGGAAGCTGCACCACTACTTCCAAGCCCACAAGATCACAGTTGTCACCCGTTTTCCTCTGCAATGAATACTGAGGAACCCTCAAGCCACCGGCAGAATAGTTGAATGGGCATTGGAATTATCAAGCTTTGGGCTGAAGTATGAAAGCACCTCAACTATTCAGAGCAGAGCACTGGTGGAGTTTATGGCAGAGTGGACACCAACTCTGGATGAAGAGACGCCAGAAACAGTCATCCCCAGTAAGGAAGCGCCCAAAGAGTGGATAATGTACTTCGATGGTGCTTTCTCACTACAGGGTGCGGGGGTTGGTGTGCTCTTCGTCGCACCCACTGGAGAGCACCTGAAGTATGTGGTCCAAATGCACTTTCCTCGTGAAAGGGCTACCAATAACACTTCAGAGTATGAAGGGCTCCTTGTCAGGCTCAGGATTGCGATAGAATTGGGGATCAAGAAGCTGATCATCTGACAAGATTCACAGCTAGTAGTGAGGCAAGTCAACAAGGATTACTAGAGACCGTTGATGGATGCATATGTTGAAGACGTGAGGAGTTGGAGGAACACTTTGTAGGAATACAAACAGAGCACGTACGACATGCGAAAAATAGTACTGCTGATTATCTGTCAATGTGTGCCGCGCAGAAGCTCCCTATGGAACCAGGAACTTTTGTCCTCCATTTAACTCAGCCATCCATATCCCCATTGAAAATGGCCAAGAAGAGTAGGAAGTTGGACTCAGGCAAGCCTTCACCGGCAGTACCTTCAGAGGTCCCCGGTAAGGAGGCTGCCAGGAATGACTCCACCTCACCTGGCGAGTCGCACTCTTCCACGGGACCTCAGGTCTTTGTGGTCGAGGCAAGCTCTCCCGTGAGTGAGGAGGTGCCATTAGCTCTAGTTGTCAAGCCACATGCTCCAACTTGGGCGCAACACATCGTCCACTACCTCCAAACTGGAGAACTTCTCGAGAAGCAAGAAGAAGACGAAAGAGTAGCCTGGAAGGCCAGTATGTATCAGTTCGTCGACAACACACTATACAGAAGAAGGCCCAACAGTGTGAAATTGAAGTGCATTTGTCAGGAAGAAGGAAAGGACAGTTGGTAGAGATACATCATGGCCTGTGTGGGTCTCATATTGGTTCAAGAGCCTTGGTCGGAAAAGCTTTCTGGCAAGGTTTCTACTGGACCATGGCCCTCCAAGATGCAACCGAGCTAGTCACCAGATGTGAAGCCTGCCAGTTCCACTCCAAGAATATCCATCAGCCTTCTCAAACTCTCTAGACAATCCCTTTTGTCATGGCCATTTTCTGTCTGGGGGCTCGACATCTTGGGCCCCTTCCCCCGTGCTACAGGGGGCTTTGAATACTTGTATGTCCCCATCGACAAGTTTTCAAAGTGGCCGAAAGTGGATCCCATGAGGAAGGTGACCACATAATCAGCTATAAAGTTCTTGAAAAGGATTGGTGTGTCGTTTCGGAGAACCCGCTAGGGTAGACACTCACAATGGCACCCAGTTCACAAGCCGCGCCTTCATCGAATACGTTCATGCCCTCGGAAGCAAGGTCTCATTCGCCTCTGTTGCCCAACCCAGAAGAAATGGAAAAGCTGAGAGGGCGAACGCTGAAGTGCTGGGAGGACTCAAGACAAGAAAATTTGATAAGTTGCAGAAGTGTGGCACGCGATGGATCGACGAGCTTCCGGTGGTTCTTTGGTCCCTTTGTACGACACTAAATCGAGCTACCGGCCAGACTCCCTTCTCCCTGGTCTATGAAGAAGAAGAAGTGCTCCCCACGAAACTCATATACGGGTCACCTCGAGAACTTGCCTATGATGAAGTAGCGCAAGAACAGCACCGGTGTGACGATGATGTGCTACTTGAGGAGAATCATCTCTAGGCTGCTGTACGTGATGCACTATACCAGCAAGCCATGCGTCGCTATCACATCCATAGGTTCCATCCCTGCAGTCTTGAGGAAGGCGACCTTGTCCTTAGGCGTGCTCAGTCTGCCAAGGGTGCAAATAAGCTCACGTGGAAGTGGGAAGGCCCTTACTGGGTAGTACGAGTCACAAGACCTGGCTTAGTCCGTCTAGAGACTGGAGATGACATTCAATTGCAAAACTCATGGAACATTGAGCATCTCTGTAAGTTCTACCCGACAGCCCTGCTTTTGTACCCGCCAGGCGCAGACCCTGAGCAACAGGGAAATAAACAAAGCGCTACGGACCCCCCAAAACCTACATGCATGCATAGCTTTACGTAAGCATCTCATGAGCATATAGACAAGGGCATATGATGCTATGTTTCCTACTGCACTAACTATATGTTTCTTGCCGCGGACCCGATCCCGAAAAGAAGAAACGGAAACAAGCCAACATATCGATCCCCGACAAGCAAAACAGATAAGTTCCATTTCTTCCTATCCATTTATGTTTCTATAAGAAGAACTAGTGAATTTGAAAGACCTCATCACCTCCATAGCATTTGTGCTCTCGTTCTATGGTTCGAACAACGCTTCGTCCAAGACGGTTGTAGTTGCATTTGCTAGAAGGGGTTCGATAGGGGGCTTGTTTCCTTCCGCATTGTTGTGCCCCGCAGGCCAAGCCCTATGGTAACAACGGAAATCACCGGCAAGACAACTTGCTGGGAAAGAACTTGTTTGCTTGAAAGTATAGAGGTGTTTTCCCTCTGCATGGATAAAGTACATGCACAACTTCCCGGCAAGACTGTCTTTCTTTGCATTAACATGCTGAGAAGCAAGTACAAATCTTACAGAATACAAACATGGATAGAAGAGATTACATATTTGAAACTAAAACTTGGTGAATGCCTACATTTTTAAGACTATAAAAAGATAAGTGCCTCGTGATCCCTTTCTTGTCCCTCTCCTCCTATGATCTTAAGTGGGAGGTGAAGGGGCAAAAGGAGCGCATGGGCAAAAGCCCAGCCTGACCCCGTCGGGGGCTGCCGGGAGTAGCCTGACAAGATTGGGAGTGGTGAGGGTGCAAAGGATGGGGCAGAGAGAGCAGACGGATGACCCCCTGGTCACCACTGCCAGGGCCAGCGGGACGCTCTAGCATGGACGCTGGCGGGGGAAGCCTACCGCGGCCTAGCTGGAAGACTGCTGGAGGAGGCAAAGGAACCAAGAGAGCATCCCTCCCCGGCAACCGCTCGAAAGAGGCTGCTGATGATGGTGCCGGGGAGGGGTGGCGAAGTACCAGAAGACGGGGCAGCCGATAGACAGTACGAGATGAAGGCGTCGATGCCATCATACTCCGACCTGACGGACTGCCCTCCGCCTTCGTCATTTCTGCCGGTTTCTTCCTCATGACCGTCGCTCAGGGACAACAGCGGGCCTTGGGCCCGCCATCCCCTCAAAGAAATTACCAGCAGCGGCGACGCTGCCTAGGGCACGCAGAGAACGTCGTGACCCACCTTGGTGGGTAGGATGGCACCCCCATCATCAGCATGGTCCTGGCCGCACCAAAGGGGGGCAGTGATGGGATTGACATAAATCCCGAGCACGATCCAATGGGCAGGCGCTAGAAGCAACGAAGACTTCACTAGCGAATCGGCGAGCTCTAGAAGCTTGTGGCAGAGACGACACCTCTTCCCCAAGCGATGAACCCACGAGGGAGGGTCAAGCATTCTACCACCATGGAGGAACATGACGCCCTCCATGCCAAGGTCGACGCGGCGTTTGCGGAAACGTTGTCGCGAACTATGACTGCCCCTGCTACGGTCACCGCATCTCTCGCAGCCCCGCACCAGACTCACTCCCCAACAGGTTATGCCTACTTTCAGGGCCGCCATTCCCAGGCTGAGGCCCGAGGCCTGCCCCTGGCCTCCTCCCCTCAACATGGAGAGAACAAAACAAGGGAGAGATGCACGGGTGGGTGCTTCCGACCCCCATGATGCTTCCCTTTTATAGGCGAACCCGGGCAGGGGGCTGAGGCTTCGCCCGCCTCCAAAGGCTCCCTCAAACCCGGTCCATTGCAACTCCGGGCGGAGGTCTCATGCGCCAATCCGTACGTCCGCTACTGCCCCTCCTCATGCGCCAATCCGTGCATCGGCTACCTACCCCGCGCGGCGCATGCGGCATATGTGGCGGTAGGAATAAGTGAAGTGGGATAAGTGAAATGGTGGTTACCGACCCATGAGATAAAGGCATGCACGAGCCATAACGAGGTGGCTCCCATCACGTTTGGCATTGCACTATAGGCGGGAAAAGCAGAAACTGCCCTCATTGAAGCGCAGGTTAATGAAGAAGCAAGAAAAACATCAAAAATAAGCTACAACGAGCCCTCTGCCTATGAACTGGATAGGGCCTACGCCAACAATGCTCGACGGCATGTTCGGGCCAGGCCCGAGGGCTTCTGTCGGTTCAACAAACTTTGGTATAGGTTGGAACAAAAAAACAAGACCAAGCTGAAGATATAACTCTTTGAGAAATCAAAGGGCGGATCAAGAACACCAAGACAAGACGAAGGAGCAAGATATCACCAAGGAAAATCCTCCATTGCAGGGCAGGCGAGCCCGACTAGGTCGAGGCCACACCAAAGACAAGTCTCGAGACTCCCCTGGCAGGCTTGCCAGGAACGCTGAGGACGGATCACCCTGCCAAGACACCACCATTCCACCGCACATCAACTCAGGTCACTTATCAGTGCGGTGTCGAGCCCCCAACTGATTAAGTGGCATCCACCAAGCACCTGGCGGCCACCCAGAAGGCATTTTATATCCAAATGACACCCATCCAGCTGCGTGTTAGGTGGACAAGGCAAGAGACAACAAAAGTGGTGTGGCAAGGCTTGTTGGCCTACTCCACGACGTGACACTAAGCAGTGCATTAAATGCGCCTTGTCCTCTCCGTGGAGTTAGGTATGATAGCACTATTTGCTATCTAATCACTCAACAGTGATCATGTCGCCACTTTGGGTACCCCTTGAACTATAATAGGAGGGACGAGGCGAGCCAGAAAAGGTTTCAGACCCTTGTGCACTCATATGCGTGTAGCTTCTCTCCCCGAGGCCACCTTACTGGGCTTGGGTGCTACGTGCACCTCGCGCTCCCTCATCCAATCCACCAAAGCAGGAGTAGGGTTTTATGCTTCGTAGCAGCCTCAACCTTGGTAAAACCCGCCGTGTCACCATTGTCGTGCTCCATCTACGGTCTCAATTCTTTGTGCAACGCGCCCTTCCCCCATGTCGAACCACAAGGGGCCAATGGCCCAATATGTGATCGTGATTTCTCACGACATGGTGATTGCAAAAAACCCATGTATCTGTATTTGATGCAGATGAAAGATGTTAAATTTACTTCCTCTATATGTCTAATCTTATGATGTCGACTTGCTAGATGTGGGTTAGATTAACATTTCCTTGTGTATGGCAAAGAAATGCAAGTAACACTAGCGCAGAAAATCCTAACTATGGCATGCCAAAAAAACCTTGCTGGCGTGGAAGCTCGATGCCACCAATATGGCGCAATTATTAAGAAACAGTGGTGGTGTTGGAGGCTACGCTGGCAGTGTTATAAGTGTTGCTGGCGTGCCACGTTTGCAACGCCACCACTATATTCACTCACCTAGCGCCACGAATGTTTCGTGCACCCAATTTTTTTGACGCCATGTAACATTTAGCATTTCACATTAAAACTAAGCACATATATAACATTAGACAGTAGAATAGTATGATATAACAGAATATTACGATTTAGTAATTAAGTGGCAATCTCACAAACAATACGTCGTACCTAGATCTCACAAGGATTACCAGTTAATAGAACATTACGAGCTAAAACACTAGTAGATAGACATAACACATAAGAAGTTCATTTAGCATATACGGACCCTCCACACACATAGTTCTAAATGAGCTCGATGATGATCATCATTCTCAAGTATGGCGCTAGGTGTTCCTAATGGTGACTAAGATGGCCTGTCCAACCTGGAGATTCTTGCCAACAAGGAAGTTGTTCCACCCCGCGGCGCTGAAGATAGTACGACCGTCCCTGTCCACTGATTAAGCACAGTTGTTGATGGATCCCCTTGTGGTAAGGCATAGTCTAGCCATGCAAGCTTCATCCAGCTCGATGCCACAACTCTCACTTAGCCTCTTAGGCAATTTCTGAAAAAACATATATGATAAGTGAGCATGTCACATTACTACACACTAAGCATATCATCACATTGAACACAAAGCATGTCACATTACTACTACACTAAGCATATCACATTACTACACACTAAGCATATCACAAGATTAGTACACTAAGCATATGACATTACTACATGATACGTCTCCAACGTATCTATAATTTTTATTGTTCCATGCTATTATTTATGAAGTCTTGGATGTTTAATGGGATTTATCATTCACGTTTATATAATTTTTGGGACTAATCTACTAACCCAAAGGCCTAGTCCAGATTGCAGTTTTTTTGCCTCTTTCAGGATTTTGCAGAAAAAGAATATCAAACGGAGTCCAAACATGAAACCTTCGCGAGAGATATTTTTAGAGAAAATCACGCACACGGAGCTTGAGAACCACGTTAGGGGATCAAGGGGTGGCCCATGAGGGTGGGGGGCGCGCCCCCCTTCCCAGGGTGCGCCCCCTGCCTCATGGCCCCCTCGAGCGTCCCCCGGTGTCCTCCTTCTTCCTATATAAGTCTACGTACCCCAAAACCTCCGTGAACAGAGAGAAAACCCTAATTCCACCGCCGTACCTTCTGTTCCCGTGAGATCCCATTTTGGAGCCTGTTCCGGAGCTCCACCGGAGGGGGATCCATCACGGAGTTCATCATCATCATCATCATCGCCCTCACCATGAGTTGTGATTAGTTTACCACAGACCTTCGGGTCCATAGCTAGTATCTAGATGGCTTCTTCTCCCTCTTTGGATCTCAATACAAAGTTCTCCTCGGTCTTCGAGGAGATCTATTCGATGTAATCTCTTTTTGCGGTGTGTTTGTCGAGATCCGATGAATACTGAGTTTATGATCAAGGTTATCTATGAAAGATATTTGGTTCTTCTATGAAATTTTTATGTGTGCTCATAATATCCTTGCACGTCTCTTTGAATTATTGGTTTGGTTTGGCCTACTAGATCTATAGTTCTTGCAATGGGAGAAGTGCTTGGCTTTGGGTTCAATCTTGCGGTGTCCTTTCCCAGTGACAGTAGGGGTAGCAAGGCATGTATTGTATTGTTGCCATCGAGGATAAAAAGATGGGGTTTATATCATATTGCTCGAGTTTACCCCTCTACATCATGTCATCTTGCTTAAGGCGTTACTCTGTTCTTATGAACTCAATACACTAGATGCATGCTGGATAGCGGTCGATGTGTGGAGTAATAGTAGTAGATGCAGAATCATTTTGGTCTACTTGTCCCGGACGTAATGACTATATACAATGATCATGCCCAGATAGTCTCATAATTATTCGCTTTTCTATCAATTGCTCGACAGTAATTTGTTTACCCACCGTAGAATATCGCTATCATGAGAGAAGCCACTAAAGAACACTATGGCCCTCAGGTCTATTCTCAACATATCAATCTACATCTAATTTACTTTTATCGCTTTTATTTGCTGTTCTTATAAACCAAAAATACCAAAAATATAAACTATCATCTCTATCAGATCTCACTTTCGTAAGTGACCGTAAAGGGATTGACAACCCCTTATTGCGTTGGCTGCGAAGTTCTTATTTGTTTGTGCAGGTGTGAGGGACTAGCGCGTGGTCTCCTACTGGATTGATACTTGGTTCTCAAAAACTGAGGGAAATACTTACGCTACTGTGCTGCATCTCCCTTTCCTCTTCGAGGGAATACAACGGAAGCTCGAGAAGTAGCAAGAAGAATTTCTGGCGCCGTTGCCGGGGAGGCTTACGCAAAAGTCATATACCAAGTACCTATCACAAACCCTTATCCTTCGCATTACATTTATTTTCCTCTCGTTTTCCTCTCCCCCACTTCACCCTTGCCGTTTTATTTGCCCTTCTTCCGCCGTGTGTTTATCGTTCGCTTGCTTCTTGTTTGCTTGTGTGTGTTGGATTGCTTGCTTGCCGGATTACCCCCATGTCTGAGATGGGGGACGATTTTATCGAGAAAGGTAGCAATGTTGAGGGCAACGTCCATGTTTACCCGCCGGATGAAGCTACCACTTTACATATTAAGAAGTTCTGGGTTGGTAGTGGTAATATTATTGGAAAAGAGGTTCTTCAAGACTTCTTTACTTGTGCCGGTGCTTTGCCCACTATGGGTGGCTCTATTCTTCACAGAACTAGTAGCCTTGCAGATGTTGTATCTATGCTTATAGTAGAAATTGAAAGGCAATTTATCCATATGCATCCCTGTATTCAGAGAATCTTTTTGGAGTTTTCCAATATTGAGCATTCTTCTGTTAAGCGTGCAACTACTATCTTTTTGGCTCATGAATTTAGATATATCATGAAAGAGGCCAGAGAAATCTTTGCTCATTACGGAGTAGATGCCGGTCGACCTCCTATAGAGGCTATCTTGTTCAATCAAGAAGACCTAATGCGGTTGCGAACCCCTGATCATGTTGCTTTTAATGAAAACCTTAGAAAAAAGGTTCCTATTGAGATCTTGATTGATAGAATTTTTGAGATAAATGATGATTTTGCTGTTCAAAATAATGGGCTAGGCTTATCCCTTGAGCGAAGGCTTATGACCTTCTGCCAAAAGAATGCCTATAATGATGAATTAGTTATCCACTACAAAGGGCCAAAGGAGGAACCTGTTCCTCCTGAGATTGATGTAGGGGACTTTTGTCCCATTAAATTTAGCCCTTTTGATTACTTTTTCTTGCCACAAAGGAAGCTTGCTGCTAAACGTAGGGAATATGAGATGAGCTTTCGTGACATATCGTACCACTATGGCTATACCTAGATCTATCTTGTATCGTGCCTAGCTAGGGGCGTAAAACGATAGCGCTTGTTGGGAGGCAACCCAACTTTATTATTTTTTTTGTTTTTCTTGCTGTTAGGGAATAAATATTGCATCTAGCATCTGATTAGATGTGGTTTCATGTTTTTTTTAGTGTTTGTGCCAAGTAGAACCTTTGGGAAGACTTGCGTGAAGTTTATGTGATCTTGCTGTGAAAAACAGAATCGTTAGCGCTTGCTAAAGTGGTCTTCAGATTTTACTGGAACGTGATTTTTAGTTGATTCTTTTTGCAGATGATTGGTAGAAAAATTCCACAAATTTATCAATTTAGTTTGAATTTTTTGGAGTTACAGAAGTAGGCGAAACCTGCAGATTACTAAAGACTGTTTTGTTTTTGACAGATTCTGTTTTTCGTGTGTTGTTTGCTTATTTCAATGCTTCTATGAGTAGTATTGGAGGATATGAACCATAGATAAGTTGGAATACAGTAGGTTTAACTCCAATATAAACAAAGAATGAATTCATTGCTGCACCTTTGAGTAGTGGTTTGCTTTCTTATACTAACGGAGCTCACGAGAACTTTTGTCTAAGTTTTGTGTTGTGAAGTTTCCAAGTTTTGAGTATTGCTTTGATGGACTATGAACAAGGAGTAGCAAAGGCCTAAGCTTGGGGATTCCCATGGCACACCAAGTAAATTCAATATAATCAAAAGCCTAAGCTTGGCGATGCCCCGGGAAGGCATCCCCTCTTTCGTCTTCATCCATCGGTAACTATACTTGGAGCTATATATTTATTCGCAACATGATATGTGTTTTGCTTGGAGCGTCTTGTATAATTTGTGTCTTTTCTTGTTAGTTTTTCACAATCATCCTTGCTGTACACACCTATTTGAGAGAGTTAAATATGGCCTAGAAATTGTTAGAACACTCTATGTGCTTCAGTTATATATTTTGAGTTGAATAGTTTTTGCTCTAGTGCTTCACTTACATCTTTTAGAGCACGGTGGTGGTAATATTTTGTAGAAATTGTTGAACTCTCATGCTTCACTTATATCCTTTTGAGAGTCTATTAAAACATCATGGTAATGTGTTTAGGCTAAAGAAACTAGTCTTCATATGATAGACATCCAATGTCAATGTAGTAAAAAAATCACACTAAGTACATTGAATATGATGAGATGTTGGATGCTTGATAATTGTTTTGAGATATGAGGATAGTGATATTAGAGTCATGCTAGTGGAGTTATTATGAAATTGAGAAATACTTGTCTTAAGGTTAGTGATTCCCGTAGCATGCACATATGATGAACCGCTATGTGACGAAGTTAGAGCATGAGGTATGTGTAGAGTGCCAACCTTTGTGTGGAGGTCGGGGGCACGCGATGGTTAACTCCTACCAACCTCCCCCCTAGGAGCATGCGTTGATTGCTTTGTTTTGATGACTCGTAGATTTTTGCAATAAGTATATGAGTTCTTATGACTAATGTTGAGTCCATGGATTATACGCACTCTCACCCTTCCACCATTGCTAGCCTCTCTTGTACCGCGCAACTTTCGCCGGTACCATAAACCCACTATATATCCTTCCTCAAAACAGCCACCATATTATTCCTCAAAATAGCTACCATACCTACCTATCATGGCATTTCCATAGCAATTCCGAGATATATTGCCATGCAAATTTCCACCGTACCGTTCATATGACACGCATCATATTGTCATATTTCCATTGCATGACCATGTAGTTGACATCGTATTTGTGGCAAGGCCACCATGCATAATTTTTATACATGTCACTCTTGTTTCATTGCACATACCGGTACACCGCCGGAGGCATTCATATGGAGTCATACTTTGTTGTTGTAGTATCGAGTTGTAATATCGAGTTGTAATGAAAGTGTGATGATCATCATTATTAGAGCATTGTCCCATGGGAGGAAAGGCTAAATCTATAAAGCCCCTCTGCAAAAAAAGGCTAAAGAAAAAAAATAAAGGCCCCCCAAAAAAAGGGACAATTGCTACTATCTTTTTTTCCACACTTGTGCTTCAAAGTAGCACCATGTTCTTCATTGTAGAGAGTCTCATGTTTAGTCACTTTCATATACTAGTGGGAATTTTCATTATAGAACTTGGCTTGTATATTCCAACGATGGGCTTCCTCAAATGCCCTAGGTCTTCATGAGCAAGCAAGTTGGATGCACACCCACTAGTTTCTTTTGTTGAGCTTTCATTCATACTTTGCTCTAGTGCATCCGTTGCATGGCAATCCCTACTCACTTACATTGATATCTATTGATGGGCATCTCCATAGCCCATTGATACGCCTAGTCGATGTGAGACTATCTCCCTCCTTTTTGCCTTCTCCACAACCACCTCTATTCCAACCATAGTGATATATCCATGGCTCACGCTCATGTATTGCGTGAAAGTTGAAAGGTTTGAAAAGGTAGAGTATGAAAACAAGTGCTTGGCTGAAATCGGGGTTGTGCATGATATGAATATTTTGTGTGATGAAGAGGGAGCATAGCCAGACTATATGATTTTGTAGGGATAACTTTCTTTACCCATAGTATTTTGAGAAGACATGATTGCTTTGTTAGTATGCTTGAAGTATTATTGTTTCTTATGTCAATATAGACTTTTATCTTGAATCTTTCAGATCTGAACAGTCATGCCATAATTAAGAGAATTAAATTGAAAAACTATGTTGGTTAGCATTCCACATCAAAAATTCTTTCTTTATCATTTACCTACTCAAGGACGAGCAGGAATTAAGCTTGGGGATGCTTGATACATCTCCAACGTATCTATAATTTTTGATTGTTCCATGCTATTATTTATGAAGTCTTGGATGTTTAATGGGCTTTATCATTCACTTTTATATCATTTTTGGGACTAACCTACTAACGCAAAGGCCCAGTCCAGATTGTTGTTTTTTGCCTGTTTCAGGGTTTTGCAGAAAAAGAATATCAAACGGAGTCCAAATGGAATGAAACCTTCATGGGAGATATTTTTGGAGAAAATCACGCACACGGAGCTTGAGAAGCACGTCAGGGGATCAAGGGGTGGCCCACGAGGGTGGGGGGCGCGCCCCCCTTCCCAGGGCGCGCCCCCCTGCCTCGTGACCCCGTCGAGCATCCCTCGGTGTCCTCCTTCTTCCTATATAAGTCTACTTACCCCAAAACCTCCGTGAACAGAGAGAAAACCCTAATTCCACCGCCGTACCTTCTGTTCCCGTGAGATCCCATCTTGGAGCCGGTTCCGGAGCTTCACCAAAGGGGGATCCATCACGGAGTTCTTCATCATCATCATCATCGCCCTCACCATGAGTTGTGACTAGTTTACCATAGACCTTCGGGTCCATAGCTAGTATCTAGATGGCTTCTTCTCTCTTTCTGGATCTCAGTACAAAGTTCCCCTCGGTCTTCGAGGAGATCTATTCGATGTAATCTCTTTTTGCGGTGTGTTTGTCGAGATCCGATGAATTGTGAGTTTATGATCAAGGTTATCTATGAAAGATATTTGGCTCTTCTTTGAATTTTTTATGTGTGCTCATAATATCCTTGCAGGTCTCTTCGAATTATTGGTTTGGTTTGGCCCACTAAATCTATAGTTCTTGCAATGGGAGAAGTGATTGGCTTTGGGTTTAATCTTGCGGTATCCTTTCCCAGTGATAGTAGGGGCAGCAAGGCACGTATTGTATTGTTGCCATCGAGGATAAAAAGATGGGGTTTATATCATATTGCTTGAGTTTATCCCTCTACATCATGTCATCTTGCTTAAGGCGTTACTCTGTTCTTATGAACTCAATACACTAGATGCATGCTGGATAGCGGTCGATGTGTGGAGTAATAGTAGTAGATACAGAATCGTTTCGGTCTACTTGTCCTAGACGTGATGCCTATATACAATGATCATGCCTAGATAGTCTCATAATTATTCGATTTTCTATCAATTGCTCGACAGTAATTTGTTTACCCACCGTAGAATATCGCTATCATGAGAGAAGCCACTAGAGAATACTGTGGCCCCCGAGTCTATTCTCAACATATCAATCTACATCTACTCTACTTTTATCGCTTTTATTTGTTGTTCTTACAAACCAAAAATACCAAAAATATAAACTATCATCTCTATCAGATCTCACTATCGTAAGTGACCGTAAAGGGATTGACAACCCCTTATCTCGTTGGCTGCGAAGTTCTTATTTGTTTGTGCAGGTGCGAGGGACTCGTGCGTGGTATCCTACTAGATTGATACCTTGGTTCTCAAAAACTGAGGGAAATACTTACGCTACTGTGTTGCATCTCCCTTTCCTCTTCGAGGGAATACAATGCAAACTCGAGAAGTAGCACTACACACGAAGCATATCACAACATTACTACACTAAGCATGTCACATTACGAGACAGTAATCATATCATCAAATTCTACACTAAGCATATCACAACATTACCAATTAAGCATATCAAATTTCTACACTAAGTAACATACCATGACAAGGCGGTTAACATTTGTCCTTCTTAGGCGGGTCACGAATGGCATCCCGGCGTAGTCATCACGTGGAGGATGTATGTACCAGAGGTTGCCCAATTCATCATCGCTCAACCTAATTCCTTGGGCATAGAGGGCTTCATCAAGTGGGTCTTCATCAATGGAGTTTGTCTTCTGCAGGAGAAGTTGATCAGTTCATCCCTAGTGAGATGAATGTGGGCGATAAAATGATCCAACTGATCACCTCCAATCTGGGATATCTTTCGTCCCTTGTGGACCTCCATAGTGTAGGGCCACCCAGGAGTGCCGAAGATTACAGTGTCTTTGGTAATGAGCTTATTGAACTCCAATTTCACATTGCAAGGGACGATCTGCGTAAGAAAAACTAAAAAACAAACACATTGCATTATTAGAAATAGCAACAAAAAAAGAACTAACTTTTAGAAGGTTGACATAATGCGTTACCGCTGCAGGAACAAAGCACGTTTGGAAGTAGATGCCAAACAGCGTGCCACATGCAAGGTTGGTTGCCCACCTTGACTTGCACACTGTACATGGTTGCGGCTGCGCCATTTTACACAAAATGTAATTGAAACTAAGTATATAATTAGTTTGTACACTAGTAAATCAATTTGTGCTAAACATAATTGGAGTTCATTTCACACAAAACATATTGAAAACTAAGTATATAGTTCTACACTAGTAATTGTATACAAAAATAAACAAAATCCACCGAGGGAGACAAAAATAAAGAAATTCCACAGTGGTAATTTATAGGAGTTCATTTTATTTATTCCTAATAATCTAGACACTCAAAATATTTCTAATCAAAAAGCATTATAAATATCAGATTCTACACAATAGCAGTCGGATTATCACTAAAAAATTTACACAAAGCAATCCATGCAACTAACTTTGGATTCTACATGACACAAAGCAATCCATGAAATATACTAAAATTTCTACACAAATTAAATCAATGCCATAAATCAACTACCTGAATCCCAATGGATCCTGTGTGGTGTGGCCTAGGGTGGAGTACATGGGAGTGGAGAGGAAGGACATGCGATGGGAGGAGTAGTTGATCGAACCTTGGTGCCGACGATGGGCGTCGACGGGGCGACGGCGGCGGCAGCTTTGGTCGAGGTGGAAGTGTATACGGCTGTGGTGGGGTGTGAACTGAGAGGGCGGTGACTTAGATATTTCACCAAGTTGACTCAGGTGGGATATTGCTGGCGTGGGACTAAAGAGCAACACCAAAGCTAATAACAACCCAAATGAAAAAAAAACTATGATTAATGAAAGACTTGACAAAATAAAAGACTCAAATTAGAACTGGTAGTAAAGAAATAAAAGTCGTAAAATGATAAAACACTAAAAATAATGATGACAAAAAATAAAAAATAAAATGTTCATTATTTTGTGACTAGTATAATCATTAAATACTTAGAACACTTGATAAAATGGAAAAAATGTTTCTGGTGTGCATAGAAAACGAACGACAACATTAACAAATTAACTATGGCGTGCATAGAAAACCAACGCCATCACTATATTCCAAACGGTGAGTACATATGGGCCAACAGATTTGTGGCGTGTCTAGAAAAAAATACGCCAGCACTAAACATGTAAAGCTAACGTGCTAATTTATGCCTATGCCAGCATTATTTTTCTGTATTGATGGAAAATGACGCGCCACCAACTAAAGTTGCGGCTACCCATTTTTCCACTAGTGTAAGGGTTCGCTCGAAAGGCCGGCTGGGTACTAAATACCGGTGTAATAGATATAGACCTCGAGCTATCATTTTTATCCCAGGTGGAAATCACACTACGACCAGTGATATACACCTATTAATTAAATCCTGGTGTCTAAGTGTGGAAATGTAAGAACATGGGCTTCTAGTGTAATGTTCTTTCCTTTTTTGGTTGCACAATCTTGAGGTAATCATTTCTCATATAACTCTACTTTGTTTTCTTCACGGCTTCGTACTATAGGCCACTCACATGAATATTTCTTGTTTAACCATCGTGTTCATGTTGACATGTGCTACGTGATAACTGATGCCCCTTTTTTTATCTTTGCATTATTAATGTCCAGCGTTGAACTCATACAAGAAAGATACTCTCTCCGTTCCTAAATATAGGGTGTATAGTTTTTGGCACGAAAATTAAAGAACGCACGTGGAGGGAAAATTTCGCAAGTTTTGGGAGAGATTACACCTGACTAATTGACATGAGGAAGTATAGGAGCTTGCCTCATATATGAAAATGTAATCAAATCCCTAACATAATTATCCAAATGAGTGCTGCAATGCAATACACCTTATATTTCAGAATTTTTTTTCTCAAAAATGTATACACCTTATATCAAGGAACTGAGTGAGTATGACAAATGGTGGCACCAATAAATGTAACATTACCAATGAATTTAGATATCAAGTAATATGTATATTTACATAACTTTCGATCATTATATTTTCAAAATGGATGGTCGTGACAACGTGCGCCATCAATGATCTAGTATTAACATAAAACTCATATAAATCACACCATACCATAAATAACTTGTATGACAAAAGAAATCTACTCGAGCACCATTGGATGGAAACACATCATTGGATGATAATATGTGGCATAAATCACCATGTTTAAGTAGAGATTAGAATGGGTAAAAGAGGTGTTAGACTACTGCATAGAGGGGGACAGAGTGGGTGATGACGGTGCTGAAGTTGTTGGTGTAGACCGCTGTCACGATGAGTCCCTACGCAGCGCTTCGGCTCCACCTGAATAGAGAGGGAGAGAGCCCCCTCCATCTTGTTCCCTGGCCTCCCCCCAGATGGGAGGAGGTTTTCCTCTCTGATCCTTGGCTGCCATGTCTCTCAGAGGGCAGGGGCCCCTCCAAGATTGGATCACTCTCTTTGTTTATCTTTTGTTTCGCATCCCTTTTTCTAGCCCTTCACTATTTCTTATATTCCCACAGATCCGTAGCTCCGAATGGGCTGAAATTTTGAGGGGATTTTCTCCGGAAATTATCTTTCTTGCAGAAAAAGAAGGGCTCCAACCAAATTATGAGGGAGTCACAAGTCAACACGGCATGCCCTACCCCCTAGGGTGCACTTGTTGCCTTGTGGCACCCTCGAGTACTGTCTTGCATTGATTCTTCTTCACAAAAATCACATATATTCCAAAATAAATCTCTTTAAAACTTTATCGCATTCGGACATCGTTTTATATGGATTTTCTGCAAAACAAAAAACATGCAAAAATAGGAGCTGGCACTAGGCACTGGATCAATATGTTAGTCCCAAAAATAATATAAAATGTTGCCAAAAGTAAATCAAAGTTGTGGAATATTGGTATCAAACTCTAAAAAATTACAGATACCATGGAGACGTATCATGATCCAAGCCACAATTGGTCAGGAAGAAGCATCTCGCCCCGACAAGGTCCAATCTCTAAGTGTCTATGGTACCATTCAAGTGGAGCACATCATTGGCACATACTAACACACATCAAAGTGTGATGTGGTTCCCATGTCTGTGAACCATCTCCTCCTAGGACGACCTTGGCAATTCGACCGAGGTGTCATCCACAACGGATGAACTAATCATTATAGCTTCAAGATGAAGGAAAAGGAGTACGTGCTTCTACCAATGCCACCAACTCAAGTCATCTCCGACAAGCAAGCATCAAGCGATCATGGAGAGACCAGTGAGAGAGTGAACCACCACTAACTGAGTGAGCACCACAAGCCAAAATTGATTAAATCCATGATGCGTGAAAAGAAAAACTTAGTTCTCCTAGCCACCAAAAGAGATTTGAGGGATGTGAGTGAGAGCCCATCGAGTGTTATTCACCTTGTACTTGTGTGCAAAGATGAAGCGGTGAGGACTAATGCTTCACAACATCAACCTTTAGTTTTGTCTCATTTATTGCAGGAATTCGTGGATGTTTTCCTAAATGAGCTACCTCCGAAACTTACTCCACTTTGCAGAATCGAGCACCGCTTAGACCTCACCCCGGCACTCCCCTATCGAACAAGTCACCCTACCACGTCAACCGCGATGAGATGAAAGATATTCAAAAGCAACTACAACACCTTCTTGAAAATGGGTATGTATGTGAGAGCCTAAGCCCATTGTTGTTTCAGTTATTCTTGTGCCTAAGAAATATGTCAGTTACTGCATGTGCTCCGATTGCTATCCCATTAATCATATCATCGTTCCGTATAGACACTTCCATGCCTTGATGACATGCTAGATAAACTAAGCAGTGCCACTCTTTTCTCAAAAATCGATCTTAAAAGTGGCTAATATCAAATTCAGACGCTTGAGGGTGACGAATGGAAAACACCTTTTAAAACTAAGTTTGGTCTCTATGAATGGTTAGTCATGCCTACAAGCTTAGCTCAAGCGCCTAGCACATTTACACTACAAAAAACACTTCTGTGATGATACATGTTTGTCACAGTAGGTCACGATTTCTGTCATGCATGTACATCCTTGACGATTTTATGACAGAATCAAGATAGTCATACCTGTGCTGTCATAGAAGTGTTCCATGACAATACTCAAATTATCATCACGGAAGTGTCTATTTCCACGATGATAAATGGCGCATCATGGAAGTGCTTTCCTCAAGGGTAGCCAACATGTGGCGTCCACCATAACCGGTTGCCGTTAAGCTATCAGGTCCTGTTTTGGATCCGATAACCCATTGACTGCCACGACCAATGGCAATTTTCCATGTGTAAAATCCTCATTGGCCGAAGGAACCACGTGTCAGCTCCGCGTTGGGGCAGATGTCAACAATTCAATGGACAGGAGGCACATATGATACGTTGACATGTGGCACGGCCCAATAGTGGCCCATTTAGGTTAAAAAGGCCAGCCCATTTGACTTGGTCAAAACTTAACGAGCCGGCCCATAGAATGCGTGTTAATGGCATGTTCGCGTATAGCCCATTTACAGCCCGTTAACTCACGACCCGTTATGGCCTTTTCAAATTTGGCCTAGTAAAGTCATGTGGGCACTCCAATATAATTCCAGCCCATCATTACTTTTGTCACATGTATGGCCCATGATGTCTTTCGGCCCATATGAGGCCTTTTTGTATCACTGGGCCCTTTAACGGCCCGTGGTGACTCTGGCCCAAAATAAACAGTAAATTGCTTTATACTCATTAATGACCCGTGATTCACTTGGGCCATTTCCAACCTGTGTTACATTTCGGCCTTCTAAGGCCCATATATTCTTGGGCTCATTTCGGGCCTTCGGTTACTTACGATCTGTTACTGGCTTGTTTGGCTAATGGGACAAATTTAGCCCGCGGTTACAGTCGGCCCGTGTGCGGCCCGTTAACCCTTCCGGCCTTATTCATGCATTCATGTATTATGGCCCATTAATGACCCGTTGTCGGTGCAACGAATGATCGCGTTTGCTGCCCGGACTTGTGCACAAGTGCATAACAAATCATAATTCAAGTAGCAATGTTTGATGCAAGGCAAGCCAGAGAAACCTATTTTCATGAGATCAAAGAGCGAATCAAGAAGACAAAGGCGACTAGAGGATCCTACAGGAAGGTCGCCCTGCCGGCAGGCGAGCCCTGCGGGGTCGAGACTGGGACTAGGACCGAGGCCAAGCCCATCCCCAGCAAAGCTACGAGGTCCGCCAAGCTCGAAGCAAAGACTGAAGGCAACCCCCGGCAAACCTTCACCAGAACACCACCGCTCCACCCCTTTATACGCCAGTCACTAATCAGTGCGGTGTCGAGCTCTTAGGTGGCTAGGTGGATCCTGTCAGGTATGTGGCAGCCTACTGGAGAGAAGATTAATTTTATTGACACCCGTCCAGGCAGCGTGTCACGCTAATAAGAGGTGGCTGGATAAGAGGCATGGCATCCTTGTCAGGATTCAACCTCTACATGACACCTAGTAGTGCATTTAATGCACTTTGTCCTAACTGCCAGAGTTATGTACGATAGCACTGTTAGCTATCAAATCTTACTGAAATGACTACTTTGCCAGTGTGGTGACCCTTAACGTATAAAAAGGAGGCCCGAGGCAACCCAAAAAAGGGTTCGAACGTTTGAACCCTCAACACTTGTACGAGCGTAGCTACACTTCCAGAGGCACCCTTGCCGAGCTAGAGCGATATGTGTCTTCGTCTACCTCGAGATCAATCCACAAAAGTAGCAGTAGGGTTTTACGCTGCAAAGTGGCCCGAACCTGGGTAAAAGAGAGTTGTCCCTAGCCGTGCTGCCCTATCGTTTCTGCTCTTTATGCAATTTGATCATCCCCCTCATCGACCACAAAGGGGCGGCCCTTCCTCATAGGTGTGCATCCCCCACAACATCTTTGGCACGCCAGGTAGGGGGATTTGATTGCATGAATCTAGAGCAATAGCCAACGTGTCGATCTTCATCATTCTTGACCTCTTCGATGGCTCCTAAGAAGAAAACTGTTGCGGCGGCCCATCCCTCTACCTCGAAGAAACCTTCTCATGCGGCGGCGGACGCTACAAACGTCACGGCTACCGCGGGTTGGGTACACCCTTTGGGTGGCACAACGAGCGTAGGCGGCGCTCCCGTCGTGCCCACCACAATGGAGGAAGGAGTCAGAACGATTGGAGCTGTCCAGCTGCGCCAAACTTCTAGTGAGCATGGCCAGACCAGCGGGGGCAGTGGAAACACTCACCTTCCTCCTATCCATCGCGGCCAGCGTAGCAACAACGCCTGTTCCGATGCGAGCCAAGATCTTCTGGCCGCACAAGTTCGAGGGGCGACGTCGGGGCACGCACGCCGCCCTAAGGAAGGCGACCGCGATAAAGCCCCGGTCGACCAAGAGCATGGCCCACAAGAGCTGCCTCAGAGGCACCAACTCGCCTTAGTAACCGGGCCAAAATGGAGGGAACCTGACGTCACTTCTTCTGGCTCGACCAAGAGTCGAGCAACATCGTGTTCAGCCTCTCGTGCCATGCCAGCGATGGCGCAGATCCATCTATTGTTGGATTTTCCTCCAACAGCTGAGAAGATGGATGAGTGGAGGACCACCATCCACAGCCTCATCAGATTTGGCAAAGCCAACAAGTCACAACGCGCGGAGCTCTCGCGACGCCGGCAGGCAACGCCGGCCACCCACGCTGGAGGACGCACAGAGAGGACTACACCTACGGTATAGTCCCCTCTGCGGCCACCTACCCAGGGACAATCGCAGCAAACCCAGCAGACCCAAGATCTTGATGTGCTTGACGGGGTGTCGATGGCCTCCTTCGACCTGGAAGCTCAGCCAGATCAGCTGTAATGAGCCTAGACCGATGCTCCAGAAGCCTTCCAGTTATTTCGTTGTTGACGTGTGTTTTATTTTGTTTGTTGCATTCATCATCGCATCATGCGCATTGCATCTGCATGTTTTCATAAAGTCCGTAGTTGTTCATAGTTGATGCTTCTCTCTTTGTGTCCATTAACCTTTTGTCAGACTCCCTCGCGAGTGCGTTTGAAACTTACCCGAACCGGGCTATCGTTAACAATGGTTCCGGATCATCTACAAACATCCCTAAAACATCTTCGGTTTTGTATTTGGACAGCCATAGTCTATTTTTCTCGGACCATCCGATTATGATCGGAGGGACCTAATTGGCCCAAACCCTCTCCTCACCTTCTATATAAATAGTCTAAACCCTAGTCCCTACATGTCCAATCCATCCATTCCTTCGGTGCGCCGCCATTGTTTTCTCCACCGGACCAACCAGCGTCTCCACCTGGTCTCCGCTTTCCTCGGGATCCTGCCCGATCGATCCTTCCAATCCGTCCAGACGCCAACCACTATCCCTCGATCTCTACAACGAGCAACCACCACCAGGGCAGCAGCGCCCGAGCCCCTGTCCTAGCCCCAAGCTCATTCCCGAATCTCCTCCTCCTGCGCGGCCTCGCGATTGTCCCCGTCCCCCTCGTTTGCTCCTGTGGGCCTCGCCACCGTCGATGGCCGAACCCCCAGCGCTCGCAACTCATGCCCGTCGTCCATATGCTGCCTCCAAGACCAACCGGAGCCCACACTCACCAGTGTCTAGGATCCCATCGCCCTCTCCTTCCTATTCTTCTCCCTTTCTCCTTCCTTCTCTCCTCCCTCTCTCTCATGCTCTCTCTCGCTCTCTCTGTTTTGCGCAATAGGGAGCCCCGAGGAGTTTGCGGCAGCCATCCTCGCCTCTCACGCTGGACGTCGTTGCCATCGACCACTCTGGTTGTCCTCACCGGAGCACCGCATCGCCCGCTTGTTCCCCTGCTTCGAACAATAGAACACGACGCCATGCCCGCCTCCACCGCCTCGCGCCCGTTCGCATCGCCCCAAGTCCATCTGCAGCCCACGCCGGCCACCATTGGCGACCATTCTCAAGACCTCCTCGCCGACACGCCGCTTCCCTCGCCTCCGTAGGCCTCCCCT
>LR738712.1:272286048-272361990 GCA_902687465.1 Secale cereale
CCCCCCCCCCCCCCCCCCGCCCAACGTGTGTGCATTTATCGCAGAGCGCAGCGCCATGGCCTAGCTTCCCGATCCGCCGGACTGCCAAGCCTCTCCACCAACAGGCCGAAGCCCATGGGTGAGCTGCCCCGTGTTCTTGTTAGGCATGTGTTCAAATTCGGCCCGATGTTTTTTCCCTCTGGATGAATTTAGCTATTTACCCAAAGAGTGCAGTTTTATGGAAAAGACCCTGGTCTTCATGCATTTAATACCTCCTAAACCATGCATCAGAATTAAAAACAAGTATATGTAAAATGCTTAGAATTTCATGTAGATTAACAATTTCCAACTTTCATGCATATTAAAAATGTTTAACTTGTTGTTTGCATTACTTTGCATAAATAATATGTTAAAATGGTTTACGTCACAACTAAATAACCGTAGCTCGAAATTAAATAAAATTTATATGTAAATGTGGTAGAAAAATGTATAGATTGACTTGGTGCACTTTATTTCCCTATTTAACAACATTAAAAGTATGTTTAGGCAGAACAGTACCAATTTCGAAATATGCACATGGGGATTTTCCAGAATTGTTGATTGTTGTTTCCGGTCTCATTTAAATTGCATAGATTGGTAGTTTTATAAGGATTCACCTCTTGCCATGTTAACCAACATTTAATATTGTCATGTGCATAAATAATTGATGTGGTGATTCGTCAATATGCAACTCGTTGCATATTGAGCTCCACTTAATTTGTAATGTTGTTTGCTCCATTTTGCCATGCCATGCCTATTTAAACATGACATGCGTCATACTTGATTGTGCATCATGCCATGGTTATGACATCTATGTTTACCATGTTGTTTGCTTCTTTTCGGTGTTGCTTCTTCTTGATAGTCCCGGTTATGTTGCGATTGTGAGGATTCGTTCTACTGTGCTTGGTTCGTCTACTTCATGGACTTGATCTTCTTCCAAGCGGGATATGAGGCAAGATGTCTGTTACCTTGGATATCACTACTATCTATGCTTTGCTAGTTGTCTTGATGCTATCGCTATGTTGTGCTTCCTACCACTTGTTTTTCAGCCTCTGAATATGCCATGAAACAACCTCTAACCTTTTCCACCATCCTAGAAAACCGTTGTTTGCGTATGTTACCCTTTGCTCAGCCCCTCTTATAGCGTTGCTAGTTACAGGTGAAGTTGCAGGTTGTTCCATGTTGGGACATGGATATCATGGGATATCACAATATCTCTTATTCAATTAATGCACATATATACTTGGTAAGGGTGGAAGGCTTGGCCTTTTTCTTGGTATTTTGTTCCACTCTTGCCACCCTAGTTTTCGTCATATTGGTGTTATGTTCCCTGATTTGCGTTCCTAACATGATCGAGGTTTATGAACCCCCCTTGACTGTTCACTTTGAATAAAACTCTTCCAGCAAGGCCCAAATTTGGTTTTACCATTTGCCTAATAACGACTAAAAATTGCATAGGGACTTACCGGTGCCCGTGGATTCTTAATCAACAACCCTGGCCAGTGCTCCTCGTGAGTGTTGGTCCAAACTGGGCACCCTATGAGGCCACCACGCGGAAACCCGGGGACATGTTTTACTCGTAGCTTGACCTATCCGATCATCGCCTGAGACGAGATACGCGCGACTCCTATAGTGGTGTCGGCACATCGGGAGGTCTTCCTGGTTTTGTTTTACCATTGTCGAAATGTTTTGTGAACCTAGATTCCGAGCTTGATCGGGTTGTCCTGGAATGGAGGATTTTCCTCCGCCAAGTGTTGTAGGACATGAAGAAGGAAGACACCCGTGTCGCCATCGAGCGGTGCCGCGGGACACGTCGTCAGTCCAACGGGAGAAATTGTATTGACGTTGACGAACCCGTGCATGTGTTGGTGGGCACTTGCATTGCAAGGTGGGGTGCCCCGCTTTCAATCGCGAGCTACGGCAAGTCCATTGGCCATCATCTCACACCTTCAAGCCTGACCTGCCAAAGAAGTATGATGGAAAGCTCAACCTAGTAGAGTTTTTGAGCATCTATACGACTGCCGTTCAAGCTGCCATGGGAAGGGACGAGAAGGTGCTCGCAAATTACTTTCCATTGGCACTCAAGCCTAATGTGATGTCTTGCTTGATGCACCCACCTGAGGATTCCATCTTTTCACGGGCAGACCTATGCAACGAGTTCGTTGGCGCGTTTGAAGGCAGCCATCTAGAACTCGGGCAGCCCAGTGACTTGCAAGTCCTCTTGCAAAAGGAGGGAGAAATTATGCGCAAATATTTGCAGAGGTTTAGTGGAGTACACCAGAATATCCGAAAGATTCATCCGGCAGCACTGATTATCGCGTTCCACATGAACGTACGCAATCAAAGGATACGCACCAAGATGAACGTCCGTTTGACAAAGACTAGCATTGAGTTGTACACATTGGCGGATAAGTGTGCTCGCGCTCAGGAAGGAAGGAGGCTCCCTGGGGAAGAAGTTTGTGTTGGAGTCCATACGGAGGATGACGACGATGCCACCACCACCGGTAAGAGAAACAAGAAGCAATAAGAAGCGCAAGCGGAAGGTAGTGATGTCCGTTGAGAGCTCAAGTGATCCCAGCACCGGCAAAAGAGTGAAGGCTGAGACGCCCGGCAAGGAAGTTGCTACATACACCTATTGCCAGCGGACGCGGCGGTAGAGAAAACAGGCAAGTCTGATGGGCCATACTACAAGATCAACCGAACCAAGGGCCATGACATCGAGGAGTGTCAGCACGTTGAGCAGCTTGTCGAAAAGCAGAAAGCTGAATATGAGAAGCGCGATAAGGAGAAAGGCAAAGGATGACGTTTGCGCCAAATACCATGCCGGGCGTGGTGGCCGCCGTGGCAAGGTCGATTAGCAAAATAAAAATCTTGCCAGAGGTCGAGAGAAAAAACAAGATGGAGATGATAGCGAAGAAGAAGATGACGATGAGTCCAGCGAACAGGAATTCCAGAAAGCTACCGAGGCGATGTGCATTGATGGGGTGCATCTTTGCACTCCTCTCACCGCCAACTAAAGTAGTGGGTATGTGACGTTAATGTGGAAAAGCCGGTAGAAAGTCCGCAGGAACCACTCAAATGGTCACGCATGCCCATCATCTTTGATGTAGAGGACCATCCTGATCGCACCATTGCGGTCGGATGTCGGCCGTTATTGGTTTCACCAACACTCCGCAACATCAAGGTCACTAAGATGTTGGTTGACGACGGAGCTTGTTTGAATCTTATCTCCCCTAACGTAATCAAGAAACTCCAAATTCCTAATGAGGACCTCAAGAAGACTCGCACATTCCAAGGGATCAATGATGGAAGGAGCTAGCCTAAAGGATAGATTACACTCCAAGTAAAGTTTGGCGGGGAGTTGAACTACAGGACTAAGAAAGTCGTGTTTGATGTTGTTGAACTCCCCCTGCCATTAAATGGTATCCTAGGCCGCCCAGCTCTGGTCAAATTCATGCGGTGCCCTATTATGCATATAACACTTTGAAGATGCCGGGGCCAATGGGAGTCATTTCCATCCCGTCCGATAAGAAGGACGCGGTTATGTGCGTTTAGAAGATGTACATAGATGCGGTAGTGGCAGAGGCCACTGGGATCCCAGTCCCCGCCAGGAGAGATTGGAAAGCTGGCAAGGACACTGACAAGGACCCCAGGAAGCATGCCCCTTCAGAGTGCGCCGCGCCCGGCGGTGACTTTTCGGAAAGTTCAGCCAGCAAGAAACCTATGGCCGCTCCTCCTGCGATGAGGAAGGTTGTGGCATGGCAGGATGGCACGGATAGTACCTTCGCCATTAGTGCCACCCTTGTTGACAAATAGGAAAGCGTTCTCATTGCCTTCCTGAGGGTGAATGTCAATGTGTTTGCATGGCAACCATATGATATCCCCGGTGTTCCCAGGGAGGCAATCGAGCACCACCTTGCTGTCTACCCTCATACCCGTCCTTTCAAGCAGAAGGTCGGAAAGCAAGCTTTGGAGAGGCAGCAGTTCATTACCGAAGAGATCAAAAAACTTGAAGCAGCAGATTTGGTCAGAGGGGTATTGCATCCTGATACGTCTCCAACGTATCTACTTTTCCAAACACTTTTGCCCTTGTTTTGGACTCTAACTTGCATGATTTGAATGGAACTAACACGGACTGACGCTATTTTAAGCAGAATTGCCATGGTGTTGTTTTTGTGCAGAAATAAAAAGTTCTCAGAATGACCTGAAAATCCACGGAGAATTATTTTGGAAAATATAAAAAATACATGTGGAAAGATCTACGTCAGGGGGGCCACACCCTGTCCACGAGGGTGGGGGCGCGCCCCCTCCCCCTGGGCTCGCCCCCTGCCTCGTGGGCCCCCTGACGCTCCACCGACGTATCTCCGGACCCCCATATATTCACTTTCGGGGAGAAAAAAATCAGAGAGAAAGAATTATCGCGTTTTACGTTACGGAGCCGCCGCCAAGCCCTAATCTCTCTCGGGAGGGCTGATCTAGAGTCCGTTCGGGGCTCCGGAGAGTGGAGATCGTCACCATCGTCATCATCAACCTTCCTCCATCACCAATTCCATGATGCTCACCGTCGTGCGTGAGTAATTCCATCGTAGGCTTGCTGGACGGTGATGGGTTGGATGAGATCTATCATGTAATCGAGTTAGTTTTGTTAGGGTTTGCTCCCTAGTATCCACTACGTTCTGAGATTGATGTTGCTATGACTTTGCTATGCTTAATGCTTGTCACTAGGGCCCGGGTGCCATGATTTCAGATTTGGACCTATTATGTTTTCATGAATATATGTGTGTTCTTGATCCTATCTTGCAAGTCTATAGTCACCTAGTATGTGTTATGATCCGGCAACCCCGAAGTGACAACAATCGGGACCACTCCCGGTGATGACCGTAGTTTGAGGAGTTCATGTATTCACTATGTGTTAATGCTTTGGTCCGGTACTCTTCTAAAAGGAGGCCTTAATATCCCTTAGTTTCCAATAGGACCCCGCTGCCACGGGAGGGTAGGACAAAAGATGTCATGCAAGTTCTTTTCCATAAGCACGTATGACTATATTCGGAATACATGCCTACATTACATTGATGAACTGGAGCTAGTTTTGTGTCACCCTAGGTTATAACTTCTACATGATGAATTGGATCTGACATAATTCTCCATCACCGATCCAATGCCTACGAGCTTCTCACATATTGCTTGTTGCTTATTTACTTTTCCGCTGCTACTGTTACAAAAACCACAAAAACACTATCGTTACCTTTATTACGGCTACCGCTACTATCATATTACTTTGCTACTAAACTACCTTGCTGCAGATACTAACTTTCCAGGTGTGGTTGAATTGACAACTCAGCTGCTAATACTTAAGAGTATTCTTTAGCTCCCGTTGTGTCGAATCAATAAATTTGGGTTGAATACTTTACCCTCGAAAACGGTTGCGATCCCCTACACTTGTGGGTTATCAAGACTATTTTCTGGCGCCGTTGCTGGGGAGCATAGCTCTATTCTTTAAGTCACTTGGGATTTGTATCTGTTGGTCACTATGAAGAACTTGAAGGACGCAAAAACCAAGATCTATCCCTCAACTACGAGGGGAGGTAAGGAACTGCCATCTAGCTCTGCACTTGATTCACCATCTGTTATGGGTAAATTTGCGACACCTACTCATGCTATTAAATCTGATATGTCGTATGTTCTTGATTATTCCACTTCTGCTACTTATGATGAAACTACTTCTATGCTTGATGATACTGTGCCACTAGGTGAATTGTAGATGAACAAATTGCTAGGGTTAGGGAGCATGCAAATATTGAAACTGATAATATTTATGAAAGTGATGATGAAGCTTCTCCCCCTATATATGAATTGCCTGTTGTTCCTGAGGGTTATGTTATGGATGAAGAAACTGCTAGAGACCTTCTTGCTTGCAACGATAGATATGATCTTAAGAAATTATTAGCTAAGCTGAAAGAAAAGTCTTTGAATGCTAGAATGAAGCATGACCATGCTTTTGCTACTTCACCTATCTTTGTTACTGATAAGGATTATGAATTGTTTGTTGATCCTGAGTTAATTACTTTGGTTGGATCTGATCCTTTCCATGGCTATGAATCTGAAACTGTTGTGGCACATCTTACTAAGTTGAATGATATAGCCACCCTTTTCACCAACGATGAAAAGATTCGTTATTACTATATCCTTAAGTTATTTCCGTTCTTGTTAAAGGGTGATGCTAAGACTTGGTTTAATTCTCTTGATCCTGGTTGTGTGCGTAGTCCCCAGGATATGATGTATTACTTCTCTGCTAAATATTTTCCCGCTCATAAGAAACAAGCTGCCTTACGGGAAATTTATAACTTTGTGCAAATTGAAGAAGAGAGTCTCCCACAAGCTTGGGGGAGGCTTCTCCAATTACTTAATGCTTTGCCTGATCATCCTCTTGAGAGGAATGATATACTTGATGTCTTTTATAATGGACTAACCGATGCTTCCAGAGACCACCTGGATAGTTGTGCTGGTTGTGTTTTCAGGGAAAGAACAGTTGATCAAGCTGAATTATTATTGAATAATATGTTGGCCAATGAAAATAATTGGACACTTCCTGAACCAGCCCCTAAGCCAACTCCGAAGAAGAGAGGTGTTCTATTTCTTAGTCCTAAAGATATGCAAGAGGCAAAGAAATCTATGAAAGAAAAAGGTATTAAAGCTGAAGATGTTAAGAATTTACCACCTATTGAAGAAATACATGGTCTTGATAACCCGACACAGGTAGTAAAGGTAAACTCTCTTTATAGATTTAATGAAGGTGATATTCCTCGTTATAAGTCTGCTAGCCAATGCTTAGATGAGTTTGACAATTTTATTGTGAAACAAGAAAACTTCAATGCTTACATTGGTAGACAATTACAACATAATGCTAATATGATTGAACGCTTGAGTGGTTATCTTCCTAGAGTTAAAGGTGAACTGAAACTCATTAGTATACATGCTTCTGTGGTTACCACTCAAGTAGAACAAGTACTTCAGGCTCAGAATGATTTGCTCAATGAGTTAAATAGTAAGAATAATGACTATGTTGTTAGAGTTGCTACTAGAGGTGGCAAAATGACTCAGGAACCCTTGTATCCTGAGGGCCACCCTAAGAGAATTGCGCAAGATTCTCGGAGAGCTAATTTAGATGCACCTAGTTCTTCTAAGAAGAAGAAAAAGAAAAATGATAGAACTTTGCATGCTTCTAGTGAACCTGTAGCTGACACACCTGAGAATCCCAATGATATATCTGTTTCTAATGCTGAGACACAATCTGGTAATGAACATGAACCTAGTGATAATATCAATGATGATGTTCATGATGATGCTCAACCTAGCAATGATAATGATGTAGAGATTGAACCTACTGTTGATCTTGATAACCCACAATCAAAGAATCAACGTTATGATAAGAGAGACTTTGTTGCTAGGAAGAAAGGTAAGGAAAGAGAACCATGGGTTCAGAACCCCATGCCTTTTCCTCCTAAACCATCCAAGAAAAAGGATGATCAGGATTTTGAGCGCTTTGCAGAAATGATTAGACCTATCTTTTTGCGTATGCATTTGATTGATGTGCTTAAAACAAACCCTTATGCTAAGTATATGAAAGATATTATTACCAATAAAAGAAAGATACCTGAAGTAGAAATTTCCACCATGCTTGCCAATTACACTTTCAAGGGTGGAATACCTAAAAAAACTAGGAGATCCAGGAGTACCTACTATACCTTGCGCCATTAAATGAAACTATGTTAAAACTGCTTTATGTGATCTTGGAGCTGGTGTTAGTGTTATGCCTCTCTCTTTATATCGTAGACTTGACTTGAGTAAGTTGACACCTACCGAAATATCTTTGCAAATGGCTAATAATTCAACTGCTATACCTGTCGCCATTTGTGAGGATGTGCCTATTGTAGTTGCAAATGTTACTATTCTAACGGACTTTGTTATACTCTATATTCCCGAGGACGATAGTATGTCTATTATCCTTGGTAGACCCTTTTTAATTACTACAGGGGCTGTTATTGATTGCAACAAAGGCAATGTCACTTTTCATGACAATGGTAATGAGCATACGGTACACTTTCCGAGGAAACAACCTCAGGTCCACAGTATCAATTATATTGGACAATTTTCAACCATTACTATTGGAGGTTTTGAATTTCCTCTTCCTACTGTTAAGAAGACATATGACATTCTTATTGTTGGGTAACCTAGTGTCATTCGAAAATTCTCCGGTTTCATGTTATTCGGAAAGAGTTTATTAACAAGACCTTATCAACCTTGTTAATGGATTCCTTTTGATGAGCATGAGATAGGTGAATCTAGATAGCACAACCTTCTGTACCCTCCTTTTAACTTTCTGTTAATTAGGATAAATAAAGAAAAAATAGTATTCTCTATCTGTTTCCAAACTTACCCGTGCAATAAAAAAATACCTCGAAAATAAAAGTTCTCCAAATGCCCTGAAAATTTAATATGATTTTTTCTAGAATATTTGAGAATATATGGCATAGAAAACACCACGAGGGGAGCCAGCACCTGGCCACGAGGGTCCAGGGCGCGCCCACCTTCACAGGGCGCACCCCCTGCCTCATGGGCCCCACGTGGCCCCCCTCCACTTATTCATGCACCCATACTCTTCTTCTTCCTCCCAAAAAAATCACCAACCAGCTCAAGCACGAGTTCTAGCTCATCTTGCTGCCATTTTCGATCTCCTTGCTCAAAACACCATTCACCAAACTATTTGGGGAGATTGTTCCTTGGTATGTGACTCCTCCATTGGTCAAATTAGTTTTTGTTCTAGTGCTTTGTTTATTGCAAATTTTTGCTGCTATGGTGACCTTGTTCTTGAGCTTGCATGTCAAATTTCTTTGGTCCCGAGTAGTTCTAATGCATGATATAGTCTCTAGGCACTTATAGGAGTTGTTGTTATCAATCTTGTTGAGTTTGGTTAACATTTATTTTGAGTTACTAAAAATTCCGAAAATTTCAGAAAAATGCATAGGGAAATCTTCCAAGGTGGTTCTTCAAGGAAGCAAGAACCAAGGCTCGTGTTTCGTGAGCCAGACGATGAACTACCAAGGGATGCTGAAGTGCGGCCTTGTGAACGGCCGTCAGACGATTTTATGATTCAGGTTGGCATTAAGGAAGAATTTGACGCATATGTGCGCAACGCTGACCTCGAGGGCTTCATTCAAGATAAGTGCCCTCAATACCGTGGCTTAACTGATACCTTTGTGAGAAGGTTTAAATTTTGATCTACACGCAATTCTCACACTGTCATGTTTGACCTTTATGATAAATCTTACACCATGGACTTAGAGGATTTTAATGATGCTTGTAAGCTCCCGCAATGGGGCAGTATGGGTGACCCTCGCAAATCTGAATTTAGAGATTTCCTTGCTAGTATCACTGTGGGGAAATCTAGAGAAATCACACAGGCTACCATAGGGAGCATTCACTTTCCTGCTATTCATTACGTTGCTCTCTTTATTGGTAGATGCATAAACGGTAAAGATGAGGCTTGTCACATGTGTGTCCCAGATCTTAGTGTTCTCAAGAGTGTTGTACTAGGTGATAGACAATATAACTTAGGAGCCATTGTTGCACGTAGGTTACATCATAATGGTTTTCAAGGAGATTTATTTGGTGGAATTTATGCTACTCGCATAGCCCGCCGTCTTGGTGCGCCTGTCCATGAAAACGATGAACCTTTACCGCCTGCTCATTTGGATTACCATGCTATGACTAGTCACCGGTTTATAGAGATGGATGAACAGTCCCTCAAATATCGACTAATCTTTAACAAGCGTCATGTCGTCCCTATTATTCTACCTGCCCCTACTTTGTTTGACTTTCAGGCAAAGGGAAGATATACTATAACCAGGGACGAGGCAAATGAGTATCATAATATGATGGAAGCAGCCCGCCTTCGACCTGCAGCTCAGCAGGTAGTAGCTACTGCATCTCAGTACAACCCCAACTACGACTTTGGATATCTGTTAGGCCAATACTGGCCATAGACCAACTTAGGCCAAAAGCCTAAGCTTGGGGGAGTACGTGTTTCTCACCGACTTTACATTCATGTTCGCACACTTATTCTAGTTGTGGGTGCTCGCACTCTTTCATTGTACCATCCATGCTTAGTTTCAATTCTTTTTCTTAGTCTTTTTCTCGTGTGCTAGAAAAAACCTTAAGAAAAACAAAAAAATAGTAGTTGTAGCTTCTAGCTAGTTTACTTTCCTTGTAGTAGTAATTAAAAGAAAACCCAAAAAGATTTCACGTTCTTCTTTTGCTTGTTGGGAGCTTTCCCGTGTAAATAGTTTCTTTTCTTTTCTTTGGGGGTTAAGAGTAGAAGACCATGATTAAAATGCTTAGTGGCTCTCATATGCTTTATTGTTGATTTAACCATGAAGCCATATTACCTTGTCTTCTCTCCTGTATTAAATGCTCGCAGATTCCAGCTTAGTCCAATGCACGTGCACTATTATTATTATCCACACCGTTCGGTCGTGCGAGTGAAAGGCAATAAGGATGATATATGATGAACTAATTGAGATGAGAAAAGCTGGTATGAACTTGACCTCTCTTGTTTTTGTAAATATGATAGTTCATCGTTCCTGATTCAGCTTGTTATGAATGAAACATGCTTTCAATGACAATTAGAGATCATAGCTGCTTATGCCATGCTTAAATAGTTGAGAGTTTATAATGGTCTATCTTGCGTGCCAACATGATATTAAAATGGTTGTGATGTAGTGTGATAGGGTGGTATCCTTCTTTGAACGATTCAAGTGGTCTGACTTGGCACATGTTCACGCATGTAGTTGAAACAAATCAACATAGCCTCCACGATATTTATGTTCATGGTGATTTATATCATACTCATGCTTGCATTCATTGTTGATTAATTTTAATGCATGTTCATGACCGTTGTCGCTCTCTAGCTGGTCGCTTCCCAGTCTCTTTCTAGCCTTCACCTGTTCTAAGCGGGAATACTGCTTGTGCATCCACTTCCATAAACCTTAAAGTTATTCAACATGAGTCCACCATACCTTCCTATATGCGGTATTTACCTGCCGTTCCAAGTAAATTTGTATGTGCCAAACTCTAAACCTTCAAATGAAATTATGTTTTGCATGCTCGAACAACTCATGTATCAACTAGGGCTGTCTATATCTTCCATGCTGGATGGGTTATTCTCACGATGAGTGGACTCCGCTCATCATTCATGAGAAAATGGCTGGTAACCGAGATGCCCAGTCCCATGCTCAAATCATAATAATTAAACAAAACTCCCCTAGGGTTGTTGCTGGTTTGGACGGTACCCGTTGTTTCGGGCTAGCCGTGGAGTGTGCTTGTTGGTGGTTGGGGAAGTATAAACATTTCCATTCTGTTTGGGAACCGCCTATAATGTGCGTAGCATGGGAGATATCGAGATTCTTGGTTGTTATGTTGACAATGAAAGTATACCGCTCAAAATGTTATTCATCTCTATTAAAAATCGAGCTCTGGCACCTCTACAAATCCCTGCTTCCCTCTGCGAAGGGCCTATCTATTTACTTTTATGCTGAGTCATCATCCTCTTATAAAAGAGCACCAGTAGGAGAGCACCTCTGTCATTTGCATGTATTACTATTAATTTGCATTGAGTATGATCATGACTGGATCTCTTTTACCATGAATTACAATGTCTAGTCAGTCCTTGTCTTTAAAGGTGCTCTGCATTTATGTTTTGCGGTCTCAGAAAGGGCTAGTGAGATATCATCTTGTTATATCATATCATGATTGTTTTGAGAAAGTGTTGTCATCCGAGGTTTATTATTATTGCTCGCTAGTTGATTATGGCATTGATGTGAGTAGATATGAGACCTGAAAGTTATTGTGAATGTGGTTAGTTCATGATCTTTGCTGAAAACCTGACTGCTGGGTTACATATTTACAACAACAAGAGCAAACAGAGTTTGTCAAAGTTTTTATTTATCACTTTCAGTTTATCATCTGAATTGCTTGAGGACAAGCAAAGGTTTAAGACTGGGGGAGTTGATATGTCTCCAGCGTATCTAGTTTTCCAAACACTTTTGCCCTTGTTTTGGACTCTAACTTGCATGATTTGAATAGAACTAACCCTGACTGACGTTGTTTTCAGCAGAATTGCCATGGTGTTGTTTTTATGCAGAAATAAAAAGTTCTCGGAATGACCTGAAAATCCACGGAGAATTATTTTGGAAATTATAAAAAATACCTACGGAAAGATCTACGTCAGGGGGCCCACACCCTGTCCACGAGGGTGGGGGGCACGCCCCCTCCCCCTGGGTGAGCCCCCTGCCTCGTGGGCCCCTTGACGCTACACCACGTATCTCTGGACCCCATATATTCACTTTTGGGGAGAAAAAAATCAGAGAGAAAGAATTATCGCGTTTTACGACACGG
This sequence comes from Secale cereale, assembly GCA_902687465.1. NCBI lineage: Eukaryota > Viridiplantae > Streptophyta > Magnoliopsida > Poales > Poaceae > Secale > Secale cereale. The sequence goes on from LR738712.1 coordinate 272,298,520, forward strand.
AGCCGTCGCCAAGCCCTAATCTCTCTCGGGAGGGCTGATCTCGAGTCCGATCGAGGCTCCGGAGAGTGGAGATCATCGCCATCGTCATCATCAACCTTCCTCCATCACCAATTCCATGATGCTCGCCGTCGTGCGTGAGTAATTCCATTGTAGGCTTGTTGGACAGTGATGGGTTGGATGAAATCTATCATGTAATCGAGTTAGTTTTGTTAGGGTTTGATCCCTAGTATCCACTATGTTCTGAGATTGATGTTGCTATGACTTTGCTATGCTTAATGCTTGTCACTAGGGCCCGAGTGCCATGATTTCAGATCTGAACCTATATGTTTTCATGAATATATGTGTGTTCTTGATCCTATCTTGCAAGTCCATAGTCACCTATTATGTGTTATGATCCGGCAACCCCGAAGTGACAACAATCGGGACCACTCCCGGTGATGACCATAGTTTGAGGAGTTCATGTATTCACTATGTGTTAATGCTTTGGTCCGGTACTCTATTAAAAGGAGGCCTTAATATCCCTTAGTTTCCAATAGGACCCCGCTGCCACGAGAGGGTAGGACGAAAGATGTCATGCAAGTTCTTTTCCATAAGCACGTATGACTATATTCGGAATACATGCCTACATTACATTGATGAACTGGAGCTACACTGAGGCAAAGATGAAAAGTGCACACTGAGGCAAACTTGATCATCCGTACTGTTGTAATGAGTGCATGATATTGCAAACATGATACTGACTATCCATCGAGACATTCCAAATTTTGCAGTCTGCTGATAACTTCATTCCGTTTATCTGAGCTTCCAAGTATTTGAATTCCTTGATGATTCTTCAGGTCCGGTGTCGGTTGATGAGAAACTTTAATAAGGGGAAAATAATGCCACACCGAAGGCCCAAAGAAAGAAGCAAAATAGACGACGAAAACAAAAGCACACAAGCATACTAATAATATTAGTAATCAAGCAACATCACATAGTGCTGCTACTCACACAATAATATGCATGCATACCTAAGCACACAAATTTCGCGGAAACTCCGGTATTGCGGTCTAATATGCTGTGGCGGTGTGCACGAAAGTGAATTTTCGTGTGGAAGGAGTTGGTGTAACCAAGGCTACACAAAGCACTGGCTAAACGCCGGTTGGAACTGGATGAATATGGAGGCGAGGACGGACTTGGTGATCATGTAGCAAGACACACGGTCATGACCACATCATCATCAAGCGCACGAAAAGAACCGTACATGTCCAAAGAATGGAATGACATGGCAATATAGGGGAGGAAAAGCAAGGCTTGATGGCATTGCCCTTTTTATAACAATTATCAGTAAGGGTTGCCGAAAGGACGAGATGGATGGCACGATTCGGGATAGAGGCTGGTCTATCACCGAAATAATACGGGTGGGTGACGGAAAGATACCCATGAGATACGTGAGCATAACTCCTGCAAAGGGTGTCTTGAACACTGGGTACTAGGGCATCGCTCTGCTAGGACAGAGATAACACCGAACACCAAAGAGCAGGCATGCAAAGAAGGAGGGTGCAGGTAGTGGATCGAAACCGATGCCACCTACACTCACAAGATTAACCGTTAGCGACAAGATAAAATCTATATGCATGCTATGCAACAAACAAATGCAGAAAACAAGTGCAACAAACCCACCAAACTCTATACTATTGCATTCTAACGTTCGCGCGGGCTAGGGCATCCTACAGCCAGACCTGCTCCGGTACCAAGCCTGTGGCACCCCAGCTCAGAGAAACCGAAACGCCCCGTATTCCAGCCCAGAGATCGAGGAGAAGTCTTCTAGAATACGGCACTGCTTAGCATACAACAAACCAGCTCTCTATTATCACACGAATATGAACACAAGGTCTCCGATATTACAATGAATACATCGGCACGGCGACACTACACCACCACAGTTGCTCTATGCAAGCAGCAGAACAACATGAGGCAGTGGAACCTCTACTCGCAGCGGAACAACGAATGACGATGATGGACTCCAATCCGCAGGGACTCTGGCTGCAACGTTTATCCTAGCTCGCGAACACAGGAACCACACCAAAACAAGCAAGCAATCCAGGCACGACCTGCAAGCTGGCATGACACGCCAGGTCAGTACATTGAATGTACTTGCAAGCTCACAATAACCAAAAGCAATCAAGACAAACAACAACATGGCATTAGCAGGTTAAATCCATCATGAACAGAACAACATGGCATGTACAACATGATACAGCTAGAACAATACAAACATGGCATGAACATATGAACATGATAATACTAGCATGCAACATGATGACAATATCATTCACCAACTTACTCTCCTCGGGATATCTCGTAGCCATCACATGCACAAACTTACCATCACACACATCACACGATCATCTCAGAATCCAATCAAGCTTGGTACTAACAATACTGTAGTATTCATTACATGACCACAAGAAGCTTGACCTTTACCCTTGATTCTCGCACGACATCACAAATATCCATCAACTTGGTATCCATGATACCAAGGTGATCTTCTCTCGATCACAACCAATCTCTTTCTCATCATCGAACTAGGGTTGTTATTAAGCACATTATTATTATTACTATTGACCCACAGTGTGACCGACATGAACTAGACCCATATCCGCGGGCGCGGCTATCGATAGATTAAATACACTCTGCAGAGGTAGCACACTTTACCCACACTACGAAACCCCTGGCCTCGCACTCCCATACGTGCGGACCAAAAGGTTCCTACCAAACCCTCCCTTTGTCATGGCACTCTCCCGGCCACTCCGACCATCTCCCTCTCAGGGCTAGGTCTTGGGTGGCCCCGTGTCTACCAAAGACACCAACGGCCACCGTCGTGGCAAAACGGTCCCAAACGGGGACAAGGATCCATAAAAACAAAACGAGCACAAGGTTATGTCTGCTTACTGGGCCAGGGTATGCACGCCCATAACCTTCCCTCGCGGGTGGCACCGGTGAGGGGCACAACAAAGGGACTGAGTTAAGACCTCACCATTAGGTAAGCGTGGTTGCACTGGAAAAACACTCGATTTGGTAGCACCATGACTCAGCCCACAGTTGTTCAAGTTTATTATTATCCGGTTAAACTTGAATGCAAAAATGCTGAGTCATCATAAAATAACATGATGCAACTACAATGCATGAACATGATATCAACATAAGCATGGAGGTGCAACATAATCATCGAGCATAACCACAATGAAGCATATGTCCAAATTAGCATGGCATACTGACGAGCATGAATATCACTAGTATAACACTACTCATGGCATACTTGACTACTAGCATCATAAATAAATACTCTGCAAGAACACTAGCATCAACAATAAATACCATGCAAGAACATAACGAGAATACTACCAAGTAAGCATGTAACCAGCTAGTTGCAACAGAACATGCACAAACATGGTACTAGATAGCAGACAACAAACATGCAACAGACGAGCATTACTACTATTAGTATGTACTTCTACTACCAAGCATAATATGTGAACAAGATACTAGCGAGTAGTACACACTAACAAGAAGCATAGGAACATAGCAGGAAAGTGAGCATGAATTCACGAGCATAACCAAAACAACGACAGCTGTAGCAATCAAGCAGACAGATAACATCAAAATTTTATTAAATATTCAAGTTGAGAACCATGGCTACTGCATGGCTATCATGCAATTGGTTGTTGTGGCTTGCCTGGGGATGAAGAAGGCTCCGAGAAGAGGTGCGGTGAAGCCGCTGAAAGATTTGCCGGAAAGGGTACTCTCTTAGAGGGGGCTGATTAGGCGCAAGGTTAAAATGGTCATTTTCACAGTGTCAAACCCTAGTGAAAATGGTACCAAAATTTCGGGCTCAAAGAGATGAAGAAGTGGGCTTTGGAATCACCTCAAACGGAGTCACGGTTAAAAAGATACGACCGTTCGTTCGTTAGCAGAAAAACAAATAAAAATATATGATTTTATGTTGCTAACGGGTGAACATCCACCATTTAACCGATTCGGCCCGCGGCTAGAAACAGAAAACGTCTTTTCAGGAATATGTCTTTGAAGTACTGAAAGCGCATTCTCAACAAAATGTGCAATAGAGTACGCTTACAGTTACCGAACACGTATTCGGCGAAAGGCGCCTCCACTTGCCACATCAGCGCCAGCGGGGTCAACCCCCCGGGGTCACTGACTGGTGGGGTCGGGGATGGATGCGGGGCCTGCCTGGCTCCTCTCTCCTTGTTCCTCTGGCTGGCCCGATTGAAGCAGAGGGGGGGGCAGGGGAGGGGCGACGCCGGCGATGGTCCGGGCAACTCCGGCGGTCTCCGGTCGGGCGGAAGGCAACGACGGACTCAGGACGGTGCGCCGCACTCGTACAGATGAGCAGTGCGCGACAGGGAAGGCTGCAGTGGTGGCGGCTCACGGTTGCAGAGGGGTCGGGCGGCGGCCAAGCTTGGGGCGCTGCGGCCACTCCTACTCCGGTGACTAGGAGAGGGGTTGGGGAGGCTCACCGGAACACGGGGAAGACAAAGGTGGTGGAGGGAGGGGTGGACGTGCTCGGCAGTGCCGGAATTTAGCAGGAACCGAGCAGTGCGCATGGCGGCCATGGAGGGTAGAGAGGGGCTCCGGGACTCGGGTGAGAGGCTGGGCGGGGCTAGAGGAGGTGCAGGAGACGAGTGGTGAGGTCGAGAGGCCTCGGGGTGGGCTTAAATAGGCGGTGCGAGGCGGTTGGGTGAGCACGGCCGTGTGACACATCGCCGGAGCCGTGGACGCGTGGGCACGCGAGATTGCTCGACGATAGGCGACATGGGGGAGCAGAGGTCAGGCTCACGGAGACGAGGAAGCGCTCGGGGACAAGTGAGGAAGAAGCCACGACGCCATTAATGCCTTGTCGGCACTGTCCGCCCATGGACGCGCTCTATTTCTCGACGGGGACGGATCGTCGGGGAAGAAGACGGAGGGGCAAGCGGTCTAGAAGGATGGTGACGACGCGGGGAACATGCTAGACACGCTCACGGACGCGAAGACGACGAGAGAAGGCGAGGCCAAAGCACAAACGATGTCCAGAGCATGCGCACTGCATGCCAATTCAGTGGTCACCGCACATACTGGCATGAAGAGGACAAGAGGGTCTACCTCGAGATGTCTGGTGACAAGTCCATGCATCACTGGGGCTGGGGGACGTGATGGATCAACAAGGCAGGCTCTGGATCGATGGCCTTACTCCTCTGAAGTTTGATGTATCAGACTGAATCATGTTACAGTGTTTAACAGCGAAGAGCTTGGAGCCAAATGAGTTGTCTGGGGTGATAGACTAAAGAAAGAAAAGAGTTCTGGGGGTTTTGGAGGCAAATAGATCAAAGCTTAATATAGTTGCTTTACAACTGACTAAAAGGACCCAGAATCAATATCAGGCTGATGCTCTCACATGGGGTATCCACCTGAGCTCAAATTGGTCAAGGTTGAGTTATTTGGTCATATGAAGATGCTGCAAAAGGTTTCGTACCAATTGGATAAACCAAAATGGTACTTGCTTCACAAGCATACCCACTAACCAGAAACTTGCAAAACTTCTAGAGGAAAATTGGCTAAACAAAATATGCCCAAATATTGTGGAGCTAGGTTATATGGATAGGAGAACGCCTAGGAAAATTTTCAGCCTTAATGGAGCAAGATAAAATATACTTGCTTCACAAACTGAAATTTTGTACAGAATCAAAGAATTGAAGATGAGCTCACATGGAGGCATTACATGAGCTCAACTTTCGTGGAGGGCTATGATATTAAGATATTGAGGACCATGCAAAATTACAACTCATTTGTATATGCCTAGCTTGTACCTCCTTCACAAAGTTACTTTCTGAGTAGAAAATTTCGAAAATCATAATTTAATAACTACTAGGCAAATGAGGTTGAATTTTGGCATGTGGCAATTATATGGACATGAAAAGATGTCCAAGAAGTTTGGAGCTGGTAGGGAAAATATAGATAGCACTTGCTTCACAAAGTGCCATCTAAGGCAGAATAGGAAAATGAATATTGGAGGGTTATTTTTGGACATGGCAAGGAAGCGTTTTGCCATATTTGATTAAGATATGACCCAAACAATTTATGAGAATTATTTGGGAATTTTAGGAGTGATGGAAATATAGGTTGCTTCACAACCTAGGGCAGACATGGTTATTCCTTTAATAGAAAAAGGAATATTCCCAATAAAAAGAATATTGAGATTGGTCTAGAATGAAAATGGCAAGGTCTTGGGAAGGATTTGACGATGACAAGCCACTCTGGAAAGAAAGAAGAAGTCATCTTCTTCAGTTTCCAGACCACAAAGCCACAAAAAAAGAAAACTCAAGCAAAAACCTTATACAAACAAAAGAAAAAGAAAGGGCCAAAAATTAGGCTGTGACAAAAGCCGTGAGGGTGCCAAGATACCAAGTACCACGACATCAACGACCCTCAAGTTCAACTACATCGACTACGATCGGTGACGACCCTGAACATCTACGGAGAGTGTACGACTACCAACCGTGTACGACTACCGTCGCCGTGGATCCGACAAGACCAAGTGTACAACTACCGCCAACGTGTACGACTACTTCCACTACCGTCTCGTGAACGACTACATCCACCACTGCCGATCTCGTTCGGCCTCGAAACGCACGCTTCGAAGGTATAACCGCCGGCACGACCTTCCGAGAACGAATGCATGTTGTATGAGATGCTTGCGTTTGCACCGTGCCCGACTTGTTTCGTGCACGACCCTTGAATGCCTTGTCGCCGACCCGTGGGAACCCGCTAGCCGGGAGTACCCCATGATATTGCTTGACTCGCTCACGCCGCCCATCTTTTGCATCGGCCTCTCAATGAGTTGTCAAAACTGGAACATTGCCGTGACATCGTTCCCGTTTTCGCCGCTATGGCACACCTTTATTTCCGCCATGGCGACAAATGCTCATATCTTATATTAAATGCCAACGTTTCATAGAATTGCATAAAACTTGTTTATGTCATCCGCATCATGATAACAACATTTGAAATGTTTAAATTTGTTGTTTGCATTAAAATTGCTAAATGACACGTGGGGATTTTCCAAAATTGTTGTTTGTTGTTTCCGGTCCCATTTAAATTGCTTAAATAGTGTAGTTTACTCATGCTTCACCTCTTGCCATGTTAACCAACATTTAAATCTTGTCTTATTTATAAGTGAGAGCAAACTAAATAATTGAATGTTGTGTTTTGTCAATATGCATCTCGTTGTGTATTGAGCTCCAATTAACTTGTAGTTTTGTTTGTGCACTTTGCCATGCCATGCATATTTAAATAAGACATGCATCATCCTTGGTTGTGCATCATGCCATGTTTATGCTTGTGTGTTTACCATGTTGTTTGCTTCTTTCCGGTTTGCTTCTCTCGTTAGCTTCGGTTTCGTTCCGGAGTTGTGAGGGTTCGTTCGACGATGACCGCTTGTCTTCATCATGGACTCGTTCTTCTTCCTTGCAGGATCCCATGCAAGATGACTGTTCCTCGATATCACCTCTATCTTTGCTTTGCTAGTTGTCTCGCTCTATAGCTATGTCACGCTACCCATTCTTGTCTTGTCAGCCTCCTGTGTTGCCATGAAACACTCTAACCACCCTCCTAGCAAACCGTTGATTGGATAAGTTACGCTTTTGCTCAGCCCCTCTTATAGCGTTGATAGTTGCAGGTGAAGATGGAAGATGTTCCATGTTGGAACATGGATTCTTTGGGATAACACAATATATATCTTAGTTTATTAATGCACATATATACTTATTAATGGGTGGAAGGCCTGGCCTTCTACTTGGTGTTTTATTCCACTCATGCCGCCTTAGGATCTGATGAACCGGTGTTATGTTCCTTGATATTGCGTTCCTAACACGGTTGGGGTTTATGCCCCCCCCCTCGATAATTTTCTTTGTTTAAAGCTTTTCCAGCAAGGCCCAACCTTGGTTTCGACATTTTCCTAATAACTAAAACTTGCATAGGGACCGACTAGCACCCGAGGACTCTTAATCAACCCCCGGGCCAGTGCTCCTCATGAGAGTTGGTCCAAACCTGTCAACCGCTGGTGGCCGCTAGGGGAAACTCTAGACTTGGCCTACCGGAAGTTGGACAGTCTGATCATGGCCTGAGACGAGATACACGCGGCTCTTATCAGGGTGTTGGCACGTCGGGAGGCTTTGCTGTATTAGTTTTACCATTGTCGAAATATCTTGAGCACGGGATTCCGAGTACACTTGGGTCTTCCCAGTTTGGAGTTGTTACTCCGCTTATTGTGAGAGCTTGTGTTGGGCCAAGTTGGGACACCCCTGCAGGGTTATGAACTTTCGAAAGCTGTGCCCGCGGTTATGTGGCATATTGGAGTTGTTAATATCCGGTTTTTATAACTTGACACCATGTCTCTATAAGAATACACTACTTGTGTGAGTAACCGTGATGGTCTCTTTTCAAAGGGGTTCGGAAAGTGAACACGGTGGGGTTATGGATGACTCGTAGGTAGACAGGATCATCTAGTGATCATGACTAGTTTACGATCGTTGGCATAGCTTCTCTTCTCGCTCTGAAAGTTCATAAGCCAGCCACCATATATATGCTTAGCGCTTCCTGCAACCCCGCTTTATACCTTCTCCACACCTAAAAGCCTTGTTAGTTTTGATACCCGGGAACAAGATTGATGAGTTCTCGTGACTCATAGTTACTACACAAACAGATGCAGGTACCTCAGAGTTTGACGCCGGAGACGTGCAAGAGCTTCAGTGGGAGCTCGATGAAGAGCGTAAGCGTTTGTACGTGACATACCCCGATGATCAGTATTGGTTCCTAGTCCTACTAGGGCCGATCGGGATTAGCATGTAAGGTATATATTTTTCTTCGTTTGATTTCTTCCGTAGTCGGACTCTGTGTTCTCTGGAGGAATGTATGCTTATTGTATTAATATTTAATTGTGTGACATGGCAAGTGTATGACAACTATTAACTCTCTTTCTTCATGTTCATTACATTGGTTGTGTAAAGATACAACGCTTTAGACCATTCCAGAATGCGGTTATGACTCTAAGTCATGCCTCGACATATAGGAGCTATAGCTGCATCTTGGGCGTTAAAAGTTGGTAATCAAAGCCTTCCCCAACCTAGGAGCCAATGCTTGATCGAACCACTAACGTTGTTGAGTCTACAAAAATTGTTTTGAGTCTTATATGTTTATCGGAGAGTAGGAATTCCTTTTACTCCTTATCCCCTTCGTCGCTCTGGTGAGGACTCCTAACGTTTGTTTTGAAATCACTCTCCTCGATTTTTCACCAAATATTTTTTTAAGATCACGAGGGTGTTGTTGGGATCGTTCTGATATCTTTGTGATGAGAACATTGTTCTTGGTGCCTCCTGTCATTTTCGGGTTGTGCCAGTGTCTCGGGGAGTTGAGCTCCGAGGTGTTGTTGTCACAATTGTATCGTTGCAGTTCCGGAATACTAGAGGTCGCCGACATCGAAAACACTTCTATGCATGACTGGTGGTGACATAACCTCGACGTCACCCAGTATAGGGGGGAGAGTTCGGGAGTATTTCCACAACAAGTATAGCGGATTCTTTTCGAAGGTCTGAGGTACACGTTTTCCGAAGGTGCCTTGTTATGTGTTGACGGGTGGATACAGCTGGATGTAGGGATTGTTAGTTGGGTGAGATATTTTTGCTTCCCCTGTATCCCCAACACCAGATTGCGTAACTAGAAAGTTTCGGGAGTTAGTAGGTGTGAATTCAAGTAGCTCTAGGTAATCTTCCAATGAATACATGATATGAGGTTGGGGTTCAACGTCTAGTGATTCGCTTATCATGGTCGATTTTATAGTGGTCTCATTACGTCTTAAAGAATCCTTGGTTGTGCTGATTTGGGGACGTAATGTCCGTCGTAACGTCGTGCCCAGGGGGGCTCATCACAAAAACTTTGGACGAAATCTCTATCATATGTGTGTTCCGTCTTCTTTCGCATGCCAAATCCTTTGTTTTGTTTAGATTGTGGTATTCGAGTTGCTTCGATGTCAAGTGTTGATTCCATACCTTTCCTAAGCAGCGTTCTCATATTTCTATGGGAGTGCTAGTCCTTCTTGATCATCGAGATTTTTATGTTAAGTTCTCTTCAACTGGCGTGCTTCTCTTCAAGCTAATCTGATCCTTTCAATATGTGAAAGAACAATTCTTGTTTTTTCTCAGCGGTGTCTATTTCATTCATCCCAATGTGTCTTTGTTTTTCCCCACCCTCCACCTTTTTTTTCATGGAGCCAGAATTCTTAATCAACTATCCATTATATTCATGTAAAGTCTCTTCATTCTTTTCCTTCAATATTCTTATTCGGTGATTGTCATGAAGACGCTAAGGAAGCTTCAACTTCGTCGTTGTTCCATTTTCATTTTCTTCTCCGGTGGATTTAATTCAAGATTTACGTGTTGATCTTATCCCTTTCCTCATTTCCCAATGCTTTCTCATTCCAGTGCACCAATTAATTATTCACCTCTCGCTACTCATTTGTCCCAGAGTGTTGAACTTACCTCAGAATATTCGCGTTTCCATTCTTAATCCGTTCAAGCTATTTCGAGGTTGTTATCTCATTAAAGCCATTTAATTCAACCGATGCAATCTCTCTTTCAAGTAATCATTTCAACGGTGTTTCTTTTGAGTGGGCCCTAACCCACAAGTTTTCTCTGGACCTTACCTAACTCTTCTAATTCTTTCAAGAGTTATTCTCAAATTCTTTTCAAAGTGTGATGTAAGAATGGATTACATTAGTCATATGCCTTCTCCAAGATCGCTTTCAAATTGTTTTCATGATTGGTTCAACTTTTCCTCTTGCCATTCTTTCGGAGTATCTCACAAATTATTCATGCAAAGAAGAGTTTCTCTCCAATCCTTGGCCGTTCTCTCGAAGATTCTTGCTTCTAGATTAATGCTATCCTCTCAAATTATTCCGATCGCCAATAAATTTGTTTCTTACCCATCCAGAGTATTTCATGAATTCTTAATTGTGATCCTTCGAAGGCCATCATTTTAGAAGATTTCTTCATTCTCAGTTTTTCAACTTCGTCCTCCAACTATTCTTAATTGATGCCTCTTTGTTCGTCTCCGTATTCTTCCGGTGCTTCTATCAAGTATTCTCTAGTCAGTTCGCAATCTCTTCGTTCTCTTGTATCTAAAATTGATCGAGGTCTCTAGTTGTTTTCTAATTCTTCCCGGTAATTCATTATTTTTCTTTGTTCGTTTTATAATTCTTCTCGGGGATTTGTTCTCTTTTCTTCACTCATTTTCAAATTCTCACGGTGGTTCGTTTAAGATTTCCACTTCCGTTCTTATTATATCAACTCAGCCATTCTTTCCAAATCCTATCGGTGGTCCGTTGAATTGTGATATATATCTCTCCAATCCTTTTCAAGAAGAATAAGTAGTATGCCAAATCCGTTGCTTGTCATCAATTTCATTAGATGAAGGATAAGCATATATTAAATCTTATTCTTATTTCCTCGAAGTGGTTAATCTCTTCTTTCTAGAGTTTGTTCATCATATCATATTCTCGGTTCCAAGTTGTTCATATTTTTTCCTAGAGCTCCAAGTTATTTCAATTATATCATTTCCAAGCTCCATCTAATCATTGCAAGGATTCACTCTTGCTCTTTTCAACCTTCAATTCCTTCTGACCATTTCTTTTCTTACCAGAGTTCTTCATGGAGGTTCTACATAGAGGTTCATCGTGATTTAATTCATCCTCGAAGTGTTCTTCAAGATTCTTGTTGGAGGATCTCAAGTATTCTTCTTCTTGCATTCCAAAGTGCAATTATTTCTACCTTATCTTTTGAGGTGGTGTTATGTCATTCTTTACAATTTCCCTTCATGTTTCATGATTCACAAAGTTATAAGGAATGAGATATTTAAACCCACCATTTTCTTCGTTCAGGATATCTTTTCAAACCTTCAATTTCTTCGTTGGAGTTTATCTTGGTATAGATTTCACCTAAATCCTTTTCGAAGGATTGTTGCTATTTGTGGTTCTTATCAATGATCCAAGTTATTTCTTCATCAATTTAATGGAAGAAGTTTTTCATCTCTTTGATGATCTCAACCAATCAATTGTTTTATGTTAGTGGCCCGTTATGACATCATAATTCTGAGATGTTTTTCATAAGCCCACATCAAGATTAATCTTTTGTTGTTGATTTTTTCCGACAACTTAGTTCAATCCTTCTTTTTCAGGATGCTTTTCAAATTCAATTATGGTAGAAGTGTCGTTCTCGCCTCCATTCTTTGATTTTTCAACGATCTAACTCCTATTCTTTTGTTCCAAAGGCATTGTGATATTGATCTATTTGTCCGGCCACATTGTTCTGACAAGATCATGTTCTTTTCCTTTTCTGGACTAGTTATCAGGAGTGTCGTGTCCTCGATTCAAGTTCTGTCATCTTATCAAGTTTTACCTTTCTTTTCAACCGAAGTGCCGTCTAAAACCTTTCTTACCCGTTGTGCCATTCTTTCAATTGTTTCAGAGGCAGTGTGTTGTTGCTCTCATCAAATATCATCTCTTCTTGTCAACTTTTTGTTCTATTCCTTCCATGTTCAACCGGAGTGATGTCCAAATTCTGTCATTCTTATTCCTTGGCATCTCATTATACCGTTGTGGTTTCATAATCTCTTGGTTTGTTAAGCTCGTGTTTCATGTCTTTCAATCTACAACGTTCTCGTAATGTTCCTTGTTCCTCTTTTCTAACGGAGTGTTTTCATCTTTGTTCATCTCCATTGTATTCTTCTTTCAATTTGTTCAATCTCTCAAGGTTTGTGATTTCGCTCGTTTGTCAAAGAAGCAACTTGTTTTTACCTCTTCCTTTTCCATTTCTCTCCGATACCACCCCTAGGATCTCGGGCCGAGATCCTCTATTTGTGTGCGAGAGTTGTGACGCCCCAAGACCGATGCTCCAGAAGACTTCCATATATCTTGTGATCACCATCTATTTCATTTTGCTTGCTCTATTTATTTTTGCATTGCATCATTTCATCATGCCATCATGTCATTTATTTTTTAAACTCAACTAAATAAATTGCATAGATCTATTGATCTATTTACATCGAGGGGATTCACATGGTGACTTCTCTTTATAACATATCCTTACAATATTAGGGAGCTATAATAAATATTCCATTCTTTTGGAATTAACCATAACACACTTGCATAATAAACTCCATGCCTATTCCATTTCAAGTTTGTTCCCCAAACTTTGCCAATAATTCTCATCTCTTTTAGTGAGGCTTCTCTAAGATTCTCAACACTTTTGGACCTACCAATTACCCACTTCCTTCCCACACTCATTTGAATTAAATTCAAATGAGTTTGAATTCATCTTCACGACCATGCCCACTTCTATTTTTCTTGGATGAAGCTCATTTTATGAGTCCGGGAAAAATTACTCGCATGCTCAAATTCTTTCCCTGACCCTCTCTTTCTTTTCTTCTCTCTATTTCTTTTCTGCTAGAAAGTTTAAAAGAAGTAGAGAGAGACAGAGCTGCTCAAGCAGGCCCATCCTATTTTTCCTAAGGCCCATCTGCTAGGCCCATCCTCCCACACCTGCTCTTAACCCTAGCTTCCCAGCGTCGATCCCCATCTCGCCCATTGATCCCTTCCTCCCTCTTGTGCGTGCGCCGTCAGAGAGAGACAGGGAGAGAGCAGCACCGCTCCTTTTCCCCTATCCCCTGTGCCTCCTCCTCGCGTCGCCGCGCCAAACCCCTCTTCTCCTTCCCGAGGCCGTCGCCGGCGCCCCAAGCTCTTTGCTCCGCCATGCCCCCTCCGCTACGCAGGCCCCATCTCATGGCACCCTTCACCTTGCGAGAACCGCACGGCCGCCAGCCATGGAGGCCACCGTGCCGCCCCTCAAGCACGTCGCCTGTGCTCCTCCTCCGACTCAGACGCGTCGCCGGCCATACCTTAACTGGAGAACGCGCCCGAGTCCGCTTGACCCCGCTGGCCACCACAACTGCCTCCGCTGCCATGGAACGATGTCGCTTCCCCGAGCTCCACCTCAAACTCCCTTCTGCGCCCGACCGCGGTGCCGTCCTCCATGACGTCAACCTCTTCTTCGACCGCGTCCCCGTCGGTCCTCCTTGCTCCGCGCCAAGTCTGCCCTCCATGCCCCGTTTCGCCTCGGCCTCAACCGAGGAGGATGATTAGCGTTGCTGCCTACTCGATCCGCCCGCACGTTGAACGCGACCAGCTCCATGGCCGAGTGAGCACGCTCCTCTTCTCGATGCCCAGCGTCGCCCAAGTCTCCTATGTTGCTGCCGCTGGACACCGAGTACCACAATTGTCGCATTCTGTTTCGTCTATGTCAAGGCCAAGAGGGCGCCAAGATACCAAAGTACCACGACGTCGACGACCCTCAAGTTCAACTACATCAACTACGAACAGTGATGACCCCGAACATCTACGGAGAATGTACGGTGATGACCCCGAACATCTACGGAGAGTGTACGACTACCAACCATGCACGACTACCGTCATCGTGGATCCAACAAGACCAACTGTACAACTACTGCCGACGTGTACGGCTATGAAGTGTGAACGACAACTTCCACTGCCGTCCCGTGAATGACTACTTCCACTACCGTCGATCTCGTCCTACCCCGAAACGCACTCTTCGAAGGTATAACCGCCGGGACGACCTTCCGAGAACGAATGCATGTTGTATGAGATGCTCGCGTTTGCACCGTGCCTGACTTGTTTCGTGCACGACCCTCAAATGCCTTGTCATCGATCCATGGGAACCCGGTAACCGGGAGCACCCCATCATCTTGCTTGACTCGCTCATGCCAACCTTCCCTTGCATCGGCATCTAGTTGTTAGAACCGGAACAATGCCGTGGCATCATTTCCGTTTTTGCTGCTATGGCACCCCTTTCTTTCCGCCATGGCGACAAATGCTCATATCTTATATTAAATGCCAGCTTTTCATAAAATTGCATAAAACTTGTTTATGTCATCCGCATCATGATAACAACAATTAAAATGCTTAAATTTGTTGTTTGCATTAAAATTGCTAAATTACATGTGGGGATTTTCCGAAATTGTTGTTTGTTGTTTCAGGCCCCATTTAAATTGCTTAAATAGTGTGGTTTACTCATGCTTCACCTCTTGCCATGTTAAACAATATTTAAATCTTGTCTTGTTTATAAGTGAGAGAGAACTAAATAATCGAATGCGGTGTTTTGTCAATATGCATCTTGTTGCATATTGAGCTCCACTTAACTTGTAGTTTTGTTTGTGCACTTTGCCATGCCATGCATATTTAAACCGGACATGCATCATCCTTGGTTGTGCATCATGCCATGTTTATGCTTGTGTGTTTACAATGTTGTTTGCTTCTTTCCGGTTTGCTTCTCTCGTTAGCTTCGATTTCGTTCTGGAGTTGTCAGGATTCGTTCGACTACGTCTGTTTGTCTTTTTCATGGACTCATTCTTCTTCCTTGCGGGATCCCAGACAAGATGACCGTTCCTCGATGTCACCTCTATCTTTGCTTTGCTAGTTGTCTTGCTCTATAGCTATGTCGCGCTACCCATTATTGTCTTCTCAGCCTCCTATGTTGCTGAAACACTCTAACCACCCTCTTAGCAAACTGTTGATTGACTAAGTTACGCTTTTTCTCAGCTCCTCTTGAAGCGTTGATAGTTGCAGGTGAAGATGGAAGATGTTCCATGTTGGAACATGGATTCTTTGGGATAACACAATATATATCTTATTTAATTAATGCGCATATATACTTGGTAATGGGTGGAAGGCATGGCCTTCTGCTTGGTGTTTTGTTCCACTCATCCCACCTTAGGAACTGATAAACCAGTGTTATGTTTCTTGATACTTCGTTCCTAACTCGGTTGGGGTTTATGGGCTCCCCTCGATAATTTGCTCTGTTTAAAGCTTTTCCAGCAAGGCCCAACCTTGGTTTTACCATTTGCCTAATAACTAAAACTTGCATAGAGACCGGCTAGCACCCGAGGACTCTTAATCAACCCCCGGGCTAGTGATCCTCATGAGTGTTGGTCCAAACCTGTCAACCGTCGGTGGCCGCCAGGGGCAACTCTGGACTTGGTTTAACGGAAGTTTGGACAATCCAATCATGGCCTCAAACGAGATACGTGCGACTCTTATCAGGGTGTCGGCATGTCGGGAGGCTTTGTTGTATTAGTTTTACCATAGTCGAAATATCTTGAGCACGGGCTTTCGTGAACACTCGGGTCTTCCCAATTTGGAGTTGTTACTCTGCTGATCGTGAGAGCTTGTGATGGGCGAAGTTGGGACACCCCTGGAGGGTTATGAACTTTCAAAAGCCATGCCCGCGGTTATGTGGCAGATTGGAGTTGTTAATATCCAGTTGTAGATAACTTGACACCGTGTCTCTATAAGAATACACTACCTATGTGAGTAACCATGATGGTCTCTTTTTGAAGGGGTTCGGAAAGTGAACACGGTGGGGTTATGAATGACACGTAGGTAGACAAGATCATCTAGTGATCATGACTAGTTTACGATCGTTGGCATAGCTTCTCTTCTCGCTCTGAAACTTTGTAAGCTAGACACCATATATATGCTTATGGTTTGCTGCAACCTCACTTTATACCTTCTCCACACCTAAAAGCCTTGTTAGTTTTGATACCCGGGAACAAGATTGCCGAGTCCTCGTGACTCATAGTTACTACACAAATAGATGCAGGTACCTTAGAGTTTGACATCGGAGATGTGCAAGAGCTTCGGTGGGAGTTCGATGAAGAGTGTGGGCGTATGTTCGTGACATACCCCGACGATCAGTAGTGGTTCCTAATAGGGCCGATCGGGATTACCATGTGTGGTATCTTTTTCTTCGTTTGATTTTGTCCGTAGTCGGACTTCGTGTTCTCTGGAGGAATGTATGCTTATTGTATTAATTGTGTAACATGGCGAGTGTAACCCACCTATTAACTCTCTTTCATCATGTTCATTACATCGGTTGTGTAAAGATACCACGCTTGAGACCATTCTAGAATGCGGTTATGAATCTAAGTCGTGCCTCGACACATAGGAGCTATAGCCGCATCCTAGGCGTTACAGTTTCCCCACGACAAGCATCTTCATTAGGACTACGAGAAAAGTGTTCTTTCGTAACAAGATTCAACAAAGCGGCATTAATTTCATAAGATTCCACACTTGTGGCGGGAGCAATAGGAGTACTAATAAAATCATTATTATTAGTGTTGGAAAAGTCACACAACTTAGTACTCTCCTGAGCCATTGTGAGAAAGCAAACGATCTAGCACACAAGCAAGCAAAATGACGAATGGAAAGAAGGCGAATAAAATGCAAATATTTTTTTGTTTTTCTAAAAACGTTTTAGAACTGGGGGAGATGGAAACGAGAGTCAAATGACAAATAATGTAAGTGCAAGAGATGAGATTTTATGATAGGCACTTGGTAGGCTTGATGTAGAACCTCCCAGCAAAGGCGCCAAAAATTCTTCCTGCTACTTCTTGAGCTTGCGTTGATTTTTTCCTTGAAAAGGAAAGGGTGATGCAACAAAGTAGAAATAAGTATTTCCCACAGTTAAGAACCAAGGTAGCAATCCATTAGGAGGCACAAGCAAGTCTCCAATAGATGCACTTGTACAAACTAACAAACACTTGCACACAACGCGAAAAGGGGTTGTTAGTCCCTTCATGGTCACTAGCAAGAGAGAGATCTAATAGAGAAAGATTTAGAAGATAAAAAGGGCAAAATAAAGTAAACACAAATAAATTGACACAAGGTATTTTGGGTTTTTTGTTTTATAGATCTAAAATTATATGATGAGAAATAGACCCGGGGGCCATAGGTTTCACTAGAGGCTTCTCTCTCGAAGAAAGCATATGATGGGTACACAAATTACTATTGAGCAGTTGACACAAAAGAGCGAAGTTATGACGACATCTAAGGCAATGATCATTAATATAGGCATCACATCTATGAAAAGTTGACTGACCCCTGCCTGCATCTACTACTATTACTCCACACATCGACCGACTACTGCGTGCATCTAGTGTATTTAGTTCATAAGAACAGAGTAATGCCTTAAGCAAGATGACATGATGTAGAGAGATAAACTCAAGCAATATGATACAACCCCATCTTTTTATCCTTAATGGAAATAATACAATACGTGCCTCGCTACCCCTAGGGTCACTGAGTGAGCACACCGTAAGATTGAACCCATCACAAAGCACCTCTCTCATTGCAAGAAAAAACCAATCTAGTTAGCCAAACCAAATCGATAGATCAGAGAGAAATACAAAGCTATCTTAATCATGCATATAAGAATTCAGAGAAGACTCAAATAATATTCATATATAATCTGATCATAAATCCACAATTCATCGGATCTCTACAAATGCACCACAAAAGAAGATTGCATCGATTAGATCTCCAAGAACATCGAGGAGAACATTGTATTGAAGATCAAAGAGAGAAGAAGCCATCTTGCTACTAGCTATGGACCCTTAATTAGGTCTATGGTAAACTACTCACACATCATCGGAAGGGCAGTAAGGTTGATGTACAAGCCCTTCATGATTGAATCCCCCTCCGGCGGAGTACCGGAAAAGGTCCCCAAATGGGATCTCACGGAGACAGAAGCTTGCGGCGGCGGAAAAGTATTTTTGGTGTGCCCTTTGATGTAAAGGGAATATTTGGATATTTATAGAACTGAGATTAGGGTTAGGGGGCCTATGAGGGGCCGACAAACCATAGGGGCGCCCCCCCTGGGGCACGCCCTGCCAGCTTGTGGCCACCTCGTGGCTCTCCTGGCCTCTTCCCGAAGTTTGGTGGTTGTCTTTTGGTCCAAGAAAAATCCTGAAAAAGTTTCATTTCGTTTGGTATTGATTTTCTGTAAAATACAAAAACAAGGAAAAACAGCAACTGGCATTGGGCACTAGGTTCATAGGTTAGTCCCAAAAAATGATACAAAATAGCATATTAATGCATATAAAACATACAAAGTACATAATATAATAGCATGGAAAATTTTATAAATATGTTGAAGACGTATCAGCCTCCTTTGTCCTTGCTTGCCCCTCCCCGATGCCCCTAGACGAAGCCACGCATCACCCCAGACCCTCTCTACATCTCCCTTGTACCCATCTCCTCCCCTGGCTCCTCCCTCACCCGCCCCGAGCATGCTCGCCGCTATCGTTCGCTGTCACCGTGTCCACAAGATGTCCCTTGCCCTACGATCGTGTCCCACCACTCCGCTGATGATCACCACATCTTCACATTGAACATAACCTCATTGGACGCCCTGTGACGTCGCCTCTGAGATCATCACGGTCGCATATGTTCGTCGCTTGTCGCCGTTGATTGGACTGCTGCAGGCCTCCCCCGAGCCCATTGACCACCCCGCCGACATCACTGTGAGCCCCTAAGCATTTCCCCTCAACTCCCCCTCTCATGTTCTTCCTTTAGCCGTCGTCCGTGAGCTCCTGAGGCCACCTTTGGCCATGGCCATGGGGAACCTAGCTTCCATGCTCCACTGCTCGAACCAACGAGTCTCGCGTGCTCCTGGAGCCAAGTGGAGTCAGCCAAGCACCTAATCTCGCTCGCTTACGCATTGTTGCGTCGCGCCCGTGCAAGCCCGACATGTTGCCACTTCCTACCTCGTCGATGTGCTCATCTCCGGTGACACCCCGCGGTCTCTCGTCCCGTCCAGTCAATGCGAGCTAGCAGGAGCCCCTCACACATGCCCTCGACACGTCTAGCCGATGCCGCAACACGATTCCGGTGTGTCTCAATTGTGCTGGATGATCGTTGGTGGCCTCTTTCCGGCCATGCTGACGTGGTTGGCTTATTTAGCCACTAACAAAAGTTACCGACAGCAGGCACCACATGTTAATTAAATTGAAGTTAGTTTTAGCTTAGGTTTAACTCAATCGGTTTAGCCTCTCTACCTATGAGATATGGGTCCCACTGTCCGCTTTGACTGTGTTGACCCTGCTGACGTCATGCTAATGCAATATAGGATTTCTGGAATTCCAAATAAATCTAAATTTATCTATTTATTTCATAAAATAGTTCAAACTTGTAAAATCATATAAAGTCAACCATAACTCCGAATGAAATAAACTATATATGAAAAATGATTAGACAAATATGAAGAATCTGTTTATGCCATGTTCATGCATATTTGAGCAAGTTAACATCGCCAATTAGGACAATTCATGAATATGGAATATACGGTAATTAGTTTTGGGGTTGGAATTTGCTATATGTTTGAGTTCCACTTCAATTAATATGACTAACTATTGCGTTAGGTCAATTCAGTACCTTAACTTGTCATGTCATCCATCTGGTTCTGCATTACATTGATTTTGTTCCTTCTTATTTGTTGGTGTTTGTCCCATCTCAATAGTAGACGATTCTTACATTATGATCGCTGACATCGATGAACAACAGTACTATCTTCAGAAGTCCCAGGCAAGCAAACCCCCCTTTATCACTTCGATACAATCACACTCTCTCGCTCCTACTCTCTTTTATTACATTAGGACAACAACGATTCAACTGTTACGTTTGCGGTAGTTGTACCCATTCCTCTGCATGCATGACCTGTCTTTGCCACAGTAAAAAGAAAATCCCACTAGCACGAGTAGGACTTGCTTGATCCATGATATGACTACTCATACATGCTTGTTTGTCATTCCTTCTATGTCTTAGAGTTGTGTTAGGTCTGCTTCACCGGGGAGGAATTGAGTGTTACGATCATGTCCTAATGTTGAGAGCTAAGTGTGTGAACACTATTTGGTAAAGGTAGCGATGAGACGCCATGTAGGAGTACAAGGCAGGTTGTCTCATTGAGAGTGTCCTTAAGAACTAACTTATGTGTATGTTATCCAAGAACAGTTACTACCACACATTGGGCTCCGGATACTCCAAGCTCTCTCGACTTATGCCTTTATCTTTGTCCAGGAGTTGCAACTAGTTTCTGGTGTTTGTAGGTAGTGATATTTGTCTACCAAGTGGCACCCCGTATAGGTGGACTTGGGACAGATAAGGCACCATGGCTCGGTGTACCAAGTGGCACCCGGATGGTGGACTTGGGAACCAGGCACACATTGTTGGTACCGTGATGGAAACTTCAGCCGGACTTCCCTTCTGGGTTCAGCCTCACATAGGTGATAAACCTATACTAGAGTCTTACGTCGCTAGTTAGGTTGTGTCCGACACCCTCGCCAGGCTTCCGCTTGAAGGTTGTCAAGATACATGACGTGTATATGGTGGTAAGTGGTGAGAGCGTGTGTGAAGAAGTATACCCCTACATGGTAATATGATATATTCAAATAATTGTGTCTGCGGATATGGACTACTAGGAGACTTATATGGTACATAGACAACTTGAAGTGGATACTCTAGAATGCGCAATATAAGTGTGAGTACTATGGGTGGCCTTCTCGTAGGGAGATTTCAGAGGATCCATATTGGCATATTGATATGGTGAATATGTGGACTCGTGTGTGCTTTTTCACCACAAGGAATTACTGGTAGTTATAGTACATGATAGCCACTGAGTCAAGGATGGCTTGATGTAGTTAAACTCCACACCCCCGTCTTCGATACTGATGCAGATATAGTTAGTTCTGATGTAAGTCTTGCTGAGTACATTTGTACTCATGTTTGTTTAATTTATATGTTTGAAGTGGAGACTTCAGTCTCACTAGTATTTTCATGTTGGCTTCTATGAGTAGCTTGGGAATCCCAGATAGAGGTCTAGTCCCGATGGAGGGTCTTATAGATAGACAAGCTTTTTTAGCCTTCTTTCTTTTCAGCTGTCTGTACTCAGACAGGTTTATGCTTCCACTTGTTGCTTGTACGACTTTGTATGCTGGGTCATGAGACCCATGTCTGTAATATCATGTTATGTATGGCTCTTCAGAGTCTTTTAAATAAATACTTTGAGTCGTAGAGTTAAGTTGTGATGCCATGTTGTACCAACACATACTTGTGTATTGTGCGTATCTATGATGTGTATTGTTATGTGTTGGGTCACGACAGTAGTGTATTACTCTTCGGAGGCCCGAACATGGGTAAACCATGTTGGAAGACTCTGTCTCGGTACTTCTGACCTTTGATGAACCTACCGAGGGATTTGACAGTAATTTGCACCGTCACATGTGCTTTCACACGATAAGGACACAATGTCATGGCCCCACTCTAAATCTGGCTTTTTTCTTCTTTTGTCATATCTTTGTATCTTATATTATCTCCTCGGTCTCCTTTCTCGAGGTTAAACCTATCTAGCATAGTCATATGAAGATCCATATATTTCTGTGGCAGGCTGCAAGGGGTAAACTCCATGCGGCTGGTCAAATCTGTAAGTGTAATAGCCTTGGATCTGTATTTTGTGCTCTTTGTCGAGCTTTGGAGGATACTAATCATATTTTATTTGGGTGTGAATTCGCCAAAAAATGGAGTTGTACCCCGATTGTGGTTGGGTGTGACCTGGGACCCTGTCTCTTTTGACAAGGTTTTTTTTTTGCATTAGCTAAAAGTCTCTTTGGTCAATTGAGTATAATCCTTTGGTTTGGGTTTGCTGCCATGTTGTGGGCTCTTTGGACTACTAGAAAAAGTTCTTGATTTAACACGCTTTCCCTAACAAGCATGCTTCCTGTATTTACAAAAAAAACTCTTACAGCAGTGGAAACTGCTCATTAAGGAATTTGATAGAGAAGCGAGGTCTCCCCTATGTGAAGGCTACGACATCTAAACTTATAAACCAGGAGCAGGCACCCCAACCCACCCGATGTCCGTGATATTCTTTTGGAGTCACCCGTGGTGCATAGGTTGTTGGCATGTGTACCATGTATGTTGCCTTGACTGTATATTTGTTGCTGGTGCAACATTTAAACTTGTCATTGGTTGCTACCTAGTTTGTCTTGTTGGTTGTTCTAAATTCTGTCATGTGGCTTTATTTATAAAGTCGTACTATCATCGTTTCTCTAAAAAGTCCACGAAAAAGAACTCCATCGAATTACCTCCTTGAGTGTGATTCACATGGATTCCAAAGCTTCTCTGCATCCTATCTTCAAAGTTGAAACCAGTCTGGAAGCGTAAATCCAAGAGTGCCATTCTGGTGGCTGAAGTGGTCGGCGTGATATACCTCAGGATGTAAAATGTGGCTAACGCTATCTGAGTGGCAAGCAGCAGGAGGCCGTCGCGGGCAAGAGCCGGCGGTAGGGGCTAGGCAAGGAACTTCATTTCCATAAAGGATAATAGTCCACATTATTTGATTATGAATATGCACGTAGCATGTTCCCCTTGCATGCCTCACATTATGATTATTTAGCTTTTAGTAAAAGTTGTGTTGTGTAGCAGATGAAATCTCATCAAATGATGGTGAGTGAAAGGTTCATGATTTGGACATGTGGTTCAAAAGATAATAGATTTTGAAAAAATGAATCCACGAAAAAATGACAAACTCTCAAGTTACAACATGTGATGCACATGCAATGCATCATTTATTAGCACCGTAGAAGATGTAGAGTGACCTTTGCAAGGGATACCCTTAAATTAGTGCTTCTAAAAAGGGTGAGATTAACAAGCCGTGTGGAGTGTGGAATTGTCGCTGACAGTGTTTGGCCAGTTCCCAAAGTTGTGATCCAAAAACTGGTGTTTTCTATGAGCGGGTGTAGCTGTAGCTTGTCTCGATTCTATCAAGTGCAGTCATGCAGCAATGGCCATGGCAGATTGCTATATGTAGGTTGATGGAGGATGGAAATGGAATATCATGTAACTCTACAGAGAGGTGATAAGCATTCCAGGAGGGACATCATTCACATCATAAAAGAGCTTGTCCTTTGTGCCATGGTACACTATGCTTACATAGTTACGGTAACATTCTATGATACTCCTGCTCCATTTGGCTGGACTGGAACGTTTGGCTCTCGAGTGCTAGTGCACCCGATTTTTTTTAAATACTAATTTGTTAGAAAGTAAAAAAGATAGCAAAGTATATTTATTGTTGCACTCATATCGCGGAGAAATGACTTTCATGTTGTTGTGGACGTAAGAAAACTAATTTATCACTATATATGAGGTACAGTTCATGCTATATGTCCCAGTCAATTTGTAATTTTGGTCAGAATTTTGTATCCACACATGTATTTAAGTTTCCGGTACATACAATTATAGCATGAACAAGAAGAAGAAGAAGAAGAAGAAGAAGAAGAAGAATAAGAAGAAGAAGAAGAAGAAGAAGAAGAAGAAGCATGCATTTGCATATTTATAATCGTGATTCCTTTGAATTGTCCAACATTATGCATGCACAGCCCGAGTATGTGTAGTTCTCCCATGGTCTGCTCCGGATCCGATGCAGAATTTCGTCAGTGCCTCCCTGTTGTTCGTCGGGTACACATCCTCTCTATTTAATGCCGAGACGTGTATCAGGAGAACAGAGGGGAGGTTCTACCAAAATTTGCATCGGATCTGGAGCAGAGCATGGGAAAACGAACCCAATCTACACATACTCGAGTAGGATTAGGACCTATCTTTACCTGGTGGCATGTATGTTGCATGGACGTAACAAACTTGGCTAACTGATGAATATACATGTTGAATTATATATACATTTCTTGTGTGCTAAGTAGGTAGGAAAGATGAGTGATTGGGCGTGGATGTACACCGGTCACAGTAGTTAGAAAGGCATGACCAATGAATGGTTAACAAAAACCAAGGGGTTTGTGAAAGCCACATTTGCAAATGGCCAGAAAAAAATCTGGTGCCCCTGTGTTAGGTCCGAAAACTTTAACAGAAGACAAAGGGTGAAATGGGTAAACACCTGTAGAATTGTGGTTTTACCCCTAATTATACGGTGTGTACATTTCATGGTGAGTCTACCCAACATAACAGAGGTGAGGTAGTTCGTCATTGCACCGACAACCATGGTACCGGGATCGAAGACATGGGCCAAGACTTTGATGGTCCTGGGGATTCGGACGATGAGCTGGAGGAATCTGCAAAGGCTTCAATGAAATCTTGGAGTCTTTAAAACGTCCTCTCCATGGGCACACTAAGCTCTGTCAGCTGGATGCCATCGCACATGTAATGGCTCTGAAGGCTCAATTTAGCTTGAGTAGAGAATGCTATGATGCGATGATAACACTATTTGGACACATTCTACCCAAAGGCCACGTAATGCTTGCTAACTTGTACCAGACGGAAAAAATCCTCCCTGTACTTAAGACATCCTGTGAGATGATACATGCATGTGACAAAGGATGAGCCTTATTTAGGCTTGAGTATGCAGGCTTGAACTATTGTCCCGTTTGCAAGTCTTCCTCCTATGTTGTGTTAGACAACGGTATGGGTGAGAAGAGGCAGAACAAAATCCCCGTTAATGTTCTCCGTTATATGCCAATCATACCAAGACTTCAACGTCTTTTAATGGCCGAAGAGACAACCAGACATATGACATGGCACAAATTAAGCAAAAGAACCTAACTAGATGCAGATGGGAATTAGATGTTGGTACACACTTCAGATGCTATTTCGTGGAAGCACTTTGATGCATTACATGAGCATAAAGCGGCGGATCCAAGGCATCCTCAAGTCTGCATCGGCACGGATGGGTTCAATCTGTTTGGTATGGCGGCAAAGGAATGTAGTTGTTGGCATGTATTTTCATTCCACCCAATCTCCCCTGCCGGACAGATTATGCAAAGAAAGAACGTTTTCTTGACGTTGATAATTCTAGGGCTCAACTATCTGGGGAAGAATATGAATGTGTACATGCAGCCTCTTAAGGATAAATTGCAAGAAGCTTGGGATAATGGGTTCAAGACGTACGACTCTGCTAGAAAACAAAACTTCACAATGCATGTCTCGTACATATACTCGATGCATGACTTGCCGGTGTATACACTATCCGTTGGCTTGTGTACGCATGGAAGGTTCCCTTGCCCCACATGCAAGGCAGCTCTTCAGTTTCATTGGCTACAGGCGGGTCGCAAGTATTCTTGCTTTGAGTTGCATAGACAGTTCCTCGATCCTCGCCATAAGTTCAGAAAAGACAACAACTTCATCAAAGGTAGAGTTGTCAAAAATTGTGCACCACCTGCGTTGATAGGCCAATAGATGTTGAATCAATTAAATGCTCTCGAGCCTGATCCAGAGCGTCTAGTGTATTTCAAGGGGTATAATTCAGAACACTCCTGGACTCACAAGACATGCTTGTGGGATCTGCCTTACTTCAACTCCTTTCACACAACATCAACGTGATGCACACTGAAAATAATATCGTTGATGCCCTTTTTGGTACATTGTTCGGCGTAGAGTGGAAGTCAAAGGATAATCCTAAGGCTAGAGTTGATCAGCAAACTCTATGTGATAGACTGTTACAACACTACAAAAAAACACTTCCGTGATGATACGTGTTTGTCACAGTAGGTCACGTTTTCTGTCATGCATGTACATCCACGACAATTTTATGACCGAACCAAGATAGTCATACATGTGTTGTTGTAGAAGTGTTCGATGACAATACTGAAATTATCATCACGGAAGTGTCCACTTCCATGACGATAAATTCCGGTAAATGATCTGTCATGGAAGTGCTTTCGTCAAGGGTAACCAACATGTGGCATCCATCATAACGGGTCACCGTTAAGCTATAGGGTCCGGTTTTTGATCCGATAACCCGTTAACAGCAACGACCAATGGCGATTTTCCACGTGTAAAATTCTCATTGGCTGCAGGAACCACGTGTGAGCTAAACGTTGGGATAGATGTCAACCGTCCAATGGACATGAGGCACCTATGGTACATCGACACGTGGCAAGGCCCAACAACAACCCATTTACTGGCTTGTTGCGTTTTTTGGCCCGTTAACAGGCCGTTCTGATTCTGGCCAATTATAAATAGTACAATTATCCGGAAGCATTAAAGGCCCATGATCCAGTTAGGTCGTATCCAACCCGTGTTAGCTTTCGTCCTAGTAAGGGCCCATAAATTCTTGGGCTCATTTCCTGTCGTCAATTACTTACGGTCCATTACTGGCCTGTTCTTCCAGATTGTTAACGGCTTGTTATGTGCTGGCCCGACACCAATTAGGCCCACAAATTGATGGATCCTACGGCCCGTAGGTGTCCCATTGATCATATGGCCCGTAGGTGGCCCATTGATCCTACGGCCCATAGGAGGCCCATTGATCCTACGGCCCGTAGATTTCATAGTTACCACGACCCGTATGTGGCCCATGGTTGTTGCGGCCACTAGCAAACCAAGGGAAAAGAAGACTAAGGAAATAAATAAGAAAGCAACTAACGCTAGGCTATTTATGTGATTGCACAGATTACATCCACTGGGCATCAAAGTTCGCCAACTGTGCAAATATATGAAGCACCCTACACTATACAAAAAATGGCTTCCTGTTTTCTTCAGCCGGTCGCTGCTCATAGAGAACAAATGTTATATCGCAACAAAACAAATTACAGCCATATAACAAAAGGAGGGTTGGCATACAAGTTAACAGTCTGGCAGATAAATGCACCATCAGAAGTTCATAAGCTCAATTTATTTGACCTGACTATTATGTTTCATGTTGTACTGTCTGATGGAGCACCATAACATTCGCCTTCATTTCTCCTTGACTCCTAGACAACATAGCAAATGTCTGATAGTCTGGTTTCAACACCATGCATATCTTGATGACATCGAACAATGGATGTCCTTGTTTCACAAAGGGTCTGTGTTAGGGATTGGATTTGTGTCTGGAGCACAGATATATCATTGTTTTGAGCTTGCATATCTTGATCATGAGGCAGTTTCGACAAGGTTGACTTAACAACCGACCCAATATTACGCAAGAATGTGCTTTTGGCACTCTTAGTAGACAGATACTGACCCATTGCAGCAAGAGGTGACATTGTTGTTATGGTTGCCTCGTCACCTTCAGGAAGTGGTTGTTCCACCATTTTCTCCATAGCTTGCTGAAAAGTTGAGTTTGTAGATTAGTAGTACCAGAACAGAAGTTATTGAGGAGGGAACAAAACCAAACAAAATAGCATTGGTCTATATATAGAACTTATTTTGGTGAACCCACTACAAAAAAAAGACACATACGTGACATTTTGGGTCGAACGAAAAAAAATTATGTCATGCTTATGACACTTCTATGACGATAATTGTGACAAAACCCGGTATCTTCATAGATGTGGTGGGCTCCTATTTCTATGACAACAAATCATGACAGAAAATGGGCTTTTTGTCCTGGGCGGGCCGAAGACGCAGCTGCATGACATTCTTTGGGCCTTCCATGACGGAAAAACCCGTGGTAGAAGCGAGGGCGAGGAAAATTTCGAGGAGTTCCAGGTTACGGTGGGTGGTCGAGGCTGAGCGATGCATGGAGGGATTGTCTGTTTCTCTCGTACACGTACATGCGTGTGTGCGGGGCGTTGGTCTCTAACTGAACCCGAGCGAGGCGTTCGCCTACTGAACCCGAGCGATTGCACTATAGGCTACGCGTTACCGAACCCGAGCGATCGATCGATCTGGCTGTTAACTGAACATGATTGAGCGATTCCTTCGCTATTGTTGCTATCTAAAGACGATTGAACCTACTGCCTCTTGATGAACAGTGAGCGTTGCTAGCCAGGGGTTGGATGAACATGACCCTGTAGTAGTAGCTAGAGGCCGTTACCGCTAGATGAACAGGACCCCAATCGAGCCGGTTGGGGCTGGATGAATAGGACCCCGTGGAGGGCTGATTGAATAGTAGCCAGTGGAGGGCTGGATGAATAGTAGCCAGTGGAGGGGTGGTTGAACAGTAGCCGGTGCAAGGGTGGTGGAGGCTGGATGAACAGGACCCAGTGGAGGTAGGAGGGAGACGCCGTGGAGGAACAGTCACAGGTGGAGCCTAGAGGAGGTCGATGGTGGAAGAATAGTAGCCCGCGGAGGCTGGAGCGATGTAGTAGATAGTGGATGAACAGTAGCATGTGGAGTCCCAGGACCCCCGTTTCGACCGTAAGAGGTCAAAGAGAAGTCTGTTTCCTCCGATTTGCGGTAAGCCACATCCCTCCAGATCAACAGGACCCCATTTCGACCATAGGAGGTTGAACACAAGTCTGTTTCCTTTGTTTTGCGGTACGCTAGACCCTTCCCAATGAACAGGACCCCATTTTGACCATACGCGGACGAACAAAAGGGTGTTTCCTCCGTTCTACGGTACGCCAGACCCTTCCCGATGAACATGACCCCGCTTCGACCATATGCGGTCGAACAGAAGGCATGTTTCCTCCGTTCTACGGTACACTAGACCTCGTTTTGGCTGTTCTGTCCAGGCCGGTTGGCCCCTCATGAACACGATGTATTCCCTTGCCTCCCGATGAACACGACGCATTATGTTGCCTCCCCATGAACACCACACAGTTTTTCCATTCCAACCGAGCCGGTTGGCTTTCGATGAACAGGACGCCATTGTTGCCGTATGTGGCCTCTCCATGTACATGTGCCCTGGTCGTACGTATGCGCAAGTATGCATTCCAGACTCTGCCCGTATGTACGTACGTGGCCGTAATTTTTGGCATCTGGTTGTGCGTACGTGTACACTGTTTTGACTGGACTGCCTGAACTCCTACCGCTCCTTACTCGGCAACGGTTCATCATGGCAGACAGACCGATCGACCGGTATGTACACAGTCAATGCTACGTACGCTTCGACCGAGTGGGTCCCAGCTGTCAGGGAGGGTAAGGGCGCACTTCCTTGCGTGAGAAGATATAGCTGGTGGGTCCCAGCTGTGTGGGGGGAGAATCATTTTTTGGCCGGTAATAAGGACGCACTTCCTTGCATGGGAAGATCTAGCTGGTGGGTCCCAGCTGTTAGGGGGAGAAAACATTATTTTAGGGTAAAAAGGATGCAGTTGCATGCATGCGTCCATGGGCATGGTGCGTCTCCACTGTCAGCCTCTCCACGTACAGTCAACTTCCGATGACTCTCATTTGTGGACCACGTTGACCACACCGTGCAGAGCGCACCAAGCCGATGGACGATGGCGAGGCCCCAGATCGGAACACCCCGGAGATGGGGAAGACGTGGCAGTGGAGTCGCGGATGAAGAGGAGTGGGAAACTTTACTGGTTCGGGTGCGGGGTGGGCCTACACTCGGCAGAGAATAACAGGATGTGCGGAGGAGTGGAGGGATGGTCTGGCCGTCGGCGGGGTAGCGTTTCGATGTGAGGCACGCAAAACAGCACCGCTGGACACCGGAGGCTAGAGAAGGCGGTCCCGGCAGCGCTGGGGGAAGAAGACGAGAGATTGAATAAGAATACCGGGCGTTGGATGTAAATCCAATGCCTTGCTTAGGCGTCAACCTTTGTATTTTTATTTTTTGCGAAACTGCTTAGGTTTCGACCTGCTGACCCACATGTAAGCCAGTCCGTTTGGTTTTCTTTAGTCCATTGTGTGGGTTGGGTGAAACAATGATGTAGCATCTATGCAGCCTGTTTATATGTTATGGTAGAATTTAAAGCCCATTTGTATTTTTCTTGAAACCCGCGGACTTGCTGGGCAGGGTGAAAATATCATGTTGGGATGGATGGAGAAATGTTCTAAAAACATAAACACATGATTGCACATCTATTACTGCATTGGTCAGTAAAATCTTTGCAAGCTTATGTACGCAGTCACTAGGAGTCAACTTGCCAAGTTATATATAAACAATTATTATTATTATTATTTTGTAAGAACTTTTGATTTACGAAATAAAATATATTTTTAATTTGATGAGTTAATATGACATGGGGTATTATTATTTTTTAGGCTAGACATGGGACAGTTGAGTTGGTTCTAGGGGAAAGTACTGGGAGAAAACTCGGATTACATCGAAAAAGAAAGTGGGAGAAAATTCAGATATAGGATTAATGAAAATGAAAAATGAAGGAAGTGGGAAGGTCTATAAAATGGTTGGGCGAACGATATGTTTAACGGAACCTTATGATGTTTCAATTATATATATGTAATAAAATAAGATACAAATATAAATATATATACTATTATAGAAGGGAAAACATAGGTTCAGTTTTGCATTCTTATAGAAAAATAGAACTGAGCTGTGCGTTGTCTTGAAAAAACAATCATAACTTGGGTTGCTGATGTTATAGACAAGCTAGGCTAGGAGGCCCAGGAGCCGCTTGATACCTGCTGGATCCAAAAAAAGTTGAAACATGTCGTGGGCAGCCCATGTTAAACAACAAAACCTAGGCTATGGACCTGGCAGGCCCGGGACTGTCAGCCTCTCGACGAAAAGTCGCCTCCCGATTCCTCTTGTTTTGCTGACCATGTTATGAACGACATACGGCGGCGCCGCGGCGAGAACACAAGGCGGAGGACGACGTCGAGACCTCGAACGGAACGAACCGAAGCTGGGGAAGACGCATGCGAAGGGGAGTATGAGGGTTGACTTGTTCGAGGTGCAGGGTGGGCCGGTGGAGCTACCACCTCCGGACAATGTGTCGGAGTAGAGGGATGGCCTTGCCAATGCCAAAGGCTATGATGGGTCACCGAGGCGTGTGCAGCAGCACCGCCAGCCACTTTGTAGGAAGAGGACGAAAGATTGAACAAAATAAAGAAATACAATGGATAGGTGGTTGGTCCCAGATGTCTGTGTATGAGACCTGCTGGATCCACCTGAGAAGGGAATATGTTGTGAGGAAGGAGATTCAAAGCACGGCAACCGAGTGAACTTAGTTACATATACATAGGCAAATAGGCACTAAAAAGGAAAATATGTTAGTGGGTTCTTAGAAGAAATATTTCAGATAAAACAGATAATTACGACACATAAGCTAATGCATGAAACACTCAGATTATAAAGGTGCTTAAACAGATAAAGTACAACATCTAGACCTTCCTGGCACGCTTGATCATGACGTTGCGGTTGTCCGTGTACTCGTCGGTTATAGGAAGCAGACACGCCCTCATGTCCAAGATCCAACAGAACATGTCATAGCATGGGTATCCGTCCTTGGCCGCGTAGGTTATGTAGGCTAGATTCAGATGTACCTCCCATGTGTTCAGGTCCTTGGTATCATTGTCTTCTTTCATGTTGGCGTAGCAGGGGTCGATGATGGTCTCAGCGAGTTCAACCATGGAGTCCTTCTCCAGACCGTTGCTGATGATCTTGTATTGCTTCTGGATGTCGACAAGCTTGTTGCACCAGATGGCCAAATTGTCTAGTTCTTCCTTCTCTCCACCGTAGCGAAGGTGTAGTCGGCGCTGCCGATGAAACGGCCGAATGCTCCTGAACCTCTGATGGCCCTACATTAGTGGTAGACGAGAACCTTCTCCCGCACGCATACCTGGGCGCCGGCGATCCGCTGGTCCCTGTCAGGAGACGAATGTATGGGCACAAGGTCTAGTCCTGCGACCTTGTGCTTTCTTATCCTGTAGGTACTGCTTGAACTCGGCAAGGCAGAGCTTCAACGAGTCCGGATCGTTGGTGTACATCACATTCAACTTGGTGCAGCCATGGGAATGAACGGCGAACTCAAAGGTGAA
Source organism: Secale cereale (assembly GCA_902687465.1). Taxonomy (NCBI): domain Eukaryota; kingdom Viridiplantae; phylum Streptophyta; class Magnoliopsida; order Poales; family Poaceae; genus Secale; species Secale cereale. The sequence continues at coordinate 272,331,110 of LR738712.1, forward strand.
CTCCTTGCTGAAGTCCATATCCAGCAGTCTCACCCCTCGGATCGCCCTTGGAGTCTCTTCAAGTGAACGAGTGGGTAGGCGGTGGCAGTAGTTCGTTTTTCAGCTCTCGAGGAACCGGATTCAACAGTAAACTGAGTGTGTACAGGTGACAACAGTTCAACCCCTCCCTCGCACGCTGCACACTCGGCAGAACATGCACCCTCGGCGCATTCAAACCCCTCTATTACTTCTGAGTAAGAAACCTTTTCCAGCCACACCTTGGTTCACGAACGGGTCTGTATTGGTACTGTAATAACAAGTGTTAGTGGTCACTTTACATAAATTTAATTAGCTTTAGTTAGAATTTATTCTTAAAATAAGCAATACATTGGCTCGTTCTATGAGTGCTACAGGATCAACATGCACAACAATTAGAATTATTATTCTCAAGACGCACATGATCAGCACATTTGTCGCACTCTCACACAGATAATACTACCAAGTTTGAACTGTTTGTTATGGTTGCTATCCTCTGCATCATCATGCTATGTTTCCCAGCTTGCAAGATTCAGAACCAACAAATAAGATTCAAATAATAAGTACAACAAAGATGCCTACACATCTTATTGATTCCCAGCTTGCAAGATTCAGAACCAACCCATTAGAGCCTTTTGATAAAGTGAATATCAGGATTAAATCCATCTTGGCTAGCCGTGTCATACAACCCAAGAACTTGGCGAATGCTCTGGACTATCACGACATCTGTTGTTGAGTATTCCTGTTTGCGAAGCACATATAAGAAAGAGCATGATTACAATAATATTGGCACTAGTTGAAGTCAACCTGCAGCTCAACTCAATGATTCAATTCATGTGACTTTTTCTATAGTTCACCTGAAATGAAGCAAAGATTGCATGATTCAGCTAGCAAGAAGTACTTGCTCTCGTGAGCTGTTAGGTTCTTCTTTAGTAGTTGCACAAAAATTGAGCAACATTAGGGTTGGTTGTCCTGCTTATGCAAGGTTCAATAATAATTTTCTTATCCTTTTGTGTAGTTCCACTAAAATAAAGTGCCATTGTGGTGACAGTGATCTTCCAAAGGCTAATAAAATGTTGCATGAGATTACCAGCAGAATTTGACAGAGATTTTGGAAACTCCAATCACCATTTTGTGCAGTTCCACCAAAATTGAGAGATGTTGCCCACGTGACATTTTAGTCGAACTGCACAAGACACTCATTCCAAAAAAATGTTTTGTGCAGTTCACCAAAAGGTCACAATAGCAACAAGGTGAAATGGATATCCCTATCTGCACAAAAAGATAGAAAGAAAACAGTTGCTAGTCAATAACAAGATACGAAACATACACGAAATGAAAAGAAGCATATCGATTATGTTCATGACAATCACACAAGAACAGTAGAAATTTTAGAACATCGGCAATGCTTCATGTTACCGGAAGCATTACGATCAACAATGACATTTGTGAAATATGGGATTACTCTAATGCAGGCATTGCTTGTTTACCAGATAAAGTAGATCAACAACAGCTAAAGAGTTGGTTTAAGGGAATGGGACCGTGGGGACACCAGGACACTCAGCAGTGTAAAGAAGCAACTTACTTATCATACTGAGGAAAACTACAAGGATACCATTTGTAACATAGTTTAATTGCATCATATCACTGGAGGCATTAGATTAACAATAACACTGGTTAGACATGTCCTTAGGTAACAGTGTGATCGCTTCATTTTACATGCGCCCTTACATTAACAACAACAAAAGGTTGGTATAAGGACATGCGACAATGGACGCATGAGCACAATGTACCTCCAAGGAGACATAAAGTGGTGATGACGAGTTTTTTCATACTCTATGAGGGCAGCAAATCTAATCCTGGAGAATTTTTACTATGTGAGGGCAGCAAATCTAATCCTGGACATACTCTGTTGACTTGTCCACCAGCCGCCACTTTCTATCCTTTTTTCAACCAATAATAGATATGTTCCTTATCCAGTTTGTACTGTGTTTTCCCTTTATTTCCCTTTTCAACCAAGAGACCGGTTGGGTATCTGGTATCTACTACTTTCCCCCTGTTATTTCCTCATTGAATCAAGTCCTAGATTCATGCTACGACTTTCCCCCTATGTTCATAGTTCGAGCCAAGTCCTAGATTCAACTGCATGAAGTATCTTTACCTCTAATAATACTAAAAATTTAGGTGGCTTTGGAAGAACTTATACCTGAGGGTCATCGAGATGTCGGCAGCGGCAGGTCGGATCTGCGCACAATACAGCAGGGAGGAAGAAGGGGTCCGAGGACCTCCCGAGCCAGCGCTGTGTTGGAGAGAACGGCACAGGCAGAGGATCGGGACCCGCCGGTAGCTGTGGGTTTCCTTCCTCACCGTCAAAGACCGCGTGAACGATGCACCTAGTCCCCCTACACACACCGGCCGAAGGGATCCGGCCGGATCTGTGACCAGCGGTAAGCTGAGAGAAAATGTCGCTCCCGCTGTCTTGTTTAGATCTAGAGAGGATGAGAGAATGAAGAGAGCAACCCTAGAAAAGCAAGCGCTCAGGCTCCTGCCTATGTATATAGTGGAGTGGTTATCTTTTTCTCTCTAGAACAAGTGTTTCAATTTGTGTACATGGTATTAAAGAAAATAAACTCTCTGTTTAACGTGACTACCTGGACGTCGCAGTTTGTATTGTATTGTACTATAAAAAACATGCACGGTTTACATTTTGAATCGCTAGCTAGGACTTGAACTGTATTTGTTTACATGTACTGTACCACCTTTTTCTTTTCGTTTTCTGCTCCATGGCGCAATTCATCGATACAAAATTTTACTCACTTCGTTCCTAACTATTTGTGTTTCTAGATATTTCAACAAGTGACTACATACGAAGCAAAATGAGTGAATCTACACTCTAAAATATGTCTATATACATATGTATGTTATAGTCCATTTGAAATGTCTAGAAAGACAAATATTTAGCAACGGAGGGAGTAGGAGCATTTAAAAGTCGAGGGCGGGGCTTTTCCCTAGAAATACGCATGGCAGTTTTGCCTAACTGGTTTGACAGAGAGGAGGGTCAGGGACTATTGGATTCAATTAACTGCTGGAAAGGTAGGGCTGCGTGATTGGATGGCTCATTACTGTTGGAAAGATGGGGTCTTGTGATATGATGGCTTATAATAGTCATTATCACGTTGGGAGTAGTGCGAAACATGGCGGCCCAGTGAACCAGTAGGGGATAGCCATAGAAAACAATGTGGTGATATGGGCATAGAAAACAACTTACGTCATCCTCTTGGTTCATCGCCATCTACTTTCACCATTCTTGTGTTTTCAGTACCCTACGAATCAAAGAGGCCCTTAGATTGATTTAGGTCTAGACTTTTTTTCAATATGTTATGTCAAAAAATTAATGAACGTCCTCCGTTTTCCATGAAAATAATCCGGTTTGCATGTGGTAATTCATTTATTAATTTATTCTTTTGCGTGAGCTTTGCATTTAATTCGTCAGGTCTGAAATATAAAGCATGCCGGCATGGCTTCATATGCTCCGAGTCGTGCATGCACTATGACCCAGATGCTATATGTCCCACGTGTCGGCGAAACGAAGCACATGGAAATAGCCTAGGAGTACATATAGGAGGATAAATGCAGGGAAAATTATGTACTATGAAATCGCGCGCACCCAACTAGTGGTGCTCTTCTCCCTCATTTCTCTCTGCTTATTCTAACTCAGCCGACGCGCGGTGGGTGGGGTGGGGATTTGCGAAGGTACTAGTAAACCAGGACGTAGGTAGTAAACCAGGACGAAGACAGTGATACGTCATACACTCATATGTGTACTACATATTATTAACACCACCAAATAAAAGCAAGGGATCACACATGTCATTTACGACTAGAACAAAAATGCCATACACTAACACATTAAGGCCAGGAGACGATGCGGTGTTGGTTACATGAGGCAAGAAGAAAGATGCATCCATCCACGACCTCCTCCTCCTCGACTTAGGGCACCGGCCCACCGAACGGCGGCTAAGTGGGAGCAGCTTTCGTGGCCAGGTCTATGTGCTTCTGAACAATGGCGTCTAAAGATTCCAGCCGGTCGAAGAAGGCCAACATCTTGTTGCCCTCCCTAGCCTTGTAGTGGCCTATGTAGACGATTTCCTCGTAGACGTGGATGTGTAGGTCGACGGTCTCTTGCATGGCGAGGCGTTGCGTTACATGCGCGACCTTGAGGAGCACATTCTTCATCGCGACCTCCGACAGCTGCAGGGCCACCAGTGCTTGAAAGAGTTCATCACCGTGGAGGCCGATGAGGGTGGTAGGAAACGACGAGCCTGGTCGCGCATGTTGGAGGAGTACGGCAAGGTCGTCCGCGCGCTTCTTGATGGCGATGAACTTGTGGATGGAGCGAACAATCATCCCATCCACGCGAGAGGCGAAGCCGGCGTTGACGAGGGCTATGACGCCGGCAGTCGCCAACACCGTCTGGAAATGCTATGTGGTGCGAGGCCGCATGTCAACGTCTTAATTCGACGTTTTCTTGCCGGATCTATTCGAGCTCTTGTCACCATGACTGACCTTAAAAATACTAAGGGTTTTCTCCCGAGTTTTAGTACCTTAGATAACCCCTCTATCCTCTCTAAGCTAATAAATAATGATGTTATGGAAAGGCTTACCGGGGATGTCAAAGAAAATGCTAGCGACCTTGATGAAGATGACCCCATAATTTTTCGTTATTTGCTTGATGAATCTTTGAAAGATGCTTGGGATATGTTATTGCGAATTCGAGCTAGCTATGTACCCCAATACCAGATAGAGATTTACCTGAAAAGTTTTTATGTTGGTTTGCCTTCTTCCTTTAAACAAGTTTTGGATTCTATATTTGAAAACGGATTTCTTGGAGGAAACGCCATTAATACTTATGAAAAGATGAAAACCATATTTGGGCATTCGAAAGAAAAAGAGGTTGAATCCACTACCCTTACTTGTTTTTACCAAAATGAGATAATTAAAGGGATGAAAGCTAGTTTAGATGCGAATTTTCGCAACATTCTTAATCTTTCTTCAACTATTAATGTCCATGTGCTTTCATAACATAGAAAATAAATGCCATTGATAAGAAATTTTCTCTTTGCTTTCTAAAAGGCAAGGATGACAAAACTTAGATCCTTGCCTTATGCCTAGATAAGGGCGTAAAACGATAGCTCTTGTTGGGAGGCAACCTAACTTGTATCTTTTTGCTTTTTGATTTCCTTGTTGTTTTCAGTAAAAAAACTTTAATACCTCCGTTGAGATGTGTTTTTGAGGTTTGAATAAAGGTTTGTGCCAAGCAAAGCCTTAGGATCATGTTGGGTGTTAGTAGATTTGATCTTCCTGAAAAACAGAAACTTTTGCGCTCACGGGAAAAAATCTCATTTTTAACAGAAGAGTGTTTTTTGGTTGATTATTTTTGCAGAAGATTAATATATAAATTGCCCACATGTCCCTATTTGTTCAGATTTTTTAGAGTTGCATAAGTATTCGAAACTTCCAGATTACTACAGACTGTTCTGTTTTTGACAGATTCTGTTTTTATTGTGTTATGTGCTTGTTTTGATGATTCTATGGTTTTCTTTGACAAGTTTTTGCCGTAGAAAAGTTGGAATACAATATATATAATACAAATACAAAATATTAATTGGTTTACTACAGCACTTATAATAGTGATTTGCTTTCTTATACTAACAGATCTCACGAAGGTTTTGTTGAGTTTTGTGTGATTGATGTCTTCAAGTTTTGGGTTATCACACGATGGCTGAAGGAATAAGGAGTAAGAAAAATCCAAAGCTTGGGGATGCCCTAGAATACTAAGCTATTATCCAAAGGGAAGCAAGCAACTAAGCTTGGGGATGCCCCCGAGTGGCATCCCTCTTTCTTCTAACGACCATCGATATTTTACTCGAAACTATATTTTTATTCGTCACATGATATGTGTTTTGCTTGGAGCATCTTGTATGATATGAGTCTTTTCTTATTTTGTTTTGCTTTTTAAGTCATCAATCCTTTCTGTACACATCTATTTGAGAGAGCCAAAAATTATGCCATGACTTGTTAGAATAGCTCTTTATGCTTCACTTAAATTTTTATGAGCTATGGATTTGCTCTAGTGCTTCACTAATATCTTTTTGAGCGTGGTGTGCTTTAATATTTTTGAAGAAATAATCTCTTGCTTCACTTAGATTTATTTGAGAGTTATTAAACTTTTAAGAAATTATCTCTTGCTTCACTTAAATTAATTTGAGAGAAAGAGAATTTTTATGCTCATGATCTTCACTTATATTTGTTTGAGCTTATCAAAAGCAACGCATGAAAATTAGTCCCAAAGTGATAGATATCCAAGAAGGATATAATAAAAACTTTCATGAAGATCATTGGACAAAATAAACTTGATTCCTTGTAATAGTTTTGAGACATGAAGATGTGATATGTGAGTCATGTTGATGAGTAATTATGCTTTAGTAAGAATCTTCGTCTTAAGGTTTGTGATTCCCTATGCAAGCACGAAAGTCAATAATTATGCAATGAAATTATATCCTACTTCTGGTGCATTATTCTGTGTTATTTATGCTCAATGTTCGCTTATCAGATAATTCGTTTCAAGGTTGGTTGCTTCCCAGTCTTTTGCTAGCCTTCATTTTGCACTAAGTATGATCACTACTTGTGCATCCAAAATCCTTTACCCTCATTTTGCCACATGAGTCAACCATACCTACCTATATGCAGTATTTCCTTGCCGTTCTAAGCAAATTTGTATGTGCCATCTCTAATTTTTCAAAATAAATTTTCATTTTGTGTGCCTGTACCGCTCACGAGGCGGTGAGGGCTGGCCAATATTTTCCATGCTAGATGTGTTATTATCATGATGAGTGTTTATTCACTTGTCATTGCACGAGAGTAAGGCAAAGGTATTAGGGATGCCCAGTCCTGAAATGAAAAGCAAATTTACTTTATGATGTCAAATAATAAATTCCTTGGAAAGTGTTGGTATGGAAGGCAACCGTGGATTCGGCTAGCCATGGCTTGTGAAAGTTTGGTGGAAAAGGAATACACCTTATTTTATGTTTGGGAACTGCCTATGATATATCTAGCATGGAAAGTGTTGGGAACCTCAAGTCGTTTTCGTTGGTGGAAGAAGTATACCTCGCAAAATATTTTTATCTCTCAATTTAAAGCTTTGAGCTCTGGCACCTCTACAAATCCCTACTTCCCTCTGCGAAGGGCCTTTCTTTTACTTATGCCATTTTTATTTTTGAATTTGAGTATCCATCTTCTCTTACAAGCACCAACTAGGAAACACTATGATCATACTTGAGCATTGAGTGTAACTAATATGCGAGTGTGTTTCATGAATGGATCAATGGTTGGGCATGATGGGCTAGGGATAACTTGTTTTAGCATTGATCTTTTGACAGACATGATTGCTTGTTGATATGTTTGAGTATTTAAATCTCATGTCAAAACTAGACTATTTATTTGAACCATATAAAAGTCCAAATTTCCATGCTATTAAGAAAAGAATATGATATGACATGATAGGCAGCATTCCACATCAAAAATTCTGTTTTTATCATTTACCTACTCGAGGACGAGCAGGAATTAAGCTTGGGGATGTTGATACGTCTCCAATGTATCTATAATTTTTTATTGTTCCATGTTGTAATGTTATCATTCTTGGATGTTTTATAATCATTTTATATCAATTTTTGGTACTAACCTATTGACATAGTGCCAAGTGCCAGTTGCTGTTTTCTGCATGGTTTTTACATTGCAGGAAATCAATACAAACGGAGTCCAAACGCAGCGAAACTTTTTGTGGATTTTTTTGGACCAAAAGACATCCAATAGGCCAAGGCTGCACGTGGGGGGAGCTCCAAGGGGAGCACAATCCACTAGGGCGCGCCTGGAGGCCCAGGCGCGCCCTGGTTGGTTGTACCCACCTCGGGTGCCCCCCGGACCGCCTCGTTGCTCTATAAATACCCCCAATATTCCAAAAACCCTAGGGGAATCGACGGAATTTCGATCCAGCCACCACAGAGTCCAGAGCCACCAGATCCAATCTAGACACCATCACGGAGTAGTTCCTTTTAGACCTACGGGTCCGTAGTCAGTAGCTAGATGGCTTCATCTCTCTCTTTTGATTATCAATACAATGATCTCTTGGATATCCATATGATGTAACTCTTTTGCGGTGTGTTTGTTGGGATCCGATGAACTTTGAATTTATGATCAGATGTATCTTTTTATATCCATAAAAGTTATTTGAGTCTTCTTTTGATCCCTTATATGCATGATTTCTTATAGCCTCGTATTTCTTCTCCGATATTTTGGTTTTGTTTAGCCAACTTGATCTATTTATCTTGCCATGGGAACATGTGCTTTGTAGTGGGTTCGATCTTATGGTGCTTGATCCCAGTGACAGAAGGGGAACCAACACGTAAGTATCATTGCAACTAAGGATAAAACTATGGGGTCTATTTCTACATAAATAGATCTTGTCTACATCATGTCATCGTTCTTATTGCATTACTTTGTTTCTCCATGAACTTAATACACTAGATGCATGTTGGATAGCGGTCGATGTGTGGAGTAATAATAGTAGATGCAGGCAGGAGTCGGTCTACTAATCTTGGACTTGATGCCTATTTAATGATCATTGCCTGGATATTGTCATGAGTATTTGAAGTTCTATCAATTGCCCAACAGTAATTGTTTTCCCACCATTTGATATTTTCATGAGAGAAGCCACTAGTGAAATATACGGCCCTCGGGTCTCTTTCTCATATTATTTGCCTTTGAGATCTATTTGCCTTTGCTTTTATTTCCAAATCTATATTATCAAAAACCCAAGAATAACTTGCTGCAATTTATCTTATTTAGCATTCAATCTCAATATTTATAACTCTATCACGTCCGTTACCCGAAAGGGATTGACAACCCATTTTACACATCGGGTTGCGAGTATTTTTTATTTGTGTGCAGGTGTTGTTTACGTTGTGTTGCTTGGTTCTCCTATCGGTTTCATAACCTTGGTCTCATCACTGAGGGAAATACCTACCGCTGCTATACTTCATCATCATTTCCTCTTTGGGGAAATACCGACGTAGTTCTAGCAGTCATCAACTGCCTTGCTAATTTCCTTCCGCTTTATTGATTTTGCATTGTCAAGTGAAACCGACAAGAAAAAGCAATAAAATTCACTCTTCAGAACTCATTCATGCATGATACTGACAATCACTACTTTGATGTAAGGCAAATACATGATACGAGGATGGAATATGTACGAAAAACAGGACGGCATGACATGTTCACAACCGTTTCTGTAAACTAAGGAGAAGCCATTTAAACAAATTAGAAGAAATGCAAGCTAGACATCACATCAAAGATGCAACCAATATGACTCTGCCAAGTTAAAAGCGTCCCATTATAGTGTTTCAACAAATTAGAAATAGTGCATGCTATAAATGATATGAAAGATGCAACCAATATCACACGACACATACTAAAGGTGTCTCGTCATAACTGATTGATGCGGGATACAAAAAATTGTAGTTTTATGTAAGGACATGCTTAATAGACAGATTAATATGTACCAAAAACAGGAAGGTGTGTCACATTAACATGTATAATGTTTAAACTAACCAGAATAGCACATGCAATTTAACCAGATTGGAAGAATTACAATCTAGGCACCATATGCAACATGCAACCACATATCACACTACCAATTTACAGCAAGCAGCTGCAATGGTGGTGTAGGGGAAATGCAGTCATCAACTACAAATCTACATTGAATATGTTCATCTAGCCTTTATGTTTCTTGAGAATCATGTGAGGAGGCTGACACTGCATTCTTTAAAAGAGGATCTTTTCTCACAGTAATCCACGAGCCTGGCTGTCTCATCAAAAGTGATTAATGAGGCATACACAAGAACATTAGTTTGATGTAAGAACGTGGTTAATAGACAGATGTAGTAGTATGTACCAAAAACAGGAAGGCATGTCATATTCAAACGTATAATGTATAAACTAAGCAGATACAATTTAACCAAATTGGAAGAAATACAAGCTAGACACCCGGCTAGTGGTGCGCATGATCATCAAGGACCTAAGAGCCTGGTGGGAGGTGAGCTGCTTCGTCACCACCATGGATTATTAATTGTCTTGCAGGTGATGCATGTCTATGCTGGGCTTGTCACTACCTCGGCCAATGCCTTGATTAGCTACTGATCATCTACTACCTTAGCTTCTGGTGCTCTGTGGTCTACTACTCTTTACGGTCATCGTCATGACGTAAAAACTTCTTTCCTAACATCTTAATAAAGACCGACTCTGGCCTTTCGAATACAAGCTAGGCACCATATGCAACATGAAACTACATATGAGATGGCGGAGTTAAAGCAAGCACCTGGGATGGTGGTTTATGGCAAGCGAGATCATCAACTCCAGTGCTACGTTTACCGTCTCCATCTGCTGACAGTGCACCCTTTAAAGTGTTGAAACGTGTCTTGCCTACCCGCGTACAAAGCTGGAGCGACTGCTCTCTTTTCTTCTGTATTTTTATCAACAGTTTGGCAGAAGTTGAAATACTCATGCATAAAAAAACAGTAGTGAGAGTATGGGTGAAGTGTGTACAGAACTAGTGCATGATAACCCACAAGTATAGGGGATCAAAACAGTTTTCGAGGGTAGATTATTCAACCCAAATTTATTGATTCGACACAAGGGGAGCCAAAGAATATTCACAAGTATTAGCAGTTGAGTTGTCAATTCAGCCACACCTGAAAGACTTAATATCTGCAGAAAAGTATTTAGTAGCAAAGCAATATGGAAGTAACGGTAACTGTGGCAAAAGTAATAGTAGCAGTTTGGTAGCAATTGTAATACCAGCAGTAACGAAAGTAACGAAGCAAGGATCAATGTGAAACGAACTCGTAGGGAATGGATCAGTAATGATAGGTGTAGGATGATATTCATCATGTAGCAATTGTAACCTAGGGTGACACAGAACTAGCTCTAATTCATCAATATAATGTAGGCATGCATTCCGTATATAGTCATACGCGCTTATGGAAAAGAACTTGCATGACATCTTTTGTCCTACCCTCCCGTGGCAGCGGGGTCCTAATGGAAAGTAAGGGATATTAAGGGCTCTTTTTAATAGAGAACCGGAACAATGCATTAGCACTTAGTGAATATGTGAAGTCCTCAAACTACGACAATCACTGGAAAGAATCCCAATTATGGTCACCTTGGGATATGCGGATCATAACTTGTAATAGGTATCTACAACTTGCAAGTTCGGATCAAGAACACATATATAATCATGAAAACATAATAGGTTCAGATCTGAAATCATGGCACTCGGGCCAAAGTGACAATCATTAAGCATAACAAAGTCATAGCAACATCAATCTCAGGACATAGTGGATACTAGGGATCAAACCCTAACAAAACTAACTCAATTACATGGTAATGATTTCCACTCTCCGGAGCCCCGAACGGACTCCAGATCTGCCCTCTCGATGAAGAACAGGGGGTGATGGCGGCTTCATATCGTAAAATGCGATGCATCCTTCTCTCTTATTTTTTCTCCCCGAACATGAATATATGGAATTGGAGATGAGGTCGGTGGAGCCTCGTGGGGCCCACAAGGCAGGGGGCGCGCCCCCCACCCTTGTGGACAGCCGGTGGGTCCCCTCTCATTGACTCTTTCGCCAATATTTTTTATATTTTCCAGAAATATTCTCCGTAAATTTTCAGGTCAATCCGAGAACTTTTATTTCTGCACAAAAATAACACTGAGGCAATTCTGCTGAAAACAGTGTCAGTCAGGGTTAGTTCCATTCAAATCACCCAAATTGGAGTGAAAACAAGGACAATTAAGTTTGGAAAAGTAGATACGATGGAGACGTATCAGCTCCCCCAAGCTTGACTCATTGCTTCTCCTCAGGGAATTTAGTTGACAAACTGAAAGTGATAACAAAAAAACTTACAAACTATGTTCGATCTTGTTGTTGCAAATATGTCTAGCCAATGTTCAGGTTTCCAACAAAGATTATGAACGAACCACATTCACAACAACATTTAGGTATCACATTTACTCATATCAATGGCACAATCAACTAGCGAGCAATAATAATAAATCTCGGATGACAACACTTTTTCAAAACAATCATAATATCGTATGAGAAGGTGGTATCTCGCTAGCCCTTTCGGAGGCAGCAAAGCATAAATGGAGAGCACCCCTGAAGATCAAGGATTGACTAGACATTGTAATTCACAATAAAATAGATCCACTCACACTCATACTCAACATCAATTAAAAACAAAGCATATAAATGTCAGCAGTGCTCTCCGGCTAGTGTTTTTTATAAGAAGATGATGACTCAATAGTAAAAGTAAATAGATACGCCCTTTGCGGAGGGAGGCAATGATTTGCAGAGGTGCCAGAGATCAAGCTTTTTAAAACAGGATGAATATAATTTTGAGCGATATGCTTTCATTTTCAACGCAACAACCAAGAGTTCTCAATATCTTCCATGCTACACACATTATAGGCGGTTCTCAAACAGAATGGTAAAGTTTTACTCCCCCTCCACCATCAAACACACTCCACGACTTTTCCGAAACAATGGGTGCCGTCCATACCAACAACAGTCCAGGGGGAGCTTTGTTTATTTAAATTTTGATTTGATTTTGAGCATGGGACTGAGCATCTCGGTTACCAGCCATTTTCTCATGAATGACGAGCGGAGTCCACTCATCGTGAGAATAACCCACCTAGCATGGAACATACTGATAGCCCCAGTCGCCACATGAGCGATTTGGGCATACAAAACAGAATTTTATTTGAAGGTTTAGAGTTTGGCACATGCAAATTTACTTGTACGGCAGATAAATACCGCATATAGATAGTTATGGTGGACTCATATGGAACAACTTTGGTTGATGGAAGTGGATGCACAAGTTGTATTCCCGCTTAGTACAATGTGAAGTCTAGCAAAAGATTGAGGAGCGACCAACTAGAGAGCGACACGGTCATGAACATGCTTTGAGATTAATCAACATTGAATGCAAGCATGAGTAGGGTATAAATCATCATGAACATAAATATTGTGGAGGCTATGTTGATTTTGTTTCAACTACATGCGTCAACATATGCGAACTCAAGCCACTTGAATCATACAAAGGAGGAAACCATCCTATCATACCACATCACAACCGTTTTAAAAACATGTTGGCATGCAAGGTAACCCATTATAAACTCCTAGCTAATTGAGCATGGCATGCGTAACTATAATCTCTAATTGTCATTTTAAACATGTTTCATCCATAATAAGCTGAATCAAAAACGATGAGCTAATCATATTTACAAAAAAATATAAATCAAGTTCATACCAGCTTTTCCTCATCTCAATCATTTCATCATATACCTTCATTATTGCCTTTCACTTGCATGACCGAACGGTATGAATAATAATAATAGTGCACATGCATTGGACTAAGCGGGAATCTGCAAACATTTTTCAAAGGAGAAGACAAGGTAATATGGTCTCTTTGTTAGATCAACAATAATGCATATGAGAGCCACTCATCATTTTCATCATGGTCTTCTCCTCTCGACTCAAACAAGAAGGAAAAAGGATTTCAAAGAAACACACTGAAATGTTTTTGGAGTTTTTTTTTCTGAAGAAAGTAAAACAAGAACGAGAAAAACTATTTACACGGGACAGCTCCCAACAAGCAAAAGAAGAACGAGAAATCTTCTTGGGTATTCTTTTTAATACTATAGACTATTAGAAGAACAATCAGGAAAGAAAAGACAAAAAGGAAACAAGAAATATTTTTGGGTTTTCTAAAGTTTTTCAAACACACAAGAAGAAAGCGAGAAAAATAAACTAACATGGATGATACAATGAAAAAGTATGAGCACCGACAACTAGAATAAGTGTGTTAACATGAATGTAATGTCGGTGAGAAATACGTACTCCCACAAGCTTAGGCTTTTGCCTTAGTCGGTCCATTGCCATGGATCAAAGTAGTCCTCTCCGGTGTACTGAGGGAGATCCTCGGGGTTCCACTAGTTAGCGAGCTCCTACGGCTCCCACTGATAAATAGGTTCCTGATATGGACCAAGGACTGGTGCTGGCTCAGGTACCAGGGATTGCGTCCGCTCCAAGTATGCATAAATGTCCGCGGGCATGACGGTGTACCTACCTGAATGAATATCGAACAAAGAAGGTGCAGGCAAGGTAATAATCTCACAAGTATCCTAACTAAATACTAGGTTGTAGAGGAGTCTCTTATCCTTATCTTTCTTAATAAAATCATGTGCTACCGTACTACTATAATCTAAGTATATGGTGGGTAGCAGCTTCTCCTGTCTCTCGTCGTGCCTAATGGGTATCTCTAAGTTCCTAACAAGATGGGAATCATAGATACCTTCAAAGATAGTACCCTTCATACGGTTTAAACTCAACCGTTGAGCAACCATAGCGCCCAAACTGAAAGTTCTATCACGAAGTAAAGCATGGCGCAAAATAGCGAGGTAAGGGGCACTAAGGCCTCCACTCTCTCCGCGACTAATTAAACATCTCCCAGCAAATAATGAGTAATAGCGTAAACAGGAAAAAACTAAACTAGCCACTCTCGCCTTCGACACCTCTCTCCCTTCCCCTATGGTAACTTCATCAATAAAATCATCCACATCTCTAGGATGTGGTTCATCGACGCTCCCCTCACAAGGTAATTTGCAAACCTCACAAATGTCATAAAGTGTCATCTCCTTAGGCTCATCATATAAATAAAATTCCATTGTGGGTGGTGATTTCTTAGCATGAAAATGAAAGTTGCACAAAGATATTAGTGAGTAGGAGGTATTGTTCACACCTATCGTGAAGAAAGTTGGTCATGCTTGCATTCCCAGCCAAATGATAGAAATCCTCATAAATTTCTGCCACCTCCAAGAATGCATCACTTGGCCATTCACACGGCCAAACCTCTGCGGTGCAAGGAAGATTGTACTTGGGCTTCTTCTTCTCCTCATTTTTATTTTCCTTCAAACCCCAGCTCGATGAGCCTCTCAACAATCTCCTCGTCATTTGCTCTCTCTGAAAAATTCTGAAATTTTTAGTGACTCAAAATAGAAGTGAACCAAACTCAACAAAACTGGTAGCAACTACTCCCACAAGTTCATAGAGGCTATATCATGCATAAAAACTACTTTGGACCATATAAATTTGACATGCAAGCTCAAGAACAAGTGCATCACAGCAACAAAAATTTGCAATAAATAAAGCACTAGAACAAAAACTAATTGGACCATTGGAGGAGTCACATACCGAAGAACAATCCCCGGAAATAGTTTTGCAAATGGAGCTTTGATCAAGGAGATCGAAAATGGCAGCAAAATGAGCTAGAACACGGGTTTGAGCAATGGTGTGATTTTTTGTGGAGGAAGAAGTAGATAGGTGCTGGAATAAGTGGAGGGGACCCACGTGGGACCCACAAGGCAGGGGGCCCGCCCAGGGGGTACGGCGCGCCCTCCAACCTTGTGGCCCACTCGTGCATTCCCCTCGTGCATTCTCAGTGCCAAAAATTCTAAAATATTCTACAAAAAATCATACTAAATTTTTAGGGCATTTGGAGAACTTTTATTTTTGGGACATTTTTTATTGCACGGGTAAGTCAGAAAACAGACGGATAATACTATTTTTGCTTTATTTAATCTAAATAACAGAAAGTAAAAAGTGGGTACAGAAAGTTGTGCTTTCTAAATTCATCCATATCATGCCTATCAAAAGGATGATCAAGACTTATTAACAAACTTCTTTCGAGTAACATGAAACCGGAGAATTTTAGAATAACACTAGGTTACCTCAATGGGGATATGCATGTCCCCAACAATAAGAATATCATATTTCTTCTTGACAGTAGGAATAGGGAATTCAAAACCTCCAATAGCAATAGTTGAAAATTTTCCTATAGAATTGATGTTATTAACTTGAGGTTGTTTCTTCGGAAGGTGTATCGTATGCTCATTACCATTAACATGAAAATTGACATTGCCCTTGTTGGAATCAATAACACCCTCTGCAGCATTCAAAAAGGGTCTACCAAGGATAATCGACATATTGTCGTCCTCGGGAATATCAAGAATAACAAAGTCCGTTAAGATAGTAACGTTTGCAACTTCAACAGGCACATCCTCACAAATACCAATGGATATAACAGTTGATTTATCGGCCATTTGCAAAGGCATTTCAGTAGGTGTCAACTTATTCAAATCAAGTTTACGATATAAAGATAAAGGCATAACACTAACACCGACTCCAAGATCACATAAAGGAGTTTTAACATAGTTTGTTTTAATAGATGATGGTATAGGTTGTATTCCTCAATCTCCTAGTTTCTTCTATATACCACCCATAAATGTATAGTTAGCAAGCATGGTGGAAATTTCAGCTTCCGGTATCTTTCTTTTATCAGTAACAATTTTTTTCATATACTTAGCATAAGGAGACATATTCAGAATATCAGTCAAGTGCAAGCGTAAAAAGACAGGTCTAATCATCTCACAAAAGCGTTCAAATTCCTCATCATCCCTTTTCTTGGATGGTTTAGGAGGAAGCATGGGCTTCTGAACCCATGGTTCTCTTTCTTTACCATGTTTCCTTGCAATGAAGTCTCATTTATCATAACGTTGATTCTTTGATTGTGGGTTATCAAGATCAACAGAAGGTTTTATCTCCACATCATTATCATTACTAGGTTGAGCATCAACATGAACATCATCAGTAACATTATCACTAGGTTCATGTTCATCACCAGATTGTGTCTCAGCATGAGAAATAGAAATTCATTGGGATTCTCAGGTGTGTCTATAACAGGTTCACTAGAAGCATGCAAAGTCCTATCAATTTTCTTTTTCTTCTTATTAGAGGGACTAGGTGCATCAATATTAATTATCTGAGAGTCTTGTTCTACTCTATTTGGATGACCTTCAGGATACATAGGTTCCTGGGTCATTTTACCACCTCTAGTCACGACTCTAACAACATTATCTTTGTACTTACTATTCATCTCATTGAGCAAATCATCTTGTGCATTAAGTAGTTGTTCTACTTGAGTTTTTACCATAGAAGCATGTTTACTAATAAGCTTAAGATCATTAACAATTCTACAAAAATAATCACCCAAGCGTTCAAGCATATAAGCATTACGTTTCAATTGTCTACTAACATAAGCATTCAAGTTTTCTTGTTTAACAATAAAATTATCAAACTCATCAAAACATTGACTAGCAGACTAATTATGAGGAATATCACCTTCATCAAATCTATAGAGATAATTTACCTCTACTACATGTGTCGGGTTATCAAGACCATATATTTCTTCAATAGGCGGTAAATTCTTAACATCTTAAGCTTTAATACCTTTTTCCTTCATAGATTTCTTTGCCTCTTGCATATCTTCAGGACTGAGAAATAAAATACCTTTTTTCTTCGGAGGTGGTTCAGGAAGAGTCCAATCATTATCATTACTCAATATATTATTTAATAGTTTTTCAGCTTGCTCAACAGTTTGTTCCCTGAAAACACAACCAGCACAACTATCTAGGTGGTCCCTAGAAGCATCGGTTAGGCCATTATACAAGATATCAAGTATTTCATTTTTCTTGAGAGGATGATCAGGCAAAGCATTAAGTAATTGTAGAAGCCTCCCCCAAGCTTGTGGGAGACTATCTTCTTCAATTGCACAATGTAAATATTTCCTGTAAGGCAGCTTGTTTCTTATGGATAGGAAAATATTTTTCAGAGAAGTAATAAATCATATCATGGGGACTATGCACACAACCGGGAGAAAGAAATTTAAACCATATCTTAGCATCACCCTTTAATGAGAAAGGAAACGACTTAAGAATATAGTAGTAACGAATTTTCTCCTCGTGAGCAAGTAGGGTGGCTATATCATTTAATTTAGTAAGATGTGCCACAATAGTTTTAGATTCATAACCAAGGAAAGGATCAGATTCAACCAAAGTAATTAACTTAGGATCGACAGTGAATTCATAATCGTTATAAGTAACACGGATAGGTGAAGTAGCAAACTCAGGATCATATTGCACTTTAGCATTCAAAGATTTTTATTTCCACTTGCATAATAATTTCTTAAGATCATCTCTATCCTTACAAGCAAGCAAGTGTCTAGCTACCTCTCCTTCCATAACATAACCTTCAGGTATATCAGGTAATTCATATCTATGTTTCCTAGATCTAAAAGGAGTATCATAATTTTCAGTTTCAAAGACTTCATCAGTTTCAGTAGTTTCATCAATTTCAGCATTCTCAATATTTCTAACTCGAGCAAGTTGTTCATCAAGAAATTCACCTAGTGGCACATCATCAAGCAAAGTACTAGCATCATAAGCATCATTCATAGCAAAAGTAGCATCATCAATTACTAGCGACATATCAGTATTAATAGTAGGTGGTGGTGTTGCAAGCTTACTCAAAACAGTAGGCGAATCAAGTATAGAGCTAGATGGCAGTTCCTTACTTCCCCTCGTCTTAGAGGGAACGATCTTGGTTCTATCATCCTTCAGATTCCTGATAGTGATCAATAGATATAAATCCCAAGTGACTCTGCAAATATAGCTATGCTCCCCGGCAACGGTGCGAGAAAAAGGTCTTGATAACCCAAAAGTATAGGGGATTGCAACCGTTTTTTAGGGTAGAGTATTCAATCCAAATTTATTGATTGGACACAAGGGGAGCTAAAGAATAATCACGAGTATTAGGAGTTGAGTTGTCAATTCAACCACACCTGAAAGACTTAATATCTTCAACAAAGAATTTAGTAGCAAAGTAATATGGAAGTAACGGTAACGGTGGCTAAAGTAACAGTAGCAGTTTTGTAGCAATTGTAACAGCAGCAGTAACGAAAGTAACGAAGCAAGGATCAATATGAAATGAACTCGTAGGCAATGGATCAGTAATCATAGGTGTCAGGTGATATTCATCATGTAGCAGTTGTAACCTAGTGTGACTCGGAACTAGCTCCAATTCATCAATATAATGTAGGCATGTATTCCGTATATAGTCATACGTGCTTATGGAAAAGAACTTGCATGACATCTTTTGTCCTACCCTCCCATGGCAGCGGGGTCCTAATGGAAACTAAGGGATATTAAGGACTCCTTTTAATAGAGAACGGAAACAAAGCATTAGCATTTAGTGAAAACATGAACTCCTCAAACTACGGCAATCGCCGGAAAGAATCCCAATTATTGTCACCTTGAGGTATGCGGATCATAACTCGTAATAGGTGCCTACAACTTGCAAGTTCGGATCAAGAACACATATATAATCATGAAAACATATTAGGTTCAGATCTGAAATCATGGCACTCGGGCCCTAGTGACAAGCATTAAGCATAGCACAGTCATAGCAACATCAATCTAAGAACATAGTGGATACTAGGGATCAAACCTTAACAAAACTAACTCTTTTACATGATAAATCTCATCCAACCGATCACCATCCAGCAAGCCACGATGGAATTACTCACACATGGCGGTGAGCATCATGAAATTGGTGATGGAGGAAGGTTGATAATGACGACGACGAAAGTTTCCACTCTTCGGAGCCCTTGACGGACTCCCGATCTGCCCTCCCGATGAAGAACAGGGGGTGACGGCAGCTTTGTATCGTAAAATGCGCCTTCTCTCGGATTTTTTTATCCCCAAACGTGAATATATGGAGTTGGAGTTGAGGTCAGTGGAGCCTCATGGGACCCACAAGGCAGGGGGCGCGCCTAAGGGGGGTGCACCTCCCACCCTTGTGGACTGCCGGTGGGTCCCCTCTAGTTGATTATTTTGCCCATATTTTTTATATTTTCCAAAAATATTCTGTGTAGTTTTCAGGTCAATCCGAGAGCTTTTGTTTCTGCACAAAAATAACACCAAGGCAATTCTGCTAAAAACAGCGTCAGTCTGGGTTTGTTCCGTTCAAATCATGCAAATTAGAGTCCAAAACAAGGGCAAAAGAGTTTGGAAAAGTAGATACGATGGACACGTATCAGTGCACCATGAAAGTAGCAAATAGCATGTGGCTGAGAAATGAATGACAAGAGACATATGATAGCTCTATGACATTGCATGACAAACGAAATTAGATTCTATTCCTTATGATTTTGTAATATATGAGCACATGGATGGCTGGGAAATGCAGGTACTCCTCCATCACACCACCACATGTGGTCCTATCAAAATAACATCCGACTGAAAATAAATAGGTCAGTCGATATTTTCTGAACTATCCGATCTACGAGGAACAGGTAGATGGCCTTCATCTACCTCCCGCCAGTCACTATTGACTATCTTTCTCAAACCACCAGCGACCACCGGCCCAGACCCCTGCCTCCACCGTCGCGTCCTCCCCTTGACCTCACACCACCATCGTGCTTGACACTGCCCCTGGGACATCCCTTTAAGCCCGGCCAACCACCGGATTGGGCGCCAGCAGCTCCTAGGCCCCACACACACCCCTAAGATAGACATCGAGGTGCTGCTTTCCCGACATAACAGGCGGACTATGGCCTCCGTGGGTGGTGCTTCCTTTAATTGGGAATCAACTGACCAAGAATTGAAATCCAGGGGTAGTGGACCTCTAGCCAAGGTGAAATAGTATGAGGAGAAACCTTGTGCATTGCGAGTTACTAGGAACATCTAGTATCAGGAAGAAGGTGCAATAAGAAGCGGTCAACTAGTGTCTTCTGTGGGATGAATACCGTGCAGGTAGACACGTATGATTTGCACCAATAAGGGGAGAGGAGTACCAGTTCTGGTTGCCAATGATGTTTCCTTATTTTGCGGTGATGTTCTTCGCCTTATTGGGGGACCCAATGTTGTGGAGGACAGTGGAGCCTTGGACGAACCCATGGCCAAATTGTTGACCGTGTTGCGGCGGCTGTCTGTCGGCAGAGGGGAAGCAGATCCGAGGCAGCGAAGGATGGTGTAGCGGGAACAACTCCGGTGCGGTGGACGGTGGCGACTTTGGAGCCGCGGCGGTGAGGTGCAAGACGGCGTGGTTGAACTGGCTCGGGTACGGCACACGTCGGTGTCCTGTAGGCAGCTCGGCCTCGGCTTCAACTACTAGCCGTGGAGGTCATTGCTATTGCGGTTAGGGTAGACGATGACCTCGGGGTATTGGCTCCGGCGTGATGGAGGAGGGCGGCGGTTAACGGGTGGGATGGGGTGGCGGAAGGAGGATGTTGGGGTTTCGTGGCTGGTGGAGAGGTAGTTTTGGTGCCCATGGTGTATGAATGGGGAATCGTACGGGGCGGGGAGCTAGGGGAACCATGTTTCGGTCTGGGATGCGCTTTTCTGAAATTTGGGGGAAGTACAAACTTTGCCCCCCTCTTAAATTTCAGACCTACTATGGGTCGAGGGTAGGACAGTAATCCCAGGTGTCCCAAATAGCGGGCGGGGCGATTTTGGCCGAGCACATGTGTGTTTAGGCGGCCATGATGTATGAATGTTTTCCATAGGCGGTTGAGTGGTGTCTAGATGAAGTTACAAACCTACCCTGGTTTAGACCTTTGGACGTCAGGCTGGTAGGTTTCACGGGTCAGGGTTAGAAAAGTAATTTTCTTCTACCAAATATTGATCTCATGCCGTTTCAGGTGAGTAGAGGCTCTTTTGGCGCTTCATTCAAAATTTCAAAACGGAAGCATTCACGTTTAGAGTACTCTTGAACTTTGAGGATTGACCTAGATAGAGAATGTTAAATTTCACCTTGTATGTTTGAAAACCTCATTAAATTATATGCTTATTTTTGAAATTTTTACTATTGAAAATCCTATAGCTACGATTATTTTGGAATGGAGGAGGTAAATTTGAATCTATTTTGTACACAACTATATATGCTATTATGTACAAAAGAAGAACAAAGATTTGTGCCCCGTTAATTTAGGTAAGATTTACAAATGCCATGATCTCAAATTCAAATAATTGAAATAACTTCATGTTGAATTCGAATTTTTTAAACCACCTTAAGTTGAGTTCAAATGTATGCTAGTTTCTAGCTAGCTATTTAGAATATTCATTGTGTAACTTTTGTTTGTATAATGTGCTTTACACACACAACATGAACTATACTCACGTTTATATTGGAACTGATAAAACGATGCATTGTCTGAACTTATAAATACTGACTCTATAGATCAACTATGTCGAATAATAACATAGACATGCTCAAATTCGATTAATATGGATGTTTGACGGATCAATGACTGTTCCTTAGGCGAATTGCAAATATCATGATCATATCCTAATATCTCGATACAGCTTATACTTTTAATCAATGTGTACATAAGTCTTTTATGTGAAGATTCAATCTCCATATGCCCCTCCTCACACATGCGCTAACAATCTGTCTCACACATACGTGCACATGGTGTATATCCATCAGCGGTCTCTCTCACATGCTCGTGCACTCTCTCGCAAGGTGTCTTTCTTGCACACATGCTCTCGATATCACACCCCCCCCTCTCTCGCAACCATTTACGACTGTTTTTACTAACCTTTGTCACAATCACTCTTCCTCTCACACGCATACACATGCACGAACCCCATCGACCATTTCTCTAAACATAGGCATGCCTACGTGTCTCCCGCACACACATTATCTTTTGGCATATCTCGCGGGGATTGTCTCCGCCTCTCTTCCTAATTGACTAATATGATTCCAACAAAGCATTCTGTAGGATGCCCCTTAAAGTTAGGTTAGATGAATGGTAATATCAGAGACAAGGGATTACCTTAGTTTGGGGACCTAGGGTTACAAATCCTAGCCAGCTTTGTCAAGGGACACATAGTTCTTCACCACTCTGGTATCTTTGTCTTGTACGACTAGTCCTCCATGGGTCTCCCTGAAATGCGTCACAGGCCGACCAATGTGTCGTAGGATGGAACCGACCCAAGGGCCTCACCTCGTCCCACCTGACCTCATGCGGTTACACACCCTCTACCCCTAGGTCTTGTTATCGTCTCACACCCACACATACACCACACAAACTATTTCTCCTCATGCCTCTATCCCCTCCCCTACATGGACACACTCAAGGGCATCTCTCACCGAGACATCCTATTCGTCTCTCTCTATCTCTATGTTGACCTCTCTAATTTCTCGTGCTATCTCTCCCTTGTCTCCCCCCGACCCCCCACCCGCCACCGGCCCCTCTATCCATGCCTCTCTCGAATATGTACACATACCCTCTGTAGGCCCTGCCAAATACATCAACTACACATTCACACATGTTACATCTTATCACGCACCCCATTGATCTAAAAAGCCCTCTCTTCACTTTTACTTCACATACAACATTCCTTATGAATAAAAACCACACAAAGTGTGGCCAAAATTTTATTTTGGAAATTGGACATATATACAACATTACAAAGTTCTATGGAGTATGAAAGTTAACTTGCATTGCATGGTGCACCCAATGATACTTATTCTGCACTGTCAATTTTTATATTTTTATATACTATATATAAAGTTAGTCACAACAAAGAGAAACAAAGAGCATCTCTATGTCCCTCGCACATCCCCCCCCCCCTACGCCCCTTTCACATATGCACACAAACTATCTATAGGCCCTGTAAAAGTACACCCATAGCACATCAATGCATGTTTCATATTTCTCTCGTGATATATACAGCGATGATCACTGTATTTGAAGTGCAAGCACGATACGTTCATTGGACTTTGGAATCCACTCATTACGGTCACCATTTACATCTTGTGGTTATTATACAGTCACGGGCTCACCGTACAGCTCTGTATTTGCTGAAGACGCAACTAGTTGACCAGTTGAACGCTCAACGTGGCACATCTAGTGTTGCATCACATTATCTCACTACCATAGGGCCCACCTATAGGCGTGCATAAGAATGAAAA
Organism: Secale cereale; assembly: GCA_902687465.1. Lineage (NCBI taxonomy): Eukaryota > Viridiplantae > Streptophyta > Magnoliopsida > Poales > Poaceae > Secale > Secale cereale. Next base: position 272,355,115 of record LR738712.1, read on the forward strand.
GAAACGATAAAAAATATTGGACGGTGAGTATTTGAAGTCATGGCCGCGGGCACATCAGACAAGGTGGTGTTGTATTGGTATGATGAGCCATGTCTTTTAATACATAGGAGCTAGTGTGGTGATTATACACACACGCACGCATGCCCACGAACTGCATGCATGCAACACACACACGTACACACACAGCCACGCAACACTCACACACACACACACACACACACACACACACACACACACACACACACACTCTACACTCACACGCACACACGCACGCATGCATGCACACACCACACGACCAACACACACGCTCACGCTCAAGTGATCAAACTACACGTGCATGCGCACACATCCGGCATTGACACCGCGCACGGGTTGGAGTCTTGTCGCGCATGCGGAAGTTTGTGTTTATCTTACTCTTTTTTCCTCTACGAACTGACAGGTGGGACCCACAAGGAACGTGGTCAATTTAACCAGTCAAGATAGTGCCACGCATGTTACATCTAACAACTATGCAATAGAGCACTACTACACTCTAACACAATACAGTAGATCTCATGTTGTTACTTAATTATTCAGTTTGCATACATTAAAATTGCCTTTGAAATGTATGGCTAGTATCATCTAGTGATATGAAAGGTCAGACTACACCGACACACACACACACACACACACACACACACACACACACACACACACACCCAAGGGCCCATTACACATTCAAGCATTTCACATCTTTCTCTCGCTCTCTGTGTCAAACCGACTATGCCAAACTACCTTGCCTACCGTGTGGGAAAAATCCCGCCCACGTCTGCTTAATCGGGTTTGTATCGATAGATTGTGCGAAACAGCAAAACTATAGTAGTACTAGTACTATAGTACAAGTAATAATTCACTTGGCTGCCATGGCATGTACTCCTCCGTCATAAGAGTGGAGCACTAACTTTCATAATTGTTCTAGCCCCTTTCACCAACATGTGGGACATCAAGCAACTAGGTCCACGTGCCATACCCGAAATAACAGTGCAGAGTAGTAGGGGTACGCACCCCGGTCTTGGCGCCTTCGTAGTAATGAGCAATGAGGCATCAAATCACAAAGTTGCACATTTCTAGTAGTTAAGTTGGAGGGACGAAGTGATGCTCAAAAAAGTTGGTGGGACGAAGAAATCATCATCTTACTCTTTGCCGAATCCGCTTCTCCCTCTTCTTCTTCAAGTTAACCATGTGTTCCTTCTGTCGTTGTTCTGCCACATGTGGGACGCGGATCAGCTTGGTACATCACTAACACGTGGTACCGCATGTTAGCAAACCTCCAGGCCAACCTCCTCTAAAAATAAGAACCCTCCCCCCTCCTTCCGCACGGCAAAATCACCTCCTTTTTACTAATCTTAACATATATTTGTAGATCAATATAATCAAGGTTTATATAGATAGCACCAAGGAGCAAAACCAAGTGGTACGCTTAAGAGGATCCACAATGTGGAGGGTGCTGCCAAAGCCAAAAAAGAGAGAACGGATGCTCCCTAATTGATTGATTGAAGGAAGAAAAATGCGACCTCTCTCATCTTTCTCCCGTGGTTGGACGCATGTACAGAGCATAGAGTCTACTCCCCTATCCCTTCTATCTCAAATCACAAAGAAGTGAGGCGCCAGATCACAAAACACTGATGAATCAACCATCATTTCACTCTTTGCTGACTCCGCTTCTCCATCGTCTTCTTTGAGAAACAACCTTTACCGCACACCGGATGGACGACGCTATTGTGTTGGGTTACTACCTCCATTTTTTGTATACAAGGCCAGTATCAAAATTACAATTTGCAGAAGGCCACTAACACTAATTGAGGAAAGTGAGAACATGCATGCGGAAGTGAGAATGTTGGTTTGCATGGAGCTCATTTAATCAAGCAATGAGGAGCGAGATGGTTAGCTTGCTAGACGTTGGAGAAAAAAACACGCATTATTTGATAGTTCAAACAAGGATTTGTATCGATCAATCCAGCGAAGGAAAGGGGAATTTGAGAATTTGCCACATGTTTGTTCGCACTTTGAATATTTGCCCCTATTTTCCTTGTGATCGAATATTTGCCACATGTTTCTCTGGCTCTTGATGATTTTCCCCTGACGACATGGTCCCGCAACGAAATGTCTAAAATGCCCTTGTGAGACCCAAGTTACCCAACCTCGTTCTCGTCATCCTCATATTGCCTACACGGATGCATGGCCGACTCCGCCTGCTCATCATGTCCACGATCAAATTCATCGGTTCTTCACTTATGCGGCCACCACACATCCTCAGGATGACATGGGGGATAGCGAGTGACTGTGAAGTGCATCAGCAGTGCAGCGGTGGATGGGGAAGCGTGAGAATTAGGGGAGGAGACGGCTAACACCTAATTTTCGTTCATACAACATGTTTATCCAACCGCATTTTCAGGAAAATCTATGCGGCCCTTGCGGTGGTCTCATGGGGAAGAAGAAGGGTAGGAGACGTAGGATCTTCATCCAACCGCCTGAAATGGTCGAATAACCGAAATGATGAAAGTGAGGCAACTTGCATAAATATATGTTTTTACACAGCAAGAGATCCCTAAAAAACAACATGAAGAAAAAATTATCACTTCTCGCGGAATGAGCCGGCCTTGTTGTCTTTGGCTGTCGGCGCGAACCAGACGTAGATGCCGACGTGTGCCTCCACACCATGGTTGTCCTCGGCCTCCAGCTACTCATTCACGTGGAGCGTGCAGGCCCTCTGCACGGATGCGGGCACCACCTAGTTCCCGTCCATGACATCCGGCTCCACCAGCAGGAGGGCCTCGATGGCAACGGCATCAGCATGCTTCGCATCAACTTGAGCCTCCGCCACCCGGTTCACGTCCACAACATCCCGTTCCGCCTACGGGAGGGCCTTGATGGCAGCGGCATCCGCGCGCTCCATGTCGAGTCGAGCCTGTGTTGCCCAGTGCTCCTTTAGGATCGCCAGGTTGAACCTCTGGTCCACCTGCACCATGGGGGACCCAGACGTCGGCAAGAAGTTGACGTCCATCTTATCATAGGCATCGAGGGACTTCTGCGCCGCGACCTCCGCCATGAAAATTGGATGGGCTTCCTCCTCCTAAGAGCTTGGATCCAGAGGACTCGGGGATTGGCCCGCTGCAAAGCAAGCTTGGAAATGGAGGTATGTGGCGCCGACAGCCGCCGCGATTTCTGCGTGGCGCTCCGGCGTCAGCATCTTGTAGTGCGTGATCTTGCGGCGCACCATGGCTCTCCGGCGAACTAGGGGACGGCTGATGCGGGCTAGGGGATCAAAAGGTGGGAGAATTGGTTGGAGAGGAGGTGTGGTTTGGGGGCAGTGGTGACCGACCGGCAAGTAGCTGGCTTAGGCTGAGCAGCGACGGTTCAGGTGTGAATAGTGGTACCGGTGATGACTGGCCAATCGGTTTTGACTGCACAGAGTTTGAAAAGCTAGACGGCTGGACCTTGGAGAGTTGTGGGGGTGGGATGGGACTGAAGTTTCAGAGTTTCATGTGGCCGACGTCCGGACCTCCCCACCGTTCCCGTCAACGACGAGGCGGTGACTTAGTAAATCTCAAGATGATATGTCATCTCAGTCTCTCGAAGGTTCTCATAGGGGTAGGGTGCGCGTGTGTGTGTTCATAGGGAGAGTGAATTCTCGTATGTATGAGCGATTGCGTCTGTACTATTCTAAAACAAAAAGGAGTACTCGAAATATGCAAGTTCATAAGGAACGGGCGGTGTACATCACTCTTGTCCCATTCGCGTTGCACCCCGGCATGGTGGACTCTGCATGTCGCTCACCGATTGAATGGAACACGCTTCACTTGTGGGGCCGCGGTTGGGAGTGAACCGACGGTAGGCAAACTTTCGCCCTCCCTCTCCCCCTCGGACGTCCCTCCACCTCCCGGACTGAGCTTCAATCCGGCTTAGGTTGAATTCTTATATTTGAAACTTTTTAGGGATTCAAATACCATGTGTCTTCTTATGCATAAAACATTTTTTCTTTGATGCACCATCTCTCTGTATCACACATGCACCCACTCGATCTCTCTCAGTTCTATCTCAGTCTCCCCCTCTCTCTCGCGCACACACATACAACATATGTTCCTCTTTGTGCATGTCACACATAAATCGATCTCTCATGGTATCGGGATTGTATCTCGATCGTTAGGTAGCTCTTCGACACACGCCTAGATCACTCTACCATGCATTAATTGTAACGCAGCCTTTCATCTATCTTCATTTAAGCATACATTCATCTTTATCTCCGCCCCCTCTAGATCGGTCAATCTCCGGACCCAGCCTAGTGCTCTTTCAATCGATCCATAGCTAGATGGTACACGACCGACGTGGCCACAAAGAACACCTCCACCCCACGCGATCATTTCTATCATAGGAACACAACAAACATTTATACCCCCGGACGACATGCGCTGGATCTCTCAACATCTATCGATCTGGTCAAGATGTGTTGGGTCATGAACCAAATGGGATGTCAAAACTAATATGGGAAGCGACACGTAGTGGAGGCAACACAAAATTTTAAATGAACTGTTTGTGTGTATTCATGCCGGACAAATTACAACATTGGAAATACAGGAAGGGTCTAGCTAGGCCCACATGCGAATGACACTCGGCAGAATGTTCGATGGGCACACGGGAGGATGGAGTCGACCTAAGGGTGGCATGATCGATGGAGAAGAGGGGTTGGAGAGGAATGAGAAAGAAGCAAAGCCACATGATTATATTTGGACGGGTCACACAACCGACCTAAGTAACTACCATGTCATGATTTATTGGTCCCCTTAGAATTTTGGGCAAAACTTTGAGTATATATTTAACCAAGAAAATATTAATGCATGTCACCGAAAATTATATCGCTGGATTCGTACTTGAACATAGTTTCTAATGATATTAATTTTGGTTAGATGAATTAACATTTTGTTACTAAATGTGAAGGGGACAAATAAACAAGGACGGAGGTAGTAGTATGAATAACTATTGTGCATGTGGGCTAGTACTTGGTTGGCTAGAGGTGAGGCGTCAACTTCATAGGAGTACCAATAAACCAGGATGGAGGTAGTAGTACTATATGCTTTCGGTGTTACGCTCTACTACAAGTGTTCAGTTTACAAGTTCGAAATAAAAAGGCAATACACTGACGGAAGCCTTGTCGCGTTTAAGTCGCACCCTAACACGGTCTGTCCAGCATTTTGTGACCCAAGGAAACATGGTTCGTGTTGCTCTTTCAATGACATATGGGATCGCATTTTAGAAAGGGCATCTCCAACATTTGCCACGCCCACAGCTGACTACCCTGGCACAAAAATACCCCTCATCCGTCGCGCGTGCGTTCGCATCTGGCGCCAACTGCCCGCATTCATACCGCTCGTCCGTATGTCGTCAATTAAGCAGACTCGCCACCCGAGGAACCAACTTTGGCGACTCAATCATAACGCACCCGGACGCTTGGCCTCACCGGAATGCCCCACTTAAAGCGGCAACGCCTAGCTAAACTCCACATCAGAGCACATCCTCCTCCCTAGCACCACATCCACCATGACCATGAGTGGGCACGTTCTGCGATAGAGCTTGTCTTCAGGATAAAGCTCAAGATCGCCACCCTTGCTAAATTGTCCGGTCGCAAATGCGGACGCGGCCGCACATGCGGTCCCCGCGCCGGTGGTCGACGATGAGAGTACCGCCAGCCACGCGTCCTAGGTGCCATCGTCCAACGTTCGGTGATGCATGTGGCAGGTGAACAACTATGGATAGTCCACGTCCATCATCATCGACCTCACGACCACCGGCACTGCCGAGGTTGGGGACTCCTCCGAGAAAGAGTAGGGCATGGGAGGCGTCAGGGCATGGCCATGGTGTGCCAAGTTGGCCGGTCTGTCTCTCATCTTCTACTCTTTCTTGCCGGAGACCGCACCTTCACTTCACGGGTCTTGAACCCCACCGCCGTTCATAGATATGGTAGATGGAGGTGTCCTCGCCGATGCGGAAGTACAAATGAAAGTTGGCATTTGTCACCTTCGTAGTATAGGTTTAGTGTCGGTTTTCTTTTATTTCTTTGTCCTAAAAGTTTGAAATGTAATGAAAATCTGCCATGTTTGCATTAATCTCGTCTGGTATATTTTATGAAAATATATTGAATGATGATTCTAATCGTATTTACTTTGTATTGTCGTTGTCATTGTTTTTTATGTATAAACTTGGTCTAAGTTTAGAAGGTTTGATCCGAGACAAAGCTAATATGCGAAGTAAATAAAAACACAGCGTTTACATAGTACAAAATTTTCTCTTAGGCCTTCCAATAGTACGTGCACTACACATTCACGCATTTCACATCTTCCTCTCGCTCTGTCTGTCAAACTAACTAAGCCAAACTCCCAGCATATCGTGCGGGAAAAGATCTGGACGCGTCGTTTTAGTCGGGATTAGTATCGATGGATCGGAGGAGGGGTCGTCAACCTGTTGGTTGTGGTGCTGGAGTTGCAGCTAGCCCACTCGTGTTCGAGCCTCGACTCTAACTCGCAGCACGAGAGGAGTTTCTTCTATATAAAAAAGACAACGAGGGTCTCAATTTTTTTGTATCGATGGATCGCGCGAAGCGGTTTAAAAGGAAAAAGCGGTGCACTCATAGGACGCCTGTCGCGGTCGCATTGCACCCGTCACATGGTCGGTCCTGCACATGGCTCACCCTAACGAAACGCGATTCATCTAGCCTCTTCACTGACACATGGGACCGCATTTGGAGAAACCGACCATGCGCCAAAATCCCCCGCCCACCACGTGAAATTTTTCCGCAAATCCCAAATTCAACTTCCCTTCGGCCAACTAGCCATATATTCCCCA
>LR738712.1:272362021-272399541 GCA_902687465.1 Secale cereale
CCCCCCCCCCCCCGGCCCCCTCCACTCCATTCGCTCCGCCAAAGCCTCCCTCCGCGCCGTGTCGATACGTCGACCCCACAGTTTGTCGAGGGGACGCACGGCGATCCTCTCGCTCCCAAAGTACGCTCTCGTAGACTGCCATCCTCCAGTCGCGCCGCCACCGCCGGCGACGTTCTTGTGAAGACGCACGGCATTCAGCTTGTCCCACGGTACGCGCATTCTAGACTGAGTCCCCATGCATGTCGAAGCAGCACTGAAAGTTAGTTGATAGACGTTGTTAATCTCACTGCTTGCCAAAATAGTTTACAGTCAATATGCTCCGCTTAAGAAGCTTCCTTGCCCTGTTCTGCACTCAATCTGCTTTGCTGAGATGGCATGCCAGGCCCGATTAGTTGCTAAAATATCATGCCATATGTTAGGACCATGTACGTATTGTGAAGTAGATTGTCATGGCCTAGTGGCCAATCTGTTAGGTGAAATATCTCGACACTGTTTTATACTCAATCTTTGTTGCTGAGATGTCCTTTGATGGTCGTGTGCTCGGGCTCATTGATTGCTGAAATAACCTGCCATAATTTAGCACTCAATCTGTTTGCTGAATTTGCTTTACATATATTTCGATACTTAGGTATGCTTGTCCAAATATCTTGCCATAGCTTTAGGCATCGACCTAGGTATTTTTTTCTGCACTTTATAAAAAACATATATGCTTTTCATGTGATATCTAGTAGAAGAACTAATTTGTATGTCTAACAGATGGACAGGACTTGGATAACTTCTGCTCAAATATTCTCCCCTACATATGTCGAGAGGGTTGAAAACTTAATGAACTTTATCAAAGCTGAGTGCGGTGGTCCGAAATCAGATGTGCTATGCCCGTGTAGCAGTTGTATGAATTCAGTTTCAAGACACTACTCAACTATGCAAAATCATCTACACTTGTATGGGATGTCGGTCACATATACTAGGTGGGTTCATCATGGTGAAGCTGCGAATATCAATGTTACTGACTATGTGGAAGCAGCAGATCACCATCATGATCTGCTTGATGCTCAGGAGGAAGAGGATGAGGAGGTGGTGGTGGCGGGCCAGTGAGTTTGACCAACATTGAAACAATGCTATGAAATGCTCACGCATTTCGTGAACTTTCACCTGCACAAGAAAAATGGTGGGCCCGCATGTTGGAACAATGCAACATGGCAGTCACCCTAGGAAATAAGCTTTCAGTATTCTTAGCTATGGTCACCTTTCTTCAGGTGAAGACATCTGAGTGGATTACAAACAAATCATTTGATGTGATGTTGGCTGCTTTCCGCAAATCTTACCCAGATGCATCTGAGCTTCCACACACCTACAGTAAAATGAAGAATTTCCTTTGTGTAGTTGGAATTGGATATGATATGATCCATGTTTGTAAGAATAATTGTGTTCTGTTCCAGAAGGATTATGCCAACTTAAGTGAATGCCAAAAATGCAAATCTTCAAGATGGAAAGATGGTGATGCTGTGAAGAAGATTTCTCATAATGTTCTGAGACATCTTCCAATTATACCAAGATTGCACAGGTTGTTTCATGATGCTGAAACAAGAGAGGATGTACTGTGGCATTCTAGGAACCAAGAGTACAGAGATCATAATGTAATGAGCCATCCATCTCATGGTAGTGACTGGATAAGCTTCAATCAGAAACACAAAAAGTTTGTTGCTGAGCCAAGAAACATTATACTTGGCTTGGCTATAGATGGATTCAACCCATTTCGCCACCAGAGCGCCACATTTAACATGTGTCCAATGCTTGTCATCACATACAACATGCCACCAAATGTTCACACCAAAGAATAAAACTATATGATGGCCTTGCTCATCCCAAATCCAAAAAGTCTTGGAAAGGAATTTGATTTATTCATGGAGCTTCTTCTAGAGGAACTTCAACTCCTATGGAGTGGTGTTCTCACTCGATACCTATATAGCATCCCATTAACTGATTTATTTTTGCGTGTTGTTATAATTTGGTGCATCCAGGATTATCCGGCTTTAGGAACTATGTCAGGGTGAATGACACATTGTTACAATGCATGTGTTCGCTGTGACAAGAATCTGCTGTCATATGCAATACTTAGCAAGATTTGTTACATTGGACACCGACATTTCCTTGCCAAGGACAAGTTGTGTCCTATAAAATACCGAAGACATGTGTTCGATACAAAGCATGAAAACCGTGTGCGCCAAAGCAGCTCACCGGAAATAAGTTGCAAGAGGAATTAGAGAAGGTGAGGCATATTACACCAGGAAACCATCCTGATAATGGTAGCGGGAAAAGGAAGCGTTGCAGGGCCAAAGAGAGATTATTGTTTACTCGCGGGTCCACTTTGTGGGACTTGGAATATTGGAAAGATTTGGATCTGCAGCATAATCTTGATGTGATGCACATCGAGAAAAAAATATGTGACAGCATTATCAGCACACTTCTTAATATTGAAGGCAAGACGAAAGATACCTTAAATTATATGATTGATTTGACACACCTGGGTATCAGATCCGATTTGCAGGTGAAAGATGATGGTGCATCATGTGATATGGCACCAGCTGTGTACGTCTTGGACAAGGTAAAAACAAAAGAATTATGCAAGGACCTGTCACGTCTGAGATTCCCACATGGATTTGCTTCCAACCCTGAAAGGAGAGTCAGTGTAGATGGAAACAAGGTACAAGGGTTGAAAACGCATGACTGCCACGTCCTACTTCAAAGGGTCTTACATGTTATCCTTAGAGGATTGGGCCGCCCTGACTTATACAAAGAAGTTGCAGAGTTTGGACAATTATCCAGGGAACTCTATAGTAGAAATATCAGGATAGATGATTTGGAGCGTCTTAGAGACAAGATACCAACTATCCTATGCGACCTTGAGAAGATATATCCTCCAACCTTCTTTGATGTGATGGTGCATTTGGTTGTTCATCTACCTGATGAGGAACTACTTAGAGGTCTGGTAGAGTATGGCTGGATGTACCCTATTGAAAGGCGGCTAGGAACTTTCAAGGGCTATGTTAGGAACAGAGCTAGACCTAAGGGTTCCATTGTAGAGGCCTACATTGCTATAGAAGCGTTGACATTCTGCTCAAAATACATTAAAACAGCTGATGAGCTTAGCAAAAATGTGGGTGAAGACAATCCCAAGCTCAATGTTTTCGATTGTTCTGTTCGAGTTAAAGGGAAGAGTCAACAAGTTGACAAACCTAAAGAGTTGGACAAAATGATTTGGTATGTGTAGAATAACTGTCCTGAGATTCTACCTTATATAGAGTAAGTGCTAAGTATTGCGTCTTATACATTGTAATCTACTAAACTTGCAGCACATTCTTATATATTTAGATGTTTGACGCGATCACTATGGTGTGCAGCATCTACAAAAAGAAGTTACTGGCGCAAAATCCAACAAATGACAAACTGGTTATGGCAGGATTTGCGAAATGGTTCAAGTGTCGTGTAAGCTTTTGAATTGCACTGTAAAAAAAATTAATATATTAAGTACATAAGATGATCAACTTGTCTATTTTCTAACCATATGTTAAGAAGTTGCAGGAGGATGGGCGGGAAGTTAATGATGTCCTTTACATACTAGCAATGGGTCCTGATACTCAGGTAAGACATTATGAATCTTGCGTTGTTGGAGATGTGCGCTACAACACCTGTCGTGGGTTTATCATGGTAGATGCCCTTGTCAAAGGACTTCGGTGTGAGGCCACGGTCATGGTGATTAGCTTGGAGGGGTTGAACAAGATGAGAGACACGGGTTTACCCAGATTCAGCCCCTCGCCAACGAGGTAAAAGCCTACTACTGCTTCTTACTATATTGCTATGTTATCGATTACAAGGGAGCTAATACGCTTGACATAGCTATCCATCAATTGTTCCCTGGCCTAAGCCGCCGTCGGGGCTCGCTTTTATATACACAGGTCGAGGCCCGGCGGCTTACAGGAGGCCAGGTCGGTTTATACAACATAACCGACTATGGTTCTAAGTCACCTTGCCTTGCCTTGCGAGGCAAGTTACCATCTGGCGGCTTACACCTTCAGGTCTTGAACCGCCTCCGGGTCATGGGCTTCCAAGAGCCTGCTCGTAAGGCACCCCTTGGTCATCATCGGGCCTGCTTGGGGCTTCTCTATTGAATCGCCAATAGTATGACCCGGCCCCTCTTGGGCGTGTCATGTCATGGGGTTATATCCCCAACATTAGGCCCAGGTTGATTTGAACTAGCTCATATCAATCTTCATCCCTTGATTAGCGATTCTCCTGTATGCTTTCACCATTTGGTCCAGATAAAGTTTGGTAACCCGCCCTGTCAAAAGATGACATCACTTTTATTGATCTTAAAGACTCTGGGGACGTCATAATGGATCTTTGCATTGATTGATCTTTTCAAGAATCGAGGTGAATCTGTTATTAAGATAATGATTTTGCCTCCTCAATTTCTGCGCCTGCCATTTACTATTCACCTTTCCCCTTATAAATAGGCATGAGGGCGGTCCTTTTCATTATTTTTTACCCCGTTCCTCGTCTTCCTCGCACTGCCCGTCGCTCTCGAGCTCTACCGTCGCCATCGACTTTCGCTATCAACTCCATCCCGGCTGCTGCATCAACCTGAATGTACCGGAAAACAGCGACGCCCTTCCGCTATCAATCAGATTCATCGGGTACTTTTTTCCTTCTCCTCCCCGTCTGCATTAGGGTTTCTCTATTTGTCGTTCGTCCTTTGTCGTCTATTCATAGCTCGTTCTTCATATCATCGAGTTGAATGCTTAGTCAAACGCTCGACGTTATACTAAAATCATGCGGCCGTAACTTTTCGCATCACGACCTTCCTATAGATCCATCTTGCCATCACCAGCTTCATTTTTGATATACTAGCTCTTCCATAGCTGCTTTAGGGTTAAGAATAACCTTTCTTTTATTGAACTGTCGTAGATCCAAAAATAAAACCGCAATTTGTGAAAGTTGTTTAAACAATTCTTAACTGAATTTCGTCCTTGTTCATTCTCATAGCCGATTGATTAAATGACCCACCAGCCTCGGGCCGGCTTAACGCTTGCAAAAATTGTGGCAACTCATAAAAATGTTCCTTTGATCCGCCGGCCTCTGGCCGGCTTAGCACTTGCAAATGACCCTTGTACTGTTACGCTTGACCTTATTGTATTTTCTCTGTGCATAGCTTCACGTTCTCTGGCTCATCATAACTAAAGCTCCAGCCACCAAGGCTCCCACAGTTTGTAATTGGATTACCTCCAAAGTGACTGAATAATATCTCAATGATTTGGTAAACATGGGCATTTTATCTACCAAGGAGGTTATCCATTGGCAGGCTCCGGGTCTCGAAAGTACTCCTACGCCTCGAGATGATGAGGTCATAGTCTTCACATACCACATGCTTCGCGGTTTTGATCCCCCCGGGTATAAATTCTTCCGAGATGTTCTGCACTACTACAATCTTCACCCACAAGATATTGGCCCCAACTCAATCTTAAACCTATGCAATTTCCAAGTATTCTACGAAGTGTATCTTGGTGAAGAACCTTATGTTGAGTTATTTAGAGACTATTATTATGTCAACCGCCAGACTGAGATGACTGACGGGCAAAGCCTCGAACTAGGAGGCGTTTCCATTCAGAGGCGGAGAGACATGATATTTCCACCTGGTGCTTTGCCAAGTCACCCGAAAGATGGGAACTTTACTTGGTTTTATTGCAAAGACACCTCTCCAGAAAGGGAGAATCCTCTACCGGGTTTCCGTCCCAACCGGCTCATGACCAACGCTTCGCTTACAAAAAAATTAACTACTGAGGAGCGGGTTCCTTTCACTCTCGCCTTATCAAAGATTCGAGCTCTAGTGTCCAACGGGGTAACCGGAGTCGATCTGGTCCGCTACTGGGTGGCATGGAGGATTTTTCCCTTAAGCCAATGTTCCGGCTTTATGTGTGAATACACCTGGGAGCCCAATGATCCACTATGCTATTATTCTGTAGAACTTACTGAAGAGGAGATCAACAACACTATCAAGTTGCTCCTTAGTGAACCATTCGAGAACTGTTGCAATACGGGATCGCCCCTTTCTGCGTTCTTAACCCGGCTCCGGTTGTAAGTATATAAAGAGTTTGTCCTCTTATCAACCTTTTGTATATTACATGCTTATTTTCATACATAAACAGGCCAACTCCTCCTTTTGGAAGAAGAAGCTGCCAACCTCAACTGCTCCTAAGAGGATTAAAACAACTGGTCATGGCCCGAGTCATCCCAAGAAGAACACTACTCAAGACTTGCCCAAATTAGACGAGTCAGAGGTAGAGCCTAACTCACTTGGTACTCTTTTTATGCAACTTATTGATGCCGATTTACTTCAGGAGGACGCAAACGCAAGCCGTGCCAATGTTGTCGAGGTAATCCCTTTCTCCTCCGACTCAGAACCTTTGCCAAGAGAGAAAGAAAGGCGGGTCATTAGGAAAGTAAGGATTTCCCATCCTCTTGCTTATTTGGACCCAAATTTTCTTTTGAAGAAACAGAAACACGAGTCCAGGCATAGCACCCGGAGTAGCGGCCAAGAGGAACTTGTGGCCGGCTTACGGAACAACCTGGTGGGTCGCAAGCGTCGACAAGAGGTGCATCATCACCCTACTTTATGCTTTCCACGAGCCGGCCTTATTCGGCAACCTCTTAATCCTTCTGACTCGACTTATCAGGAATCATCTAGCTCTTTTGGCGAGTCTACCGCCACACAATTCCACACTTTCATGGTTAACCCGATATAAGTATTAATACTCACTGATTAGCTCTTCTGCCTGATTTGCTCATAATAACCTTCACTATTTCCTTCATAGGGCTAAAGACAAAATGGGTAAAAAGCAAAAGGTGGCTCGGTCTTCCAAGGATGCTGAAGAAAACCAAGCTTCAAAGGCTGATGAAGTATACATTGAAAATCCTCAAGATTCTGAAAAGCAGCAGGATGAGCCGCCACTTGAAACTACCCCGTCCGCAACTCTTCAAGATGACCTGGCAAACATCGTTGACCCGCCAAGCACTGAACCGTCTTCTCCTGTCAAGAATTCCACCAAGGGCCATACTGATGACGTGCTCATTACAGGATCATCTTTTAAGCCTCCTGGAGCTCCCACAATCCTTGCCAAACATTCTGCCAAGGATGTACTTTTTGCTCCTGAAAAAGATAAGTCCAAGTCTGATCTTGCAAGTTATGTGCAATTGGATGTGAATGTGTTATATTATGGCTATTTGATTCGTCTGCACACCAGTCGTGATTTGGAAGCTGACTTGGTCAAACGGATGCGGAAAAAATATGAGGTATGACCAATTTGATTCCCTGCATATATAATTACCCAGCCCCTAAGTCTTATTCATAGGAAAAGTCATACTAAGTATGGATAAGACTTGATAGCATATATGTATCTGAACTTTTAGGTCATAGCCTTCGAGAGCTGGCTTATCTAATGAAAATGAGTCGGGTCTTCAACAATATAATTGTCCAATAAAATATGTCGTAGCCCCCAAGGGCCGGCTTACCTGACATAGATAAGCCGGATCTTCTGATAGTATAATATGAGAAAAGCTTCATGACACATTAGTCCCCAAGGGCCAGCTTATCTTACAGAGATGAGCCAGGTATTTAGCAATATAATTTGAGAAGATCTCTGATGCATTAGTCCTCGAGGTCCGGCTTATCATACAGAGATGAGCCAGATCTTTTAGTAAAATACTAGAGAAGAGCTTTCTGACACATTAGCCCCCAAGTGCCAAGTGTATTGCTTGCAATGTACTTGGGACTTGTATCATTTATATTTTTGATTGCTAATCCAATTTGAAATACACCTGTATTATTTTATCTTTGATAGCAGGATGCATTGAATTCGGCTGACTCTCAAGTTGCTGAGTTGAGAAAACTGCTGAAGCACCATGAGGCTGAAACTCTAAAGGCTGAGTCCAAGTTTAAATTTAGCTTGGATGAAAATGAAAAGTTAAAAACTAGCTTGGCAAATGAAAGAGATGTCTGGGCAGAGGAGAAGACCCAGCTACTACAGAGGGCATAGGCTGCTGAGTCCTCTTTAAAAGACACCACTGCGGAATTGTCCAGCTTAAAACGATGTATTACTCAGATGACAGCCACCATATTTGGTAAACTTTGCTTGACCCAGAATTGTTTGTCTCACACTGTTTTAATCCGCTTGGATACTGACACATAACCTTTGTGAAAATAGGTCGTAGAAGAGCCAACCTTGGCCCAGACATGCTGCTTAAACTGAAAGCTGTGTACTGTCTTGTAGAGCAACTGTACACTAGCACTCAATGGGCCCTTGTTGCATTTTCTAACGGGAAAGAGATGCCCACTCTGATCTAAGACATGTTAAATAAACTCTCTATAATACCTGAGAAGTTGGCCGAAATAAAATTATCAGCCGCCCGCTCTGGCGCCATTACTGCTCTAAGTCATGCCAAGGCGTGGCAAGAAGAGCTAGACCCACCAGAGATGGCCACCAGTTGTCTGGGTTTGAAAGTTGATGGACCCCTTTTGATGAGGTGGAATTTGTTAAATGTGTAAAGGAGATTGTCGGTGCAACAGCCCCTGGGCCTCTTTCACCAAACTGTGCACAGGCTCGAGGGCAAGTTTGTTGCACCAAGTACCAAGCCAAGATACGAAGAGATCAGCTCCATGATGAATCACCAGGATGGTCAAGGAGATCAAGACAACCAAGGTGCGAGACGCCACCAGAAGGGAAACCATCCTTGCTGGGCAGGCAAGCCTGGCGGGGAGCCGGATTCACGTGGCAACAAGTCACCAGGATCACCCCGGCAGGCTTGCCGGGGCATGCGGAGGTAAAACTCTGCCTCACAGCAACGCCCATCGCTAATCAGTGCGGTGTCAAGCTTTAAGGTGGCTTAGTGGCCACCTCTGGACATGTGGTAGCCATCTCCTACCACAAGAACCACCAAATGACACCCATCCAAAGACGTGTCAAGCAAACAGGAGCGCATCTGGCAAGACAAGCCGGCAAGGCTTGCCGGACGAGCTATGATGTGACACTAAGCGATCCATTTAATGCACTCTGTCAGCTGTAGAGTTAGGTATGATAGCACTATTTTCTATCTAATCAGCCTAGAAAGACTGATTTGCCACTATGGTGACCCCTTAACCTATAAAAGGAGACCCATGGCAATTGTACAAAGGATTCGGCCATTCGAACCCGCACGCACTCATACGTGCGACCACACTAACCGCGAGGCAACCTTGTCAGGCAAGAGTGGCATGTCCAGTGTTCACATTTCCAACATCAATCCACCTGAAAGCACATTTGCTCCCTGGGTGGTTTTGGTAATTAATGACAACATACTTTTTGGTTGGACTAATGCTTTTATCAAGTATGTTTCAGGAAATTCAATCACATTGGTATGGCAAGATGACTGAAGAAGTGGACCCCTCAAATGCTAAGGCAAGCATTGGCAAAAGCTCAAGACTCTATTTTTGGTTTAGTGATCAAAGATCACATTGAGTCCATAGGAAAAGCCAATACTATTAAAAGGGGATGAGGTTGTGTTGATGATCTGGTTGCTCAAGTGCTTAGTGATTTAGCTCCTTCAACTATCAGCATCTTTCACTACTATACACACCCATAAGTAATCTCGGACAAACCGATTCTTCCAACTCAGTTCCACCGAGATGAACCACTTCAGCCATATTCCAAACCCTAGAAAAATCGGTCATACCGAGTTTGAGATCGGTCACACCGAAATCTGAACTGCCAACCTTCTGTAACCATTTCACATCATTTCGGAATAACCGAGTTTGTATTATCGGTCTCACCGAAATGGGCAAGCTTCTGTCTTG
Organism: Secale cereale; assembly: GCA_902687465.1. Lineage (NCBI taxonomy): Eukaryota > Viridiplantae > Streptophyta > Magnoliopsida > Poales > Poaceae > Secale > Secale cereale. The sequence goes on from LR738712.1 coordinate 272,371,905, forward strand.
GCTCAAATCGGTCTCACCGATATTACATTTTCGGTCACACCGATTCTGGCATGTTCCTGTCTTTTCTCAAATTGGTCCAACCGAGTTTTCTTTCTCGGTCCCACCGAAAACTCCAACGTTCATATCATTTGCACTTTCGGTCTCACCGAGATGGTATTTTCGGTCCCACCGAAAATCCCAACGTTCACTATATTTGAACTTTCGGTCTGACCGAGTTTTCACTTCGGTCTCACCGAGATTGGTCAAATATGTGTGTAACGGTTGGATTTTGTGTGGATGCTATATATACCCCTCCACCCCCTCTTCATTCGTGGAGAGAGCCATCAGAAAGTCTACCACTCCTACCATACACTTTCTGAGAAGAGAACCACCTACCCTTGTGTTGAGATCAAGCCATTCCATTCCTACCATATGAAACTTGATTTCTAGCCTTCCCAAGTTGCTTTCCACTCAATCCCTTCTTCCACCACAGCCATATCAGTGAGGAGAGTTGAGTGTTGGGGAGATTATCATTTGAAGCACAAGAGCAAGGAGTTCATCATCATCAACAACATCTATTACCTTTTGGAGGGTGGTGCCTCCTAGATTGGTTAGGTGTCGCTTGGGAGCCTCCGTCTTTGAGATGTGGAGTTGAACCAAGAAGTTTGTAAGGGCAAGGAGATCGCCTACTTCGTGAAGATCTACCCCGAGTAAGGCTAGTCCTCCGTGGGCGTAGGCCATGATGGAATAGACAAGGTTGCTTCTTCGTGGACCCTTCGTGGGTGGAGCCCTCCGTGGACTCGCGCAGCCGTTACCCTCCGTGGGTTGAAGTCTCCATCAACGTGGATGTACGATAGCACCACCTATCGGAACCACGACAAAAAATCTCCGTGTCTCCAAACTGCGTTTGATCTTCTCCACCTCTCTTTACTATATGTGCAATTTACTTTCCGCTTCCCATACTCTAGAATTGCATGTGTAGTATGTTATTTGACTTGTGTGCCTTGCAAAAACTGTCAAAATCTGTTCTTGTTAAAAGACAGAATTTTTATATTGTCAAGTAGTCTAATCACCCCCCCCCCTCTAGACATACTTCTTCGATCCTACAATTGGTATCAGAGCTTTGGTCTCCATTGCTTTGGTTTACACACCATTGGAGGAAGATGGACGTGTCTACGGATGGGAGTGTTAGCCATAGAGTGCCTGTTCTTAATGGAAGGTTCCATAACTCTTGGAGGTCTGAAATGCTTAGTATCTTTAAAATGTACAATTTGTGCAAATATGTTGAGACCCCCTATGTGCCTCCTGTTGATCCCTTGCACCCTACCATGGATGAAGAGCTTGATTTGCTTCGTAACCTTAGAACTGTAAATCTTATCATAAAAGGGTTACCTGATGACTTGCTTAATCTTGTTACAAACTTTGAGTGTGCCTATGCTATATGGAAATTCTTGGAAGAACTTTATCCGGACTACTCTTTGAGAAGTCTTGATGAAATTCTACACAATACTATTGAATTTGATAGGTTGCACCCCAATGATCCCAACTTTGATAAATGCTTTTTTGAGCTTCGTGATCTTATGAAAAAGAAGGGTGATCCCGGTCTTATCAATATTATCATTAGAAATGCTCTTGCATTGCATTCCGAAGATTATTGTTCCATTGAACAAACTAATGCAAGTACTTATCAAATTGACCTAGGTGTTGATGATGAACAATCTATGGGTCAATATGATGATGAGCATGAGCATGATGATGATTACTCCGATTCGGACACCGAGCTAGACAAGGTCATGAAGAGTCTCAACCTTATGGCAAATATGAGAGACTACATGTCTGGCGGAAAAGAGTGGATTCTTGATAGTGGATGCACCGATCACATGACCGGAGACAAAGACATGTTTCGAGAGCTTGCAAAGAACGATGGTCCACGCACGTATGTGACTTTTGGAGACAACTCCAAGGGTAAGGTACTTGGCCTTGGTAAGGTGGCCATATCTCATGATAGCTCTATTCAAAATGTCATGCTTGTAGAATCTCTTGGATACAATTTACTTTCCGTGTCTAGATTAGCTGACTTTGGATTCAATGTGCTATTCACCAAAGTAGATTGCCAAGTCTTTCGTCGTGATAATCAAAACATGGCTTTTACTGGTATTCGTAGAGGTGATCTATACATTGTTGATTTCACTAAGAAAGCCCAACCTAGAGCTTATTTCATTGCTAAATCCTCTAAAGGTTGGTTATGGCATAGAAGGCTAGGACATGTTGGTATGCGTAATCTAGACAAGCTAATCAAAGGTGATCATATTCTTGGTGTTAAAGATGTTTTCTTTGACAAAGATAGACTTTGTAGTGCTTGTCAAGCAGGAAAACAAGTTGGTGGAAGTCATCCCGTGAAAAACATCATGACCACTAGGAGACCGCTTGAGCTTCTTCATATGGATCTCTTCGGTCCCAATGCTTACAAAAGCCTTGGTGGTAACTCCTTTGGTCTAGTTATAGTTGATGATTATTCCAGATTTACGTGGGTATTTTTCCTTGATGATAAATCGCAGGTTCAGAGGATCTTCAAGACCTTTGCCAAAAAGGCCCAAAATCAATTTGAGGTGAAGATCAAGAAAGTTCGGAGTGACAATGGAACGGAGTTCAAGAACGCCAATGTAGACTCTTTTCTCGATGAGGAAGGAATTCTACATGAGTTCTCGGCTACGTACACTCCTCAACAAAATGGAGTTGTTGAGAGGAAGAACCGAACGCTCATAGAGATGGCAAGAACGATGCTTGATGAATACAAGACACCGAAGCATTTTTGGGGAGAAGCGGTCGAGACAGCTTGTCATGCTATCAACAGGCTTTATCTTCATAAGCTTCTCGGCAAGACATCATACGAGCTTCTCACCGGTAACAAACCCCAAGTGGGATACTTTCGTGTCTTCGGTTCAAAATGCTATATCCTTGATAAGCATCGTCGGTCTAAATTTGCTCCTAAATCTCATGAAGGCTTTCTTCTTGGTTATGGATCAAACTCCCACACCTACCGTGTCTACAATAATTTCACCCGAAAGGTTGAAGAGACGGTAGATGTGAAGTTTGATGAATCTAATGGCTCGCAAGTAGAGCAAATGCCTATTGATGTAGGAGACAAGGACCCATCGGAAGCAATCCAAGATTTATCTATTGGAATGATCCGTCCCATGGAAGTGAAGGAGAGTACCTCATCTACATATGTGGAGCCACCTACCTCACGGCGAGATGAACCTCAAGGCAACATGGAGGCCTCCACAAGTGGAACTCACCAAGATGAGGAAATGCAACAAGAAGATCCACCACAACCTCCTTCTCCACCACCTCAAGACAACACCAACAACAATGAAGAAGAAGAAGAAGAGGAAGATGAAGATGATGAGGAAGCTCAGCCACAACATCAACAAAAGCTATCCCGAGTCCGAGCAAGAGTCAAGAAAAATCATCCCGTGGAACAAATGATGAACGACATCAACTCCGGGAGAATTACTCGCTCTAAAACTCGCTTAGCTAACTTCTGTGAGCATTACTCATTTATCTCTAGTATTGAACCTATGAAGGTAGAAGAAGCACTTGAAGACCCGGATTGGGTGAACGCTATGCACGAACAACTACACAACTTCGAGAGGAACAAGGTGTGGACTTTGGTAGAGAAGCCCAACGATGATCAAAACATCATTGGAACCAAATGGGTGTTTCGGAACAAGCAAGATGAAGATGGACAAGTCATCCGCAACAAGGCTCGTCTCGTAGCTCAAGGTTACACACAAGTCGAAGGTATGGACTATGGTGAGACCTATGCCCCCGTTGCAAGACTTGAGTCCATTCGCATTCTTCTTGCTTATGCCAATCATCATGATATTACTCTCTATCAAATGGATATCAAAAGTGCTCTCCTAAATGGTGAAGTTGAGGAGGAAGTATTTGTGAAACAACCTCCCGGTTTTGTGAATCCCAAAAAGCCTAATCATGTTTACAAGTTGCATAAAGCTCTTTATGGTCTTAAACAAGCCCCTAGAGCTTGGTACAAATGCTTAACTAGCTTTCTTCTTGAAAAAGGCTTTGAAATTGGAAAGATAGACTCAACGCTGTTTACAAAAAGGGTTAATGGTGAACTATTTGTGTGCCAAATATATGTTGATGATATTATCTTTGGTTCAACTAACCCCCATTTTAGCAAGAAGTTTGGACAGCTCATGTCGGAGAAGTATGAGATGTCCATGATGAGTGAACTCAAATTCTTCCTTGGGTTGCAAATCAAGCAATCTAAGGAGGGTACCTTTGTCTCACAAACAAAGTACACCAAGGATCTCTTCAAGAAGTTCAACATGCAAGAAAGCAAAGGTATGAGTACCCCCATGCCTACTAGTGGACATAATGACTTGACAAAAGATGGAGAACCTGTTGATCAAAGGGTTTACCGTTCTATGATTGGTTCTCTACTATATCTTTGTGCTTCTCGTCCTGACATAATGTTGAGTGTATGCATGTGTGCGCGATATCAAGCAGCCCCTAAAGAATGTCATCTTAAAGCTGTTAAAAGGATAGTGAGATACTTGATACACACACCAAACTTTGGCATTTGGTATCCTAAGAGGGCCTCTTTCGATCTTGTTGGCTATTCCGACTCGGACTATGCCGGTGACAAGGTTGATAGAAAGTCAACTTCGGGTACGTGTCAATTCCTTGGTCAATCCCTTGTATCTTGGTCCTCCAAGAAACAAAACTCGGTATCCTTATCCACTGCCGAGGCAGAATATATTGCTGCTGGTTCGTGTTGTGCTCAATTGCTATGGATGACACAAACGCTTAAGGATTATGGGATACATGTGAAACGTGTTCCCTTGCTTTGTGACAATGAGAGTGCAATCAAGATTGGACACAATCCTGTGCAACACTCTCGAACAAAGCATATTGAAGTTCGTCACCATTTTATTCGTGATCATATTGCCAAGGGTGATATTAATCTTAAGCATGTTCGTACTGACAAACAACTTGCTGATATCTTTACAAAACCTCTTGATGAGAAAGTGTTTTGTCGCTTGAGGAGTGAGTTGAACATCATTGATGCTTCAAACTTGGAGTGATAACTCCATTGATGCATGCAAGGCATGAGCTCTCTTGACTAATCCTTGATATTTATCTTACAATTGGTATCATATGTCTTGGACACATTTGCCTCCTTGTATTGCAACTAACTCCTTGCAGGTACTTGGATGATCTACATTCCACAAGATTACCACACACTCAAATCATGAGTAATCTTGTCATTGACCAAGTATCTAGCCCTTTGGGATGTTGAGTTCAAGGAACAAAATTCCACATATCCTTTTGACATCTTATACATCTAGTATTTCACTCTTGTCATCTTGGATATCCTCGAGTATTTCCTTGCTTGCCTAACCCATGTAGGAAGATGAACTACACAAGTAGAAATGGCGCTCCAACTTCACATTCAATGAGCACCTACATCAAGCTTACCTACATGAGTAAAGCAACAACAAGCCCAAGGTATGTTCTTCACATCTTTGAGGAGCTTTGCTCAAAGTCATGAGTACAAGCAGCTTCATAAGATGTGATCACATCAAATGCTTAATCGAAAAATGGCAACCCCATTTTGAGCTTAAACGATGAGTATGACCTATGATCAAATGTCCTCATTTGACTCCTAAGTCAATATACTCAAACATAGGTGACTTTGTCGCCGACCTTTATCTAGATGAAGTACATATGCTTTTGGAGTTTTTCTGTTTTCTCTTATGATTCTCTCTTTGAGTTTTCTTTAAAAAAAAAAACTTCATCTAGGAATCTTTTTTTCTTTCTATTCTTATGTTTCTTTGTGAATATCCTTCTGGCTCTGATCAATTCCCCGAAAATCTTTTACAAATTCATTGCAAATCTTTTGAAATACTCCTCGCAAAGTGAGCTGAATTATTTCTGTATTTCCTTGGAATAAACTCGGCGTCACCGATTTGAAACTTTCGGTTTAACCGAAAAGGATTCGGACCCACCGATCCATAAAATTCGGTGTCACCGATTTATCTTCCAGGACATCAACTTCTGCAGCTCCCCTCAAATTTAAATCTTATAGGAGAGAAGACTCAAATTGTCTCTCTAAATGTTCTTGTTTGCCCTGTTGTGATTCTTAAGGATCCCACTTCTTTCTTTCTCTCTTTCCATTTTTCCTGCCCTACCTAGTTTGTTGTCCTTTTCGGCACTTGATGTCAAAGGGGGAGAGGACTTAGGGGGAGTAGGGGGAGTAGGGGAGAAGAGAAGACTTAGGGGAAGAAGCAAAGCAATCTTATCTTAAGGGGGAGAGAATCACATCAAAGCTTTGTCGTGTTTTACATTGGACATTACAATTGGCATCATTCTTTTGATTTTGCTTTCCATAACAAAATCTCTCAGAGTTCATTGAAAATCTTTTAGTTTCGGAGACATGTTTGCTGATTCAAGCCTGTGCTAAATATGAGACACTCTTTATACATGTCCTCCCTGGCTTGGTACTCTTGATGTTCTTGCAGTTGGTTGAAGGAATACTCTTGTGTTATCTAACCTTGTTTTCTCAAGTTTATCCCTTCAGGTACAAATGCAAAGGAACCTCAAGGTAAGTATATGCATCTTGCAGAATGTGCATGATGGTGACTTGCTTGTAAATACTTGTTTGCAAGAAATCACCATGCACATATGCATTATCACTCAATTCCTTTTCTTCTGCTCTGATGCATATAGCCAAGCTGCATGTAGCACATCTTGCTTATCTCTCTTGTGTGCTTGTGGTAGTCCAAAACCATAATCTATGAAAATCTTGCACACTTGTAGGGGAGCCTGTGTACTACATGCTTGTCAAAGCTTTCGTGATAATTCTGTTTTTCTTTCAATAAGCTTTGATGTCTTGTTTAGTATAATTTCTGTGTGTTGCCATCAATTACCAAAAAGGGGGAGATTGAAAGCACATTTGCTCCCTGGGTGGTTTTGGTAATTAATGACAACATACTTTGTGGTTGGACTAATGCTTTTATCAAGTATGTTTCAGGAAATTCAATCACATTGGTATGGCAAGATGACTGAAGAAGTGGACCCCTCAAATGCTAAGGCAAGCATTGGCAAAAGCTCAAGACTCTATTTTTGGTTTAGTGATCAAAGATCACATTGAGTCCATAGGAAAAGCCAATACTATTAAAAGGGGATGAGGTTGTGTTGATGATCTGGTTGCTCAAGTGCTTAGTGATTTAGCTCCTTCAACTATCAGCATCTTTCACTACTATACACACCCATAAGTAATCTCGGACAAACCGATTCTTCCAACTCAGTTCCACCGAGATGAACCACTTCAGCCATATTCCAAACCCTAGAAAAATCGGTCATACCGAGTTTGAGATCGGTCACACCGAAATCTGAACTGCCAACCTTCTGTAACCATTTCACATCATTTCGGAATAACCGAGTTTGTATTATCGGTCTCACCGAAATGGGCAAGCTTCTGTCTTGGCTCAAATCGGTCTCACCGATATTACATTTTCGGTCACACCGATTCTGGCATGTTCCTGTCTTTTCTCAAATCGGTCCAACCGAGTTTTCTTTCTCGGTCCCACCGAAAACTCCAACGTTCATATCATTTGCACTTTTGGTCTCACCGAGATGGTATTTTCGGTCCCACCAAAAATCCCAACGTTCACTATATTTGAACTTTCGGTCTGACCGAGTTTTCACTTCGGTCTCATCGAGATTGGTCAAATATGTGTGTAACGGTTGGATTTTGTGTGGAGGCTATATATACCCCTCCACCCCCTCTTCATTCGTGGAGAGAGCCATCAGAAAGTCTACCACTCCTACCATACACTTTCTGAGAAGAGAACCACCTACCCTTGTGTTGAGATCAAGCCATTCCATTCCTACCATATGAAACTTGATTTCTAGCCTTCCCAAGTTGCTTTCCACTCAATCCCTTCTTCCACCACAGCCATATCAGTGAGGAGAGTTGAGTGTTGGGGAGATTATCATTTGAAGCACAAGAGCAAGGAGTTCATCATCATCAACAACATCTATTACCTTTTGGAGGGTGGTGCCTCCTAGATTGGTTAGGTGTCGCTTGGGAGCCTCCGTCTTTGAGATGTGGAGTTGAACCAAGAAGTTTGTAAGGGCAAGGAGATCGCCTACTTCGTGAAGATCTACCCCGAGTAAGGCTAGTCCTCCGTGGGCGTAGGCCATGATGGAATAGACAAGGTTGCTTCTTCGTGGACCCTTCGTGGGTGGAGCCCTCCGTGGACTCGCGCAGCCGTTACCCTCCGTGGGTTGAAGTCTCCATCAACGTGGATGTACGATAGCACCACCTATCGGAACCACGACAAAAAATCTCCGTGTCTCCAAACTGCGTTTGATCTTCTCCACCTCTCTTTACTATATGTGCAATTTACTTTCCGCTGCCCATACTCTAGAATTGCATGTGTAGTATGTTATTTGACTTGTGTGCCTTGCAAAAACTGTCAAAATCTGTTCTTGTTAAAAGACAGAATTTTTATATTGTCAAGTAGTCTAATCACCCCCCCTCTAGACATACTTCTTCGATCCTACACCACCAAAGCAAGAGTAGGGATTTACACCTCGCGGCGGCATAAACCTAGGTAAAAAACTGCTCGTGTGCTCCCCGACGCGTTGCTCGGTGCTAGTCTGCTCTTTGTGCAACGTGCCCGTTCCCTTGACGAACCAAAAGGGACCTTTGTCCCATAGGTGGTCGTCGTTATACCCCCGACATCTTTGGCGCGCCAGGCAGGGGTGTCACTTGCGCGAACCTGAGAGTGTTAACGGCGCGTCATCTTCATCACCAGCTTCATCTTCTTTGGCTCCATCAACCATGGCGCCCAAGAAGAAGTCATGTGCTGTGGCCCATATGCCATCCTCAAGGGCCCGCTGCCCGCGTCTGCTGACACTGCGGGGCGTGAGGAGGAGCACGGAAACACGGACGATGTGGGAGATGCGGTCAACGCAGGCGACATCATCACCACCTCTCCCGCGATCGAAGTGGAAGCCGGAAATGTCGGAGAAGAACAGCACCAGCTAGGCTCTGGTGGCGACGTCCCGTGAGGGATGGGTAAGCCCTTCCTTCTAGGCATCCTCGTCCAACCAAAGGGCACAGCATTGGCGGTGCTGCCCGCTCTGGGGGAATCGCAACTCCCTGGCCGCCCCCATTGCGAGTGCGACCTTGGAGCTTGCACCACCTAGAGGATGGGCGAACCAGGCCGCTGCGCCCAATGGGACCGCCGGCCCTCGAGCGCCTCCACCTCGTCACCATGCCATCCAAGCGGCTCGTTCCCAACAACGAGGGCATGGCGCGACAGCTGCTTGCACTGCCAAGAGTCAAGCGACCTTACAGTCCACATCATCATCACTCCCAAGCACTGTGTCAGAGGCTATCACGCGGGCCCAGCTGCTGTTGAAATTTCTGCCGGCAGCTGATCAGATGGATGAGTGGCGAGCCACCATCCAAAGTCTGGTAGGTTTCGCCGACACAGAGATCACGGCAGCCTGGCCCGCCATGGCCTCCCCAAGTGACCGCCATGGCCCATGCTGCTGGCCGTGTCGAGGGTGCCACTCCCACGGTGCAGTCTTTGTCGCGACCACCGGTGCGGGGGCTATGCACCCAGGAGCCCGACAACGTCCTGATGGCTTTGTCGGATCCACGAGCACACCAAGGCCAACACCGAGCCCCGGAGGGCAGGCAGAGGGAGCGCATGTGCATCGTCATCGACCAACACTGTGGCGACCACTACCAGCCCGACGGGCGCGGTAGCTCCAACGTCGACGAGCATGCGCTTGGCTGGGGCGGGTACTTTCCTTTCGAGGTGGGGTTCCCTGCGTTCAGCCGTGAGCTACGGCAAGTCCGTTGGCCGTCCGCTCGCACGTTCAAGCCCGAGATCCCAGAGAAGTACGATGGGAAGCTGAACCCGGCAGAATTCTTGAGCATCTACACCATCGATGTTCAAGCTGTCGGAGGAAGAGATGAGAAGGTATTTGCCAACTATTTTCCATTAGCACTTAAGCCTAATGTGAGATCTTGGTAGATGCATCTGCCGGAGAACTCCATTTCATCTTGGGCTGACCTATGCCATGAGTTCGTTGGTGCCTTCACCGGCGGCCACCAAGAACCAGGGCGGCCCAGCGATTTGTAGTTGCTGTCGCAGAAGAAAGGAGAGACTCTGCGGAAGTACATGCAGAGGTTCAGTAGAGTCCACAGAAACATACCAGACATCCACCCGGCAGCAGTGATAGGAGCTTTCCAGTCCAACGTGCGCAATCACCGGATACGTTCGAAGATGAATGTCCGGTAGCCCAAGACTGTGAAGGAGCTTTACACCTTGGTGGACAAGTGTGCTCGAGTGGAGGAGGGGAGGAAACTCCCTCGAGAATAGGATGGTGTAGGCCTCGATTCAGAGGATGACGACGAGACCACCAGTTAGAAGAAGCAGAGCAAGAAGCATAGTAAGAAGAACAAAGATAAGGCAGTAATGATAGTTGAAGGATCAAGCACACCCAGTACCGGTAAGAAAGCAAAAGCTGAGGGCCTCGGCAAGGAGTTTGCTTCATGCAATGATTGCCGGGAGGCCGCGGCCACTGATAAGGACGGGAAGAGTGATGGCCCTTACTGCAAAATCCATAGGACCAAGGGCCATGATCTCCAAGAATGCCATCAAGTTGAATAGCTTGTCAAGAGGTAGAGAGCTGAATATGAGAAAAGAGATAAGGAGAAAGGTCAGAATGGCACTGGCGGAAAGGGCGGAGTGGTGAAGCGAACCGGCCCGGCAAGAGATTTAGGAATAAAGGGAAACACGCCAGGGGCCACGAGAAGGAGGGTTGCAATGAGGAAAGTAGTGAAGGGGGTGATGAGGAAATCAGTGAGCAATAATTCCAAAAGGTTGCTAACGCTCTGTGCATTCATGGGGGTGCATCTCTGCATTCCTCTCACCATTAACTCACGCACTGGGCACGTGAAGTCAATGGCATGGAGCTGGCAGCTGAGTTTCGGAAGCCGCTCAAGGGGTCCCGCACGCCCATCATCTTTCACGAGGAGGATCACCCTGGCCGCACTACCGCGGTAGTGTGCTTGCCCTTGTTGGTCTCACCAACAATTCGCAACCTCAAAGTGACAAAGATGTTGGTTAACGGGCGGAGACGGGTTGAATTTAATTTCCCCAAAGGTTATCAGCAGACTCCAGATATCAGAGGAAGAGCTTGAGATTACCGGCATGTTTCAAGGAGTTAATCCCGGCAGTAGCCGTCCCAAGGGAAAGATTACATTGCCGGTGATGTTTGGGGAAGAATTGAACTACAGGACATAGAAGGTTGTGTTTGATGTGGTGGACCTCCCCCTGTCGTACAATGGAATCCTTGGACGACCAGCTCTGGCTAAGTTCGTGGCAGCATCCCACTATGCTTATAACATCTTCAAGATGCCAGGGCCTATGGGAGTCATATCCATTCCATCACACAAGAAGGACACAATCATTTGCGTCGATAAGACGTACAGGGGTGCAGTTGCGGCAGAGGCCACAGAGATCACTGGTCCTGCCAAGGAGAACAAGAGAAATAAGGAAACTATTCAAAGCCCCGGTAAGTGACCCGGGAAGCCAACCTTTCCTGGGTATGTTCTGCCTCCGGATGATTTGCCGGAGAGCTCCAACAGTAAGAGGTCCAAGGTTGCTGCACCCACTATGAAAAAGGTCCCGACAGGGATGGGTGGTGTTGATGGTACCTTCACCATCAGTGCTACCCTCGATGACAAATAGGAAAGCGCACTCGTTGCCATCCTGCGGGCGAATGTTGATGTGTTCGCCTAGCAACCATCTGACATCCCCGGTGTTCCCAGGGAGGTAATCGAGCACCACCTAGTTGTCTGCCCACATGCCCGACCCATCGAACAAAAGGTCCAGAAGAAAGCCTTGGAATGGCTACAGTTCATTGCCGAGGAGATTAAGAAACTTGAAGCAGTTGGTCTGGTCAGAGGAGTTTTACACCCAACATGGTTGGCAAATCCAGTGGTTGTGCGCAAGGCCAATGGAAAGTGGAGGTTATGCATAGATTTCACTGATATGAACAAGGCATGCCCAATGGATCCATTTCCCTTGCCGCGCATCGACCAGATAGTGGACTCCACTTCAGGATGTGATCTGCTCTCTTTTTTGGACTGATATTCTGGATACCATCAGATCTTCATGTCCAAGGAAGATGAACAGAAGATCTCATTCATCACCCCATTGTTGTACTTACAGCTTTGTGTGTATGCCATTTAGGTTGAAGAATGTTGGGTCTACCTTCACAAGAGTTATTCATATTGGTTTTGAGCCACAGCTGCACAGGAATATTGAAGCATACATGGATGACACTGTGGTCAAAACTAAGGACAAATCCACCCTCATCCAAGATTTGGAAGAGACATTTGCCAATTTGCGCAAGATCAACTTGAAGCTAAACCCAGAGAAGTGTGTGTTTGGAGTTCCCTCCGGCAAGCTGCTTGGTTTCTTTGTATCCCACCATGGTATAGAGGCCAACCCTGACAAGATCAAAGCCATTGAACAAGTCCAAGCACCAAGGACAATGAAAGATGTCAGGTGTTTAACAAGATGCGTTGTCGCACTGAGAAGATTCATCTCCAAGTTTGTCGAGCGTTCCCTACCGTTCTTTAAGGTCTTGAAGAAGGCAGGACTCTTGAAGTGGACCCCGGAAGCAGATTTAGCACTACAAGAGTTGAAGACCTACTTGTCTTCTGTGCCTACCTTGGTTGCAACCAAACCACAAGAGTCATTGCTGCTATATCTAGCAGCAACTAATCAATTGGTTAGTGTAGCCTTGGTAGCGTAGCGGGAAGTAGAGGAAGCAACAGCCTCAACTGTTGTTACTTCCGAGGACAGAGATGAGCACCGCCTAATAGAGTCAGTTCTGGATCAGGATAAGGATGGGCACGGTAGCAGTGGTGACCCCAAGGATATGGTGAGGAAGAAAGTGGTGCAGCGCCCAGTGAACTTTGTCAGTTATCTGGTGCAAGGGACTATATCTAGGTACTCTGATGTGCAAAATTTGATTTTTGGCCTATTCGTGGCCTCAAGGAAACTAAGCCGCTATTTCCAAGCTCATGAGATAATGGTTGCCACATGCTTCCCGTTGCAAAGGATACTCTAGAACCCAGAGGCTACCGGCAGGATAGTCGAGTGGGCTTTGGAGTTATTCAACTTTGGTTTGAAGTTCGAGAGCACATCCACTATACAGAGCAGGGCATTGGCAGAGTTTATTGCAGAATGGACGCCAACCCCTGATGAGGAAAAGCGAGAGACAGATATCCCCGATGAGGAATCACCCCAATAATGGATTATGTATTTTGATGGTGCCTTGTCCTTGCAAGGAGTTGGAGCTGGCTTGCTTCTCGTCGCACCACAGGGGAACACTTGAAGTACATCGTCTAGATGCACTTTCCACGGGAGGAGGCTACCAACAATACAGCAGAGTATGAAGGGCTCCTTGCCGGGCTCAGAATTGCCACCGAACTGGGAATCAAGAAGCTGATCATCCGAGGAGATTCACAGTTGGTGGCGAGGCGAGTCAATAAAGATTATCAAAGCCCATTGAAGGAGGCATACGTTGAGGAAGTGAGAAGGTTGGTGGAGCATTTTTATGGATTAAAAATAGAGCACGTACCCCGTGCGGAAAACAGCATTGCTGATCATCTATCAAAATGCGTTATGCAAAAGCTTCGTGTGGGACCAGAAACTTTTGTTCTCCACCTTACTCAGCCCTCCGTATCCCCAGCAACAATGGCTAGAAAAATGAGGAAACCCCCGACATTTGGCGCCCACCATGGGACTGAGTGCACCGTCGTCCGGAATCACGTTCTGGACGGGAAACCTTTTCCTTCCAGGCGAGCACAGCCAGCCCGGCACGCCCGCGTCAGCATCGACGCGATTCACGACGTGGAAGCCTCTTGTGCGGCAAGTAACCTCGCTGATCTCCTCAGCGGGATCCGCCTCCCCGATGAGCTCGCGCCCGATGCGGGAGCAGCTGGCTCTGAGAGCCGCCTCGTCGACATCCTCAGCGAGCTCCACATCGCTGACGAGCCCGCACCCGGTGCGGGAGCAGCCAGCACCAAGAGCTGCCTCGTCGACCTCCTTGACAAGCTCCACATCATCAACGACTCCGCCTCCGACCTGGGGTCCATTGGCTCCACCGACCCACCCGTCAACATGCTCATTGACTTCGACACGGTGTCTACTGACGCATTCCCCGACCACGTGGTCGTCATCGACGATCCACTCCCTCCTGCGATCAGCGGTGCTAGAGCCAGCACCATCACGGAGTTGATGGTCACTAGCCACGGCGGAGGCTCTAACGGGGCCGGGCAGGACCCGCTGCAGGCAGCAGTGCGGGATCTGTCTGCCCCTATAGTTGAGGGTGCGGATGGCGCAACGCTAAAAATGTTCCGTGTCTTGCTCCTCAGCAGCGCCAACAAGTTGGCAACCATGAGGCACCTCACTAAAGCCTACCAGCGCGAGATCGACAGCGCTGTGGGTGGCACGCCAACCGCCGATGAGCCATGTCGGGCTGGCGCAATCCAGCAGCGGGGTGCTGCCATCGCCATCATGTTGGGGGCCGAACGCCCACTCTACGACACCCCGATGGAGAACCTACGTGCCGCGCAGGCAGCAGCAGATGAGCTACACCACCTGGAGGGCGACGAGCGCCGCTACATGACGGTACGAATCCAGCAGCTCCTCGACGCGGCTACCGAGCAGCAGGATGCTCTCCGTCGCATGCTAGATCTCGATGCGTGGGCCGAGAACCATCCCCCATACCGTGAGCAAGGGGCTACCTCCCAGACGCCAACAGGAGGCACCCCCGGTCGGCAAGACCAAGAGCCGGCTGCCAGCCGCAGTCGACGCACTCACATCACGATCGAGCGCGACAAAGACGGTCGTCCATGAGCAGTGGAACGGTGAGACGATCGTCCGCCTCCTCCTCCTCGCAGGGAGAGGCATGCTTCCCCGCCACCTGTTGACCATCCGACTCTCGGAGGCCAGCTGGACCACCGCGAAGGAGTCGGGGAGAATGACGCCCGTCATCGGATCGATCGACTCGCTCGATCCTTTGCGCTAGAAGAAGAAGATGCAATTGAGCCGCCTTGTTTCGGCCCCCGCGTTCGCGACGACCCCTTTCCCAAAGGATTCTTGCTCCCTCGAGACACTCCCAAGTACAATGGCTCTGTGAAGCTGGAGGACTGGGTGGTCGACTACTCCACAGTCGTCAACATAGTAGCGCGTTGCCGTGAAGTACGATCCGCTCATGCTCCAGGGCATGGCCCGGACATGGCTGAACAGCCTCAAGCCTTACAGCATCAACAGCTGGCTAGACTTCACCAACATCTTCACCCGCAACTTCACCAGCACCTACAAGCGGCCGTCCAAGCCCCGCCAGCTCTCCCTGTGCGTCTAGGGCCGAGTTTCTTAACTCCTGTGAAGGGGTGCACGAGGTGCAAGCCATAGAGTACTTCACCGCAGGGTGCAGAGAAGGCACCAAGCTCAAGCACAAGCTCCTGTGCGAGGAGCCCACTACGCTAGATGAGCTACTGATCATAGCAGACAAGTACGTTACAACCGACTCCTCCATGAAGTCAGAGCTACAAGTGGACGCGTCCGGGAAGATGATCCCCCTGGCTCCTCCGATGCCGGCTAGCGAATCCAGTCGGCGACCGCAGCCAAATGGCAATAAGCGCAAGGCCCTGCAGCTGGCTTCTACCAGCCGGCAAGTGGCAACAGTCGAAGACCAGTAGCCGGAAGAGCAAGCCGGCCCAAAGCGTCAGAAGGCAAAAAGCCTTCATGGTTACCCGCCTTCTCCTTCGAGCAGACCCTTGATGCTCCCTACAAGTTCCACAGCGGCGCGAAGCCGTCCAACCACACCACTCGGAAGTTCCACTGGCTCACCAGAATCGCGAAGGGCAAGGGCCTGCCGCCTCTGCCTACCGGTCCGCTGGCTCCGCCTCCTCGGCAGCCGACGGCCCAACCAGTCGGCGCAATCCAAGATGAGTTCCCCGAAGCACATGGAGCCTACGTTGTCTTCACCAGTCTGGCTGACGACAAGCACAGCCGGTGTCGGCAACACCATGAGGTGAACGTTGTCACCTCAGAAACCCCGGAGTTCATGCACTGGTCTGAGAGGCCCATCAGCTGGAGCCGCGTCGACCACCTGGCCGTGATGCCATCGCCGGGTGCTTACGCCATGGTTCTAGACTCAACTTTCTCAACTGAGAGGTGGGCCTGCCGCTTCTCCCGGATCTTGATAGATGGCGGCAGTAGAATCAACATCCTCTATCGCAATACCATGGAGAAATTGTGCATCAAAGAGAAACAGCTCATGTCCACTCGGACTATCTTCGAGGGCATCGTGCCCGGCCTTTCCTGTTCTCCACTCAGCAAGATCAAGATAGATGTTCTGTTCGGCGACAAGAGTCACTTCCGCCGCGAGCCGATCTGGTTCGAGGTGGTGGTGGAAAGTCCCTACCATGCACTCTAGGGTCGGCCAGCGGTCGCCAAGTACATGGTAGTCCCTCACTACGCCTACCTCAAGATGAAGGTGTCGGGTCCTAAGGGCATCATCACCATTGCCAACGATTACCAGAAGTCGGTCGCAAGCAGCTAGCAGTCGTCTTGTTGAGTCCCTCGTCATAGCCAAAGAGAAGCGCCTCCTCGACCGGATGGTGGCAATGGTCGGTGAGCAGTCGGACATACCAGCTGACCCCAAGGATGCGGAACCTCGGGGCTCCTTCTAGCCGGCCAAACAAACCAGGAAGATTGCCTTGGACCCGGCACACCTGGAGAGATTTGCTGCCATAGGGTCAAACCTTGATAGAAAATAGGAAAGCGAGCTTGCGGATTTCCTCCGTGAGAATCGGGACATCTTCGCGTGGTCCCCCAAGGACATGCCGGGTGTTTCGACGGATTTCGCCGAGCACAAGCTACATCTAAGGCCAGATGCGAAGCTGGTCAAACAATAGCTCCGCCGCTTTTCAGAAGAAAAAGAAGAATTGTTGGTGAAGAGATCGCCCAGCTCCTAGCAGCCGGCTTCATCATGGAAGTGTTCTATCCGGACTGGCTTGCCAACCCGGTCCTCGTGCTGAAGAAGAATAACAAGTGGCGCATGTGCATTGACTACACCAGCCTCAATAAAGCCTGTCCGAAGGATCCATTCGCCTTGCCTCGAATAGATCAAATGATCAACTCCACAGCCAGATGCGACCTGTTGACTTTCCTTGATGCGTACTCCGGTTACCACCAGATGAAGTTGCACTAGTACGCGTCGGTGCTATACAAACGGTTTTTAACCCCTTTTCGCGACGGCATTTGGAACCGCCGCCTAGTGAGTGACGGTGATAGGGGGTCCTTCCCAAACGACCCAGAAACCGTCGAGGATATGCCCTACTGGCACACACGCTCGGCAAAATGGGGTTGTGTGCGACCGGCGAGCGCTCAAATACAGAAATACGTACAGTAGAGCTAAAAATAATTATATAGGAGAAATTATTTCCGGTCGCAAGTTCATCCCACATAGTCAGTCCCCGCTAAACGTTTCCGTTCGTATGTACATCCCACACAGTCACTCCAAGGAAAAAGTTTCCGTTCACAGGTACATCACACACAATTTTTTCCATTAAATCGTTTGTGATAGGGTTGCCATTCCACACGATATTAACAATTTTATCGTTTGCATTATTGAATGTATCACACACGGTGCACAGAAGAAACTATGTGGCAGAGGCTGTCTAGAACATACAGTTTTTATGTGGTAAATGTTTGCGCAAGGTGGCCTAACGCAAACAGTTTTCAAGAGAACGTCGGGTGTGATTGTTCAATGATCCGACACGGTTTATTCCTAGGAATTGTGTGCGTTGCCTGTGCTCATCGCCCACGGTTGATTCTCAATAACCATTTGCAATAGCAAAACCCAATTAGCAGGCTAATTGCCCTATTATTAATAATCCATTTATTAGTCTAATTGAAATTTATATTAAGCACATAATATATTTCATTTCCATATTAAGGAAGCAGGATTTCATAATTGAAATACATCAGAGTACAACATGATATAGCTTCAGCACTCAGCTACCCCATTACACAACTGCACCAGCACCAAGTTTCACATGCAACATGTAGAACCTTTTGAAATTAGCATCATAGACGGTATATAGACAGATGCATCTCATCTAGAAAACTGCTGAAGCGAAAGGCAAATATTGATCATTCATTCATGTTGCAGGTCTTTGCAACTTTAGGCCGGTGCCTGTGGATGATTGACCGTCCATCCTTCGTCCTCTTTAGAAACACTTCAATATTGAACCGTGTGTGTTGTATGAAAACCTTCCTCGCCTCCTGACCATAGAGGTGGTTTGAGAGGTAATCATCAGTGAACTGCTTTGGAAAGGCGTGAAAACAATGATGTGCATAAATATCTTCTCTATATTGGAAATGGGACAAAGGAATAAAAAAAGGCAAGGTATAATAGTTAGTACCATCTTGTAGTGTACTGATGTCTTCTGCATAGTGGGCCAAAACCTCTGACAGCAGGACCTACATGTGCAAGACCAAATTGTTAAAAACCTAAATATTAGAATGGTTCCTGCAATTGCACAATAATGTGCTATTAGACAACGGACTGTGCACGTGCAGTTAAGTAAACACCACAACAAATGAACCAAATGTTAACTGAGCAACCACATTGTACAATATAACATACTCCTAATAGAAGATCAGACAGTTAACCAAACCAAGCATGCTTAACAACTTGGAAATATAGCAATTGTATTTGTTTCTCATGTATTTAGTACAGCCAAATTCGATTTATTTCTCACATGGTACACAATAACATAATGTAGCCAGAACAATTGAACATCGCATTGCAGAATTGAACCATGTAGTTAAGTAAACACAACAAATGAAACAAATGTTAATTGAGCACCACCTTGCACAATATAACATACTCCTAATAAAAGATCAGACAGTTAACCAAACCAAGCATGCTTAACAACTTGGAAATATAGCAATTGTATTTGTTTCTCATGTATTTAGTACAACCAAATTCGATTTATTTCTCACATGGTATACAATAACAGAATGCAGCCACAACAATTGAACATCGCATTGCAGAATTGAACCAAACAGTTAACTAAACACCACAACAAATGAACCAAATGTTAACTGAGCACCACATTGCATAATATAACATACTCCTAATAGAAGATCAGACATTTAACCAAACCAAGCATGCTTAACAACTTGGAAATATAGCAACCGTATTTGTTTCTCATGTATTTAGTACGGCCAAATTTGATTTATTTCTCACATGGTATACAATAACAAAATGCACCCACAACAATTAAACATCGCATTGCAGAATTGAACCAAATAGTTAACTAAACACCACAACAAATGAACCAAACTTTAACTGGGCACCACATTGCACAATATAACATACTCCTAATAGAAGATCGGATAGTTAACCAAACCAAGCATGCTTGACAACTTGGAAAATTGTACCCTGAAGAATTGAACATCACATTTGCAGAATTGAACCAAACAGTTAACTGAACAACACATTGCACGACATATAGAACATATACTCTAGAGCATAAGATTGCATGGTAAAAGTAGATAGCACAATTCACTAGAATTTGTTAAGGAAAGGCAGTACCTAGCAAACTGAACATGGGTCCTTATAGTGAGCTAATAAGACAAGCTACTCCTCATTGTCGGAAATATTAATGACGATTGGCTCCTTGGACATGGAAGAGGGCGAGGCCTCCGCTTCATGGGTGCCCTCGTTGTAGTGGTGAGTTGCCTGAGCCGCTCCGGGCACCAACCTGCTGGCTCTTGAGATGAGGTAAGCACGTGCACGCTGAGAAAACACCTCGTTGTCTTCGTCGAAGGCACCGACTGTGGCCTCGAGAAAACACCATGAACTATCGTTTAAAGTAGCCAACCGCGCCGCGGCATCGGCGCGCGAGGCACCGACGGTGGCCTCGACGGCGAGGTGCTCCTCCAAGATCTGGGGGTCAGCACCGATGGCAGCCATCGCGACCTCATCCGCGTGTGCGACCGTGATTTTCTTCTCCGCTGCCAAATGCTCCTTGAGATCATGGCTATACTGCGTGAACCAAGGCTTAGGGCGGCGCTTATTTGATGGATGGGTCCATGATTTGGGTGGAAGGTGTCGCGCTCGCGCCGGCTGTCGGGGCATGTTGGATGTGGAAGGAGGAGGAGGATGGGGGTCGGGTGTGGATTACCTGCCTGAAGGAGGGTCGCCGGCGAGGAGGCGGTGCTGCAAGCAAGGAGTGTAGGTTTCAACTTGGAAAGGAAGGCGGAAATAGGGTAAATGTGGCTTTTGGTAAGGGGGCGGGGAGGTAGATATTTCCACGGAAGCCAAAAATTTAGAATCGCTTCAGCGAAAAACTGGCGCTCAAAGTGTCATCAGACATGGTCCCTTATTCAGAACTGTCTACGATATGTGAACATCACAAAGGATTTAGATATCTTAACCTGTGTGTGATGAGTTTGAACGTCAAAAAATTTGGTTTGAATTTCCATGGTTAGAGTGGTCATCCACATCATTGCATAATTTGGGTACACAAAGGAGGCTATAGCACACCCACACTTCTTAATCGAGCAAGTTCAGCAATTAAACATAGCTAGCTAACCTAAACATTACTCTAAAAAATTAAAGATCGGCGTTCTTAATTAAACAAAACAAAGAGTATTACTACGGCTGGTGCTCGTCGATCTCCGCCGCCGCCTCCATGTCCAGCTCGCGCCCGACGGTCTCCTAGGGAAGGGGCTCCATGGCATCAATCGCACCATACTCGACAAGCATCCCGCCATCCGCTTCCGCCATATCTTTGGAATAGGCCGCCACGAGATAGGCGAGGGCGGCCGCGATCTGGGCTTGGCGTGCTCCATCGTGGCAAGGTATGCCTCGCAGGATTGGACGGCTGCTCGAACGCTTTCGGCGATTGCTAACTCGTCGGTCATGGGTTGCCGAACATTGTCGGAGAAGCTTCGTTCCATTTGTGCGGTGACCGCCACGAGCTAGGTGTGGACGGCCTCGACATGGTCGTGGGCGGCCTCCATCAGGGCTAAGGCAGCCGCTACGGAACGGACAGCTGATGTGCCGCTCTCGCCAGTTGCTATCCCCGAGGCAGATGTTGTTGCCGCCGCCTGAGAAGCAACAGCGGTCGTTTGGGCTACCTTGGCCGCCCGGCCGCAGATTGCGGCCGCGCTCACGAAGCTTGTTAGCACGCGCATGGCGGCTGCGGCCATGCTCTCGCCGGAGTGGACCACCGAAGTTGCCCTCACGACGCGGGTCCACGGGCCCATCTTTCGCCGGCGACGAGTGAACAGTAAAAGGACATTTGGGGAGAGAGCTAGTGTGCTTGAGATGCCAGCTGTGGACTGTAGCCGACACACCTTTTTGTGTAAGCCATAGGCGTACTATACACCGATGGTGCTCTAGGATATTTTGTGCTCCATCTCACACGGTTGGTGATAAAAACCTGTGTGTGATCTACTTGATTTCTCATCTTGATTTGAATTACATAATGGGGTCACAGCGGCAATGGACGTTGTTTGAATTGCTCGACCTTTTATCTGTAGTGAACAAGCAACTATATGTGTGTCGTAAAAGAATTGGAATTATTCAGGGTTCATTTGAACATTTTATACATTAAATTGGTTTTCTAGCCATTTCAGGTGCACAATTCAAAATTAAACTACATGCACATGCTTCGGTGCACCAACATGGGTTGTAAAATAATATATGTGTCCATGGGTTTATGCTTATGTCCCATGCAAGAAATGGGGATGAAATTCGAACACCACGGCATCGTGGCTCTTTGGCAAACGTCGACGTAATTACTTTTGTAATTCTATTAAATCCAAAATCCGTCTGAAATTCATGAAACTTGGCATGCTATCATGGAGCGCATCAACATGATGTGGTAAAAAAATTGTCCCATTTGGGGCAGGTTTGGATATAAGCTTCTCATAAACCAGAGCTTCTCACAACAAGTGTGATGGTTTCGATAGGGAACGTTTCACCTTTCTGGACGAAAAGATATCCGTTGCCTCTTCTCGATTTCAATTTTTTCCTAGTGTCAACATAGAGAAACAAGAGCGTTGTGTCAATTTTGGGGATTTTTCGGGGTTCGCCTGGACATTTTTATACATTAACTGAGTTTTCTATGCATTTATGTGCATAATTCAAATTTGAACTACATGCACATGCTCTATGCATATAAATTGGTTGAAAATTCAAATATGTGTCCTTGGTTGCATGCTTAGGTCCCATGGAAGAAATGGGAATGAATGTCAAACACCCTGCCACGGTCACTCGGCCGCAAACATTGAGATACCTGGTTTTAAAATTCTAGTAAATCCAAAGCTCGTCTGAAATTCATGAAACTTGGCATGATGTCATGGAGCGGCATCAACATGTCGTGGTAAAATTTTTGTCCCATTTGGGGCAGGTTTGGGGAGATGCTTCTCACAAACCAGAGCTTCACACAACAAGCATGATGGTTTTTTAATTCTAGTAAATCCTAAGCTCGTCTGAAATTCATGAAACTTGGCATGCTATCATGGAGCGGCATCAACATGTCGTGGTAAAATTTTTGTTTCATTTGGGGCAGGTTTGGGGATATGCTTCTCACAAACCAGAGCTGCTCACAACAAGCCTGATGGTTTTTTAATTCTAGTAAATCCAAAGCTCGTCTGAAATTCATGAAACCTGGCATACTGTCATGGAGCGGCATCAACATGTCGTGGTAAAAAAGAATTCCCATTTGGGGCAGGTTTGGGGATATGCTTCTCACAAACCAGAGCTTCTCACAACAAGCCTGATGGTTTCGGTAGGGAACGTTTCACCTTTCTGGATGAAAACGATATTCGTTGCCTCTTCTCGATTTCAATTTTTTTTCCTAGTGTCAACATAGAACAAGACGAGCGTTGTGTCAATTTTTGGGATTTTTTGGGGTTTGCTTGGACATTTTTATACATTAACTGAGTTTTATATGCATTTATGTGCATAATTAAAATTTGAACTACATGCACATTCTCTAATGCATATAAATAGGTTGAAAATTCAAATCCGTGTCCTTGGTTGCATGCTTAGGTCCCATGCAAGAAATGGGAATGGATGTCAAACACCCTGCCACTGTCACTCGGCTGCAAACATTGAGATACCTGGTTTTTTATTTCTAGTAAATCCAAAGCTGGTCAGAAATTCATGAAACTTGGCATGCTGTCATGGAGCGGCATCAACATGCCGTGGTAAAAAAATTGTCCCATTTGTGGCAGGTTTGGGTATATGCTTCTCACAAACCAGAGCTTCTCACTACAAGCCTGATAGTTCCGTTAGGGAACGTTTCACCTTTTTGGACGAAACGATATACGTTGCCTCTTCTCGATTTCAAATTTTTTCCTAGTGTCAACATAGAACAACAGGAGCGTTGTGTCAATTTTTGGGATTTTTCGGGATTCGCTTGAACATTTTTATACATTAACTGAGTTTGTAATGCATTTATGTGCACAATTCAAATTTGAACTACATGTACATGCTCTAATGCATATAAATTGGTTGAAAATTCAAATATGTGTCCTTGGTTGCATGCTTAGGTCCCATACAAGAAATGGGAATGAATGTCAAACACCCTGCCACGGTCACTCGGCCACAAACATTGAGATGCCTGGTTTTTTAATTCTAGTAAATCCAAAGCTCGTTCGAAATTCATGAAACTTGGCCTGCTATCATGGAGCGGCCAAAAGAATGCCATGCAGGTGCGTCTCCGGTCCGTCCAGGACGAAAAGCCCGTTTTCTGTCATGATTATTTGTCATAGAAGTAGGAGCCCACCACATCCATGATGATACTGGCTTTTATCACAATTATCATCATCGAAGTGTCATAAGCATGACAGGCAAAAAAATGTTAGGGCCAAAATGGAATGGATGTATCTTTTTTTGGAGTGCAAGACACGTGTCCACCAAAAGAAAGCAAAACTAGTTGAAGCGAAAGGCCTGGTTCAATCTTGGAAGGGGGGCTATGAGGGAAATTATCTTGTGGGTGAAAATGAAGTTGATGTTCCCCGATGGGTATGCATTGAATCTAAAGAGGGGAGCCAGTCTTGAAAAATTGAAAATATTTGGTCTCAAAAGTCATGATTGGCACATATGTCTTGAGCGGGTAGTGTCGGTGATGTTGTGTGGCTTTATCCCCGAGGTTGAATGGCTAGTACTGGCAGAGCTGAGCTATTTCTTCTGTGTTCTTTGTGCGAAAGAACTATCGCCTGGCGTGCTAGATGACATGGAAAAGTTGGCGCCGGAGTTGCTCTGCAAGTTAGAGAAGATCTTTCCATCGGGCTTCTTTAATCCAATGCAGCATTTGATTTTACATCTCCCGGCTGAGGCAAGATTGGGCGGCGAGCAAAATTGTTGTTGCTATGCAACTAAGAGGATGAGGAAGATGATTCGATCAAAATGTAAAAAAAAATGTAGAATTGAAGCATCGATGGCCGAGGCATTCATTACCGAGGAGGTGGAAAACTTCATGATAGCACACTACGAAGCCAAAAAACATCAATTGCATAATCCGAAGGCTCTCTACAATGCTGGCGACCCTAAAAAGGTGGATCCAACCTCAGCCTATTCAAAGGGAAGCTCGCACCAGTCGGTGCTTCGAACCCAATAGCGTTGAATGTCGAAGAATGGCGGACCATTTGTTGTATATCTTCAACAACCTAAAAGAAGTGTGGCCGTACATCGAGTAAGTTCTCGGTACATTGTTTCACAACTTCTAATTCCTTTGAACTTGCTCTTATTCCCAGATATTTGATACACTCGATACATCGCCAAATTCTCGGATAGAGCGGTGATCCAAAAGGATTACATCGAAGAGTATGAGCTTCTGGCAAAGCATGGAGGCGGCTATCCTAGTTTCATATCTTGGTTCAAACAAACGGTAATTACCATTAATAGACCATTTCATTTTTTGTTCTAATTTGTGGCTATGCAACAATCCTTTCGGACTAAACTTGTAGGCTAATTTAGACTCTATGGATGCCGAATTGAGACACACCGCTAATGGTTTTTACTATAAGGTCCGTTCATTTGTGAAATATGACATCAATGGGTCTCGCTTTCATATCTTTGGCAAAGACCTATCTATGGCCGACCGAAAATCTAAAAATTGTGGTGTCTCTACTGTCGGCGAAGGAGGTACCGAGTATTATGGAAGAGTTGAGACAATTTATGAACTTATATTCTATGGTGAAAACCCATGGAACGTCATTGTCTTCAAATGTTATTGGTTCCAGCCGAAGAAGACTAGAAGGACTCATGAACATATAGGCATAGTCGAAATCAAACAATGCACCCATTTAGATGTTCTCGATGTCTATATTATGGCTCAACAGGCGACCCAAGTTTTCTATCTACCATGGGCCTACCAAAGTAATACAAATCTGAATGGTTGGGATGTCGTTTATGAAGTGTCGCCACGTGTTAGACCACCTCCCCCCAATGAAGAGGATTATGAACCTCACATTAACCAAGACACATATGAAGGAGAATTCTTCCAAGAAACACATCTTTCAATAAAATGTTTCAAGACCCACTCTACTTCACCCCAGAACATGGAAGTAGACAGCAATGGTGAATCCGATTTCACCCTTGAGCTGGAACAAGAAGAGTAGGAATAAGAAAAGGTTACTGTTGCGGATGACATGTCAATGCTTGACTGATTACAGAAAGGCCTTCCACATGTTGATGCCGCTGAACCCGATGAGCGCGTTATTCATGATGACATGCGTGACAATGATGATCATGATGTGATCACGTGGGCTTGCAAGTAGTGGCCCAGCATCCTCGAGGCCATGATGAGGCCAAAGATCAATTTTTGCACCCCCAGAATACCTTGATCTAGCCCCCTGTAATAGGGAGCTGACAAAGTAGAATGGCCGCTGCACCACTTTCCTCCTTATCGTGGTCTTGGGATCGCCTTCGCCGCTTGACTATCCCTTCTCATGATCTGCACCCTTTCTTGTCGTGGCTGGTTCACTTCCCTTCCCGGGGAGGACATTAGCTGCGGCTATTTCTTCTTCTATCTCCCGTTGTGCCACCAGTGTTGCACTAACCACTTGTATTGATCCCGGAGCATATATAGACGATCCAGACTATTATTAGTTTATATGCAGCCCAACTTAAATTATATACATATTATTACTCATGTCATGTATTCAATTTTTTATGTTGTACTAATTTCTTTTACTCTTTGTCATGGCAGGTGTTGAAAGATGGTGGGCGCGGGTCCAGAGCGCTCTGCGGGTATTTCATCGGTGCCCTGCGGGAGGGGTACTTCCATTCCACCACAACAACTCTGGAGGGCATTGATAGACAGTATGGGGACACCGCCGGCGGGCGCTTCTTTGCAGGCATCGTTGATGGAAATATGCCCTAGAGGCAATAATAAAGTTATTATTTTATATTTCTTTATTCACGATAAATGTTTATTATTCATGCTAGAATTGGATTAATCGGAAACCTAAATACATGTGTGAATACATAGACAAACATTGTGTCCCTAGCGAGCCTCTATTTCACTAGCTCGTTGATCAAAGATGGTTAAGGTTTCCTAACCATGGATATGAATTTTCATTTGATAACGGGATCACACCATTAGGAGAATGATGTGATGACCCATTCGTTAGCTTAGCATAATGATCATTCAATTTTATTGCTATTGCTTTCTTCATGTCAAATACATATTACTTCGACTATGAGATTATGCAACTCCCGAATATCGGAGGAATGCTTTGTGTGCTATCAAACATCACAACATAACTGGTTGATTATAAAGGTGCTCTACAGGTATCTCCGAAGGTGTTTGTTGAGTCGGCATAGATCGAGATTAAGATTTGTCACTCCGAGTACCGGAGAGGTATCTCCGGCCCTCTCGGTAATACACATCATAAGCCTTGCAAGAAAATGACTAGTGAGTTAGTCTCGGGATGATGTATTACGGAATGAGTAAGAGACTTGCTAGTAACGAGATTGATCTAGGTATGAAGATACTGACTATCGAATCTCGGGCAAGTAACATACCCATGGACAAAAGGAATAAAGTATGTTGTCATAATGGTTCGACCGATAAAGATCTTCGTAGAATATGTAGGAGACAAAATGAGCACCCAGGTTCCACTATTTGTTATTGTCAGAGAAGTGTCTCGGCAATGTCTACATAGTTCTCGAACCGGTAGGGTCCACACGCTTAACATTCGTTGATGATACTTTATTATATGAGTTATGTGATTTGGTGACCGAATGTTGTTCAAAGTCCCAGATGTGATCACGGACATGACGAGTAGCCTCGAAATGGTCGAGTGGTAAAGATTCATATATAGTGCGATATTATTCGAACACCAGAAGTGTTCCGAAGTGTATAGGGTATTTATCGGAGTACCGGGGGGTTACTGGAATCCCCAGGGGGGTTATATGGGCCATATGGGCCATGAGAGGGAGGCACACCAGCCCACAAGGGGTGGCGCCCCCCCCCCCC
>LR738712.1:272399621-272484823 GCA_902687465.1 Secale cereale
CCCCCCCCCCCTTATGGCAGGTGGCCGAATAGGAGAAGGATAAGAGGGTGTTCGCCTTCCCTCCTTCTCTTCTCTCCCCTTCCTTTCTTCTCAGGTGAATAAAAGGAAAGGGGGCACTACTTGGGAAACCCCAAGTAGGATTCGGATCCTACTCGGGGCTCCCCTTGGCTGCCTCTACTCCCCTCCCACCTATATATATGTGGGGAGGGGGCGCCTAAAGCACATAACATCAATTGTTAGCCATGTGCGACGCCCCCCTCCATAGTTTACACCCCACGGTCATATTCTCGTGGTGCTTAGGCGAAGCCCTGTGCGGATTACTTCACCATCACCGTCACCATGCCGTCGTGATGACGGAAATTATCTACTTCCTCGACATCTTTCTAGATCAAGAGGATGAGAGACGTCATCAAGATGAGCGTGTGTAGAACTCGGAGGTGTCGTACGTTCGGTGCTTGGTCGGTCGAAGCTAGAAGAAGTTCGACTACATCAACCGCATTGTCAAACGATTCTGCTTTTAGTCTATGTGGGTACGTAGACGCACTCTCCCCCTTGTTGCTATGCATATCCTAGATAGATCTTGCGTGAGCGTAGGAAATTTTTTGCAATCACATGCTCCGTTTCCCTTCAGTGGCATCATGAACCAGGTCTATGCGTAGATGATATGCACGAGTAGAACACAAAGAGTTGTGGGCGGTGATAGTCATACTGCTTACCACCAACGTCTTATTTTCATTCGTCGGTATTGTGGGATGAAGCGGCGCGGGCCAACCTTACATGATCATGTTCATGAGACTGGTTCCACCGACAAACATGCAACTAGTTTTGCATAAAGGTGGTTGGCGGGTGTTTGTTTCTCCTACTTTAATTGAATCAAATTTGACTGCAGTCGGTCCTTGGAGAAGGTTAAAACATCAAACTTGACGAAACGCCATTGTGGTTTTGATGCGTAGGTAAGAACGGTTCTTGCTAGAAGCCCGTAGCATCCATGTAAAACTTGCAACAACAAAGTAGAGGACGTCTAACTTGTTTTTGCAGCGCATGTTGTGAAGTGATATGGTCAAGACATGATGTGATAATCATTATTGTATGAGATGATCATGTTTTGTAAGATATCAGACAACCGGCAGGAGCCTTATGGTTGTCTCTTTATTGTATGAAATGCAAACGCCATGTAATTGCTTTAGTTTATCACTATGAGTTAGCGATAGTTGTAGAAGCAATAGTTGGCGAGATGACCACGACGCTACGATGGAGATCAAGGTGTCGAGTGGGTGACGATGGAGATCATGACGATGCTTTGGAGATGGAGATCAAAATTACAAGATGATTATGGACATATCATGCCACATATTTTGATTGCATGTGATGTTTATCTTTTATGCATCTTATTTTGCATAGTACGGCGGTAGCATTATAAGATGATCTCTTAACTAAATTGTTAAGCATGCTTGGTTTGGTTAACTGTCTGGTCTTCTATTAGGACTATGTTATATTGTGCAATGTGGTGCTCCGTTAACGTTTGGTTCATTTGTTGTGGTGTTTAGTTAACTGTTTTGTTCAATTATGCAGTGCGATGTTCAATTGTTGTGTGTGCATTCTGTTATTGTATACCATGTGAGGTATAAATTGAACTTGGTTGTACTAAATACATGAGAAACAAATACAATTGCTATATTTCCAGGTTGTTAAGCATGCTTGGTTTAGTTAACTGTCTAATCTTCTATTAGGAATATGTTATATTGTGCAATATGGTGCTCAGTTAATGTTTGGTTCATTTATTGTGGTGTTTAGTTGACTTCGTAGTTCAATTCTGCAATGCGATTTCCAACTATTTGGGCAGCATTTTGTATTGTCGTGCATGTGAGGAATAAATTGAATTTGGTTGGACTTAATTCATGAGAAACATATACAAGAGCTATATTTCCTAGCCCTTAATCATGCTTGGTTTGGTAAATGGGTTTTCCATGTGGCTTGAACTAATCTGATGAATCTGCAATGTGCTTATATTTCATCAACATATTTTACTAATAGCATGTGTACCCTTACTTAACTCGATGACTAACTACCTTATATGTGTTGCAGGGAAACAATGAGAAGCACCGAGGTTTACAATCGAGGTTAGCACGTGCATGGTTCGTTGTCTAATAGCACATTATTGTGCAATTGAAGGAACCATTCTAATATTTAGGTTTTTAAGAATTTAGTCTTGCACATGTAGGTCCTGCTGTCAGAGGTTTTGACCCACTGTTCGACCGTTTTTGCATACAGGGAAATGAGTTGTCCAGGAATATCAATCAAGTGGGAAACTCTGAAAAATTGTTAGGATAAAGAAATTGGCGACAAAAAACAACAAGATCTTTGTCTGCACAATGAAGAAGACATCAGTTCACTACAAGAAGGTACTAACTATTATACCTTGCCTTTTTTTATTCATTTGCCCCATTTCTAATATAGAGAAGTTATTTATGCACATCCTTGTGTTTAGGCCTTTCCAAAGCAGTTCACTGACGATTACCTCTCAAACCACCTCTATGGTCATGAGGCAAGGAAGGTTTTCATACAACACCCACGGTTCAATATTAAAGTGTTCCTGAAGAGGACGAAGGATGGACGGTCAATCATCCACGGGCACTGGCCTAAAGTTGCAAAGACCTTCAACATGAATGAAGGCTCAATATCCGCCTTCCGTTTCAGCAGTTTTCCAGATGAGATGCATTTGTGTATGTACCATCTATGATTCTAATTTCGAAAGGTTCTAGATGTTGCATGTGAAACTTGGTGCTGGTGCAGCTGTGTAATGGGGTAGCTGAGTGATGAAGCTATATCATGTTGTACTCTGATGTATTTCAATTATGAAATCATGCTTCCTTAATATGGAAATGAAATATATTATGTGCTTAATATGAATGTCAATTAGATTAATAAATGGATTATTAATAATAGGGCGATTAGACTGCTAATGGCCAATTAGCATGTTAATTGGGTTTTTCTATTGCAAACGGTTATTGAGAAAACACCATGGGCGATGAGCTCAGGCAACACACACAGTTTCTAGGAATAAACCGTGTTGGATCAATGAAAAATCACACACGAAATTCTCTTGAAAACTTTTTGAAAACTCTTTGCCTTAGGACACCTTGCGAAAACGTTTACCACATAAAAATTGTGTGTGATGGACAGCCTTTGCCACACAGTTTCTTCTACGCACCATGTGTGATGCATTCAATAACGCAAACAATAAAATTGTTAATATCATGTGCAATGGCAATGTTATCACAAATGATTTAACGAGGAAAATTTTGTGTGATGTACCTGCGAACAGAAATGTTTTCCTTGGAGCCACTGTTTGGGATGTATATACGAACAGAAACGTCTAGCAGGGACTGACTGTGTGGGATGTACTTACGATCGAAAACGATTTCGCCTGTATAATTGTATTTTTTAGCACTACTTTACGTATAAACGTATTTGATTGCTCGCCGGTCGCATACGGCCTCATTTTGCCGAGCATGTGTGCCAGGAGGGCATATCCCCGACGGTTTCTGGGTCGTCTGGGAAGGACCCCTGTAACACCCCGAGAATCATGCTACAGTAACTCCACTCTAGTGGTGCCAAGTCATGATCATTATGCCCCTAAGAAAACAAATTAAGAAATATTTCATCCTCAAATTTAAATTTAAAGTCAAAATATTGATTATCCAAACTGCAAAACAAAAGTGCTCTTAATATTACAGAAATTCCCAGAGCTATTATAAAAATATAACCAACATTATTTGGAACTCCAAAATGCCCTAGCTAATTTTTGAATGACCCATCAACAACCATCCATCACATTTAAATTCATAACGGCATTCAACTTAAATTGTCATGCCACCAAACCTTTTGTGGCAGTGCAAAATATTGGATAATATTTGTTTTGGTAAGTTCCACTTGTTCCAAAAGTCATTGGTGCACTAACTAAATGCAACTAAGTAGTGGAATAGTAAAACAGAAAGAAAAGAAAGAAACAACTACAATGTAAAAGTGTTCTTCCTGAGTATGCACAGTTGCTACAGTTCATCGTGTTGAGACACCACGTGATGATCGGGTGTGATAGACTCTATGTTCACATACAATGGGTGCAAGACTGTTTTGCACATGCGGAATACTCGGGTTAAACTTGACAAGCCTAGCATGTACAGACATGGCCTCGGAACACTGGAGACCGAAAGGTCGAACGTGAATCATATAGTAGATATGATCAACATAGAGATGTTCACCATTGATGACTACTCCATCTCACGTGATGATCGGACATGGTTTAGTTGATTTGGATCATGTATCATTAGATTACTTGAGGGATGTCTATCTAAGTGGGAGTTCTGAACTTAATTTATCATGAACTTAGTCTTGATAGTATTTGCATATCTATGATGTAGATCAATGGCCCGTGCTACCGTTCCCTTGAATTTTAATGCGTTGCTAGAGAAAGCTAAGTTGAAAAATGATGGTAGCAACTACACGGACTGGGTCCTTAACTTGAGGATTATCCTCATTCATGCATAGAAGAATTATGTCCTTCATGCACCGCTAGGTGAAAGGCCTGCTGCAGGAGCAGATGCTGATGTTTTGAACGTCTGGCAAGCTTGATCTCATGACTACTCGATAGTTCAATGTGCCATGCTTATGGCTTAGAATCGGGACTTCAAAGACGTTTTGAACGTCATGGAGCATATGAGATGTTCCAAGAGTTGAAGTTAATATTTCAAGCAAATGCCCGAGTTGTGAGATACAAAGTCTCCAACAAGTTCTATAGCTGCAAGATGGAGGAGAACAGTTATGTCAGTGAACAAATACTCAAAATGTTTGACCATCATAATCACTTGACTCAGCTGGGAGTTAACCTTCCAGATGATAGTGTTATTGACAGAGTTCTTCAATCACTGCCACCAAGCTACAAAGGCTTCGTGATGAACTATAATATGCAAGGGATGGAGAAGACAATTCCCGAGCTCTTCGCAATGCTCGAAGCTGTGGAGGTAGAAATCAAAAAGGAGCATCAAGTGTTGATGGTTAACAAGACCACTAGTTTCAAAAAAAAGGCAAGGGAAAGAAAGGGAACTTCAAGAAGAATGGCAAGCAAGTTGCCACTCCCGGGAAGAAGCCCAAAGTTGGACCCAAGCCTGAAACTGAGTGCTTCTACTGCAAAGGGACTGGTCACTATACGTGGAACTGCCCTAAGTATTTGGCGGATAAGAAGGATGGCAAAGTGAACAAAGGTATATTTGATATACATGTTACTGATGTGTACCTTACTAATGCTCGTAGTAGCGCCTGGGTATTTGATACTGGTTCGGTTGCTCATATTTGTAACTCGAAACAGGAGCTATGGATTAAACGAAGATTGGCTAAGGAACAGGTGACGATGCGCGTAGGGAATGGTTCCAAGGTCCATGTCATCACCGTCGGCACGCTACCTCGACATCTACCTTCGGGGTTAGTTTTATACCTGAATAATTATTATTTGGTGTCAGCGTTGAGCATGAACAATATATCTGGATTATTTATTGCGAGACGGTTATCCATTTAAATCAGAGAATAATGGTTGTTCTATTTATATGAGTAATATCTTTTATGGTCATGCACCCTTTAAGAGTGGTCTATTTTTGTTGAATCTCGGTTGTGGTGATACACATATTCATAATATTGATGCCAAAAGATGCAAAGTTAATAATGATAGTGCAACATATTTGTGGCATTGCCGTTTAGGTCATATTGGTGTAAAGCGCATGAAGAAACTCCATGCAGATGGACTTTTGGAATCACTTGATTATGAATCATTTTATACTTGCGAACCATGCCTCATGGGCAAGATGACTAAAACCCCGTTCTCCGGAACAATGGAGCGAGCCAATGACTTATTGGAAATAATACATACCGATGTATGCGGTCCAATGAGTATTGAGGCTCACGGCGGGTATCATTATTTTCTGACCTTCACAGATGATTTGAGCAGATATGGGTATATCTACTTAATGAAACACAAGTCTGAAACATTTGAAAAGATCAAAGAATTTCATAGTGAAGTAGAAAATCTCCGTAACAAGAAAATAAAGTTTCTACGATTTGATCACGGAGATGAATATTTGAGTTACGAGTTTGGCCTTCATTTAGTATAATGTGGAATAGACTCACAACTCATGCCACCTGGACACCACAGCGTAATGGTGTGTTCGAATGTCGTAACCGTACTTTATTAGATTTGGTGCAATCTATGATGTCTCTTGCATATTTACCACTATCATTTTGGGGTTATGCATTAGAACCAGTTGCATTCACGTTAAATAGGGCACTATCTAAATCCGTTGAGACAACACCGTATGAACTTTGGTTTGGCAAGAAACCTAAGCTGTCGTTTCTTAAAGTTTGGGGTTGCGACACTTACGTCAAAAGGCTTCAGCCTAATAAGCTCAAACCCAAATCGGAGAAGTGTGTCTTCATAGGATACCCTAAGGAAACAAATGGGTACACCTTCTACCATGGATCCGAAGGCAAGATCTTTGTTGCCAAGAATGGAACATTTCTAGAGAAGGAGTTTATCTCGAAAGAAGTGAGTGGTAGGAAAGTAGAACTTTATGAGGTAATTGTACCTTCTCTTGAATTGGAAAGTAGCTCATCAAATAAAACCATACCTGCGATGCCTACACCAACTAGAGAGGAAGCTAATGATGATGATCATGAAACTTCAGATCAAGTTACTACCGAACCGCGTAGGTCAACCAGAGCACGATCCGCACCAGAGTGGTATGATAATCCTGTTCTCGATGTCATGTTACTAGACCATGAAGAACCTATGAACTATGAAGAAGCTATGATGAGCCTAGATTCTAATAAATGGCTTCAGGCCATATCTGAGATAGGATCCATGTATGAGAACAAAGTGTGGACTTTGGTGGACTTGCCCGATGATCGACAAGCCATAGAGAATAAATGGATCTTCGAGAAGAAGACTAACGCTGATGGTAATGTTACTGTCTACAAAGTTCAACTTGTCGCGAAAGATTTTCGACAAGTTCAAGGAGTTGACTACGATGAGACTTTCTCACCCGTAGCGATGCTTAAGTCTGTTCGAATCATGTTAGCAATTGCCGCCTTTTATGATTATGAAATCTGGCAAATGGACATCAAAATTGCATTCCTTAATGGATTTCTTAAAGAAGGGTTGCATATGATGCAACTATAAGGTTTTGTCGATCCTAAAGGTGCTAACAAAGTATGCAAGCTCCAGCAATCCATCTATGGACTGGTGCAATCCATCTATGGACTGGTGCTAACAAAATATACGCTTTGATGAGGTAATCAAAGCATATGGTTTTATACAGACTTTCGGAGAATCCTGTGTTTACAAGAAATTGAGTGAGAGCTCTATATCATTTCTGATATTATATATGCAAGAAATATTGTTGATCGGAAATGATTTAGAATTTCCGGATAGCATAAAAGGATACTTGAATAAGAATTTTTCAATAAAAGACCTCGGTGAAGCTGCTTATATATTGGGAATCAAGATCTACAGAGATAGATCAAGACGCTTGATAGGACTTTCACAAAGCACGTACCATGATAAAGTTTTGAAAAAGTTCAAAATGGGTCAGTCAAAGAAAGGATTATTACCTATGTTACAAGGTGTGAAGTTGAGTCAGACTCAATGCCCGACCAATGCAAAAGATAGAGAGAAAATGGAAGTCATTCCCTATGCCTCAAACATAGGTTCGGTTTCGAAATGAGATCGAGAGAGGATCGAATGAATCAACTATCTCTTATTGGTATATATACAAGGGAACGGATGCGAACGAAGAGATGTGTCCGTTCGCAGGGGCGTGAGAGTGGGTCGCGACGGTTGCCGAAACAACCGCACGAGATATTACATAGGGAGGATTATCCCTTTAATTAAGAGAATTAATTAAATCCTAACACTCCCCCTAATCCTTCCTTGTGCTTGCGATCGACCATCCTTGGAATAATCTCCTCCAAAAACCCTGTGGGAAAAATATGAGGAGTATAGTGTTTGATATGTTGCCAAAACTCCTTTAAAACCCAGTGGGAAAAAATAATGAGAAAATGCCGCAACATATAATGGTTATTGTCTCTTTGAACTCAATATGAGGAAAACCCATAGAATTAAAAGAACATTAAATATGCCGTATATACTTTCCTAAAAACCCCGGTGGGGAAAACAGAAAGTATGGCATATGATCATGTGTTGATATTACCTCATTAAAAACTTTTATGAGAACCTGTAAAGTAAACTCATGAAGGGAAAAAGAGTATAATATAATCCATTGAACATGAACAATTCAGGAAGATACTCCCCTGATTCTTGCAAAATTCGAAGCCGTCACATACCAAAACATAGAAGTTGGTAGAGACCCGCTGAACAAATCAGTCGCATGATTTGACTTGCAAGGTATGCAATATAGTGATATTGCTTATTATGTAACATGTTTGCATCCGGGCAACACAAGAAACATTATCGTTGAGATAATGGTTGGTGGATGTAGCCATGAGGTCTGTTTTGAAGACTCTTCATGAGAGGGCTACCACACCTAGTAGGAACACTAAACTTGTCTATGATCTGACATAGTGGGGATCTGGTCGATGTATCCAATGATATTGGTGTTCACATTTCTGTGAAATTGAAAAACCAGGACATGATATTTGATGCCTTGCAGATATCAAAAGATATTCTTGAGTACCAACCAATTGTGTTTGGTGGATTCAATGGCATTATGGAACGTTGAGTCCCAATATCTCATTTCCATCATCTCTTGGTCTATATAGATCTTTCTCTACGTCTAGAGAATGTACTACCATGAGAGTTATGGATGGATAAGATTTGTCCACAATGAATTTCTCCAATATATCATGGATATAGACAACATAGTATACCATAATGCATGAATGAAGGTGCTCAAGTTGTAGTAACGAGCGGTGTTTTGGTTTAGCCAAATCCTTCATTTAAACTCCGTCATTAGATGATTACATGTGTCGTCATTGCAGACACACAAACAAGGATTATCATCATTGTAGGAGTAATCCTTGTGAATAAGGAACTCACTACATCGGTTGTACCATATGTACCGACAACAATAAGTCGTATGGTGACTTACTGATTTTTACACAATGTATGTTGCATTTTGCATTTCGATTCAGAAGTGAAATTCCATCGGGAATCAACCATATATGTCTGAATCTAGTGATCCATATGGATATGTGATCACTACATCTATCAACTGCAGAGATAAATGATTTTGTACTGCCAATGATATAAGTAATCGGAAAGAGATTCCACCTCTGGAGAATAGTTGGGTATCTGCGTGAACCCTTGTGCTACAATACTTGCTCTTTGTTTCACCACCTCGTTGTTCTCAATTCTGTTTCCAGAAGAAAACTGGTGTAGGTATTGCTTATGAATACCTTCTCATTATTGAGCAAGATCATTTCTACCTAGATTATACCCTTTGCTTGAGTTCAGTCCGAGTGTAGTTCACACTTTGCCATGGCCATGGTCTTTGGATCTGAATGATTTGAAAGGTTTTTGCAATCTAGTTAAGAAATGTATGTCGACAATTGTAGACTTCTGCTTATAAGATTCTCCAGAATCTATATATAAATATATAGTTGATGGAAATATCGTTACCCATGGTGACTGCTCGCGATTTCCCAATGCGATTGAGTCAGGTATTCCGATGTCCCGGTCATTGTGTGCACTATGACCTGGGTTGGTGGAGGTTTCCCGTCCACTGGGTGTATACTACCCATTAGGTGTCTGTCAACATGAAGTTGACTTGCATTTACTGATTCACAGGCATTGATATCCTTACTTGCGAGAAGCTGAATCCTGATGTGATTCTGCCATACATCTCCCCGTGTTGCTTTGAATGGGGAGTGGAGTGGATTTTGCTGGTACCTCCACTCTTTCGGGCATACTTTTGCAGGATTGTAGGATTGTGTGACACCTTTATAGTCAGTAAATGAATCTGGCAGGTTATTTGCAATGTGTTGCAAATATTCTGAACGCATGGTTCAGATCTTTGAGTACGTGGATTTGAGGCAGAAATGTGTTGAACATTCCACTAATTTCCTGGCATTCTTTATGGTACTTGAAATCTCCCCCTAATGCGTGGAAATGTTCCTCATTGAATCAGCATACTGGCCTTGAATAACTCCCCATGCGAGGGGCTTGCGGTATTGACGGAAATAGAGTTATTCCTCACATAGATCCCAACTATATGTTGAGGGGCCAATGATGTATGTCGGGTGGTGATATCGGTGTGCAATCGAATTACCGCAGATAGGAAATACTTGGTAGATTTCCACGTATCAAAAACATAGGGGAATAATATTATGCAGTTTGGTCATGAGCGTGTAAAACTACATGACTCCAACGTAAAGTTGGTAAGTTGCAATTCAAAGTAAAGATCATGCAATGAGCTTAATTCTTTGGATGGGATTCTACCAAACCATTTCGAGTCTAGACATTAGGACAAATTGCTAAACTTCAACTCGAGAGCCATAGACAAGGCACTCAAGGAGAATTCTGCAATGCTATCCATTCGATTTGCTTGAAATCGGTGTCAGGGTAATGAGCCAATGGTTTCGTGTGAATAAAGCACACAGTTAAGACCATCATATAGATATGTCTTTTAGAACCATAGGGTACCTGAATAGTCCACTCAATGGTTGGGAAGAGCCACTTATCTCGACTTGATGCATTCAAGGAGTCTGAGTGGTTCAGCGTAGAATTTAAGGTGCGCGAGCGTTAGAATTTGCCTCCCTGTGTCACATGTAATGCACACAAAATCCAAATATTGTTAGAATTTATCATCATAATAATTATAAACCATTGGAGTTGCTGATAGTTTTGGTTTCAACCCAATGTCAATGATGACCAAAACTGGAATACCAAGTTTGTCATGCAAAAGACACTCTGGAAAACTATCTCGTACGCAACATGTGCTACGGGTTTTGTAGTATGTGTAGTATAATCATGATGATACAAAGAGAATGTGCTTGCCATATCCATTGCATATGGTAAAGAGAAGATATTCCTCTTTGTTGTCATCATTAGTTTCACTATGGAAACTATTTTGACGGATAACTCTATAGTTTAGTAGGGTACAAGTTAAACCCGGAAGCAATAAAGCATCCTGACGTTACTCGAGTACCCACAGGGACAGTAAATATGACTCGAGTTGAGCCAACAAGTACCTCATCGCGCCTAGCGATTTTAAAATATCTCCTTTCTCTCAACGGGAGTGGAAACATTTCACTTCCCTGAGTATAGAGTTCGTGGTGCATATGTCCACATGGCACAAATCATCTTTCATCAGATTGATCCCGTAGAACTCTATATATAGACATGAAGATTTTCAATATGAAAAACACTGTCAGATATATAGATTACATACAAATGTATTTGTACCAAAGTGCTGATACAGTATATTGTGATATACAATATACATCATAAATGGACATAAATAAATAGATCACCGAGGAGACTAAGGGACTAAATGTATAGTCTTCGAACATGTCGGTTGATGCATATTCAACCACCATGCTCTCCATGCTCATAGGGTCTCGTGACAATTTCCTGGTGTCAGGTTGAGGGTTTTGAAATGAGTTTCAAACCATTACCCTTGAGGTCCATTGCGTCCCGGTGGCGTAGCTTGGATTGCACGCGCTATCACATGGGATGCAAGACCGATCTTGATGTCCATGACCCTCTTAAGTAAGTTGTGACCATTGAGGGCAAGAGCCTCAAATTACTTAGCCATCGATTACTTATAAGGGCAAACCAGAGATGATAAATTTACCATCATGGTTAAGTTATAATCATATTGGAAAATTTTGACTCAAGTGTATAACTTGAAAATTCTCAACCTCAATTGTGGGAACATAACACATTGAAGATCATACAGATCTCACAGTAATTGAGATTGTCTGCACATGGGCAGTAGATCCAACTCATTACCTTGTGTTTCCCTAATATAATGAGGGAGATGTTATTGTAAAACAATTGCAAGTTTGTTGTGCGGGAGAAATCAATCTCGATCGTTGTGACATGTTCATGAAGAATGGCAATGTGGTAAACACATAGAACATATCATCTCCGATGAAAAACCGGTAATTTATTTATATTACAGATTGCGTAATATAAATACATCTTAATGTTGCAAAATTAATAGATTCCAAGAAAGGTGGCTCGAAATCATTAGTGTGAATCACAAATTGCTAAGGATGACACTTGAATTTTGCATATGT
This sequence comes from Secale cereale, assembly GCA_902687465.1. Classification (NCBI taxonomy): domain Eukaryota; kingdom Viridiplantae; phylum Streptophyta; class Magnoliopsida; order Poales; family Poaceae; genus Secale; species Secale cereale. The sequence continues at coordinate 272,411,928 of LR738712.1, forward strand.
ATTTGCAAGAAATTGAAAATCTCAATTGCAAACAGATGTATTATTCTCGACATGTGTTTAACATGGAAATAAATACATCATAGAAAATCTTCCGGAGTACATCGTACTCAACGAAGAAATAGTATTGTAGAGGTACTGGATTTATCTTTGCAAGAGATAAAAGAAATCTCAATTGCAAATACTTGACGTAATTAATCTCAACATGTAAGAAACATGGAAATATATACATTCCGGAATACCTCGTACTCAACAGAAATACACTACTATTGTAATGAATAGTAAGTATGTTGTAAACTTGATGTTCAAGTGAAAACTTGAATTGTATAGACATCAAATCAAATGAGATGATGTTGTATCAAGTTGCAAGGTAATTCAACAAAGTGAATTAATATTTTGCGAGAGAAAATTTATTTCAATCGCAATGAGATTGTTTTGCGATAAGAAAATTCTCAATCGCAAATCAGTACTCAATTGAAAATTGTGGATGTATAATTTCAACATGTAGAACAACATGGAGATATATTACATCACACATATGTTCTGGAATACAAAGTATTCTACAGAAACACAGTATTTTAGGTAAATACTGGAAATAACAGGGTCTAAAACAGAGTAATGCTAGTAAATAGCATTGTTAACAGAATCAATTTGCGAAATCCCAGAAACTGAAGGATACTCTGCAAATATTGACCTGGACCACTAACTTCGCCTATTTTGCTAGTTCCTGCAAATCTTGGCATCTTAATGCAAAACTGGCAAACAGATAAGGTTCTCTCTTTGTTTCTCCCATGTGGTTCCAATGAGGAAAAAATACCCCAGAACTGTCGCCGGAGGGAGGTGCCTCTGCCACGCTCGAGCAGCCCACATCGCGCCACTGCGTGTAGCCAAGAATGCACTACCTCTGCGTGCAAGCCATGGGCCGGCATCGAGTCGGGGCTGGGAGGGCGCTGGGCGCCATGGACAGGCGGGCCGCCGCCGTTGATGCGGCTCGAGCGTGCCGGGCGTTGCCGGCTGTGAGGCCCTGAGTTGTCGTGGCTGATGCCTACGGAGCCGCGACGCTGGTGGGGTGCAGGGCTCGATTGCCTGAGGAGCTAGTCGACGCGAACGCAAATGGAAAATTAGAAAATTAGCAGTACATGGTACTTACTTCCCTTTGCATCATTGATTGTTTTCGTTGATGTGCCTGAACCGAGGAAAATGGAGTACGACTTCATCACTGTATGCCCCAGAATTTCATCCTTGAATTGACAGATCATGACGCTGTGTGTTCGTCGCATGCCCACTTGGTGCCCTGTTCTGTGCGTGCATAACCGCCGTCTGGGGCATGGCTTTTTTTTCTCTCGACCGAGAGGAAGGTGCTTCGCGGCCGGCAGACATCAACGACGCCGCGCACCACGCCTCGTGTCGCCACCTCGCAGCCGCTCGGGTAGTCGCGCCGCCATTCCCGCCAGGCAGCCATGTCCTACCGCACGCACGCAGTCCGCAGTCCCATCTCATCTGGGCCGTGGTCATGCGTGCCCGCCATAGTTTCGATGGAAACTGCCGTCGTCGGAAGTTGAAAACCGCCGCCTAGCGGTGAGCGGATGGGTCACCTCCGTCGGGGAGGAGTGGAGGACGAGTCTGTGCCTCGGAAGATCGCCGTCGTTGCAGCCGCGGCCTCGCCTTGCGCCATCTGTCTTTTTCTCTCAGCGGGAGAGACTCGTGTTGATAACGTGTTTTGAATTGAGATCTAGAGAGGATCGAATGAATCAACTATCTCTTATTTCATTGACGATCGCGGTATATATACAAGGGAACGGATGCGAACGAAGAGATGTGTCCGTTCGCAGGGGCGTGAGAGTGGGTCGCGACGGTTGCCGAAACAACCGCATGAGATATTACATAGGGAGGATTATCCCTTTAATTAAGAGAATTAATTAAATCCTAACATGTTCTATCATGTATGCTATGTTGTGTACCAGACCTGATGTGTGCCTTGCCATAAGTATGGCAGGGAGGTACCAAAGTCATCCAGGAGTGGATCACTCGACAGCTGTCAAGAACATCCTAAAGTACTTGAAAAGGACCAAGGATATGTTTCTCGTTTATGGAGGTGACAAAGAGCTCGTCGTAAATGGTTAGTTGATGCTAGCTTTAACGCTGATCCGGATGACTCTAAGTCACAAACCGGATACATATTTTTATTGAATGGTGGAACTGACAATTGGTGTATTTCCAAGCAGAGCGTTGTGGCAGGATCTGCGTGTGAAGCGGAGCACATAACTACTTCAAAAGCAACAAATGAAGGAATCTGGATGAAGGAGTTCATATCCGATCTAGGTGTGATACCTAGTGCTTCGGGTCCAATGAAAATCTTTTGTGACAACACTGGAGCAATTGCCTTGGCGAAAGGAATCCATGTTTCACAAGAGAACCAAACACATCAAGAGACGCTTCAACTCCATCCGTGATCAATTCAAGGAAGGAGACATAGAGATTTGCAAAATACATACGAATCTGAATGTAGCAGGCCCATTGACTAAGCCTCTTCCACGAGCAAAACATGATCAACACCAAGACTCCATGGGTGTTAGAATCATCATAATGTAATCTAGATTATTGACTGTAGTGCAAGTGGGAGACTGATGGAAATATGCCCTAGAGGCAATAATAAAGTTATTGTTTTATATTTCCTTATTCATGATAAATGTTTATTATTCATGATAGAATTGTATTGATCGGAAACCTAAATACATGTGTGAATACATAGACAAACATTGTGTCCCTAGTGAGCCTCTACTTGACTAGCTCGTTGATCAAAGATGGTTAAGGTTTCCTAACCATGGACATGAGTTGCCATTTGATAACGGGGTCTCGTCATTAGGAGAATGATGTGATGGACAAGACCCATCTGTTAGCTTAGCACAATGATCGTTCAGTTTTATTGCTATTGCTTTCTTCATGTCAAATACATATTCCTTCGACTATGAGATTATGCAACTCCCGAATACCGGAGGAATGCCTTGTGTGTTATCAAACGTCACAACGTAACTGGGTGATTATAAAGATGCTCTATAGGTATCTTCGAAGGTGTTTGTTGAGTTGGCATAGATCGAGATTAGGATTTGTTACTCCGAGTAACGGAGAGGTATCTCTGGGCCCTCCCGGTAATACACATCATAAGCCTTGCAAGCAAATGACTAATGAGTTAGTCTCGGGATGATGTATTATGAAACGAGTAAAGGGACTTGCCGGTACCGAGATTGAACTAGGTATGAAGATACCGACGATCGAATCTCGGGTAAGTAACATACCAATGGACAAAGGGAATAGCGTATGTTGTCATAACGGTCTGTTCGATAAAGATCTTCGTATAATATATAGGAGCCAATATGAGCATCCAGGTTTCGCTATTGGTTATTCACCGGAGAAGTGTCTCGATCATGTCTACATAGTTCTCGAACTCGTAGGGTCCGAACGCTTAACGCTCGATGACGATATTGTATTATATGAGTTATGTGATTTGGTGACCGAATGTTGTTCGGAGTCCCGGATATGATCACGGACATGACAGGGAGTTGCGAAATGGTTGAGAGGTAAAGATTGATATATAGGACGATAGTATTCGAACACCAGAAGTGTTCCGAAGTGTATCAGGTATTTATCGAAGTACCGAGGGGGTTACCGGAACCCCGGGGGGTTATATGGGCCATGAGAGAGGAGCACACCATCCCACAAGGGGTGGCGTGCCCCCCCCTATGGCAGGTGGCCGGATAAGAGAAGGAGAAGAGGGGGTTAGCCCCCCCCCCCCCTTCCTTCTCTTCTCTCACCTTCCTTTCTTCTTGGTGAATAAAAGGAAAGGGGGTGCCACTTGGGAAACCCCAAGTAGGATTCGGAACCTACTTGGAGCGCCCCTTGTCTGCCTCTCCTCTCCTCCCACCTATATATATGTGGGGAGGGTGCGCGTAGAACGCACAACATCAATTATTAGCCGTGTGTGGCGCGCCCCTCCACGGTTTACACCCCACGGTCATATTCTCGTGGTGCTTAGGCGAAGCCCTACGCGGATCACTGCACCATCACCGTCGCCACGCCGTCGTGCTGACGGAACTCATCTACTTTCTCGACATCTTGCTGGATCAAGAGGACGAGGGACGTCATCGAGCTGAATGTGTGCAGAACTTAGAGGTGTCGTACGTTTGGTGCTTGATCGGTCGGAGCTAGAAGAAGTTCGACTACATCAATCGTGTTGTCAGACGCTTCCACTTTCGGTCTACGAGGGTACGCAGACACACTCTCCCCCTCGTTGATATGCATCTCCTAGATAGATCTTGCGTGAGCGTAGGATTGTTTTTGAAATTGCATGCTACGTTTGCCATCAATCGTTGCCCACTCGAAGAAGAGGTCGGGGAGGGAAGAAGAGAGGTAGAGGACGTGGCCACGAGAGAGGTAGGCAGACTGCTATGCCTTCCTCTCTGCCACCCCCAGCTCATTCACCCGAGCACAAGACTACTAGGGTGGACTCGTCTAAGGTGGAGGCTACGGGGACTCCGGACCACGAGCCTCGAGACAACGGGCCTTCGGCCCACGATACTTCGGTCCATGAGACTCCAGACTAGCTACGTCCCAGGAGACGTCTGGATGGGGTACCTGGCCGGATCCGTCTAAGGGGCCGAGTGGCCATGATGATGCTGGCGGGGATGGGTTTATTGATAGTGAGGGCGAGGTGGCTGAGGGGTCAGCGTGTACTAGCGTAGTGGCACACGGCTCCCGCCCCTGCCGGCAACCCATGAGCAGGGGCCGGTGATTAGGCCTGATGGGGAGAAGTGCATTTGCTCTTTTTGTATCTTTTGCGTTCACATTTCATCAAATATCTAATGCATTGGCCTTGTCATACTTCAGGGGTTGGGTACACGCTATTGGAGTCTACAGGCCCAGCATCGTCCTTGGTGTGCTTTGCCGGCAAAATTTCCCGAGGTTTGTCATGTTGCCCGGTGAGGGTGAGCTTCCACAACTAGGATTGAGCTGTGAGCACTACTTGGCTGCCCTGGGCCCGCCAGAGAAGATGATCGACAGTGTCACGAGGGCTGAGATGGTGGTCAGAAGCTTTTGGGTAATTTCTCCTTTACACAATTAAAAATTAACAATAGCTAGTTATTGTACTAATCAATGTTGTCTCGTTTGATTGCAGACCTTCTACAGGTGTGAGGAGGGATACGAGGAGGACGCGACAAATGTTATCGATACCTAGTGCAAGCACCTATTAGAAAACTTACGGCACGAGGCTCTGCTGTAGGCTGTTCGAGACTACTATGCCACGTGGTATTAACAAGGACAAGCCGTCGTGCGGGGTAAAGTTTCTGAGGAAGCATCAGTACATGAAGGCAATTGCCTATTCTTAAGGCCTTGTACTTAGTTTCGTAGATTTTATTGTAGGCGTAGCGCTCACATTTCTCTTTACTAACTTAGGTTCCCACGAGATGGTGTGCGGATAAGATGGATTGTTGGGAGGCGTTGGTGGATGAGTGGTGCACACTCCGCTGGCGAGCTGTCCACGAGAATACCAAGGACCGGCGTGCCCAAATGGTTGGTGTGCCACACCATCACTATAGCGCCAACTTATATCAGTTCGGGCCGAACTCGGTATGTGGTTTGCTTCATGATTCATGCAACTCATTCTTCTTGCTAGCTTGAGCCCTTTACTAACACTTTGTTCCTCTCTTTTAGGCGACACAATAACACGGAGGTTCCAGAGGTGTACGACCTCTATGCCATGGCACATACTACCTCGTACAAGAAGGCCAAGGCATTCTCTGAGTCTGACCTCGCTCATCTAGAAAATTTCACCAACATCTCCTCCCACCACAAGCCCGTGTTGTACAATAACGAGGCGAAGGCGAGGAAAGGGGAGGACTATAACCCGAGCCAGAATCCTATTGATCCAGAGTGGTGGCAGGAGGCCCCATGGCTCATAGCCATTGGAGATGGACTGGTATGTTGTCCTCTCACTATCCCACAGCAACACCACCTTACACCCACTTCAGTTATCAGAAACTCGACCAACAAATATACTTGGAACAAACAATAATACAAAACTGACACTTAGGTAGACTCATACATTATGCATACTTGCCATCATATACAATTGTTTATTACATGCATCCATTAGTTCCAACCTTTTTATAATATATCAAATTTTGTAAATTAAGACGGACAAATGAGAACATCTTTGCTACCGCAAGGCCTTATGTAGTAATGCTTAAGATGATGATGACATTTACTAATATTATGTAAGAATTTTTGTTAGTGAAAATCGTTGAAACAAAAAGGAGCTGGAGAGCACCTACACCATACATATGAATAACTTGAGCCACTTAACCCTGCAAAAAAAAACTTGAGCCATTTTAAGCATGCTGAGGGCACATGAAGTTGAAGTGGACATGCCGTCGCGATTCATTTACTGCAAGCCTATGAGTAAACAGAATATGCCTTGCAGACTTTTTAATGATTTTACACTCATGTTTCCAATATTTGGCTCAAAAACTTCTAAGCTACTCATTGGCGATTATATGTACTCCCTTTGTAGTGAACTAACCCATATTATATTAATTTACAAAGTGTTAGAGTACGTCATGGGCCTGGGCTGCCGGTACAGCCCGCTAGTCTTAGGATTAATTAGAGATAAGGGTCGCTTGCTTAGGGGTCAAAGTAAGCCTTGCTTGGGAGTCAAGTAAACCTCTCTATATAAAGAGAGGAGTTGTATCAATCTAATCAAGCAAGAATTAAGAAGGAAATCCCTTCCCTCTTGCTCGGCCGTGGGCAAAAGGCCCCCGACCGGCCCTCTCGCACCCTTCTTCTAGCAGCGCCATAACAATTTGCTATCAGCTAGCTTCGGTTTGATCATGTCTTCACCGCCGTCCGACCCATCTCTTCCGCTGCCGGCCACCACGACCGTCACCCCTCTCCTGCCCGCGCCGGGATCATCTGTCGCGCCCGCCCCCGCCGTCCTCACCCCGGAGGTGGTGTCCGGGACACTGCGGGACCTAACCCAGGCGGTCCAGGAGATCAGCATGTTCTTGACCGAGTCCTATGGGCCGCACCTGGCTGCGCCGCCCATCGCCGCCATCGCGCCACCGTGGTTGCCGTGGCAGCCGCCGCACCCGGCTGCGCCGCCCATCGCCGTCATCGCGCCGTCGTGGCTGCCGTGGCAGCCGCCGCACCAGGCTGCCTCCGCCGCGCTCATCGGGCCGCTGCAGCTGCCATCCACCACCCCGCACTGGCTGCCGTGGCAGTGTCTGCACCAGGCGGCCTCCGCCGCGCTCGTCGGGCCGCTGCAGCTGCCATCCACCACCACCACCGCCCCGGCAGCCACCGCTCCCGACGGCCTCCGCCGCGCCTAGCGCTCCGCCGCAGCATCCGCTACAGCTGGAGCTGCCATCCATCGCCACCACCGCCCCGCCCTGGCTGCAGTGGTAGCCGCAGCAGCCGCTGCAGCTGCCACCATCGGTCAGCTCCGGCCCCGCACTGACCGCGCCAGCGGGAGTCCCGATCCACCATATCAAGTTCCCGCCGTCACCATCACCGCTTCCCCAGGGCGTCCCCATCCAGCAGATCAAATTTCCGCCGTCGCCGTCATCGCTTCCGGCTTGGATCTCTACCCGCCATGTGTCGGCGGCGGTGAGGCTGCAGGCTGCGGTGCGCAGCCTCCTAGCGCGTCGGCGTGTGCGGGAGATGCGTGGTATGAAACTTCCACTCCTCCCAGTTGCACTTCGCTGCGGAAAGGACCTCGATCTCGCCATTCTCCATCGAAAGCCCTCCACTCTTCTTTGTGCGGTGCAGACCAACAGCCGTCCATCGGGGAGAAGGCATGGTGTCACCGATAGGAGCGCACCGCGTAGCACCACTGCACTCCGCCGCCGGCCGCCGCGAGGGCGCCTCTGCTGGTCGCTCTTGCGACCACTTCCAGGTGGCCATACACATGCACTCCTTTGGTCCAGATGGTGTCCATGGGATCCAGATGGCTGTACACATTCATGTCTGACGTGCGGATGGTGTCCACTTTTTGTTAAGGGTTCTAAAATAAAGCGTCCCAATCCATTTCAGGTTGAGAGTAATAAAACAAGCCGAGATGTAAAAGGCTTGTTTTTAGGTGTTAGGTTTGTGTTGCGTCGAGTCATGGTTATAAGTTGGTTAGGCTGCAGCTCGAGGACAAGCTGCATGTCCGGGTGGGGTGTAGTGTTAGAGTACGTCATGGGCCTGAGCTGGCGGTATAGCCCGCTAGTCTTAGGGTTAATTAGAGATAAGGGTCGCTTGCTTAGGGATCAAGTAAGCCTTGCTTGGGAGTCAAGTAAGCCTTGCTTGGGAGTCAAGTAAACCTCTCTATATAAAGAGAGGAGTTGTATCAATCTAATCAAGCAAAAATTAAGAAGGAAATCCCTTCCCTCTTGCTCGGCCGTGGGCAAAAGGCCCCCGGCCGGCCCTCTCGCGCCCTCCTTCTAGCAGCGCCATAACACAAAGGGAGTAGAATTTAACCAGTAGAGTGTTGTTTTATCACATATTATTGCAGACCATCAACCGGGACAGCAAAATGCTCCACAAAAGACACTCGCTTAACTTGCCAAAGCATTTGAATGGCCGTCACTCCAGGAAAACAACCGAAATAACTCAAAAGTCTACTTCAAAGGTTTGGTTTGCTGCAAATTCTCGCACATTGTTTCAAATATGCCGAACCGCAAGGTTTTTTGTTTTATTGTTGAAGCTAAAGAAATATGCAAATATGCTTACCTTATTTCTATGCTAGTATGTATTAATTATGGGTTAGTTTCTTTTCCATCAGTAGTCTAAGTAAGGTAATACACACACGCTCAAAAGATACCGTAGCACACCACTAATCCATGAAATATGATGGTCCAAACACAAACAATTTGATTGCATACTCAACTGAAAAGTGAGGAAAGCATGCACGTTCGTCCATACCTTTCATTTGTTCTCTTTCTAGAATGCTCATCTGCACCTTGAATTATGCCTGGCTTAGCCTTGCACCTTGCAGTTCTGTAGTCCATCACATATTTAGATGAGGAGATTGTGGCCCTCAAGCAGGAAGTCATTCGCAAGGAATTGCATCTGCTATCCCTCTACAGAAGGGTGTTTAATCAGCATCTGTTTGATTCCTGCAGTTTTGTGAGCGAGGTACATAACTCAGGGAGCTAGACAGATCAATACTTATCAGTCATGACAATAGTATGAAGTCCAATATGCTAAGATTAATGCCATAAAATAGCAGGTGCATCAAGAAACAATTGTAAGTGTTGATGAGGGTGCGCTCAGTTTAAGAGATATCAAGCAATCTACAGCCTTTAACTTGCCAACTATCTCAGATTCTATGAGTGTATGAACTATCTCCCTTCATTGATTATTTTTAGTATTAATTACCCATCCAAGCAACATAATGTTCCTAACTGAAAATGCCTGACTCAACTTTGGCATCTCACAGGAGGTATCATCAAGACCGGCTTCAAAGCATTCTAACCTGGTGAACTTCTTGAATGCTTCTATTTCAGACTACGGACTTAAGATCTCTTACAAACAACCGGAGGACATCCTCAGTTGCATTGCTTCGGTCTACTACAAAACTTGCAAGCATGCGATCTCAAGATGCAGACTCTGTGACTTCACCAAGTCATTCCGTTTCATCTTCAGGTATCTTCTCTCCTAGGCGTCGTAATGACAGCTGGAGCCCTCGGTACACCTTCAATGCCACAACAAGCCCTCACCAACATCGATACCAAAAAGAGAATAGTGAGCAAAACATGGGTATGACCACTGTTCCAAGGATACATAGATGCTGACAAGTTTGAATATGCGTCAAAAACACTGGAGACTATTAGGTATGCAACAGAAAAAACAAGAGGAACATAGATTTTTCTATACTGGAATTGAAGTTAAGAAAGATGCAAGTCTTCAGTCACTAATCCATAAATTACTTCAACTGCATCCAGATCCCTAATACAGCAACTTGAAAAAATGGATCCAACAAAGATGACAGATGAAGAGCAGCTCTGCTTTTGGATCAACATCCACAATGCTTTAGTCATGCATGTATTGCTCTACACTCATGACATATAAGTTAACTTCTGGTGTGTGGATGGTTAACCTCAGAAATCAGATCTCATTCCTAACGTATATACTACCTTGTGATATACAGGCTTTTCTGGCCTACGGAATACACGATAAACGCCTGAAGAGCACTGACATGATTCTGAAGGTAAATTATATAGCCTAGTCTTATCTATACTCATAATCTGGTAGTGCCTGAGCATCTGAACCAAATGAATTATCAGGTTGCGTACAATGTGGGTGGTGAATCAGTAAATGCGCAAACCATTCAGAAATCGATCCTCGGATGCCAATCCCATCGTCCATCATTGGTATGACCTACTTCTAAGATACAAGGAACATGAAATTCCCTATTAACAATAAGCACACTAACAAGCATTACCTTCACGGTACTCTTGAAAAAAAAAATCGTGCGTTGTTCATGCTAGCAAAAAGAATCCTCGCACGGTCGACGGCGAGGAACCCCTACGCCCTTCACCATTCCGAGCCGACCGCACGTTTTGCACTCTCCACAGGAACATTTTCAGACACGCCCGTAAGCTCCTCGGCATCTCAAGCCTTTCCTGCCATTACACCATAATAGTTAGTATTATCGGCTACATCAACAACAAAAATGTGGTTTTCCTATTACATTAGTCCATATATTATGTTAGTCTAAAGTGCAGCGAAAAGAAGCAGTTAGAAAAATATGCAATCAGATAACAATAATAGTTGGTATATGTCATGGGCCAAAAAATCAATTAAATTATCGATGTAGCTACCCATAGCAAATGAACTCTGAAACTCCAATCTAAAACATTTAAGTTTAGCTCCTTCTGTTGCTCAAGCCGGTAAGGAATGTAGTGTTTTAGTTGCATTACAGGAATTGCTTGTCACAGCAAAGATGGTATGAAACCTGGGGCAGCAAGGTTATATGGACAAAGGTGAGAACAGCAGGTGCACGAGGTGGTCGCGAGAAGGCGACAATGACTGGAATGTATATGTATATGAACCCTGTTGGAGATTGGAAAACATTCACCCTGATTACACGTCTATTCAACATGACATCATTCAGATTAGAACACCCAATTAAATAAACTGTCAAAAAATGCAATCCAATGGAGAATGCGCTAACGTGGAGGAGAGGAGAGGGACCAAACAGCGGTGGCACTTAGCTTTATCTACCGGTGACCGATTTACTTGTCGTCGTCACCTCCCGCCGCCTCGCCCACCGCCGCCTGCCATATTCTCCATTGGGATCCGCTTGTTGCTGGTCCACTCTGGCTCCCCTCCTCGTTCTACTCACGGATCTCTGGCAATCTTCCTCTTCCTCGTGTCCCTGTTTGAGGCCATCGTCTCTACTGCCACCACCAACATCAATTAGCCGCCGCCATCACTGGGAGTGTGGCCATGTTGGGTGGAGAATAGATAGATCGGCCAAAACGGGGGAGAGCGACGGCGCAGGAGGATGGTTGGAGCGGCGCGATGAGAGAGAGGAGGAAGATCGAGGGGAGGTTTGTGTGTGGTGGAAGACAAGAAAAAGCAGAGCGAGGAAGCCGAGGAGAGGTTGCGTGCGGCGGTGGTGGAGGAAGCGGGGAAAAGCAGCGGGGTACGGTGTATCTGGGGAAGGTGTTTCCTCTACCCACTGATACGCGTGCGAGCTACTTTTCTGTTAGGATTTAATTAGTAGATTAAATAAAAAGGATAATTCTCACTTGTAATAAAAAAAATCAAGAGTGGCGTACCATATCTTTAGGCTGGTCCCAATGGGGTGGAACTTAGGAGTAACATCACATATTTTAATACAACGTTGCTTATGTGGCACATATTTAATGAAGAGTGAGGTGCTTGTGGTAACTAGCTAAGTTACCGGAACATCACACACTTCAAGAAACAATGAGTCTATAAACTAATAAATGCATCGTTGCATGACACTACCTACATGTTCTACCCACTGTGGAGGTAGTAACATAGTCTAGATAAGTGTGTATGTTACTATCTTATGTTCCTGCCCATTGTGACCATTATAGAAGAGAGCAGAAATAATTACAAGAGGTCAACGTTGGATGCGAACATCGTAGGTCAACACACCCACTCCACACCGCAAACCTAACCTCAACTTCTCACAAAACTATCTAGTCCTCCTACTCCGATACCCGCACGCTTCCAATCTCGAATCTCCTCTAGGATCCCTCTCGCTGTATCAATTGCTGTTTTTTGTTGATCTCGCCTATTGAACACACGCGCATTCCGTTGCTTCCAGATTAGCCAGGTGGCCGCAATAGTGAAGGTGTCAAAGCCCCGCCTGTTCTTACCTTGGAAACTTCTTCTCGTGCTCAGCCACCAATTCACGAAGGTGTCGGTTTCACTCGGGATTGGGACGTTGAGCTGCAACGTCTCAAAGCATATGTGCCATACCTCCCGCGTGTGCACACATTGCATCAGGATGTGCTCCACGTTATCCTGTTCTTGCATGCAAGTGTAACACACGGATGGTTCCTCCTGCAGTCCATGCTTAGCTCTTCTATCCGATGTCCACAATCGATGCTGCACCGCCAACCATGCAAAAAAATTGCATTTGAGCAGGGCCCGGCTCCTCCAGATCCCAAGGGCCGTCGGCGAGGTAATCCCGCCCATGCACAACTGGGTATAGGTAGATTTGGCAGTATGCACGCCCGATTTGTCATGGGGCCAAGCGAAGGTATCCTCATCCTGCTCCTCTCTCTGAACTGTGGCGATTGCGAGCCTGAGGTGCATTACCTGGATTAGGGCTCCGAAAGAGAGCTGAGGCTGTAGCTCCTAAGTCCATCTCTCTCCAATCAGGGCATCCGCCACTGTTCTGGTGTTCTTGGTTTTGGTTCCCACTTCTCGAGCCAACAGGGGAGCAATGTCCCGAACCGCAAAGCCATGAATCCAACGATCCCGCCAGAATAGTACTTTGTCTCCTTTGTCCACGGTGATTTTCACAAGGCTATCGAACACTTGCCTCGCGTCGTCGTCAACCAGCATATGGAGTCCTTGCCAAGACCTATTCGAATCAGTGCGTCTCAACCATTCCCACCTCACTCGGAGCGCAAGGCCTTGCAAGTTTGTATTCTTAACTCCGAGACCACCAAAGGCAAGCGGCCTGCATATAGCGCTCCATGCCACTAGGCATTGGCCTCCATGAACTCTATATTTCCCTGCCCAGAAGAAAGCTCTCATCCAGCCATTGATGTCATCAAGGACCCATGCTGGCGCCTTCATGACCAGCAGCTGGTGCACTGGCCTAGCCGCGATGACGGACTTAACCAGTACGAGCCGGCTCGAGCGCTGCATGAGGCCTCGCTGCCAAGCCGGCACGAAGTGGCGGACTTGATCAAGTAGTGGTTGCCATTGTGCCTTGGTAAGCTGTTTGATCGCAAGTTGCAGTCCAAGGTATCTGCAAGGAAAGCTCTCGATGGCACAATGCAGCAGGCTCTCCACTCTGGCCCGATCCTCCAAGTCTTCTGTGATGAGGATAGCCGCAGATTTTTTGTAATTGACCCTGAGGCCGGATGCTTCACCAAAGATCTCTAGCACCGCCCTGACACACTCAAGGTCCAGCCTGGAGGGTCTCACAAAGAGCGCAACATCGTCAGTGTATATGGACAGCCTCTGCATCGCCGAGATGCCAGTATAGTTGCTAAGGACTCCATCCCGCAAGGCCTTAGAGATATTGGCCGAAAGGGCATCCATGGCGATGACAAAGAGCAAGGGGGAGATCGGATCCCCTTGCCTGAGCCCCTTCGCATGCCATATTCTCCTTCCAGGGACTCCATTGACTAGCACTCGTGTGTTCGCAGTTTGCAGGAGGGTGGAGATCCAGTTGAGGTATGAGGGGCCAAAGCATTTTACTCGGAGGATCTCGAAAAGAAATGGCCACGAGAGGGAGTCAAACGCCCGTGAAATGCCGAGCTTTAAGAAGACTCCATGGTTCTTCCTGGCATGGATTTTAGTGGCTACCTGGCGCACCAGAAGGTAGTTGTCATGCAAACTTCTCCCTTTAATAAAAGCGGACTGATTCGCCCCCACAAGCTCCTTCATACAGATTCTCAATCTATTAGCAAGCAGTTTGGCGAAGAGCTTGGAGAAGCTGTGGGGCAAGCTAATCGGCCGGAAATGGCCCACCTCCAAAGCATTAGGTTTCTTGGGGATGAGCACAATGAGTGCGCGGTTAAGTCTAGCAAATCCCCTGCTCTCACCCGAGACCAACTTGGCCAGTGCCGCCATAAGATCTTGCTTGATGATTGGCCAAGCTTTTTGGTAAAACAATCCGCAGAAGCCATCCGGTCCCGGCGCGCGATCAGGATGCATTTCTTTGATAACTCCCCAGACCTCGTCCTCTGTGAAACACGTCTCCAGGTCTGACAGATCATGCTCCTCCATCCCTAGAAAACTTGGGTCCAGGGTGTGCTCTCTAGCTTTGGCAGTGCCAAGCAGCTCTTGAAAGGCATCGGAGAAGATCTCCTCTTTACGGTTCTGCTCGGTGGCGATCTCGCTGCCCGCTTTCACATGAGGGATGAAGTTTTTAGCTCTTCTTCCATTAGCCACCAGTTGGAAGAATTTGGAGTTAGCATCGCCTTCCTGGAGCCATCTGAACCTCGATCTTTGCCTCTCGATCATCCTCTCTAGGGAGGCAAGTCCCAGTAGCACGAGTTTGAGTGTACGCCTCAACCAAGTCTCCAGTTCGGTCAAGGCTCTCATATCCATCGCATAATCAAGTCTGAATATGACCACTGTCGCTATAGCAATCTGCAATTTGATGTTGCCAAGCTTTCTCTGCCCCCAGGCCTGCAAAGCCGCTCTGGTGTTTCTATACAAAGCATCAAGTCTCTTGAACGGGTCCACGATCTCCGGGTCACAGATCCATGCGTCTCGAATTGCCTGCTCGAATCCCTCCAGTTTGGCCCAGAACGTCTCGAAACGAAATCGCTTCTTGGGCCAAAGAGTGTTGGCGGAGGAAAGGTGTAGCGCTGCGTGGTCGGAGACACTAGAAGAGAGTGCCTGCAACAAGCAGTCTGGTCTGGCTAGCTCCCAATCGACCGAGACCAAGACTCTATCAATCTTAGTAAGGGTAGGGTTGTCTCTCTCGTTAGTCCAAGTAAAACACCGGCCGTGCATGTAAAGCTCCTTAAGCTCATTGTTGTCCACGAAGTCTCGGAATTTGTTCATCATGGTGCGATTTATGTTGGAGTTGTTCTTCTCGGAGGCTCTTAGGATCATGTTAAGATTGCCAGCACCATCCAAGGGCCAGAGCAGGTCGCACACCTAGCCTCGAGATCCGCCAGGAATTTGGTTTTAGCCTCATTACCCTATGGACCGTACACTACCGAGATCCACCAGTCCTCACCAGCTCTAGGGTGCACCTTGCGTGTGAGGAAATTTGCATCGCTCTGGATGAACTCCACTTGCAGCGCCGAGGTATCCCATGCTAGGAGGATACCCCCTCTGGTCTCCACAGCCGGTAAATAAGCAAATCCGTCAAACGACGGTCCACAGCATTGCATAACTATATAGGTGTCAATGAACTCCAGCTTAGTTTCCTGTAGACATACTAGATTGGGCTTCACCGATACTAAAAACTCTCTCACCGCATTACGCTTTGCTGGATTGTTTAGTCCTCGAACGTTCCAGCAAGTTACAGATGGGCTACAATCCATAGCCATCAATCCACCGGTCTCCATTCAACGCAATTACTGCGCACATATCTCAGCCGCGCTCCCCCTCCCCGATAGATGCTCCGGCATGGCCTTGCCAAACAAGGCTGCGATGACGCGCACGTGCTGCTCTCGAAGCGGGGAGTCAAAGAGGCTCTGTAGCTCGTCAACTGCCGAGGCATCCACCGCTAGATCCTCAGGAACCAGGCCAAGGGTCCTTAACAACACGTTTTCCGCCGGGGTAGCAGTCGTCGGGGGCTTAGTCGTCGATCTCTTTGCCGCTCTTGTGGTGCGCTTGAGCGTGAAAGGCTCGGCCTCAGGCCGAAGCGCAGAAGCTTGCACCTCGAGCAGGATCGATGGTGCCAGTTTCTTCATGAGATGTGAGCAAAAGGCTCTCAGTTTTGCATAGGCCACCGCCTCCTGAGGGGTCATACCAGGCGCTGCCGTAACGTCAGCGACGACCATCTCCAGGTTTGGCTTGTCGCTCTGCACAGCCTCGTTCCCGAATTGTTGAGAGATCGCTCTTGCTTCTCCTGCCTCTGCCAGAGATATATTTTGCTCAGCCTCTTCCGCGCAGTGGTACGTGCATGGCTCCAGTGCATGATTCCCATCAAGGTGGGACCCCCCCTCTGCCGCGGTGTTGCATGGCTTGTTGATGCAAAGGCTAGCCGCCTCGGTAGCCTCGCCTTCCTTGTCGAATTGTAGACTCGGGGTGGCCGGAATGTGGGCCCCTTGGAGCGCCTCAGTGCACCGCAAGCTGTCCCTAGCGCCCGCATAGGTGGCCCCCGCCAGGTGAGGGGGAGCCCGCTCCTAGATGGGCGAGAGAGATGGCCCACTTGGCCCGACAGCTATGCCGTCCATCGGATCCCGAGCCTTATTTTGGACCGGCGCCTCGTCAGTTCTCGTCCCGCCAGCTGTCAGTTTCGTGCTTGGCTTCTCAATGATTGAAGGAACGTTAGCTTCCACGACCACCAACCACTCTGCATGAGGGGGCGGGTCTCGGAACTTCTCTTGGACCGAAGCAACTCTTCTCCCGCCAGCTGTAGAGCCCGAAATTGATCTGTCAATGATTGGGGGAATATTCTCTACCGCATCTTCCAACTGCTCTGTGGTGTGGAGCGCGGCTTGGGGTGCCGGCACCTCATCTCTGCGCTCAATCTGGCCACGCGGAGCTCCACCAAGACCTGGGACGGCCGACAGGCGGTCAAAAGCGGAGGTTCTGGTAGTCAACCTGCTCCGGATAGGCTGTGTGACGCCCCCCGCTGACAATACTTGCACGGGGACCATAGGCGGTAGGCGCCAATCGGCGCCCGCGCCCAAACTCGCCACCGGCGGCGACTTCTCCCTCACAGAGCCGACCATCGCATGCTTGCCGAGCGCACCGCCCCTCTGGTCACGAACGTTGAGGCGCCAAGGAGGACGATAAGTGAGCCTCCTAACCCCGCCGCCAGCGCCATCCGAAGAGCCGCCGCCATCCTCCGGGAGGCCACTCTGCTCGCTCCCCGACGAGACCCTGAGAAACCATGGCTCATCAACTCCGCCGAATTCTTCCACCGTATCCAGATGAATGAGGATCTTGTACTGTAACAACTCCGGGTCCGCGAGAGGGGAAACCAGGCCAGGCTCCGGCACTGCCAGCCACCGTAGCGAGGGGATGATGTCCAGGTCCGCCGTCCAAGCCGAGAGCTTGAAAGCTGCGAGGTCGCGGCGCGCAATGGTCTCCGGCGCCACCGTATCCACCAGACAGGCAGAGCCGAGCAAGTCTTCTACCACCTCTCTCTCCCAGGCATGTGGCGGGATCCCCTCGATCACCAGTGAAACCTTATGCCTCATCACCGAATGGACCGCCTGTGCCTGGCGGTTCCATTGCCTGAAGAACAAACGAACGCCTCTGTGCACGATCGCCGGCCGCGCTCCGACCGCATTGCGGTGCTCCTGACGCGCGAACACCACAAGGAAATCTTCCGGTCTGTACTCGTGAACTGTGGACCACTCAGGCGAGATGCCCGCCTCTGCGCCCATCGCCTCAATCACAAACTCCGGGGATACGTCGCGACGCGCACCGCCGACATAAGCAACCATGGCGAATTGGAGCCTCCTCTCCAGGTCCTCCATGGATCGAGTGCGGCGGGCGATGCAGAGCTCAGACTGCTGGATCTCCTCGTGGGGGATCGAATGAAGCCTGAGGCAGGGGAGTGGGGGCCACGCTTGCGGTGCGGCGGGGCTCCCAGGGGCCGGCAGCGCAGGGGGTGGGGGTGGGGTCTGCCGCACTGTAGGAATCAGCTCCGGGCGCCTGGGACGACTCTCAGCACCACGTCTGGCCACTTTAGCCATGGCCACCTGCCTCAACTCCTCCTCGAGCGATGGACTGCGGGGGCGTTTGCAGTTCTTGGATTCGTGCCCAGACGGACCACAGCGGAGGCAAACCACCAGGTTGGTGCAGTCTGCCTTGCAATGCCCCTCCTCGAAGCACTTGAAGCAGAGCTCATCCATCTCCGGTGAGACCTCACGACGGCGCGGCGGCCCCGCAGCAGGGCCATTGGCTTGCTCACGCACACCTCTGCGCTGGCGCCAGAGCTCCTTCTTGGAGGGCCTCGGCTGGATCCAGAGGGCCGCCGGCACCACCTCCGGCGCCGCTGGGGGTGGCCTGGACGCCACCTCCTGCGCCTGGCCCTCCGACGCCCAAGAGCTCCCAGAGAGGCAGAGGCCCAAGACAATGGGGCGCTCCATGCTTCGCCTGAAGGAAGAGGTCATGGATGCCGGGCTTGACGACATGGCAAGGAGGGGACCAGGGGCCGGGGAGAAAGGAGGGAGGCGCGGACGGGGAAGTGACCGCCGAGGTCGGGGTGACCGCCGGCGGGGGGAGGGGGTGGACGCCGGCACCGGAGTGGTGCACGGCGGGGGTCGGGCGCCACGCTCGGAGGGCGAGGCTCAATCACAATGTGGAATCCAAGAATAATTTCCCATGTAATATTCGATGTCGGTTAGTAGTATGGCAACCGACATACCTCGCACCCCTTCTCGAACGGACGCGTCTCTCCATCACGTCCCTTCCCCTTTATCTATTATCTACTACCCCTATAAAAGAAAGAGAAGGCAGATCCAACTTAAAATCTGAAACGTCTAATCATAAATCTAATGGTCTAAAATCTACTAACGAAATGATACGCTAATCATGCCGATCCAACCATAAAAAAATTCCCACCGATGCAAACAGCCCTCGGTACCGCTTTGTCTCTCACCCCACTCAGCCCATGATATGTCACCGCTGCCAACCGTTTCGCCGCACCAGAGACGCTGACCGCCGCTCCTTCTCTCCCCTGTTCACGGCCGCGAAGTCGGCGGAAGCCGCACGCTCCGGCGCACGCCCCGATTCTCCGGACTTTGACGATCGTCGAAGTTGGGGGAAGCCCCCCACCCTCCCGCGCATGCCTACTCTCACCCCTCGTTGGTTACCCCAAGTGGAAGGTGTGAGATGTAGTGTTGCGGAAGTTTTTCCCTTGGCAAAGATACCAAGGATCGAATCCCCAGAGACTCCTAGGTTCAACAAGAAGGTGTCAACTGCTACGGCGCCAGATATTAGCAATCAACGTGGACCTACACACAGATACAAATAACTTTGCTCCCAACGAGTACAGAGAGGTTGTCAATCCCTCCGGCCATGTAGTTCACAAAGGATTAAATGCAAGTGATAGTAGTGATACATATAATTGCAATAGTAAATAATAGCGAAAAGTAAATAGCGGATGTGATCAATGATGGTAATATGGACCGGAGTCTCATGATGTTCACTAGTGATGTCTCTCTCCCAAAAGACGATAAAACAGCTATGTGAGGTAAACAAATTACAGCTGGGCAATTGACAGGACCATGTGCGCAAACCAATGCTGACTACATTGCAAGAAAGGTTGAGGTTCAAAGCATGGGCGGTACACCAAAGTAAGTAGACCGAAATCCATCAATATCTACTACTAATCATCCACCTTGAGATATCTATCCAGAACATCTCGCTGGTATTAAGTTGCGAGTCCCACCCATAGTGTAAACTCAATGCAACAGACAACTGCATTAAAAGAACTTTGCGTAAAGTAAACAATCCTTGCACCCGCGGGCACAAGCACCGTTGTTTTCCCCCTTGTGGCAACAGCACATCCCCTAGACTCATGTTTCTGTCACTCAAACTAGTCATCGAGGGGCATGAATCCACAATCAAGCATAACGTTCCCTCTTGGAGTCACTACCTATTACTTGGCCAAAGCAATAAATAACAACGGAGAACATGCAAGAATTACTTACGAACATAAATATAAAAGAGGTAGATCAAATATATTACTCAAGCACAATCTGAACATAATCTCATAATCCATCGGATCCCAGCAAACTCATCATAGCAACATAAGGATTACATATGTGCCTCGATCATGTAGGGCAGCTCACGAGGGCTAATTAGTGAAGCACAAGAACGGGAGGAGAACATCACATAGCTACTGGTCATGGACTCATGGTCCAAGGGAGACTACTCACAACTCATCCGGGAGGCGTCCATGGTGGTGGAGAGGCTCCAGATGGTGATCCTCCCCTCCAGCAGGGTGCCGGGAAGAGTTCTCCTGGTGCTCCCGATCTTGGAAGCGGCGGCGGCGGTGGAACAGAGATGAGATCGCGAAAAGAGTTCCTCCTTCGAGGGTTTCGGGAGACGCTTTAAATATATGCCAAAGGGGGGCATCGGAGGAGCCTCGGGGGGCCCAGGCGCCCCCCCGGCGCGGCCCAGGGGGGGCGCGCCGCCAGGGAGCCTGGAGCCCTGGTGCCCCCCCCCCCGGCTGTCCTTCGGGCGCACGGTAGTTTCTGGAACGCTGACTTTTTATATAATTTTTCTGGATTTTTCCTGGCAGTTCTCGTAACGTGAAAACCTGAAATACAAAAACAGCCGAAAACAGAAACTGGCACTGAGGTGCACTGAGTTAATAGGTTAGTCCATATATGATCAAAAGCGTATGGAAGTGTATAAATATGATAGCAATATCACCCAAAAGAGGCATGGAGCAAGCAGAAATTATAGATACGTTTTGGACGTATCAACATCCCCAAGCTTAATTTTTGCTCGTCCTCGAGTAGGTAAATGATAACAAGAATAATTTCTGTGGTGACATGCTATTAACCATATAGGACTTTTTCATAGTCATATGACAAAAGCTTACTGAGACAATGAATCTATAGTAATTAAGTTGCCTCATGAGAAAATCACAAAGGACTGAAAGTTTTACAATATGATACTGAAACATCAAATAGATTTGCAATGAACATGATGTGCAAATATGATAAAGTGATATCTAGCTTGCCCCCTTTAGTGAAGCAAGACATAAAAGCAGGGGCACCTCCAAGGTTTAAGTGATGACTAGATACAATGATTTCAGAATAAACGATATCACAATCATGCAAAAGACAATGCTACTTTGGGACAATGCACATTACACTCAGAATGACAATCATGCTCTCAGTAGTTGGTACTTTTAAAAGAAGGTGGAGACTCTCGAACCATGGCTTTTGTTGGCAAGGTTGAAAACCCGTAGTCGGAAACAAAGACAAAACATGTACCAGAGCTCTTGGCTTTAAAACAGAGGTAATAATTTATTTTAGATCATGCATGTTTCGTCAACGAATGCTAGCAAACAACTCAATCACTTTTCGAGATGGACAAGTTTTGAGGAACGGCTCCCGAATGAGGACAATCACATCCTCTTAATCTCCTTTGTTTATCACTGCCAAAGTTTTCTGATTTCTCATGAACAAAGCGTGAAGGAGGGTTTGTTTGTTATATTATCTTTTTGAGCCGGGCGCACTCAATGCCAGTTCCTTCTCGTATTATGGGTTTGCACATTATACATGCAATACCGGGGTGAAGCTTGTCCAACTTAAAAAGGTCATGAATTAACCACTACTTCCTCATGAACTTACAACAGAGGCACAAAATAAGAATGCTTTTTCTTTGAATAATTTCGAGATGGCACATGCAAGTCTCCGTTAGGAATGGCAGGTAAATACCATGTAGGAAGGTATGGTGGACTCATATGGCATAACTGGATTAAAGGATGTGGATGCACAAGCAGTCAGTCCGCTTAGTACAGGCGAAGGTTAGCAAAAGACTGGGAGCGACCAACTAAGAGAGCAATGACGGTCATAATCATGCAGAGCGACAAAGCAACATTGAATCAGGCATGGTAGTTATATCGCTACTCAGAAACAAAAGATCATCAAGGCTTGACGGATTTTCTTTACAGTCTTAAATATGCGTGAGCATACGCCAAGTCAATCAAAATAAATTCTCGAAGGAAGATATTACTAAACCATACCACATCATAGGCAAACAAATCATGTTGGTATTCCAATAACACATTGGGAACCCTCCAGCTATTTGAGACTAACCATAAGAAAACATGAACTACTAAGCGCCATCATGCACGTAGCATCTTTATCATAGACATATCAACCAATGCAACGGAAGCAAACTCTCTTAATAAGGTGAGCATGGTAATTAAAGAGAGTTCAAGCAACCAACTAAACAAAAGCTCTTTGAAAAGATAAGCATGAAAGCTAAGAGCTGAACATGATAGTAGCTATTAAAAGACAAAGAACACACACAGCAAGGATAGACATGAAAATTCTATGTTATGTTCTAGGTAGAAGTGGAGTGTGTTTCTCTCCCACATAAAGAAAGCTGAGTTCCGACTCGTTATGAAAAACTAAAGAAAACTAAAAGCAAGACGCTCCAAGCATAGCACATAACACATGAAGTGATTAAAATATAGTGGAACGAAAGACGAACTGATAATTTTGATGGAGAAGGGGATGCACGGGGGCATCCCCAAGATTAGACGCTTGAGTCTCCTTGAATATTTCTTGGGGGTGCATGGGGGCATCCCCAAGCTTGAGCGCTTGACACTCCTGAATCTTTTTATCATCTTCCCTCGCACACTTGAAAACTCCCTTCATACATAACTCATCATAATCTGATTAGCGAGGTTAGTACCCATAATAAAATAATTATACCTTGCTGGAAATAAAGATATTCTTGAAGGTCTACTGTTTCTCAAGATTGCCAAAAGGTTTTTGCAAAGAAAAAGCAAGCTCTTGGTTTGCAAAATGAAGGAAAAGCAAAACAAGACAGAATCTGTGAAAAACAGAACAGCAGGTAGTAATTGATTTGTTCGGGGCACTTCTGCAACTCTAAAAAAAACTCAGAACAGACGCACGAAAGACAATTATATAGAGCACGCTGTCGAAAAGATTCAGACCAAAAAGATGATCTGGTGATTTTATACGAATTTTTCCATCTAAGGACAGAATCTGTTTCCTGGACAGCACCTCACAACTTTTGAACTTTCTAGCAATCAGAGGCTACACTTGGCACAAAATTGAAAAGTAAAGATACAATGATGATGCTACAGTAGTAACAACATCAAGACACAACAAAAGCAAAATAAATTTATTCATGTGGGCTGCCTCCCAAAAGCGCTTTCTTTTATGCCTTTAAGCTAGGCATAATGCATAGAGGAATCAATAACCATCGTAATAATCGGAGCTATAAATTGCTTCAAATGGTTCCTCAACAAGTTCATTCTTGTTCCTTCTAGGAAAGGGGTACACACCTTTTTCCTTCTACGCAAGCGGATTTGTCCCTTACCTATATCAATGAAGCCTTTAACTGCTCGGAGGAAGTCCCTTCCAAGCACTATATTTCCTTGGTTTGGCTCCATGATGAAGAAATCAATCATTGCAATCCCTTTAAGGAATTTAACTGGCACGTCTTTTATTCTTCCCTGGATTTCAGAAATATCTCCATTAGTGTGTTCATGATAAGATGGTAATCTATCCATGTTAAATTTTAAAGAATCATGAACAATTTTTGGCATAGTAGAAACCATAGATCCAATATCACAATAAGCAAGGAAGTCTTGATTAGAGATGCTAATCCTAAAGAAAGGCTCCCAATCATTGTCTATTTCCAAAATGTCTTTCTTATTGGGTTTAGGTTTCTCTACCTTCATCAAGTCTAGAGCATCCATTCTCTTTTCAATAGTAGCAAGTCTATCTATGACAGTATCAAAGTTATGATCATAAACAAAGTAACTAGATAGACCATGTATAATTTCAAGAGCTCTAGCTTCATCACACTCTAGGAAATCTCCCTCGGCTATAATATCAAGAGAGTGTTTACACCATTTAAAAAGACCATGGTAAAAATTTCTAAGCACAATTTTTATAGGTATCCAAGGCATAATTCTCCTATGTGCATCAGAAATTCTGTCCCATGCCTTCTTCATATTTTTTCCATCCCTTTGATGGAAATCTAGAACTTCTGATTCCCTCAAAGCACCAAATCCTAACATGTTTAGCTAAACAGAAAGGACTACTAACAGGAAAGCAAAATAAATTTTTTTCGTAATTTTTGATAAAGGATACTAAAGCAAAAACTGAAAGGTGAACTAACAAGACTAAAAGTAAAGGTAAAAGATAGCGTGCAACTCCCCTATCTCGAAGAGTGGAGTCCCCGGCAACGGCGCCAGAAAAACTCTTGCTAGGCTTCTCGCCCCTCGTTGGTTACCCCAAGTGGAAGGTGTGAGATGTAGTGTTGCGGAAGTTTTTCCCTTGGCAAAGATACCAAGGTTCGAATCCCCAGAGACTCCTAGGTTCAACAAGAAGGTGTCAACTGCTACGGCGCCAGATATTAGCAATCAACATGGACCTGCACACAGATACAAATAACTTTGCTCCCAACGAGTACATAGAGGTTGTCAATCCCTCCGGCCTTGTAGTTCACAAAGGATTAAACGCAAGTGATAGTAGTGATAGATATAATTGCAATAGTAAATAATAGCGAAAAGTAAATAGCGGATGTGATCAATGATGGTAATATGGACCGGAGTCTCATGATGTTCACTAGTGATGTCTCTCTCCCAAAAGACGATAAAACAACTATGTGAGGTAAACGAATTACAGCTGGGCAATTGACAGGACCATGTGCGCAAACCAATGCTGACTACATTGCAAGAAAGGTTGAGGTTCAAAGCATGGGCGGTACGCCAAAGTAAGTAGACCGAAATCCATCAATATCTACTACTAATCATCCACCTTGAGATATCTATCCAGAACATCTCGCTGGTATTAAGTTGCGAGTCCCACCCATAGTGTAAACTCAATGCAACAGACAACTGCATTAAAAGAACTTTGCGTAAAGTAAACAATACTTGCACCCGCGGGCACAAGCACCGTTGTTTTCCCCCTTGTGGCAACAGCACATCCCCTAGACTCATGTTTCTGTCACTCAAACTAGTCATCGAGGGGCATGAACCCACAATCAAGCATAACGTTCCCTCTTGGAGTCACTACCTACTACTTGGCCAAAGCAATAAATAACAACGGAGAACATGCAAGAATTACTTAAGAACATAAATATAAAAGAGGTAGATCAAATATATTACTCAAGCACAATCTGAACATAATCTCATAATCCATCGGATCCCAGCAAACTCATCATAGCAACAGCATAAGGATTACATATGTGCCTCGATCATGTAGGGCAGCTCACGAGGACTAATTAGTGAAGCACAAGAACGGGAGGAGAACATCACATAGCTACTGTTCATGGACCCATGGTCCAAGGGAGACTACTCACAACTCATCCGGGAGGCGTCCATGGTGGTGGAGAAGCTCCCGGTGGTGATCCTCCCCTCCGGCAGGGTGCCGGGAAGAGTTCTCCTGGTGCTCCCGATCTTGGAAGCGGCGGCGGCGGCGGAACAGAGATGAGATCGCGAAAAAGAGTTCCCGTCTCGAGGGTTTCGGGAGACGCTTTAAATATATGCCAAAGGGGGGCGTCAGACGAGGCTCGGGGGGCCCAGGCGCCCCCCCCCCCCCGGCGCGGCCCAGGGGGGGGCGCGCCACCAGGGCGCCTGGGGCCCTGGTGGTCCCCCTCTGGCTGTGCTTCGGGTGCCTGGTAGTGATGGGCCTCGAACCCCTCGTTGGTTACCCCAAGTGGAAGGTGTAAGATGCAGTAAGTAGAAGTGTTTTCCCCTAGCAAAGATGCCAAGGATTGAATCCCCAGAGACTCCTAGGTTCAACAGGTAGGTGTCAACTGCTAACGGCGCAATTAGCAATCAACGTGGACCTGCACACAGATACAAATAACTTTGCTCCCAACGAGTACAGAGAGGTTGTCAATCTCTCCGGCCTTGTAGTTCACAAAGGGTTAAAAGCAATATGATAGTAGTGATAGATAGTGTTTTGCAATAGTAAGTAAATAGCGGAAAAGTAAATAGTGTATGTGATCAATGATGGTAATATGGACCGGAGTCTCATGATGTTCACTAGTGATGTCTCTCTCCCAAAAGACGATAAAACAGCTATGTGAGGTAAACAAATTACAGCTGGGCAATTGACAGGACCACGAACGCAAACCAATGCTGACTACATTGCAAGAAAGGTTGAGGTTCAAAGCATGGGCGGTACGCAAAAGTAAGTAGACCGAAATCCATCAATATCTACTACTAATCATCCACCTTGAGATATCTATCCAGAACATCTCGCTGGTATTAAGTTGCGAGTCCCACCCATAGTGTAAACTCAATGCAACAGACAACTGCATTAAAAGAACTTTGTGTAAAGTAAACAATCCTTGCACCCGCGGGCACAAGCACCGTTGTTTTCCCCCTTGTGGCAACAGCACATCCCCTAGACTCATGTTTCTGTCACTCAAACTAGTCATCGAGGGGCATGAACCCACAATCAAGCATAACGTTCCCTCTTGGAGTCACTACCTATTACTTGGCCAAAGCAATAAATAACAACGGAGAACATGCAAGAATTACTTACGAACATAAATATAAAAGAGGTAGATCAAATATATTACTCAAGCACAATCTGAACATAATCTCATAATCCATCGGATCCCAGCAAACTCATCATAGCAACATAAGGATTACATATGTGCCTCGATCATGTAGGGCAGCTCACGAGGGCTAATTAGTGAAGCACAAGAACGGGAGGAGAACATCACATAGCTACTGGTCATGGACTCATGGTCCAAGGGAGACTACTCACAACTCCTCCGGGAGGCGTCCATGGTGGTGGAGAGGCTCCCGATGGTGATCCTCCCCTCCGGCAGGGTGCCGGGAAGAGTTCTCCTGGTGCTCCCGATCTTGGAAGCGGCGGCGGCGGCAGAACAGAGATGAGATCGCGAAAAGAGTTCCTCCTTCGAGGGTTTCGGGAGACGCTTTAAATATATGCCAAAGGGGGGCATCGGAGGAGCCTCGGGGGCCCAGGCGCCCCCCCGGCGCGGCCCAGGGGGGCGCGCCGCCAGGGCGCCTGGAGCCCTGGTGCCCCCCCCCCCCCGGGCTATCCTTCGGGCGCACGGTAGTTTCTGGAACACTGATTTTTTATATAATTTTTCTGGATTTTTCATGGCAGTTCTCGTAACGTGAAAACCTGAAATACAAAAACAGCCGAAAACAGAAACTGGCACTGGGGTGCACTGAGTTAATAGGTTAGTCCAAATATGATCAAAAGTGTATGGAAGTGTATAAATATCATAGCAATATCACCCAAAAGAGGCATGGAGCAAGCAAAAATTATAGATACGTTTTGGACGTATCACCTACCCGGTGTTGCGACGGCCGTATCCACCGGAGGAAGCCGCCGCCCCTGAGCCCTGCCAACCAGGGGTTGCGCCGGCCGCCCGCCCACACGCCCCCGACACGGACGCCTTACTCCATGGGATTTGCTGGCTGCTGCCGACGCCATCTGCGTGAGCCATCTGGTTCTCTCTTTTCTCCTCGTCTATAATTATATATTCATATATACAATATTTAGTACGAACTACAATTGAGCACAATGTTCATCTATACCAGATTCGGTACCAAATTCAGTACAAACTGCGTGAGCCTCTCAATTTCTTCGGGGAATAGCAATAATGACCCCTCTTCATCTCGCAAAGCCTCTTCCAGTTTCTGTCCATTTCTTCAGGGAATTCTAGGAGGCAGTGGACATGTGTTTATCGTATTGGTTCAGAGATTCTTCAACTAGCAAATTTGCAATGACTAACGGGCCAGGTTAGTTTATGCAATGACCCATCTCTTAGTTATGTAATTTCTTGGATTTGATGGCCTAAAAGTATGTGTATTAGGATTGTAGATGCATGAATCATCCCTGGAGAATGGAGACAAATAAGGAAGTACTGATATTGTGAGAGATGAATTCGAACCTGGTAAGGCAACACATATCATTATTTATTTGTTCATAAAATTGTATATATCCATTTCTGATCATTTTTGGTTCTGATTGGTTCGAAAGGGTTCCTGATCCAAGAAAGATGTTATGAAGTGGTATGTGAAAACAAGAGCTAATGCTTCCATTTAGATTATGCAGTTTAGAAGGTATTACAAATTTAGTACAAACTATTGATTTCAAACTATCCCCTTTTAGCCTTGAATTATCAAGTTTGTCTTAATTTAATTAATTTGTCCCTTTACATACATGGTTCCATTACCAAAATCAGGTAGGAGCTTGGCGGGGGTGGAATCAAGGAGAAGTATAGCTGGTGGTCGGTTAGGACCTATGAAGCACCGATACGTGCAAAATCGGTGTATTCCCGTCCTGTACGTCGCCGATATGGCTCATACGGCCGCAATATGCGTATCGCCAAAGTATCGTGTTTTTTGTTTTTTTAGAAAAAACGCTCATGCGTGCTGTTCACCATCCACGACACGTTTAGGATATGACCAGCCCAGCACAAGCCCAATACTGACCATAACTTCTGCCCGTAGCTCCTTGGTGCATGTTTCACTATGGATCTTCCTATTTATGATGTTATCTTAGTGAAATTTTGCTTTATTTGCCTATGGCCATTGAGAATTCAGAATTGAAACTTGTTGGAACAAGGAACTGTATATTCATTTGGTATGCTACAAGCCAACTTGTTTACTACTTTCCACTTTTCATGCTTGTCTATCTTGTATTATCAAGTCTAATATGATGTGATGTATTTTCTATTTTGTATACACCATGAGGAGTTGAGGACTAGGATGATCATTGAAGACTAGGAAAGAAAAGAGGCATGTAGGCAATCAGGCAGCCAATGGGGTGGTATTTTGATCTCATCTCACACATTTTTATTATGTTAGTTTTCTATTACATGTTGATGGGCCTCGAACCCCTCGTTGGTTACCCCAAGTGGAAGGTGTAAGATGCAGTAAGTAGAAGTGTTTTCCCTTAGCAAAGATACCAAGGATCGAATCCCCAGAGACTCCTAGGTTCAACAAGTAGGTGTCAACTGCTACGGCGCCAGATTAGTAGCAATCAACGTGGACCTACACACAGATACAAATAACATTGCTCCCAACGAGTACAGAGAGGTTGTCAATCCCTCCGGCCTTGTAGTTCACAAAGGATTAAAAGCAATGATAGTAGTGATATATAATGTTTTGCAATAGTAAGTAAATAGCGAAAAGTAAATAGTGGGTGTGATCAATGATGGTAATATGGACCGGAGTCTCATGATGTTCACTAGTGATGTCTCTCTCCCAAAAGACGATAAAACAGCTATGTGAGGTAAACAAATTACAGCTGGGCAATTGACAGGACCACGAACGCAAACCAATGCTGACTACATTGCAAGAAAGGTTGAGGTTCAAAGCATGGGCGGTACGCCAAAGTAAGTAGACCGAAATCCATCAATATCTACTACTAATCATCCACCTTGAGATATCTATCCAGAACATCTCGCTGGTATTAAGTTGCGAGTCCCACCCATAGTGTAAACTCAATGCAACAGACAACTGCATTAAAAGAACTTTGCGTAAAGTAAACAATCCTTGCACCCGCGGGCACAAGCACCGTTGTTTTCCCCCTTGTGGCAACAGCACATCCCCTAGACTCATGTTTCTGTCACTCAAGCTAGTCATCGAGGGGCATGAACCCACAATCGAGTATAACGTTCCCTCTTGGAGTCACTACCTATTACTCGGCCAAAGCAATAAATAACAACGGAGAACATGCAAGAATTACTTATGAACAAAAATATAAAAGAGGTGAATCAAATATATTATTCAAGATCAATCTGAACATAATCTCATAATCCATCGGATCCCAGCAAACTCAACATAGCAACAGCATAAGGATTACATAGGTGCCTCGATCATGTAGGGCAGCTCACGAGGACTAATTAGTGAAGCACAAGAACGGGAGGAGAACATCACATAGCTACTGGTCATGGACTCATGGTCCAAGGGAGACTACTCACGAGTCATCCGGGAGGTGTCCATGGTGGTGGAGAAGCTCCCATTGGTGATCCTCCCCTCCGGCAGGGTGCTGGGAAGAGTTCTCCTGGTGCTCCCGATCTTGGAAGCGGCGGCGGCGGCGGAAGAGAGATGGGATCGCGAAAAGAGTTCCTGTTCTGAGGGTTTCGGAGGACCCTTTAAATATATGCCAAAGTAGGGCATCGGGGGAGCTTCGGGGGGCC
Source organism: Secale cereale (assembly GCA_902687465.1). Classification (NCBI taxonomy): domain Eukaryota; kingdom Viridiplantae; phylum Streptophyta; class Magnoliopsida; order Poales; family Poaceae; genus Secale; species Secale cereale. Next base: position 272,442,186 of record LR738712.1, read on the forward strand.
CAGGCGCCCCCCCCCCCGGCGCGGCCCGGGGGGGGGGGGGCCGCCAGGGCGCCTGGAGCCCTGGCGGCCCCCCCAGGCTGCCCTTCGGACGCAGTGTTGTTTCCGGAACACTGACTTTTTATATAATTTTTCTGGATTTTTCTGGGCAGTTCTCGAAACGTGAAAACCTGAAATACAAAAACAGCCGAAAACAGAAACTGGCACTGGGGTGCACTGGATTAGTAAGTTAGTCCAAATATGATCAAAAGTGTATGGAAGTGTATGAATATCATAGCAATATCACCCAAAAGTGGCATGGAGCAAGCAGAAATTATAGATACGTTTTGGACGTATCAACATCCCCAAGCTTAATTCCTGCTCGTCCTCGAGTAGGTAAATGATAACAAGAATAATTTCTGTGGTGACATGCTATTAACCATATACGACTTTTCATAGTCATATGACAAAAGCTTACTGAGACAATGATTCTTAAGTAATTAAGTTGCCTCATGAGAAAATCACAAATGACTGAAAGTTTTACAACATGAAACTGAAATATCAAAAAGATTTGCAATGAACATGATGTGTAAATATAATAAAGTGATATCTAGCTTGCCCCCTTTAGTGATGAAAAACATAAATGCAGGGGCACCTTCAAGGTTCAAGTGACGACTAGATACAATCATTTCAGAATAAACGATATCAGAATCATGCAAAAGACAATGCTACTTTGGGACAATGCACATTAAACTTAGAATGACAATCATGCTCTCAGTAGTTGGTGCTTCAACATAAAAGTAAAAGAAAGGTTAAGTGCTAGAGCTTTTTATTTTGAAAACATGGAAGCAATTGTGTCAACGGTAGTAGTACTTCATATGTGTCATGCATAAAACATCCTATAAGTTGCAAGCCTCATGCATCGAATACTAATAGTGCTCTCACCTTGTCCTAATTAGCTTGGATTTCCATGGGTTATCATTGCATTGCATATGTTTTAACCAAGTGTCACAAAGGGGTACCTCTATGCCACCTGTACAAAGGTCCAAGGAGATAAATCACATTTGATTTATCGTTTTTGATAGATCTCAACTTGAGGACATCCATACCGGGACAACATAGAAAATAGATGATGGACTCCTCTTCAATGCATAAGCATATTCTCATAAGAGATTGAGGATTAAGGTCCAAGCTAAAACTTCCACCATGATGCATGGCTTTGGTTGGCGGCCCAATGTTCTTCTCTAACAATATGCATATTAATTCAACCCACGGCAAATCACCCTTACTTCGGACAAGACGAACATGCATAGCAACTCACATGATATTCAACAAAAGTGTGACAGTTGATGGCGTCCCCAGAAACATGGTTACCGCTCAGCAAGCAACTCATAAGAAATAAGATACATAGGCAACATATTCTTTACCACAATAGTTTTTAGGCTACTTTCCCATGAGCTATGTATTGCATGGTTAGTTTGCTTAGTACAGGTGGAGGTTAGCAAAAAGACTGGGAGCGACCAACTAAGAGAGCAATGACAGTCGTAATCATGCAGAGCGACAAAGCAATATTGAATCAGGCATGGTAGTTATATCGCTACTTAGAAATAAAAGATCATCAAGGCTTGACAGACTTTCTTTACAGTCTTTGAATATGCGTTAGCATACGCCAAGTCAATCAAAATAAATTCTCGAAGGAAGATATTACTAAACCATACCACATCATAGGCAAACAAATCAAGTTGGTACTCCAATAACACATTGGGAACCCCCCAGCTATTTGAGATTAACCATAAGAAAACCTGAACTACTAAGCACCATCATGCAAGTAGCATCTTTATCATAGACACATTAACCAATGCAACGAAAGCAAACTCTCTTAATAAGGTGAACATGATAATTAAAGAGAGTTCAAGCAACCAACTAAACAAAAGCTCTTTGAACAGATAAGCATGAATACTAAGAGCAGAGCATGATAGTAGCTATTAAAAGACAAAGAACACACATAGCAAAGATAGATATGAAAATTCTATGTTATGTTCTAGGTAGAAGTGGAGCGTGTTTCTCTCCCACATAAAGGAATGCAGGGTTCCGACTCGTTATGAAAAACTAAAAAGAAAACTAAAAGCAAGACGCTCCAAGCATAGCACATAACACATGAAGTGATAAAAATATAGCGAAACGAAAGACGAACTGATAATGTTGATGGAGAAGGGGATGCACGGGGGCATCCCCAAGCTTAGACGCTTGAGTCTCCTTGAATATTTCTTGGGGGTGCACGGGGGCATCCCCAAGCTTGAGCGCTTGACACTCCTGAATCTTTTTATCATCTTCCCTCGCACACTTGAAAACTCCCTTCATACATAACTCATCATAATCTGATTAGCGAGGTTAGTACCCTTAATAAAATAATTATACCTTGCTGGAAATAAGGATATTCTTGAAGTTCTACTGTTTCTCAAGATTGCCAAAAGGTTTTTGCAAAGAAAAAGCAAGTTCTTAATTTGCAAAGTGAAGGAAAGGCAAAACAGGACAGAATCTGTGAAAAACAGAACAGCAGGTAGTAATTGATCTGTTCGGGATACTTCTGCAACTCAAATCAAAAAACTCAGAACAGACGCACGAAAGACAATTATATAGAGAACGCTATCAAAAACATTCAGACCAAAAAGATGATCTGGTGATTTTATACGAATTTTTCTATCCAAGGACAGAATCTGTTTCCTGGACAGCACCTCACAACTTTTGAACTTTCTAGCAATCAGAGGCTATACTTGGCACAAATATGAAAAGCAAAGATACAATGATGATGCTACAGCAGTAAACAACATCAAGACACAACAAAAGCAAAAACTTTATTCATGTGGGCTGCCTCCCAAAAGCGCTTTCTTTTATGCCTTTAAGCTAGGCATAATGCATAGATCAAGTTTTATCAAGAGTAAAAGAATAACTAGCCCGTACAACGGACTCAAAAGGTAACTTGATATTCTTACGAGGGAAGTGTTCCATCCCTTTCTTGAGAGGAAACTGAAATTTTATATTACCCTCTTTCATGTCAATGACAGCACCAACGGTGCGCAAAAAGGGACGTCCCAAAATAATTGGACATGAAGGATCACATTCAATATCCATAATAGTGAAATCAACGGGCACATAATTATCATTGACAACAATAAGAACATCGTCGATCCTCCCCAAAGGTTTCTTTATGGAAGAATCAACGAGACGAACACCAAAAGAACAAGAATCATAAGGTTTCAATTTAAGCATATCATATATTCTTTTGGGCATAACAGAGGTACTAGCACCGACATCACATAATGCATAACAAGAGAAGTCATTCAAATTAATTTTTATCATAGGATCCCAACCATCTTCTAGCTTTCTAGGTATGGAGGCTTCTACTCTAAGTTTCTCCTCCCTAGCTTTGATGAGAGCATTAGTGATATGCTCTGTGAAGGCAAGGTTAAGCGTGCTAGTGCGGGGATCTCTGGACATCTTGTGAAGGAAATCAATAACTTCGGTAAGAGTGCAATTATCAAAATCAAGGTCACGAGCATCAAGTAAAGTGGTAGTGGTGTCCTTAGGATTCACTTGTTTGGTAGTTTCTATAGTCATAGCATCACCATTAATAGGTCCATTGGGACCAGGAGTACATTGGGTGCTAAGAGTGTGAACATCCTCAATAACTTGGATAGTAGCAACAGTATGGTGGGTAGGAAGGCTCTTAATTCTTTCCTCTTCCTCCCTTTCTCTAGCCCATCTTTCTTTGAGTTTAGCCATCATCCTAATATTTTCATTAATTTGCACTTGAGTGGCATTAATAGGGATGACTTCCCTCTCCTTAAGAGGAGAAGTTTAAATTTTTAGTAGTTTTACCTCATTGGCTAAGTGGTCTACCTTAAAAGAAACATCATCTAGTTTATGTAGTTTCTCTTCTACATTCTTATTAAAGGCTTTTTGGGTAGTGATGAAATCTCTAAGCATAGTCTCTAGTTCGGTAGTGGGGTTCTTGGTACTAGGATAAGCATTGTTGTTCACATAAGAGTTAGAGGGGAATGGTCTAGGATTGTTACCAAAGTTACTCCTATAAGCATTGTTGTTAAAATTGTTTCTAGAGATAAAGTTCACATCTACTTGTTCTTGAGCAATCAAAGAATTTAAAGGAACATCACGAGGATCAACAATAGATTGCTTCGAAAGTAGAGACATGATCAAGTCAACTTTTTCATTAAGGGAGGAGATCTCCTCGACAGAGTTTACCTTCCTACCTGTTGGAGCGCGTTCGGTGTGCCATTGGGAATAGTTGGTCATCATCTCATCGAGAAGCTTTGTGGCAGCACCAAGTGTAGTTGACATAAAAGTTCCTCCCGCGGCCGAATCTAACAAGTTTCGCGAGGTAAAGTTCAAGCCTGCATAAAAAGTTTGGATAACCATCCAAGTAGTCAAACCGTGAGTAGGGCAGTTCTTGATAAGAGATTTCATACGTTCCCAAGCTTGGGCAACGTGTTCATTATCCAATTGTTTAAAATTCATTATGTTACTTCTAAGTTGGATAATTTTAGGAGGTGGATAGTATTTTCCAATAAAAGCATCTTTGCACTTGTCCCATGAATCTATGCTATTTCTAGGCAAAGACTGAAACCATATTTTAGCTCCTCCTCTCAAGGAGAAAGGAAAAAGCTTAAGCTTAACAATATTACCATCTATTTCTTGGTACTTTTGCATATCAGAAAGTTCAACAAAGTTATTCAAGTGTAAAGCAGCAACATCTCCAGCACCGGAGAATTGATCTTTCATGACTAAGTTCAGTAAAGCAGGTTTAATTTCATATGAAGGTGCTGAAGTGGCAGGTGTAGTAATAGGTGTGCTGATAAAGTCATCGTTGTTGTGACTAGTGAAGTCACACAACTTGGTGTTCTCGATGGAACCCATAGTAGCAAGCAAGCAAGATAACTATTTTTGTGATTTTCGATAAAAGGAACTAAAGCAAAAACGAAAGGTAAACTAACAAGACTAAAAAGCAAAGGTAAAAGATAGCATGCAACTCCCCTATCCTGAAGAGTGGAGTCCCCGGCAATGGCGCCAGAAAATACTTCTTGATGGGCCTAGAACCCCTCGTTGGTTACCCCAAGTGGAAGGTGTAAGATGCAGTAAGTAGAAGTGTTTTCCCTTAGCAAAGATACCAAGGATCGAATCCCCAGAGACTCCTAGGTTCAACAAGTAGGTGTCAACTGCTACGGCGCCAGATTAGTAGCAATCACCGTGGACCTGCACATAGATACAAATAACTTTGCTCCCAACGAGTACAAAGAGGTTGTCAATCCCTTCGGCCTTGTAGTTCACAAAGGATTAAAAGCAATGATAGTAGTGATAGATAATGTTTTGCAATAGTAAGTAAATAGCGAAAAGTAAATAGTGGGTGTGATCAATGATGGTAATATGGACCGGAGTCTCATGATGTTCACTACTGATGTCTCTCTCCCAAAAGACGATAAAATAGCTATGTGAGGTAAACAAATTACAGTTGGGCAATTGACAGGACCACGAACGCAAACCAATGCTGACTACATTGCAAGAAAGGTTGAGGTTCAAAGCATGGGCGGTACGCCAAAGTAAGTAGACCGAAATCCATCAATATCTACTACTAATCATCCACCTTGAGATATCTATCCAGAACATCTCGCTGGTATTAAGTTGTGAGTCCCACCCATAGTGTAAACTCAATGCAACAGACAACTGCATTAAAAGAACTTTGCGTAAAGTAAACAATCCTTGCACCCGCGGGCACAAGCACCGTTGTTTTCCCCCTTGTGGCAACAGCACATCCCCTAGACTCATGTTTCTATCACTCAAGCTAGTCATCGAGGGGCATGAACCCACAATCGAGCATAACGTTCCCTCTTGGAGTCACTACCTATTACTCGGCCAAAGCAATAAATAACAACGGAGAACATGCAAGAATTACTTATGAACAAAAATATAAAAGAGGTGAATCAAATATCTTACTCAAGATCAATCTGAACATAATCTCATAATCCATCGGATCCCAGCAAACTCAACATAGCAACAACATAAGGATTACATAGGTGCCTCGATCATGTAGGGCAGCTCACGAGGACTAATTAGTGAACCACAAGAACGGGAGGAGAACATCACATAGCTACTGGTCATGGACTCATGGTCCAAGGGAGACTACTCACGAGTCATCCGGGAGGCGTCCATGGTGGTGGAGAAGCTCCCGGTGGTGATCCTCCCCTTCGGCAGGGTGCCGGGAAGAGTTCTCCTGGTGCTCCCGATCTTGGAAGCGGCGGCGGCGACGGAACAGAGATGGGATCGCGAAAAGAGTTCCTGTTCTGAGGGTTTCAGAGGACCCTTTAAATATATGCCAAAGTAGGGCATCGGGGGAGCTTCAGGGGGCCCAGGCGCCCCCCGGCGCGGCCCAGGGGGGGGGGCGCCGCTAGGACGCCTGGAGCCCTGGTGGCCCCCCCAGGCTGCCCTTCGGACGCAGTGTTGTTTCCGGAACGCTGATTTTTTATATAATTTTTCTGGATTTTTCTGGGCAGTTCTCGAAACGTGAAAACCTGAAATACAAAAACAACCGAAAACAGAAACTGGCACTGGGGTGCACTGGATTAGTAAGTTAGTCCAAATATGATCAAAAGTGTATGGAAGTGTATGAATATCATAGCAATATCACCCACAAGTGGCATGGAGCAAGCAGAAATTATAGATACGTTTTGGAAGTATCACATGTCATTTAATATTATTATTTATATATACTTGCCGGTTTTCCATATTACTGTTTTTAGAAATTGTTGTATCCCGTATTGCTGCGTGTATCGCCGTATCAGTGCTTCATAGGTTAGGACGGTGCCGGTCATTGTTTTCATGTGCTCTGCCTTCAGGTCCTCTCCCGGCGATGTTCTGCACCACCAGGAACCCCTCATTCTCTCATTGCAATTGTTGGGTTTGTTTAGCTTTTTGCATGATGATTGTTTATTTACTTATACATGTAGTATTAGGTTGCGTTTTCTGCAAAGATCTTTATATGAAAGCTTTTTTCTGGTAAACATGGTTCATTCCGCTTTTAAGGTCTTATAAAGACTTCTAGCATTTTATCCTAATGAGTAACCAACTACTGAGGAGTTAGGCATATCTTTATAAAAAATAAATTTTTGACCACATTCATGATTCAGATGCTGTTTTGCCATGTTCTATTATATGCGTCAAACGTTGACTAGCACAGTCTCCACTACTTCCACGTATCCCTTTTGTTACCTTCTCCCAGTTAGGTTGATCCCCAATTCTCTATTCCGGGTTATCCCCTCAACTGTTATGTTAGTAGTTGTGCTTTGCTCTAAGTTCTTATAAGGTTACATAATGTATGTTCATTTAGTCGGCGAGGTAGATTCAGGAAACAAGTATCTAATCCATTCGTTTATATCATTGCTTAGAAAATTGTCCTAGCCAACCTGAATTTACTCCAACCATTTAGATATTGGAGTGTTGTCTCCTAAGGTATATCATAGTTCCTTTCCTTAATATCTCTGTGTGAGCCATTACTCCATTTTCCTACTAAAAGATCTTGTAGTCATGGTCATATTATGTTGTTCGTAGCCACCAAAATTGGAAAGAATGGCAAGAATTGTTTCTGACCTTGAGTGCTTCCTGCCATGGCATGGAATCTTCTTGTTGTATATTTTTCTATAAAACTCTCTCCCAGTGGATTTGAGAAATAGACTCAAGCATAGCCATCGGCACCCACTCCACTGCAATCCAGCCGTGACCGATCAGTTTGTGTCCTGCATGACGCTGCACTAGGAGAGTCCAGAAGAGAAAAAAGAGGAGAAGCTACTCGGCATCCCTACAGATTTTGTAACCCGGCTTAGAAAAGAAGATAACATTAGGGAGCAGAAAAACTGAAAGTGTATTGTGATTTTTAGGATACTTTCTCATCGGCTATGCATTTATTGACTTCATGTGTTGTTTCTTTTCTCTCATACATAATTTAAATAGTTTATTGGTGTTATTTTATTATTATTATGAAGTGGGTACGACAGAGTAGCCAAGTAGTTAATCATTTATCTTGTCTTGGAAGATATATATGTACTATGTTAAAGGTTTATATGATTGACCCAGTCTCAAACTTTTATTTGAATTCAACATGGTTTGTTAGATTCTATATTTTCTGAAAAGGTGTCAGACAAAGAATTGGCTTTATTTTGTTAAGCTAGCTCCTTTACATGTGTAATGTTCATGTCATCTCTATTTGTTAAATGAGGTGATATGGTTGTCCAAAACGGCACGACCAACATCATGGGACAATGTGTCATTTAGTTTGCCAAAGTGTAGGGAGTTTGCACCTTAAACATCATGTGGCACATGTACAAATGCAACTTCAAATTGGTAATACTACCAGCGTCTTAGGTTGCTGCATGATAATGATCGTTTTCTTAGTATGGTGTTGTCCTTTCAAATAACATCTTTTTCATCTTAATATTTACTTAGCTCTGTAAATGAACTGTTGTTAATTAACCTGGGTCAGAGAAGCAAAAAGAGAAACTTAAATAGCTTGTGCAAATGCGCTCACAAAAAGAAGAATGTCAACCTGTATTTCACACTTTGTCGTCAGTCTTCTGTCTACTTGCCAATCCATTCATGTCACATACTCATTTAGGAAGGCAATTATTTACCGTAATTTCAATGTTTTGCATCTTAATTTATTTGCATAATTTTCTACCATCTATTGGAAAAATTGACAGGCACTTATGGTGTGAAAGGCAGTGCTGCCCTGTTCCCAGGCTCGATTTCGCCCTCATCGATCTGAAAGTGGATGTCCTCCGGGTTAGTTTGTTTGATGCCCCGCAAATGTTCAACAAATTGCTTGTGAGAGGGGATGCTGTCATTTGTCTTACCTGCATGGGATGGAGAACATAGAAGGACGGGCAATTTCCACGGGAGTAGCAGGAGACCTTGCACTTGGACGCCCTTCCCTTCTCCCAAGTAACATCATTCAATCCCATGGTCTACAAAATTTTGGTCTTTTTCTTGGAACTCCATCTAAATTTGGGCCACTCTTGGGAGTTTTTGTTCCAATCAGACCTGTATCCACTGGAATACAAAGTGATCATGCTAACATGCCGCATATTCAAGGTAGTGTGTTGGATTTCCAGTAGAAGAGTAGCTTCAGAGATGGCTCTTGGTGCCGCTATCTCTTGGGTTGACACCCTTGCCGCTACTTCTTATGTGGCCGTCCTTGTCGAGCACATGTTGGTGCAAGACGCAATGCATGAGACTAATGTTATCGGGCACTCCACATTGACTGGTTATTAACTGCCATGTATTTTTGTTTATTTCTAAATAAATGGGATATTAGAAAGTGTGTTGTCTAAATTTGGCTCATGCCATACAAAATAGTATTTAGACTGGTTTATCGAGAAAAGAGAGTATTCAAATTGGTTAGGTGGAAACATATTATTAAATTTATCTGGGTTTTTTTGTTCCTTTCAGGCTTCGATCTTGAAACAAATTGTTCAAAGAAAAGATTCACATTGTGATAAATCTTGAAACAAATAGTATTAGTCGAGACGTGCGTTGCACGTGCACGCTTAATAGTATAAATATGTTGAACATCAATGGAATATGACAACGGTTGAATCATTTTGTTCGATTGTCTCTTGTTGCCCTCGTTTACAATTCAACACGTTATCAACACGCTTGTCCATCTGAGCGATTTATAAAACAAGCATAACGAGATCGACAGAGTTCATCCGGGAAGCACCAGGTAAAAGGAGGTCTTCTTCGCCACCGCTTCGGTCTTCGCAAAAATCGCTGGCCGCGCCACTGCCGTCTTCGACCCCCCGCAGTCGTTGAGGACGCAGAGGTCATCGATGTCGACACCGTCGCCGCCCTTGCCTTCCCTGACGCTGGAAAAGAGGTGAGAATTTGCGAATAATCTCACCATCAATCTAGTTACTTCGTGTCTTGCACAGGACGAATCGAGGCACCTGCCCGGATCGTAGTTGTCGTCGTCACCGCTTCACGCCATCGACATGGTCTCAGTAGAGGCACCACCTTGGACCGCTGTGGTTGTCGACACCTCCATGGATCGCCGTTGACGCTCGCACCCCAGAGGCCGGAGACCGCCGCCCGGTCCTGCTTCCGTACTCCATAACTGCCCCCCGCCGGGGAAGCGTTCCCCAGTGGGGCGGCGTCTTCCCGCCACACGAGAGGCGTGGCTGCCACCGGCGACTTCTAGCGCGGAGTGCAGCAGCGCCCTTCGGCGTAGCCTCCCGCGGCATGACGGCGCCCTCCATGGCTCCATGACACATATTAAATTCATGCTCCAGCCAACTCATTCAAAAGTTTGAACTGATGGAGGAAGGCGGGCAATATATTTCAACACTCCCCCTCACGTCTAGGCTATTTTAGTCCTTAGATGTGGGATCGATGTAAGCCGTAGAATCGTTTTATTTAATACTGCATTGGCAGGGTCTTGAACTCAAGACCTCTTGGCTCTGATACCATATTGAATTCATGCTCCAGCCAACTCATCCAAAAGTCCGAACTGATGGAGGGAGGCGGACAATATATTTCAACACCATGCCTCGCATCCATGCGGCGTTGCGGCCCCCTCCCGCTGGTGGCCGCTTGGCCGGTGTGACGCGGCGCGGAGCTCTCCCGACAAGGCTCAGCAGAAGTATGGGGATATTTTCTCTCTACTGCAATCACACGGGAGGTCAACGAACCTTATCTTCTCAGTTGTTTTACTTGAAGGTCCTTGGACTTGAAAGAATTTATATTACAGACTAGATAGATGTGTGCCTTGTCAAACTTGCATATAGATTCTGAACCTTTTCAGGGTATTGTGAATCATTGCATTTGACTGCACTATCGCATTAGTACTCGTCCTGATTACGAGGACACGTACCTTTTTTTTGTTTTTGAGTACAATGCACCCCATGATCGGCTGCCGTGCCTCCGCGCAGCGCCCGCCGGCCATCGCCGCATGACCGCGCCGGCCGAGCCTGTGGCTGCGCTCTGCCCAGCCGTACCACAGCCTCCGCGCCGTCGACGCGCCCCGCGTCCTTCTGGCCAGTTGTGCGCCGCGCTGCTTCTATGCCCTGCCGTTCGGCCTCCGCCAGGCTGTGCCCATGGCCGGCGAGCCCGAGGGGTCATGGCTGCTGTACTAACTGCACGGGAGGAGACAGAGAAATCTTATCCCTTCACCATTTTGCACTAGGATCCTCCCATATGCAGGAAATGGCAAAATAGGCTGAAACGGGGTCAAATCGGTCCTAATAAGAGAACTATTTACTAGTATTTACCTGGTTTAGACCCCATTGTTTCAAGCATTTTCTGTTGAGTATAATGCTCCAAAAAATTAAGATATAAATAATTTCAGCGCTTACAAAGGTTGAGATTATTTATATCTACTATTTGCAATTGAGATTGTGAATCTCTTGCAAAGATAAATTTAGTACCTCTAGAGTACTGATTTGCGATTGAGAATTTTCTTCTCTCGCAAAACAATCTCATTGCGATTGAGATTAATTTTCTCTCGCAAAATATTAATTCATTTTGTTGAATTATCTTGCAACTTGATACGACATCATCTCATTTAATTTGAGGTCTGTACAATTCAAGTTCTCACTTGAACATCAAGTTTACAACATCGTTACTATTCATTACAATAGTAGTGTATTTCCGTTGAGTACGATGTATTCCGGAATGTATGTATCTCCATATTCGCTACATGTCGAGATTAATATGTCTATTTGCTATTGAGATTTATAATTTCTTGCAAATACATATGCAAAATTCAAGGTGTTATTCTTAGCAATTTGAGATTAATGCTAATGATTTTGAGCCACCTTTCTTGAAATCTATTAATTTTGCAACATTAAGGTGTATTTATATTACGCAGTCTGTAATATAAATAAATTACCGGTTTTTCACCGGAGATGACATGTTCTATGTGTTTACCACATTGCCATTCTTCATGAACATGTCAGAGCGGTCGAGATTGATTTCTCCCGCACAACAAACTTGTAAATTTTTGACAACAACATCTCCCTCATTATATTAGGAAAACACAAGGTAATGAGTTGGATCTATTGCGCATGTGCAGACATTCTCTATTACTGTGAGATCTGTATGATCTTCAATATGTTATGTTCCCACAATTGAGGTTGAGCATTTTCAAGTTATACACTTCAGTCAATTTTTTTTGCATTCTTATTACAAAACCATGATGGTTTTTAATTTACTTCTTACTAGTAAGCGTGCACGTGCAACACACGTCTCGACTAACACTATTTGTTTCAAGATTTATCACAATGTGAATATTTTCTTTGAACAATTTGTTTCAAGATTGAAGCCTGAAAGGAACGGAAAAAACCCAGATAAATTTAATAATATGTTTCCACCTAACCAATTTGAATACTCTGTTTTCTCGAGAAACCAGTCTAAATACTCTTTTGTATGGCATGAGCCAAATTTAGACAACACACTTTCTAATATCCCATTTATTTAGAAATAAACAAAAATACATGGCAGTTAATAACTAGTCAATGTGGAGTGCCCGATAACATTAGTCTCATGCATTGCGTCTTGCACCAACATGTGCTCGACAAGGACGGCCACATAAGAAGTAGTGGCAAGGGTGTCCACCCAAGAGATAGCGGCACCAAGAGCCATCTCTGAAGCTACTCTTCTACTGGAAATCCAACACACTACCTTGAATATGCGGTATGTTAGCATGATCACTTTGTATTCCAGTGGATACAGGTCTGATTGGAACAAAAACTCCCAATAGTAGCCCAAATTTAGATGGAGTTCCAAGAAAAAGACCAAAATTTTGTAGACCATGGGATTGAATGATGTTACTTGGGAGAAGGGAAGGGCGTCCAAGTGCAAGGTCTCCTGCTACTCCCGCGAAATTGCCCGTCCTTCTATGTTCTCCATCCCATGCAGGTAAGACAAATGACAACATCCCCTCTCACAAGCAATTTGTTGAACATTTGCGGGGCATCAAACAAACTAACCCGGAGGACATCCACTTCAAGATAGATGAGGGCGAAATCGAGCCTGGGAACAGGGCAGCACTGCCTTTCACACCATACGTGCCTGTCAATTTTTCCAATAGATAGTAGAAAATTATGCAAATAAATTAAGATGCAAAATATTGAAATTACGGTAAATAATTGCCTTCCTAAATGAGTATGTGACATGAATGGATTGGCAAGTAGACAGAAGACTGACGATAAAGTGTGAAATACAGGTTGACATTCTTCTTTCTGTGAGCGCATTTGCATAAGCTATTTAAGTTTCTCTTTTTGCTTCTCTGACCCAGGTTAATTAACAACAGTTCATTTACAGAGCTAAGTAAATATTAAGATGAAAAAGATGTTATTTGAAAGGACAACACCATACTAAGAAAACGATCATTATCATGTAGCAACCTAAGACGCTGGTAGTATTACCAATTTGAAGTTGCATTTGTACATGTGCCACATGATGTTTAAGGTGCAAACTCCCTACACTTTGGCAAACTAAATGACACATTGTCCCATGATGTTGGTCGTGACGTTTTGGACAACCATATCACCTCATTTAACAAATAGAGATGACATGAACATTACACATGTAAAAGGAGCTAGCTTAACAAAATAAAGCCAATTCTTTGTCTGACACCTTTTCAGAAAATATAGAATCTAACAAACCATGTTGAATTCAAATAAAAGTTTGAGACTGGGTCAATCATATAAACCTTTAACATAGTACATATATATCTTCCAAGACAAGATAAATGATTAACTACTTGGCTACTCTGTCGTACCCACTTCATAATAATAATAAAATAACACCAATAAACTATTTAAATTATGTATGAGAGAAAAGAAACAACACATGAAGTCAATAAATGCATAGCCGATGAGAAAGTATCCTAAAAATCACAATACACTTTCAGTTTTTCTGCTCCCTAATGTTATCTTCTTTTCTAAGCCGGGTTACAAAATCTGTAGGGATGCCGAGTAGCTTCTCCTCTTTTTTCTCTTCTGGACTCTCCTAGTGCAGCGTCATGCAGGACACGAACTGATCGGTCACGGCTGGATTGCAGTGGAGTGGGTGCCGATGGCTATGCTTGAGTCTATTTCTCAAATCCAGTGGGAGAGAGTTTTATAGAAAATATACAACAAGAAGATTCCATGCCATGGCAGGAAGCACTCAAGGTCAGAAACAATTCTTGCCATTCTTTCCAATTTTGGTGGCTACGAACAACATAATATGACCATGACTACAAGATCTTTTAGTAGGAAAATGGAGTAATGGCTCACACAGAGATATTAAGGAAAGGAACTATGATATACCTTAGGAGACAACACTCCAATATCTAAATGGTTGGTGTAAATTCAGGTTGGCTAGGACAATTTTCTAAGCAATGATATAAACGAATGGATTAGATACTTGTTTCCTGAATCTACCTCGCCGACTAAATGAACATACATTATGTAACCTTATAAGAACTTAGAGCAAAGCACAACTACTAACTTAACAGTTGAGGGGATAACCCGGAATAGAGAATTGGGGATCAACCTAACTGGGAGAAGGTAACAAAAAGGATACGTGGAATTAGTGGAGACTGTGCTAGTCAACGTTTGATGCATATAATAGAACGTGGCAAAACAACATCTGAATCATGAATGTGGTCAAAAATTTATTTTTTATAAAGATATGCCTAACTCCTCAGTAGTTGGTTACTCATTAGGATAAAATGCTAGAAGTCTTTATAAGACCTTAAAAGCGGAATGAACCACGTGTACCAGAAAAAGGCTTTCATATAAACATCTTTGCAGAAAACGCAACCTAATACTACATGTATAAGTAATCAAACAATCATCATGCAAAAAGCTAAACAAACCCAACAATTGCAATGAGAGAATGATGGGTTCCTGGTGGTGCAGAACATCGCCGGGAGAGGACCTGAAGCCAGAGCACGTGAAAACAATGATCGGCACCGTCCTAACCTATGAAGCACTGATACGGCGATACATGCGGCAATACGGTATACAACAATTTTTAGAAACAGCAATATGGAAAACCGGCAAGTATATATAAATAATAATATTAAATGACATGTAATAGAAAACTAACATAACAAAAATGTGTGAGATGAGATCAAAATACCACCCCATTGGTTGCCTGATTGCCTACATGCCTCTTTTCTTTTCTAGTCTTCAATGATCATCCTAGTCCTCAACTCCTCATGGTGTATACAAAATAGAAAATACATCACATCATATTAGACTTGATAATACAAGATAGACAAGCATGAAAAGTGGAAAGCAGTAAACAAGTTGGCTTGTAGCATACCAAATGAATATACAGTTCCTTGTTCCAACAAGTTTCAATTCTGAATTCTCAATGGCCATAGACAAATAAAGCAAAAATTCACTAAGATAACATCATAAATAGGAAGATCCATAGTCAAACATGCACCAAGGAGCTACGTGCAGAAGTTATGGTTAGTATTGGGTTTGTATTGGGCTGGTCATATCCTAAACGTGTCGTGGATGGTGAACAGCACGCATCAGCGTTTTTTCTAAAAAAAACAAAAAGCACGATACTCTGGCGATACGCATATTGCGGCCGTATGAGCCGTATCGGCGACGTACAGGACGGGAATACACCGATTTTGCACGTATCGGTGCTTCGTAGGTCCTAACCGACCACCAGCTATACTCCTCCTTGATTCCACCCCCGCCAAGCTCCTACCTGATTTTGGTAATGGAACCATGTATGTAAAGGGACAAAATAATTAAAATAAGACAAACTCGATAATTCAAGGCTAAAAGGGGATAGTTTGAAGTCAATAGTTTGTACTAAATTTGTAATACCTTCTAAACTGCATAATCTAAATGGAAGCATTAGCTTTTGTTTCCACATACCACTTCATAACATCTTTCTTGGATCAGGAACCCTTTCGAACCAATCAGAACCAAAAATGATCAGAAATGGATATATACAATTTTATGAACAAATAAATAATGATATGTGCTGCCTTACCAGGTTCGAATTCATCTCTCACAATATCAGTACTTCCTCATTTGTCTCCATTCTCCAGGGATGATTCATGCATCTACAATCCTAATACACATACTTTTAGGGCCATCGAATCCAAGAAATTACAGAACTAAGAGATGGGTCATTGCATAAACTAACCTGGCCCGTTAGTCATTGCAAATTTGTCAGGTGAAGAATCTCTGAACCAATACGATAAACACATGTCCACTGCCTCCTAGAATTCCCTGAAGAAATGGACAGAATCTGGAAGAGGCTTTGCGAGATGAAGAGGGGTCATTATTGCTATTCCCCGAAGAAATTGAGAGGCTCACGCAGTTTGTACTGAATCTCGTACCGAATCTGGTATAGATGAACATTGTGCTCAATTGCAGTTCGTACTAAATCTTGTATAGATGAATATATAATTATAGATGAGGAGAAAAGAGAGAACCAGATGGCTCACGCAGATGGCGTTGGCAATAGCCAGCAAATCCCAGGGAGTAAGGCGTCCGTGTCGGGGGCGTGTGGCGGGCGGCCGGCGCAACCCCTGGTTGGCAGGGCTCAGGGGCGACGGCTTCCTCCGGCGGATACGGCCGTCGCAACACCAGGTAGGCAGGCGCGCGTGGAGGGGGGGGGTGCGGCTTCCCCCAACTTCGGCGACCGTCAGAGTCTGGAGAATCGGGGCGTGCGCGGGAGCGTGTGGCTTCCGTCGGCTTCGCGGTCGTGAACAGGGGAGAGAAGGAGCGGCGGTCAGCGTCTCTGGTGCGGTGAAACGGTTGGGAGCGGCGACATATCGTGCGCTGAGTGGGGTGAGAGACGAAGCGGTACTGAGGGTTGTTTGCATCGGTGGGAATTTTTTTATGGGTGGATCGGCATGATTAGCGTTTCGTTTCGTTAGTAGATTTCGTAAGTAGATTTTAGACCATTAGATTTGTGATTAGATGCTTCAGATTTTAAGTTGGATCTGCCTTCTCTTTCTTTTATAGGGGTAGTAGATAAATTAATTATCTGTGGCTTGCCCCTATAGGTAATCGATGGCTGACAATTTGAGGCTCTTGTCCTCAATGGCCACAACTTATTTAAGCGGGTCATGGACATCAAGATCAGTCTTGCATCCCATGGGATAGCGCGCGCAATTCAAGCCACGCCACTGGGACAGACAGGACCTCAAGGGTAATGGTTTGAAACTCACTTCAAACCCTCAACCCGACACCATCAAGCTGTCACGAGACCCTATGAGCATGGAGAGCATGATGGTTGAATATGCATGAACCGACATGTTTGGAGACTATACATTTAGTCCCTTAGTCACCTTAGTGATCTATTTATTTATGTCCATTTATGATGTTCTAATAAGAACATGATTATTGTTGTCATCATATATTGTATATCACAATATATTGTATCAACGCTTGGATACAAATTCATTTGTATGTATTCTATATATCCGACAATGATTTTCTTGAGAATCTTCATGTCTATATATAGATTTTGACGGGTTTCAATCTGATGAAAGATGATTTGTGCCATGTGGACATATGCACCACGAACTCTATACTCAGGGAAGTGATATGTTTCCACTCTCATTGAGAGAAACGAGATATCTTAACATTGCTAGACGCGATGAGGTATTTGTTGGCTCAAATCGAGTCATATTTACTATCTGTGTGGGTACTCGAGTAATGTCAGGATGATTTATTGCTTCCTAGTTTAACTCGTACCCTACTAAACTATAGAGGTATCCGTCAAAATAGTTTCCATGGCGAAACTTATGATGACAACAAAGAGGAATATCTTCTCTTTACCATATGCAACGGATATGGCAAGCACATTCTCTATGTATCATCAGCATTGCACTACGCATATTACCAAACCCATAGCATATGATGCGCTCAAGATAGTTTTCCAAAATGTCTTGTACATGAAAAACTTGGCATACTCGCCTTGGTCATCGAGACATTGGGTTGAAACCGAAACTTCAGCAATTCCAATAGTTTATGATTATTATGATGCTAAATTCTAACACCATTTGGATTTTATGTGCACTACATGTGACACAGGGAAGCTAATTTTAAGGATTGCGCACCTTAAAGTCTACGCTGAACCACTCAGACTCCTTGAATGCATCAAGTTGAGGTAAGTGGCTCTTCCCATCCATTGACTAGACTATTCAGGTGTTCCATGGTTCTAAAAGACACATCTATACGATGGTCTCAAGTGTGGTTTATCCACGCGAAACCATTGGCTCATTATCCTGACATCGATTTCAAGCAAATCAAATGGATAACATTGTAGAATTCTCATTGAGTGCCTTCTCTATGGCCCTTGGATTGAAGTTTAACAATTTGTCCTAATGTCTAGACTCAAAATGGTTTGGTAGAATCATATATCGAAAGAATTAAGCTCATTTCGTTATCTTTACTTTGGAATTGCAACTTACCAACTTTACGTTGGAGTTATGTAGTTTTACACGCTCATGACATAGCTGCATAATATTATTCCCTTCTATCTTTGATATGTGGATATCTATCAAGTATTTCCTATCTGTGGTAATTCGATTGCATGCCGATATCACCACCCGGCATACATCATTGGCCCCTCAACATATAGTTGGGATCTATGTGAGGAATAACTGTATTTTCGTCAATACGAGCCCCTCGCATTGGGAGTTATTCTAGGCTAGTATGCTGATTCATGAGGAATATTTCCAGGCATTAGGGGGAGAATTCAAGTACCATAAAGAATGCCAGGAAATTAGTGGAATGTTCAACACATTTCTACCTCAAATCCACGTACTCAAAGATCTGAACCATGCGTTCAGAAGATTTGCAACACATTGCGCTCAAGATAGTTTTCCAAAATGTCTTGTACATGAAAAACTTGGCATACTCGCATTGGTCATCGAGACATTGGGTTGAAACCAAAACTTCAACAATTCCAATAGTTTATGATTATTATGATGCTAAATTCTAACACCATTTGGATTTTATGTGCACTACATGTGACACAGGGAAGCTAATTTTAAGGATTGCGCACCTTAAAGTCTACGCTGAACCACTCAGACTCCTTGAATGCATCAAGTTGAGGTAAGTGGCTCTTCCCATCCATTGACTAGACTATTCAGGTGTTCCATGGTTCTAAAAGACACATCTATACGATGGTCTCAAGTGTGGTTTATCCACGCGAAACCATTGGCTCATTACCCTGACATCGATTTCAAGCAAATCGAATGGATAACATTGTAGAATTCTCCTTGAGTGCCTTCTCTATGGCCCTTGGATTGAAGTTTAGCAATTTGTCCTAAAGTCTAGACTCAAAATGGTTTGGTAGAATCCTATATCCAAAAAATTAAGCTCATTGTGTTATCTTTACTTTGGAATTGCAACTTACCAACTTTACGTTGGAGTTATGTAGTTTTACACGCTCATGACAGAACTGCATAATATTATTCCCCTCTATCTTTGATATGTGGATATCTACCAAGTATTTTCTATCTGCGGTAATTCGGTTGCATGCCTCACCACCCGACATACATCATTGGCCCCTCAACATATAGTTGAGATCTATGTGAGGAATAAATGTATTTTCGTCAATACCTCGAGCCCCTCACATGGGGAGTTATTCAATGCTAGTATGTTGATCCATGAGGAATATTTCCAGGCATTAGGGGGAGAATTCAAGTACCATAAAGAATGCCAGGAAATTAGTGGAATGTTCAACACATTTCTACCTCAAATCCACGTACTCAAAGATCTGAACCATGCGTTAAGAAGATTTGCAACATATTGCAAATAACCCGCGAGATTCATTTACTGACTATAAAGGTGTCACACAATCCTACAATCCTGCAAAAGTATGCCTGAAAGAGTGGAGGTACCAGCAAAATCCACTCCACTCCCCGTTCAAAGCAACATGGGGATATGTATGGCAGACATATATTAGGATTTAGCTTCTCGCAAGCAAGGATATCAAGGCCTATGAATCAGTAAATGCAAGTCAATTTCACATTGACGGACACCTAATGGGTAGTATATACCCAGTGGATGGGAAACCTCCACCAACCCAGGTCACAGTGCACACAATGACCGGGACATCGAAATACCCGACTCAGCCGCATTGGGAAATCGCGAGTAGTCACCATGGGTAACGATATTTCCATCAACTATATATTGATATATAGATTCTGGAGAAACATATAACCGAAAGTCTACAATTGTCGACATACATCTCTCAACTAGACTGCAAAAACCTTTCAAATGATTCAGATCCAAAGACCATGGCCATAGAAAAGTGTGAACAACACTCGGACCGAACTCAAGCAAAGGGTATAATCTAGGTAGAAATGATCTTGCTCAATAATGTGAAGGTATTCATAAGCAATACCTACACCAGTTTTCTTCTGGAAACAGAATTGAGAACAACAAGGTGGTGAATCATAGAGCAAGTATTGTAGCATAAGGGTTCACGTAGATACCCAACTATTCTTCAGAGGTGGAATCTTTTTCCGATAACTTATATCAATGGCAGTACAAAATCATCTATCTCTGCAGTTGATAGATGTAGTGATCACATATCCATGTGGACCACTAGATTCAGACATATATGATTGATTGCCGATGGAATCTCACTTCTGAATCGAAATGCAAAATGCAACATACATTGTGTAAAAATTAGCAAGTCAGTGTACGACTTATCGTTGTCGGTGTATATGGTACAACCGATGTAGTGAGCTCCTTATTCACAAGGATTACTCCTACAATGATGATTATCCATATTTGTATGTCTGCAATGATGACACATGTAATCATCTAAATGACGGAGTTTAAAATGAAGGATTTGGGTAAACCAAAATATCGCTCGTTACTACAACTTGAGCACCTTCATTCATACATTATGGAATTCTATGTTGTCTACATCCAAAACATATTGGAGAAATTCAATGTGGACAAATCTTATCCATCCATAACTCTCATGGTAGTTCATTCTCTAGACGTAGAGAAAGATCCATTTAGACCAAGAGATGATGGGAATGAGATGGGACTCAACGTTCCATAATGCCATTGGATCCACCAAACACAATTGATTGGGACTCAAGACTATCTATCGATATCTCCAAAGGCATCAATCATCTTGTCCTGGCTTTTCTGTTTCACGGGAATGTGAACATCGATATCATTGGATACATCATTCAGATCCCCACTATGTCAGATCGTAGACAAGCTTAGTGTTCCTACTAGGTGTGGTAGCCCTCTCCTAGAGAATCTTCGAAACAGACCTCATCGCTACATCCACCAACCATTATGTCAACGATAATGTTTTTTGTGTTGCCCGGATGCAAACATGTTACATAATAAGCAATATCGTTATATTGCATATCTTGCAAGACAAACCATATGACTGATTTGTTCAAGAAGTCTCTACCAACTTCTACATTCCAGATACATGTTCTTGGAATTGGTGTGTGACGGTTTTGAAATTTGCAAGAATCAAGGGGAGTATCTTCCTAAATTGTTCCTGTTCAATGCATAATATTATACTCTTTTTCCCTTCATGAGTTTACTATACATGTTCTCATAAAGGTTTTTAATGAGGTAATATCAACATGAGACCATATGTCATATTTTATGTTTTCCCCATCGGGGTTTTTAAGAAAGTATATGTGACATATTTATTGTCCTCTAAACTCTATGGGTTTTCTCATATTGAGTTAAAAGAGACAATAACCATTATATGTTGCATCATTTTCTCCTTATTTTTCCACTGGGTTTGAAGGAGTTTTAGCAACATGTCATACACACTACTCCTCGCATTTTTTCCCACGGGGTTTTTGGAGGAGATGATTCCAAAGATGTTCGATCGCAAGGACAAGGAAGGATTAGGGGGAGTGTTAGGATTTAATTAGTAGATTAAATAAAAGGGATAATCCTCCCATGTAATATTCTATGTCGGTTAGTACTATGGCAACCGACATACCTCACACCCCTTCTCGAACGGACGCGTCTCTCCATCACGTCCCTTCCCCTTGTATAAATATGTTGAACATCAATGGAATATGAAAACGGTTGAATCATTTTGTTCGATTGTCTCTCGTTGCCCTCGTTTACAATTCAACATTTTCACCAAGACGTGTGGGCCCTGGCACGAACAAACAAGCTGACCAATGACGAATTGGAGCGCTCCGCTGTGATGACACGGACGAACGAAACGCCCGTGATAAACAGCGCCACCTGCGCATCGACTGTCGACGTGGCATATGCGAGATGGCTCCCAGAGGTTCGCTCTTGGAGGGTGTAATAGGTACAGTTTGAACCGGCCTCTACTTGTCTCTCAAAATGTATAAATACACAGGAGGAAGAGAGGAGATACAATGATATAAATACAAGACCCTAGTTCTATACATGTACAGTGTACAACGTTTGTTCAACAAAGAGAGGTGGAGTCTAGGTCGGAATCGCCGGCCGAGCGTGTTTTCCCTTTCTACATCACAAGTAATAGTGCATGTGCGCTGCACATTAATACTTAGGGTCAGTTCTTTTGGCGGCTTAAAAAATAAGCCGCATCCTCCCCAGCTTTTCCCATAAGCCGCATTTCTCATCCGTTGGGGCTTCTGAACTAGTATTGGGCTTACTAATCTAGAAGCCTCAAAAAAATTTGGAAGCGGCTTATTTTTTAAGCTAGGGAGAGGTAGCTTATTTTTTAAGCCGCCCAAAAAAACTGGCCCTTAGATAAGATATTGATTATATTTCACATCAATATTAGACAAGATATAAATTGCATGTTTCTTGACATTAGATATAAATTACATGTTAATATTAGGAACTCTCCATCTCATAATATAAGAGTGTTTTTCTACACTAGTGTAGTGTCAAAAAGCTCTTATATTACGAGACAAAAGGAGTATAATATAATTAACTGGTTGATGTTGACATTAATATTAGGCATGATATAAAAAACGGAGGTGATAAGAGCATCTCCAACAGTCGCGCTATACTAGCGCCGCGCCCTAAAAAAGGTAGTTTTAGCGCGCGCGCAACGCGGCGGGCAGCTCCAGCGGGCGCGCAAAAACGGCGCGCGCGCCATTTGCAATGCAGCGCGCTGGCCGAAACGCAATCCCGCGCCTCTTATTTGTTGCGCCGGCTCGCGCTCGCGCGACTCTCCCGCGCTCGCTCGCTCCCTCCTCTCTCTCGCGCGCCCCCGGCGACCTCAGCGCTTCCCCGGCCTATCCCGGCGCCGCCTTCACCGCCCGCGCCCGCCGGCGACTCGCGCTTCCCGGTCTGTCTCCGCTGCCGGCCGCCGCCCGCGCCCGCCGGCGACCGTTCAGGCGCTTCGCGGCCTCCCCGCGCCGTTGCGCTTCCACCCCACCCCCTCCTAGTCCGACCGGACCTCGCGCGCCTCCGACGTCCGAGGAACAGCGCCCGAGGGCTCGCTGCCGCGCCGCGCCCGCAAGGTGTTCGACAAAACACCTACAAGGTATGTATTGTTCCAAACTGAATTTGGTGCATATTTTGAATTGTAGTTTTGATAGTGTAGTATTGAACATTGTAGATGAGTTCGTCGCATGATTCTTCCGAAGATGAATTTGATATGGAAGAGGAGGAGGATCTTGCAATGATCATAGCTATGCATATCAATAAAAAACCGAAGCACGGTGGTTCGGTTATGGGTCGGGAATTTTTTTGGAGAGATAGGATTGATGCCCATAACAGATTGATGAAGAACTATTTCGTGGAGAATCCCACATACCCGGAGTCGTATTTTCGTCGCCGGTTTATGATGAGCACAGACTTG
Organism: Secale cereale; assembly: GCA_902687465.1. Lineage (NCBI taxonomy): Eukaryota > Viridiplantae > Streptophyta > Magnoliopsida > Poales > Poaceae > Secale > Secale cereale. Next base: position 272,466,018 of record LR738712.1, read on the forward strand.
TTCAAGCGCATTGCAGAGAAACTAGCGATTCATGACCGGTTTTTCCAGCAAAGGAGGAATGCTGCTGGAGAGCTCGGGCATAGCACCTTTCTGAAGGTGACAGCCGCTTTGCGTATGTTGGCATACGGTATCCCGGCCGATCTAGTTGATGATCACTTGGCCATGGGTGAGAGCCAAGCCATCATGTGTGTCAAGCGCTTTGCAGTGGGAATTGTGCAAGTGTTTGGCGAGGAGTATTTGAGATCCCCCACTGCTGAAGACGCCGCAAGGCTATTGGCGATGAACAAATCTCGCGGCTTTCCTGGCATGCTTGGCTCAATAGATTGCATGCATTGGAGTTGGAAGAATTATCCAAAGGCATGGCATGGGCAATTCCACGGCCAAAAAAAGGGTTCCACTATAATCCTTGAAGCGGTGGCCGATCAGGAGACTTGGATTTGGCATGCATTCTTTGGAATGCCTGGATCTTTGAATGACATCAATGTTGTCAACCGGTCACCACTGATGAATAAGATTGCGAATGGTGAGTTGCCACCGGTGCAGTTTGTAGCAAATGGCCATACGTACAACTATGGCTATTATCTAGCGGATGGCATCTATCCAAAGTGGCAAACCTTCGTGAAGCCGTTGAAAAAGCCAGAAGGTAAGAAAAATCTTGATTTCCATAATGCTCGGGCGGCTGCTAGAAAAGATGTGGAGAGAGCATTTGGGATTTTGCAAGCCCAATTTGCTATTGTGAGAGGACCGGCTAGATTTTGGGATCAAAAAATGCTTTGGTACATCATGCACGCTTGTGTGATCATGCACAACATGATCATCGAGAATGAGCGTGGGCAAGATTTAGACTACTCACAGTATGAGTGGTAGGAACAAGTAGCCTACCGGGTCTAGGGCGCAGATTATATGGAGTGTGTCGGGCTTGGGGAGGAAGGGGGCGAGGCCGGCGGCGATGCGGCGCCGTCGCGAGTGAGGGAGAGGAAGCCGGCGGCCAAGGGTGCGGCGGCGGCTAGGGTTTAGCCCGACTCCCTTGAGGAGTCGGCAACAAAGAGTTTTCTTATTGCCTCCTTATTCTAGTCGATTACAACTTGTTTATATAAGCGAAATCTGCTAATTGGGCTAAGCCCCTAACTAGGCCTGTCTAATGGGCCTCCTCCGGGAGTAGACCGTACCGGTCATAACATCTCTCCCCGCCTGCGCAAACAGCTCGTCCTCGAGCTGATAGTCTGGATAATGTTGCTGGAATTCCTCACGCTGCTCCCAAGTGGCCTCCTCCTCGGGTAGGCCCTCCCACTGCACCAACAAGTGCCAAACATCACGGCGGAGCTGGGCGCGTAACACCTTGGCCGGCCTTGGAAGCAGGCGGCCATCTGCTGTAGGAGGTAGAGCTGGAGTGGCGGCTGGTGTAGTGCCGCGGTAGGGCTTGAGCAGTCCCACGTGGAAGACGTCGTGGAGACGAGCACCCGCCGGTAGCTGAAGGCGGTAAGCCAACTGCCCAATGCGCTCCAAAATGATGAACGGTCCGGCATAGCGCGGTCCTAGCTTGCGCTTCGCCCGCGGGTCCAAGGACTGAGTGGAGCGGTGCAGGAGACGCAACCACACCCAGTCACCCACCACGTACTCCACCTCGCGATGCTGGCCGTCGTAGTAGTGCTTGGCCAGCTGCTGGGCCTGGACGAGACGCTGCCGCACCTCGGCGAGCATCTCATCACGGCTACGGATGAGCTCACCCGCAGCCTCCGTCCGTGCCGTCGCCGGGTCTACCGGCAGAATAGGCGGAGGGGGTCGCCCATAAACCACCTCGAATGGCGTCGCGCGCAGGGCGGAGTGGCAGGACGTGTTGTAGCAGTATTCCGCCCAAGCCAGCCAATCAACCCATGCACGCGGGCGATCGCCTGTGACACACCGCAAGTACATGGCGATCACCTTGTTAACCACCTCCGACTGGCCGTCTGTCTGGGGGTGGAACGCCGTGCTGAACCGGAGTTTCACGCCCGCCATCCTGAAGAGATCACGCCACACATGGCCTGTGAACACCGGGTCCCGGTCGCTGACAATAGATGTGGGAAACCCGTGAAGGCGCACGATGCCGTCGAAGAACGCCCGGGCCACTGACGCAGCTGTGTAGGGGTGGCCAAGCGCGATGAAGTGTGCGTACTTTGAGAAGCGATCGACGACCGTGAGGATGACCGACTTGCCGCCCACCTTAGGTAGCCCTTCGATGAAATCCATGGAGATGTCCGCCCACACCTGAGACGGCACCTCCAAGGGCTGCAATACCCCTGCAGGCCGCAGTGTCTCCGTCTTGTTGCGCTGGCAAGTGTCACAAGAGCGCACCCAATCACGGACCAAGGCCCGATCACCCGGAATATAGAAATCAGCACGCAGCCGGTGGAGTGTCTTCTGGACACCCTCGTGCCCGACGGAGTGGGCCATCAGCAGCACCTGGTGGCGGAGGTCGTCATGCGCGGGTACGAATATCCGGCGCCCGTGAAGTAGCAAGCCGTCGGCCAGGCGCCATGGCTCGTCCAGCTCGCCCGCCTCGAGCTGCTGGCGCAGGAGCTGGGCGTCAGGAGCCGCTGCGGTGGCGCGGCGAATGTGGCCGAATAGTGCGAACGTCGGTCCCGAGCGGATGCAAAGCACCAGCCCCTCGGCGTCGTCCTCGGTGGCTTCGACTGGAGTGTTGCGGCGAGACAAGGCATCGGCGGCGGTGTTGAGGCGCCCCGGCCGATACTCCACCGTAAAGTCGAAGCCAAAAAGCTTGCTGATCCATTGGTGCTGCGGTACCGTCGACAACCGTTGGTCCAGGAGAAACTTGAGGCTGTAGTGATCGGTGCGGACCCGGAACGACCGCCCCCATAGATAAGGACGCCAATGGCGCACGGCCTGCACCAAGCCGATGAGCTCCTGCTCATATGCCGCCAGCTTGAGGTGGCGGGCAGCGAAGGGGCGGCTGAAGTACGCGAGTGGGCCAGCGCCCTGGTGTAGGACGGCGCCGAATCCTGCGCCCGAGGCGTCGCAGTCGACGATGAAGGGCATGTCGAAGTCGGGCATCTGAAGGACGGGGCCCGTCGTGAGGGCCCCTTTGAGGGCCTCAAATGCGGCGGTAGCCTCGTCGTCCCATGCGAAGGCATCCCGCCTGAGGAGGCGCGTGAGTGGTGTGGCGATGAGGCCGAAGTCGCGGATGAACTTCCTGTAGTATCCCGCGAGACCGAGGAAACCACGTAGGGCACGCGGCGAGTGCGGTGTCGGCCACGCCGAGACGGCCGCCACCTTGTCGGCGTCCATGGCCACCCCCTCCGCGGAGATGACGTGGCCCAGGTAGGCGACCGACGTCGTCCCGAACGAGCACTTCGAGCGCTTAAGGTGAAGATGATGCGCTCGCAGCTCGTTGAAGACGAGGGCGATGTGCTGCAGGTGCTCCGCCCATGACGCGCTGAAGATCAGTATATCATCAAAGAAAACAAGCACAAACCGGCGTAAATATGGGCGTAGGATGTCGTTCATGAGGGCCTGAAAAGTCGCCGGTGCATTGGTGAGGCCGAACGGCATCACCACGAACTCGAAGTGGCCGTGGTGGGTCCGAAACGCCGTCTTGGCGATGTCGTCTGGGTGCATGCGCACCTGATGATAGCCCGAGCGGAGGTCGAGCTTGGTGAAGAAGCGCGCCCCATGGAGCTCGTCGAAGAGCTCATCAACCACCGGGATCGGGAACTTGTCCTTGAGCGTGAGTGTGTTGAGGGCGCGGTAGTCGATGCAGAAGCGCCAAGTGCCATCCGACTTGCGGACGAGGAGCACGGGCGCCGAGAAGGGGGATGTCGAAATACGGATGATCCCCGAGGCGAGCATGATCTCGCACTGTCGCTCCAACTCGTCCTTCTGCAGCTGCGGGTAGCGATACGGCCGGACAGCGACCGGTGGCGTGCCCTCCGGGAGGTGGATGCGATGGTCGTACGCCCGGGCGGGGGGCAGGCCCTGTGGCTCGGCGAAGATGTCGGCATGTTGCTGCAGGAGCTCGGTAAGGAGCGGGTGCTCCTTCTCTGCGCTGGTCACGGCGAAGTGCAGGTGAGGCGTCGGGCTGGTGCCACCCAGGCCTTCCCACTGGACGCGCCGTCCTTGGCGGGAGAAGGACATCGTGAGGGTGTCGAAATCCCACAGGATGGGGCCAAGCGTCCGGAGGAAGTCCACGCCGAGGATGAAGTCGAAGCAACCCAAGTCGATGCCGGCGCACGTGATGGTAAAATGCTCGTCGCCGATGGTGAGCGGCACATGCTGGGCCACCCCATGGCATTGAAGGCGGTCGCCGTTGGCCACGGTGACCCGAAGGTTGTCGCCTCCCGACGGCGCTAGGCCAAGGCGACGCATAGTGGCCGCGGGCAGGAAGTTGTGTGTAGAGCCCGAGTCCAGGAGAGCCACCAGCTGCTCGCCGCGAATCGTCACCGGCAAGAGCATGGTGCGCTCGGTCCGGATGCCTGCCAACGCATGCAGGGAGACCACAAAGGCTCCGGCCGGCTCGGGCGGCTCCGGGGGCGGTGCCGCGGCAGGCTCCTCGGCCGCGTCGGCTATCTCCCCGTCAAGTACCGTCTCCAGGTAGAAGAGGCGTGGGCACGCATGCCCCGGTGTGTAGGGCTCATCGCAGTTGAAGCAGAGGCCGAGGCGGCGGCGCTCGAGCTGCTCGGCCGGCGTCAAGCGGCGGAACGTCCGTGTCGGTGCTGGGGCCGGCGGTGCCGCTGGTGGGGGCCGACCCGGGGTCGGGGCGGGCAGCGGTGGCCGGGCGGCCTGTCGGGCCCCGCGAGGCGGAGGGGGCTGCATGGCCTGGGCGCGGCGCTCATAAGCCCGCGCCAGGTGGATCGCCGTCTGGAGGTCGGTGGGGGCCTGGAGCTCCACGTCCACCCGTATGTTGTCCGGGAGGCCGCCCACGAAGAGGTCGGCGCGCTGCTGCCCCGTCACCCCGGGAGCGTGGCAGGCGAGGGCCTGGAAGCGGTCGGCGAAGTCCTGGACCGTGGAGGTGAAGTGAAGGCGGCCGAGTTCCGCCAAACGACTCCCCCGAACTGGCGGTCCGAAGCGTTGGAGGCAGAGCTCGCGAAAACGCTCCCATGACGGCATGCCTCCTTCGTCTTGCTCGAGGGCGTAGTACCAGGTTTGCGCGTTGCCCCGTAGGTGGTAGGACGCAAGCCACGTGCGGTCCGACACGAGGGTACGCTGCCCTCGGAAGAATTGCTCGCACTGGTTGAGCCAGTTCAGCGGGTCCTCCGTCCCGTCGTACGTCGCGAAGTCGAGTTTGGCGAAGCGCGGTGGAGTCGGCCCGCTTAGGGCAGGCTGGCCGACGCGCCCGTCGTAGGGCGCCGCGGTGTACGCTGGTAGGGCGACCGGGAGGGTCGGGCTCGGCCGGTCCCCGGCGGCTGTGTAGACGGGGGCCGAGGAGGAGGTAGAGGCCCATGCAGGTAGTGGAGAGGGCGACGGTGGCCAGGCGATCTGGTGGATGGGCACCCCGCCCTGGGCCGGGGACGGCGCGGCGGAGGTGGCCGGCGGCTGCCAGGGTTGCCACGGCCCGGTTGAAGCTGGCGGCGGCGGGGTTGGCAGGAGCCACGGCTGCCCCTGCTGCGGTGGTGGCGCGGTGAGGCCCGGCGGCGGTGGAGGCGGCGGGGGCCCTCGCGGCCCGAGCAAACAGAGCTGGAGCCCCTGGACCGCGAGCGTCAGATCGTTGAGGATGCCCGTCATCTGCGCCGGAGTGTAGATCGCCGACGAGTTGGGGCCCGTGGGGACGGACGCCGCGGCGCCGGAGGCCGGCGGCGGCTGCGTGAGCGCGGCGGTGGAGGCGGGCGGCGGTGGTGGAGGGCTGAAAGGGTAGCCCGTTTTGTTGCCTCCTATCATGCCATTCGGCGTCCCGCAACGCACAATGATCTTCAGAAGGATCTGATTGAAGAGTGGTGGGCATGGCATGGACGACAAAGAGCATGATTTTATTGCATTATGTATTGTATTGTTCATGAATTATTGGTTGTGTTTATTGCATTATTTGTTGTATTGAACGATAAACTATTTGTTTGAGTTGTAATAGCTATTTATTGTTGATTTATTTTGTTTGTTTGATCGTTTTTCTTCTATTTGTTGAATTGTATATGTGGTTTGTGCTTGTTGCGCGCGCTGCATTTTTGCGCACCGCTGGAGCGGCGCGCGCGCTGCATTATAGCGCTGCTGCTGGAGCCAGCGCTGCGCGGCGCGGCAAACCAGCCGAAGCGCGCGCGGCAAATGCGTTTTTTGGGCGCGGCGCGTAGCGCGGCTGTTGAAGATGCTCTAAATACCATTGAATAGATGCGGTTCTACGGGTGAGAATTATTGGATCTTAAGAACTCACATATAAATATAGCTATAGATAGGAAGATAGATTACTTATTGAGTTTGTGACCGTAGACAGAGAGCAGATGGAGACGCATTGACACTGTCCAGCATATGCCAAATCAGTGGTCAAAAAGGTTCATATGCTTAGATCAGGGAGCCAAAAAGATGCCACACACACAGGCCACTCTTTCAAATAAGATTCTGGGCATGGTTTTGTAAACTATGATTGGCAGCCCAAATATTATTACAACTTTAATTTCTCTGTTCTCCTCCCGCTGCTGATGATGTCCAACATCTTGCAGATGCCCACTAGAAAGAAAGAACACACCCATGTTATTTTTTGTGTTGGCATGCAGAAAAGGAGAACCTTATCTACATTCCACCAACTCATCAGATGAGGAGTGAGCTGATCTAGCAGTAGAAGCAAGTCGTTTGGTCATCAAACTTTTCATGATGGTTTGCAACAGGACAGAAGGGAAAGATCCCAGGGGAGAAGGGGGGAGCAGCAACAGATTGGTAAAAGCTGTAAAGCGCTTTGCATCAGTACATGCGAATTTCCGGATGACATGGTTCATCCCAATCCAAGGCTCCTTTAATTCAAAAGGATTTTATAGAATTTATAAAAGATTGAAATTTTTAAGACATGTACAATGATGGTATATGATACAGATGACACATGACAAAAAGTAGTTTGAAGCATCTATATTTTTTTTCCTGCACTCGTTAAGAAATAGAAAAATTAAAAATTCAATTACACATGCATCTCTACTTTTGACTCTTAACATTTTCAGCTATTGAACCCACCTTCTGCCAATGATCATGTGGCATGCGAAGCATCAGTATGGAATTATGCATTGTACATGCCCTTAGATTTTTTTTTCTATGTTGGTCCTTGATTCATAGAATTGGATCTTGTGTATTACTTTCTCTGTTCTAAAATAGATGACCTACCTTTATACTAAATTTTGGAACGGAGGGAGTACATTTCATAGGAATCTAACATCGACTCCAACCTTTTTTTTTTTAATTCCCTAAAAAAATTTGTGACGTCAAATACTCATAGCTAATCCTATAGGATTCACAAGTGGGCATGCCACTCCAACTTTATACTTTCCCTATTTCTACGTTTTCAAAATCTTACGAATCAAGGAGGCCCTTAATTCCCCCCTCACAAATCACCTAGAGAAAGATAGTTTCAAATCAAATTACCAAAGTAAAAACAAAATACTCAAGAACTCCCAAATCACTCAGATTAACTGTGTACCTGGCATACATGAAATCAGCCAGGAGCCCATGGAACGGTGACTAGATTCTATACATGTAATAGTAAGGCTGCGGATTATCAAGAACTGGTGAAGGTGAGTGTTTTTTTCTCATCGTCACATGGACTTGTACAGAAAAGTTTTCTTTTTCTCACAATCAGGGTTTGAGGAATCACTTTGCGGCAAAGAAGAAGAAGCACAGCAAGAAATTAAGCAAGGAAGAACTAGCCTAGTAGTAGTAAGTAGGAGTAGCAAACATCTCATCAGTAACTCACATCCTTTCTCGCTAGCTGCTACATAGCATCCATGACGACGCCAAGAAACGGCAGGCACCATCCGGTCGGGCCAAGCTAGCCGGGCCGAACGCGCTTCTGTCCGGCGGCGGCGGCGGCGGCGCGGCCGGCGGCATCGGAGGAGCGCAGCGTGCCCGAGGAGTCGCCCTCCGACGAGCCGCCGTCCATGGCGGCGGCGCGGTGCGCGAAGGAGGCGGAGAGGTCGGCGTAGAGGCCGACGACGCGGCGGATGTTGTTGTTGAGCTCCCGGATGAGGCCGACGTTGCGGGTGAGGCTGTCCGGCGCCCGGGACTCGTGGTTCTGGTTGATCTCGGAGATGAGCATCCGGTTCTGGTCCAGGATGCTCTGCACCTGCACGAAGCTCTTGTGGAACGTCTGGATCAGCTTCCCGTCCACCACCTGGTGGTGCCCCCCTCCGCCGCCGCCGCCGCCTCCATTGCCCATCCCCGAGAAGCTCTCGCCTTCCATCCCTTTTTCCCTCTCCAAACTCTTGTTGATTCTTCTCACTAGAGCTAGCTATAGTCTCCCCTGAAATTGACCGATAAATTGCAAAATTAGTTGGCTAAACTTTGCATTTATGTGGGGATCGGGCTGTACTGGAAACAAATAAAGACCCATCAAGAACATCTAGCACAAAGATTAAATGTGCGGGTATTGTACAAGGTAATACTAGTACGCAATCGAAGCAGCGGGTTAAAAAAAAATCTGCATGTGAAAACCAGTGTGAAGATGAAATCCAAGACAATAAATCACCTCTCTGAATTTCGTCCTAGAAAATAAGTAAGATCCAAGCATGAGGGGAGCCGGCCGGCTGGCTCTATCTACTAGAATGGCCGCAAGTAGGTACCACTGTACGCATGGGATTCAAGAAGTTGAAACAGAGGCGCCCCCGGAGGGGGGGGGGGGGGGGGGGTGAGAAAAGCAACATAAAAAGAAGGGAAAGATTCTAAGATTCTATGTGACTCACCAAAACAAATGTTATCCCGCAGAAAACCTTTGCAATTAGAAAAGGTGGGAGGAAACCCAGGATGATAGAGAGGGGATGGAATCTATCAGGAAGTGTTTGGGGAGAGAGGAAGGGCCTGAGGTGAAATCATGGCCATCTCCATGTCTACTGATCAAAAGCTGGCCCCAATCGCATAAATATATGGGGCTGCCTATTGCTTGCCCCCTTCCGCCTCTGTTGCTTTCTGCCCACATTTGCATGCACCAAAACAAGATACTAATCAACCCATAATCCAATCTTTGCCAGAGGGGCCCTCCCTCCCGTGGTAGAATGATGCCTAGAGTGGGAACTGAAAGCAGCAGCACCGAACGATAAAGAAGAACAATATGGATTTTATTACTCCAAACAAGGCAACAAATTCCCTCAAGAACTACCAAGCAACCAAGCAGCACTGAGTGGCTTTATTAATTTAAAGCCGGACGCTCCTAGCGTCTACGTTCCAAAAAAAAAACTACTAAGCAAACAAAACATTTACGAGAAATCAATGATGCAGTGGTGCCAGGCAGGAATGGGAACCAAACAAAGAATTCTCAGAGAAACAAACCAAGAGGATGGGGTTTTCTAACCCTCCACAACTCCGAATTATTTTGACAGGTGAATCGGTGGAATTTGGAGGATTATCTTCCAGCACCCCTGGCTACTGTCCAAACAGGACTGATTTGATCCTTCCGGTGCTGAGTGCGGGTGTAGGAAAGGTTAGAGCAACTCCGAGGACGCCGATCCAATTCGTCCGTTTGGCTGTTTGGATCGGTGCGAACAGAAAAATCGATCCAACGCGTCGACCTAAACGGACGCGCGTCCTCTTTTCGTTCGCGTGCTGACCTTTTGTCGATCGAATTTTGAGCCTCATTTACATCGGCGCACACACAAAATGGACGCGCACGGTGCCCGCCTACTATTGAAAATATGAGCAAATTACTATGAGATTTAATCCGAATAAACAGTAGATAAATCATGACAGCAAAAGTAGAGATTAAACTAATCATGTGAACTAGCATATTAGACAAACATGTCACATCTAGGGCACACACTAAAAACATGAATTCTACCATGATCTCGAACAGGAATGATAGAAACACGTACGGTGCAGCGGGAGCAGCACCGCCGGTGCCGATGTTGTCGCCCATGTCGTTGAGGATGAGGTTATCGAGGTCGGGGAAGAAGTCGTCGTTGGCGAAGTCATCGATGCCAGCAGTCGCGCGAGTGCGCTCCCCAAAAACCTGATCGCCCCTCTCCCGTACAGGATCACAAGAGGCGGGGTTCCGGAGGCCTGCTGTCCCTTCTCGCGGTGCACGCCGGAAGGAGGGATGCAAAAGACTTGCGTGGCGGCGCAATGATCTGGAACGGTGGTGTGAAACCATATGTTGTGGCGGCTAGGGTAGACGTCTGTCTGGCTATATAATGCGGGCCGGGTAGGTCGTGGAGAAAACCCCACGTCTAAGTAACAGCCCCACCATCCAAAAGGATCGAAAACGACTGAGCAATTAACGCGTCTGTTAATTACGATTTATTAATTATTCCCGAGCAGCAAAAATATAGACAACGTGCAAAGCTCTGTCCTCGGCTCGGCTCATTCCCGCAACCAGCGGCGCGTCGTGACGTGACGTGGCGTGGCGTGGCGAGGCGAGCGAGGAGGAGGAGCGCACGTGTAGGTCTCATCTTCTCATGCTCATACAAGTGGTAGAAGAGCTAACCTTATAAAGAGGTGCAACTCTCTCTCAACTTCCGTGGTGGGACTAAACTTTAGTGCCACTCACTCCACTCATCTATGTGCATGAATGGGCCAAGAGAATTTCAGAATTTTAGTTCGGCTTTGGGCCAAAGGCCTACTAGCAAAATTCCAACAACCCCCCACAAAGTCTCATTGGCACATCTCATCATTTAGTTCCAAAACATTGTTTATATACCGGTTCTCAGTGGAGACTGTAAAGTTGAACTTCCGCTCAGAGATTTATGCTACACTAAATCACAACTTGAATAGTGGACTATGCCTTGAACTATAAGTTTTCTGCGAGACTAGTTTCACACAAATTCTTGACCGATACTGGGCTGCCGCAAGGCTTCCCCGCGGGTAGAGCGTATACGTCATACTCAAGGGCCTTTCATGAATTTATTAGAAAACACCCAATTCTCACAGACTGCGACGTTAACAATCAAATTCATATAGGTGTGTTCCTCAGAAGATGCTCTGCAGGGCAACATCTCTGCTTACCCGAATAAGCCACTTGGAACACATTAAGATAAGTATCAACCTGCCATGCAGATCAGGAGAGTATTGCATCTTCACGGAGTGGGATAACTAATACAAGGATACTCTCCTCCCAGCTGACCAACAGCTTGTCTTCCACTTCTACTTCACGGGATCTCCGATCACATAGAGTGGGTTACCACTGTGGACAACTCATGTGGTGGGTCTCAAACCCATCTCCATCGATGCATTATCTATTACATAATGTGATAAACCCTTTGTGAAGGGATCTGCCAAGTTTTTCGACGTTTGGATATAATCCAACGTAATAACTCCGGAGTTCTTCAATTTTCTGACAGATTTCAATCTCTTCTTCACATGCCTTGAGGACTTCATATTATACTTAGAACTGTTTATCTTAACGTTCACAGTTTGATTATCACAGTTCATCAGGATAGGGGGTATTGGTTTTTCAACCATAGGTAAGTCCATCAAGAGTTCACGAAGCCACTCTGCTTCAACAGTGGCAGTGTCTAATGATGTGAGTTCTCCTTCCATAGTTGACCTCGTTAAGATGGTCTGCTTGCAAGACTTCCAGGAAACAGCGTCACCACCAAGTGTAAAAACATAACCACTTGTGGCCTTAAATCTCATCAGCATTAGATATCCAGTTTGAGTCACTATAACCCTCCAGTACCCTTGGATACCCGGTGTATTGAATCCCATAGCTCGCAGTGCCTTTCAAGTAGTGCATAACTCTCTCAAGCGCACGCCAATGATCATCTCCCGGTTTGACACAAGCCGGCTCTGTTTGCTCACAGCGAACGAGATATCAGGCCTCGTGGCACTCGCCAAATACATAAGCGAGCCAATAATCTGAGAGTATCTCAGTTGGTCTCTAGCAATCCGTCGATTCTTTCAAAGCAACACACTAGCATCATATGGAGTTGGAGAAGGCTGGCAGTCGCTATACCCAAAACGACTCAAGACCTTTTCCACATAGTGAGAGTGAAGTAGTGTAATCCCACCATTCTCATCTCTCAATAGCTTGATGTTTAAGATAATATTAGCCACTCCTAGATCCTTCATCTCAAAACAACGACATAAGAAATCCTTAACCTCCTTGATTAAATCAAGTTTGGTTCCAAAGATTAGTATTTCATCGACATACAGACAAAGAATAACTCCTTCGCCCCCACCATGGCGATAGTACACACACTTGTCACCATCATTTACTACAAAGCCTGCAGTAGTTAATGTTCTTGTGAACTTCTCATGCCACTCCTTAGGAGCTTGTTTAAGGCCATATAAAGATTTTAATAACTTGCACACCTTTCCTTCCTGACCAGGTACTACAAAACCATCGGGCTGATGCATGTAAATTTCCTCCTTCAACCCTCCATTGAGGAAAGCCGTCTTAACGTCCATTTGATGAACGAGAAGACCGTGTGAGGCAGCCAATGATAGTAGCACCCGAATATAGATCAGTCTAGCCACATGTGAGTAAGTATCGAAATAGTCTTCACCTTCGTTTTCGGTATAACCCTTAGCCACAAGCCGTGCCTTGTACTTTTCAATCGTACCATCAGGTCTAAGCTTTTTCTTGAACTCCCACTTACATCCTACATGTTTGCACCCATAAGGACGATTAGTGATTTCCCAGGTTTCATTAGATAAGATGAAATCCATCTCGCTGCGGACACCTTTCTTCCAGTAGTCAGCATCATAAGATGCATAGGCTTCTGAAATAGTCATGGGTGTGTCATCCATGGGGTACACAATGAAATCATCACCAAAGGACTTTTCAGCCCTCTGTCTCTTACTCCTTACATGAGTTTCATTGTCATCCTCAACAGGATTCTCAACGTGTTCCATCGCAATGGTGGGTTCAGGAATTACAGCAAATTCCTCACTAGATGGAGTAGGTATCTCCTGATTTGATGAACTCGACATACCCTTCATAGGAAATATGTCCTCAAAGAAAGTCGCATCATTCGACTCCATAATTGTATCAACATGCATGTTGGATACCTCAGATTTTATTATCAAAAAGCTATAGCCAATGCTATGAAAAGCATAGCCCAGAAAAACATAATCCACGGTTTTTGGTCCAAGCTTGCGCTTCTTGGAAATTGGTATATTGACTTTCGCCAAACAACCCCAAGTACGTAGGTAGGAGAGTTTCAATCTTTTCTTTTCCCATTCCTTAAAAGGAGTCATGGTTTTGTGCTTTGTGGGAACTCGGTTTAGGACATGACATGCAATCATTAGCACCTCCCCCCACCATGCCTTGGAGAGACCCGATGTGTCTAACATGGTGTTAACCAAATCAGTTAGAGTTTGGTTCTTTCTTTCGGCCACCCCATTTGACTGAGGTGAGTAGGGAGGCGTCCTCTCATGGATTATACCATGTTCCGCACAAAACAAATCAAACTCATTGGAAAAATATTCTCCACCACGATCAGACCTAAGCCGTTTCATTTTTCAATCAAGTTGGTTCTCTGCTTCAGCATTATATATTTTGAAGAAATTTAAAGCCTCATCTTTTGATTTCAGAAGATACACATGACAAAATCTAGTGGAGTCATCAATCAACGTCATGAAGTATTTCTTTCCACCTTTTGTCAACACGCCATTCATCTCACATAGATCAGAATGTATAAGCTCTAGTGGCGCCAAGTCTCTAGCCTCTACAGTCTTATGGGACCTGCGAGGTTGCTTAGCTTGCACACACACTTGGCACTTGGAGCCCTTAACTTTAGTAAATTTCGGAATTAAAATCATATTGGCTAGCCGCGTCATGGAACCAAAGTTAATATGACAAAGTCGTGAATGCCAAATATTAGACTCATTATTTTGGCAAACATTATTAATAACTTTAGTGCAAATATCTGACAAAGACAGGCGGAACAAGCCTCAACAATCATAGCCTTTTCCAACAAATTGTCCATACTTAGAAATTACAACTTTATTGGACTCAAAAACCAACTTAAAACCATCTCGACACAAGCGGGAACCGCTGACGAGATTCTTATTGATGGAGGGCACATGATGAACGTTCTTCAGACGCACGATCTTCCCCAAAGTAAAGTTCAGATCGACCATACCAACACCTTGAACGATGGCATGTGACCCGTTCCCCATCAGCATGGGAGAAGTCCTGTGACCTGGTAAGAAGAAAACATGGAGGCGTCAGCACAAACATGTATATTGGCACCGGTGTCAATTAGCCAATCAGGAGATTGAAATACTGAAAGGATGGTAGGAAGAATACCGTACCCAGATTCCTTCATATCAGTATCACCGATGACAACATTAGCGGACTTGCCGCTCTTCTCATGTTTGCGCTCCTCAAAGCGGTTAGGACACTTCGGAGCCCAGTGATTAGGATCACCACAGACATGGCAAAGTCCCTTCCCCTTCTTATGAGAATTCTTCTTAAAGTAGGTAAGATGTGACGGCTTGTTCTTTGCATCAAACTTGCCTTTGCCCTGAGTTTTGTTCTTGTTAGTTTTGAACTTGTTGGGTTGGAAGTTCTTTTTCTATAGCATGTTGGCACTAGAGCTCCCTCGGCAACTCGAGCACGTGTGTCTTTTGCTCTCGCCTTCTTTTCAACATCAAGAGTACCAATGAGATCCGAAACGGGAAACTCCCATCTCTTGTGTTTCAGGGAAGTAGCAAAATTGTTTCACGAAGGTGGAAGCTTGGCAATGATGCCCTCGACGATAAATTTGTCCGACAACACACACTTAAAGTACTCAAGTTCCTTGGCGAGTGACTGTATCTCATGAGCCTGCTGTACAACAGGGCGCTCATCAGGCATCTTGTAGTCATAGAATTGCTCCGTGACGTACAACTCGCTGCCGGCGTCCGAGGCACCAAACTTGGCCTCGAGCGCAGCCCACATGTCCTTGCCGTTGTCAAACGACATATATGAATCCACAATGGAATCATCAAGAACACTCAGAAGGGTGCCTTTAAAGAGAGTGTCGATCTTCTCAAAGGCTTCCAGCTGTGCTGGATTAAGATCGCCCTCAGGCTTGCCCTTAGTGGCGTCATAGCAGCACATGGTTTGAAACCAGTAGACTGCTCTCGTGCGCCACCTATTATATTGCGCCTGCCTTAAAGGCAGGCGGCTTCAAATACGCAGTAAAACCACTCGGAGTAATTTGCATATAATCAGGTTTTTGGACTGTTGGAAATATGAGCAAATTACTACGAGATTTAATCCGAATAAGCAGTAGGTAAATCATGACAGCAAAAGTAGAGATTAAACTAATCATGTGAACTAGCATATTAGATGAACATATCACATCTAGGGCACATACTAGAAACATGAATTCCACCACGATCTCGAACAGGAAGGATAGAAACACGTACGGTATAGCGGAAGCAGCACCGCCGGTGCCGATGTTGTCGCCCATGTCGTTGAGGATGAGGTTGCCGAGGTCGGGGAAGAAGTCGTCGTTGGCGAAGTCATCGATGCCAGCAGTCGCGCGAGTGCGCTCCCCAAAAACCGGATCGCCCCTCTCCCGTATAGGATCACAAGAGGCGGGGTTCCGGAGGCCTGCTGTCCCTTCTCGCGGTGCACGCCAGAAGGAGGGATGGAGAAGACTAACGTGGCGGCGCAATGATCTGGAACGGTGGTGTGAAACCATATGTTGTGGCGGCTAGGGTAGATGTGTGCCTGGCTATATAATGCAGGCCGGGTAGGTCGTGGAGAAAACCCCACGTCCAAGTAACAGCCCCACGATCCAAATGAATTGGAAATGGTTGAGCAATTAACGTGTCTGTTAATTACGATTTATTAATTATTCCCGAGCAGCAAAAATATAGACAACGTGCATAGCTCTGTCCTAGGCTCGGCTCATTCCCACAACCCGCGGTGCGTCGTGACGAGGCGTGGCGTGGCGAGGCGAGCGTGGAGGAGGAGCGCACGTGTAGGTCTCATCTTCTCATGCTCATACAAGTGGTAGAAGAGCTAACCTTATAAAGAGGTGCAACTCTCTCTCAAGTTCTGTGGTGGGACTAAACTTTAGTGCCACTCACTCCAGTCACATGTGTGCATGAATGGGCCAAGAGAATTTCAGAATTTTCGTTGGGCTTTGGGCCAAAGGCCTACTAGCAAAATTCCAACACCTGCTCCTCCCCTGTCTCGCTAGTCGGTGGCACATTGGCCATCCTCTCCATTCCAACAGCAAACCCTCGCCCGCCTCCTTCGTTGACGCCAACATCGCCCATTTTTTCCGATGCCTCGGCCAGCTGCCGGTGTTACCTCCCACGTCGCAGCCACCTTCCCTCCAATGCCGCCACGTCACCGCCACCGTCGGGGCTCCGAAAGCTTCCAACCCCCACCTCACCGACACAGCCGCGACCAGGAAGCCGCCTCGCCGCCCCGTCAGCTCCTTCGTCATGCTCGTCGGACGCCGGCATGCTCGTCGGATGCTACCAGGATAGCCAGCTGGTCCGAGGGCGGAGCAACTCCCTTCGCCGGCGAGCTCCCTCGTCGACGCCCGCAAATTGTTCGACAGTTTGCCAAGGTACAAAATAGACTTCGCCAATGAGTTCTTTTTCCATAATTTCTTTGCGACTCCGACGACTCCTCGTTCGATGAGGAGGAGGAGATTTTGACTGTCATGTTGGGCCATCACCACCTTAATAGCCAGCGGCCGTTGTTTCGTGGCTCCATTCCGGGGCACCTTCCTGCGTTGAATCACAACCGAGAGAGCGGGCATTTCCATCTTTGGAAAGACTACTTTGACACAACGAACCCGCTGTTCAAACATCAGAAATTCCGGTGCCGTTTCCGTATGAGTAGGCATCTTTTCAACCTTATTAGAGAGGGGGTGGTCGGATACGATGACTATTTCGAGTGCAAAGAGGATGCCCTTTGAAAGATTGGCTTCTCCTTTTATCAGAAATGCACTTCAGCCGTTCGGATGCTTGCATACGAACTGCCCGGTGATCTCATTGACGAGTACGTCCGTATGAGCGAGTCTACATGCCTAGACTCCACGTACAAGTTCTGCAAGTTGTGTTTGTTGTGTTTGGCCCTGAGTACTTGAGAGAGCCGACTCCTCAAGATACATCACACTTGTTGGCGATGAATGCTAGCAGAGGCTTCCCAAGGATGCTTGGCAGCATGGACTGCATGCATTGGGAGTGGAAGAATTACCCTTCTGCTTGGCAAGGGCAGTATAAGGGCCATGTCAGGGATCACACTGACATACTTGAGGTCGTGGCATCACACGATCTTTGGATCTGGCACTGTTTGCAAGGCTTGCTGAAGACAACAGCCAACCGGTGAATGTTACCATCAACGGCCACAACTACGACAAAGGATACTACCTAGGTGACGATATCTTTCCTCAGTAGACCACTATTGTGAAGACAATCCCCAGCCTTGTCGGAGAGAAGAGGAAAAGATTTGCTCGAGAGCAAGAGAGTTCTAGGAAGGACGTCGAGCGTGCCTTCGGTGTTTGGCAATCTTGATGGGGCATCAACCGTTATCCTGCTAGGACTTGGAGCACGAAGAAGTTGTGGGAGGTGATGACTGCTTGTGTGATAATGCACAATATGATCGTAGAAGATGAGTGTTCGGAACATATCTACGATCAAGGGTTTCAGTTTCTGGGTGAGAATGTTGTTCCTGAGCATGGAGGAGCGACAAAGTTTGAATAGTTCATCCAATTTCATCATGAAATGCGTGATTGGAAAACTCACATGCAACTGCAAAATGATTTGGTCGAGCACATGTGGACTCATGTTGACAACCAATAGATGTATCCTTTTTATTTGGCTTGTAAAACTATGTGAGACAATTTAATTTTTATGCGACTTCTAAACTTATACTTTATTTGGTTGTGAAACTATGCTTTATTTCCTTGTGAAACTATATATTTGCTTGTGAAGAAATATGCAAATGTTTATTGAAAATGGAGACCAGCAGGCCACGCCGGCAAATATGGATCGACGCGTTGAGTGCACTGCCAACCCAAATCAAAAAGAGCGTGGACACCGAGCGGGCGGCCGACCCAAACGGACAAAAAACAAACAAATACGCCATCCGTTTGAGTCGGCGCATTGGAGTTGCTCTTAGCCAAACTCCAACGCTAGGGCCAAACATCCGACCGTTTTCTTCCTTGTGGGGTGCGATTGAGGCGGACGTTCGGGATGGACAGACGTTGGCAAGCATCTATGCTCAACGCGTAGAGGCGCCTGAACCCCATACGGACGGGCTCCGCCACCCTAAGCTCCTCTTCCCCGCCTCGACGCACTTCCACGCCGAGCTCCGCCGCCCCTCCCCGAGCTCCTTCACCCTCCTTGCACTGCAGCAGCCCCACCCCTCACGCGCAGTCACGTGCACGCATCCTCAAGCTTGCCACCGCCCCGAGCGCGCCACAACCTCGAGCTCGTGCCGCCGCATGCCTCCCTGCAGCAGCCCCACCCCGCCTCGTCGACGCCCTCGACGGCTTCCTGGTGGATGGCCTCGCCGGTTTTGGACACGTCTCCAGCTTTGGGCCGTGTAGGGGCTACTGTCCCCGTCGACCTCCCACGCAGGGCGCGGGCTGAGGCTGCGGTGGCGCTAGCGGGGAGGGCGGTCAGGAAGGCGGCGGGGTGGGCATGTGCGACAAAGGGCGCGCCCAGCGGGTCTCAAGCTCTAGCCGTGCTGCGGTGAGAGGATCGAAGAAGAGGTGTCTAGCGGGGGGGGGGGGGGG